>JARQOC010000006.1:97199582-97799582 GCA_033576535.1 Allobates femoralis
GTCTAGTCGTGGTTCCACGACTAAGACAGTTGTCTGTCGAAACGCGTCGGTGTTAGCACATACTGCCTGTATTAGGGCCCTTTCACATCAGCGTTTTTTTCAAATCGCGGCAGATGCGGTGAAAAAACCGCATCTGCCGCGATTACCGCATACCAGCTGCACTTGCGGCACAGTTGCGGCACGATTGCGGTAAACACCATACAATGTATAAGCGGACTTGCGGCAGGTGCGTCAAGTGCGGTTTTGGCAATTGCGGCAGGTGCGGCCGCGGAAAAAAATGCTGTCAGCCGGGGTTTTTTTCGCGACCGCACCTGCCGCAAGTGCCAAAACCGCACTTGCCGCACCTGCCGCACGTCCGCCTATACATTGTATGGCGTTTACAGCAACCGCGCCGCAACCGTGCCGCAAGTGCAGCCGGTATGCGGTAATCACGGCAGATGCGTTTTTTTCACCGCATCTGCCGCGATTTAAAAAAACGCTGATGTGAAAGGGCCCTTAGATGGATGGAATTCATGTTTGAATAAATCCTCATAATTGCAAGTTTATGAGTGCTGGATTTTTCTACATTATTATTGGTGATTGCCGGTCCAGAGACCAGGACTGTATCTGTGCACCATTTCCTTGTACTGGAGTACTACTATGTCAACTGGGTGAGATGAACTTTCCTTCTACCTTTCCCCTGCTACCATTTAAAAATAAATTGTGCCCTGATCGACATCCCCTTAAATGACTGTGCCACATATCTTGATGGCCAGTGCCCCATTTTAATGACCTCTGTCAGTCCTTGTGGGAATTGCAGTTTGTTATTGACTGTTATGTGAAAAGGGGAAGAATCAGAATGCCTGCTGTGCCAGCTAAGTCATTTGGTTGAAATGTTCAAGAACTTTGAAGTACTCACTCATATGCTGATGGTCCATGTGTTGTACTACTGCCATAACTAGAGAATGGCTTCTAATGTGCTTGTGAGCCTCTGTCTTGGTGACCTCTAGTCATCTAACCCAAGCCACAGAGATCATGTGATCTCTGGGACTTGGGTTTGCAGCACTGACAGTTGCATTGTATGACATATTATTGCCATACAGTGAAGCATCAGTGTGACATCAGAGACTGCAGCAAAAGGACACTTGATCCCTAGTTGCAGTCTCTAGAGTTGACTGAGTGACATGGGACCATTGTTGTGGATTACATCAAAGGTTATGTGGGTAATAAAGATGGAGTCCAAGTATGTGTTTTGGTTCTAATAAAATTATTTTTTCATTGTGTAGTGTCTTATTTACCATTTACTTAGAGGTTCCTAAAGGCCGGGTCAAATATTGGCCTGACGTTTTGAACCTCGGGCTTAGTGCCAGCTGCCAATACAAAGCTGTCATTAACCCCTTTATTATCCAGTTTGCCACTGGCACCATGGAAGAGTCTCGGGACAGCACCAGAAAATCGTACTTTTAATTAATGAATGCAGCATTTTCTGGTTCATGTGGTCTGAAATTCTCAGCGTGGGGGGCCCACAACGCTTGGGCATCTCCACGCTGAGGATTCCAGCCCCCAGCTGTTTAGTTGTACCTGGCTGGAAACATTATAAGAAATTTTTTTTTTAAAAAAGGGCTCTGCTGTATTTTGACTACCAACCAGGTACATCTAGGTAGCTGGGGTAGGTGGCAGCCCGTAGCTGCCTAGTTGTACCTGGCTGGAAACCAAAAATACAGTGAAGCCCCACTGTAACCACCTGGGGGTCTGCTGCGGCGTTCCAGCGACCTCCTCTTCCTGCACCCTCAGCAGCCAGAGAAGAACTCCCCGCCTGGCACCCACGTTCCAGCGCCCTCTGCTGGAATAGCGTCACTCAGCTCCTCACTTCCGAAGCTACTGCTTGAGCACATGAAACAACATCTCCAAACTTGTTTCTGCTGGAGAGACTGCAGAGAGCATGCTCCTTCCCTCAGCCAATCGCCTAGCCTCTGTGTCCTGCCAATCAGGACCGCCCTGCTGATATATAAGCTTCCTGTTTCCTGTCAGTCTTTGCCAGGGCAACTTCTGTCTATTGAAGTGGCTAATCCTGGTCTGGTCAGGTTGGTCCTTGTTTTGCTGGTTATCTGATTTCTGTGTGTTTCTTCCTGCAGATCTCCGCCTTGCCGGCTCCTTACTGACTCCCGTGTTCTGGGTCTTCCTCCTGGATCCCTTCCAAGCTGAATTGCTGATTCAGGTCCTGCTCCAGATACTCTGTGTTTCCGGTTCTCCGTGTTCTATCTTATACCCGGTTGCTGTATTGTTTCCACGTCGCCTTGGGTCGGTTTAACACACGTGCCCGCTTCATTGGCCCCTTCGAGGCTGGTCCCGGCGGTATCCCTGTATAGGGGTCAAGCGCTCCGGGGTCTCCCTCGCTGGTGGTCCGGTGCTGTGGCCGTGTGGCCCTCCCCTGGGGCGTGGGTTCTGTTCTGTTCTGCTCTGTTCAATAAACCCGTTAAACTCTACTGTACTGGTCCGCCTCTCTGTCAACCAGGTATCAGCATCCGCTTTACGCGGTCCAGTGGGTCCACGTGTGGGGTCCGTCAGTAGGACGTGACACCCACATGATTTTATTTAATTATTTCAAGAAATAATTATAAAAAATAAGGACACAGTTGTATTTTGGTTAACAGCCAGGTAAAACTAGGCAGCTGGTGGTGGTTGGCAGCCTGTACCTGCCTGCTGTACCTGTGCTGGTGACCAAAGATATAGCAGAGCCCCACATCATCAGCACAAAATATACCGTATATACTCGCGTATAAGCCGAGTTTTTCAGCCCAAAAATTGGGCTGAAAAGTCCCCCCCTCGGCTTATACGCGAGTCACTGTATACTGTATACACTGTATACAGTGTATACAGTATACAGGCCCGCCCCCATCAGTATACAGGCCCCCCTGCCTTGTGCACAAACCTGTAAAGGAATAGATTAGTATACTTATAACTGTCCCGCTGCCGCTGTCCCGCCGGCGTCATCGCGGTCCTCCGTCTTCTTCCATCTGCTTCCGGCTTCCTCCGGTTGGCGCAGGCAATGACGTCATTGTCTGCGCGACCGAGGAGGAAACCGGAAGAAGATGGAGGAGCGCGATGGCGGCGGCGGGACAGCGGCAGCGGGACAGTGATAAGTATACTAATCTCTTCCTTTACAGGTTTGTGCACAAGATGGGGGGGGCCTGTATACTACCACTGGGGCTGTATATACCTCTGGGGCTGCTGTATACTGATGGGGGGGCTGTATACTACCACTGGGGCTGTATATACCACTGGGGATGTGTGTATACTACCACTGGGGCTGTATATACCTCTGGGGCTGCTGTATACTGATGGGGGGGCTGTATACTACCACTGGGGCTGTATATACCATTGGGGCTGCGTGTATACTACCACTGGGGCTGTATATACCTCTGGGGCTGCTGTATACTGATGGGGGGCTGTATACCACCACTGGGGCTGTATATACCACTGGGGCTGCGTGTATACTACCACTGGGGCTGTATATACCTCTGGGGCTGCTGTATACTGATGGGGGGGCTGTATACTACCACTGAGGCTGTATATACCACTGGGGCTGCTGTATACTACCACTGGGGCTGTATATACCACTGGGGTTGCTGTATACTACCACTGGGGCTGTATATACCACTGGGGCTGCTGTATACTACCACTGGGTCTGCTGTATATACCTCTGGGGCTGCTGTATACTAACTACTGGGGCTGCTGCTGTATATACCACTGGGGCTGCTGCTGTATATACCACTGGGGCTGCTGCTGAATACTACCACTGGGGCTGCTGTATATACCTCTGGGGCTGCTGTATACTAACTACTGGGGATGCTGCTGTATATACCACTGGGGCTGCTTCTGTATATACCACTGGGGCTGCTGCTGTATATACCACTGGGGCTGCTGTATATACCTCAGGGGCTGCTGTATACTAACTACTGGGGCTGCTGTATACTAACTACTGGGGCTGCTGCTGTATATACCACTGGGGCTGCTGCTGTATATATCACTGGGGCTGCTGCTGTATATACCACTGGAGCTGCTGCTGTATACTACCACTGGGGCTGCTGTATATACCTCTGGGGCTGCTGTATACTAACTACTGGGGCTGCTGCTGTATATACCACTGGGGCTACTGCTGTATATACCACTGGGGCTGCTGCTGTATACTACCACTGGGGCTGCTGTATACCTGTGCTGGGGTCCACCCTCGACTTATACACGAGTCAATAGGTTTTCCCAGGTTTTGGGGGCAAAAGTAGAGGGGTCGGCTTATACACAGGTCGGCTTATACACGAGTATATACGGTACTGACTAAATATGCAGCAAATACTCACTGTGTGGACAGTGCTGCATATTTGCAGAGTATTTTGGAGCTGACATTGTGTGCTATGGGTGAAAATCGAGGCAAAATACTCTGACATGATGCAGATTTTTCCACTAGAAAATAAGCGCTATTTCAAGGAAAACCGCAGCATGGGCAGAACACTTCTGATTTCCCATACACTTTGCAGTAAGTTTGCTGTACTGCGGAATTGTCAAACATACAAAGAAAAAATGTTGGTCAGTCACAGCAAAAAATGCCAGAAATCTGCAGCACTGGCACACAGCCTAAAATTCACAGATCAGGTCCCGCTCAAAAACGTCACTCCTTCTTTTCCGAGCCCAGCTGTGCTCCCAAAAATTGTTTTCCACCACACAATATAGCATCAGCACACTCAGGAGAAATTGCCCAACATATTTTGGAGTCCATTTTATCATGTTGCCTGTGTGCAAATGAAAAAATGCTTTTTTTCCAATAAAAATGTTCTTTTAGCCGCCATATCTTCATTTTCACAGCTCAATGTTATAAAAATCTGTGACACACCTTGGGATTCAAGGTACTCACCACATATCCAAATAAATTAATTGTAGGTATAGTTTCAAAAACGTGGTCACTTGTGGGGGATTTCCACTGTTTCGGCACATCAGGGGCTCTCTAAATGTGACATGACACCCATAAACCATTCCATCAAAATCTGTGTTCCAAAATGTCACTCCTTCCCTTCAGAGCCATGCCGTGCTCACAATCAGTGGCTTTCCACCACATATAAGGTATAAGAGTACTCGGGGCAAATTGGCCAACAAATTATAGGATCTATTTTATCCTCTTGACCTTGTTAAAATTAAAAAGAATTGAGGCTAAAAGAATATTTTTGTGTAAAAAAAGAACTTTTTCATTTTCATAGCTCAACTTTTTAAAATTCTGTGAAGTGCCTGGGGTACAAAGTGCTCACCACTGATCTAGATAGGTTTCTTAGGGGATCTATTTTCCAAAATGGGATCAATTGTTGGTGGTTTTCCACTGTTTAGGCACATTAGGTGCTCTCCAGACATGACATAGTGTCCACTAGTGATTGTAGCTAATTTTCTGCTTGAAATGTCAAATGTTGCTCCTTCCTTTCCAAGCACTGCTGTGCACTCAAACAGTGATTGTTTTACTACATATGTGGCGTACTCGGGAGAAATTGCATAAAAAATTTTAGAGTCCATTTTCTGCTGTTACCCCTGTCAAAATGCAATATTTGAGGCTAAAAAAAAATGTTTGTTGGAAAAGTTAAATATTAATTTTTTTCATTCCATCTTGCTTTAGTTCCTGTGAAGGACCTGTAGGGTTAATAATCTTCTTGAATTTGGTTTTCAGTAGTATGAGGAGCGCATGTTTTGGTATTTTCTGTTATCTAGGCCACTTAAAGACACTTCAAATGTGATGTGTTCCCTAAAAAAAGTGGCTTTGTAAATTTTTTGGGAAAAATGAGAAATTGCTAATGAAATTTGATCCTCTCTAACTTCCTAACAAAAAAAATGTGTCCAAAATTGTCCTAATGTAAAGTAAACATGTGGGAAATTATTTTTTATTAACTATTTTGTGTTACATTACTCTTTGCTTTAACTGAAAAAATTCAAAGTTTGATAGTTGCAAAATTTTCACCAAATTTGCAATTTTATCACAAAGAAATGCAAATAATACCGATCTAAATTTATCACTACCATGAAGTCCAATACAGTCATATGAAAAAATTTGGGCACCCCTCTTAATCTTACTCTTTTTTTTTTGTTTAAAATTGTTTTTATTTGCAACAGCTATTTCAGTGTGATATACGTAATAACTCATGGACACAGTAATATTTCAGGATTGAAATGAGGTTTATTGTTCTAACCAAAAATTTGAAATATGCATTATTTCAAAATTTGATTGGTGCCAAAGTATGGGCACCCTTCTAATTTTCATGATTTGAATACTCCTAACTACTTTTTACTGACTTACTGAAGCACTAAATTGGTTTGGTAACCTCATTGAGCTTTGTATTTCATAGCCCCGTATATCCAATCATGAGAAAAGCTATTTCAGGTGTCCACTTTCAAGTTGTTCTCCTAGTTGCATATTCTCTGAGGAGTGTCATCATGGGCTCTCAAATGATCTGAAAAAAAGATTGTTCAACATAGTTGTTCAGGGGAAGGATACAAAAAGTTGTCTCAGAGATTTAACCTGTCAGTTTCCACTGTGAGGAACATAGTAAGGAAATGGAAGACCACAGGGACAGTTCTTGTAAAGGCCAGAAGTGGCAGGCCAACAAAAATATCAGAAAGGCAGAGAAGAAGAATGGTGAGAACAGTCAAGAACAATCCACAGACCACCTCCAAAGACCTGCAGCATCATCTTGCTGCAGATGGTGTCACTGTGTATCGATCAACTATACAGTGCACACTGCACAAGGAGAAGCTGTATGGGAGAGTCATGCGAAAGAAGCCGTTTCTGCATGCACGCCACAAACAGAGTCGCCTGAGTTATGCAAAAGCACATTTGGACAAGCCAGTTTAATTTTGGAAGAAGGTCCTGTGGACTGATGAAACAAAGATTGAGTTGTTTGGTCATACAACAAGGCGTTATGCATGGCGCCACAAAAACACAGCATTCCAAGAAAAACACTTGCTACCCACTGTCAAATTTGGGGGAGGGTCCATCATGCTTTGGGGCTGTGCGGCCAATGACTGCACCGGGAATCTTGTTAAAGTTGAGGGTCACATGGATTCCACTCAGTATCAGCAGATTCTTGAGAATAATCTTCAATAATCAGTGTCAAAGTTGAAGTTAAGCCGGGGATGTATCTTTCAGCAAGACAATGATCCAAAACACCGCTCCAAATCTACTCAGGCATTCATGCAGAGGAACAATTACAATGTTCTGGAATGGCCATCCCAGTCCCCAGACCTGAATATCATTGAACATCTGTGGGATGTTTTGAAGCGGGCTGTCCATGATCGGCGACCATCAAACTTACCTGAACTGGAATTGTTTTGTAAAGAGGAATGGTCAAAAATACCTTCATCCAGGATCCAGGAACTCATTTACAGCTACAGGAAGCGACTAGAGGCTGTTATTTTTGCAAAAGGTGGATCTACTAAATATAAATGTCACTTTTCTGTTGAGGTGCCCATATTTTTTCACCTGTCAATTTTTGAAATAATGCATATATCACATTTTCGGTTAGTACAATAAACCTCATTTCAATCCTGAAATATTACTGTGTCCATCAGTTATCACATATACAGTTAGGGCCAGAAATATTTGGACAGTGACACAATTTTCGCGAGTTGGGCTCTGCATGCCACCACATTGGATTTGAAATGAAACCTCTACAACAGAATTCAAGTGCAGATTGTAACGTTTAATTTGAAGGGTTGAACAAAAATATCTGATAGAAAATGTAGGAATTGTACACATTTCTTTACAAACACTCCACATTTTAGGAGGTCAAAAGTAATTGGACAAATAAACATAACCCAAACAAAATATTTTTATTTTCAATATCTTGTTGCGAATCCTTT
The DNA here is from genome assembly GCA_033576535.1 of Allobates femoralis. Lineage (NCBI taxonomy): Eukaryota > Metazoa > Chordata > Amphibia > Anura > Aromobatidae > Allobates > Allobates femoralis. The sequence continues at coordinate 97,207,452 of JARQOC010000006.1, forward strand.
GGAGGCAATCACTGCCTTAAGTCTGGAACCCATGGACATCACCAAACGCTGGGTTTCCTCCTTCTTAATGCTTTGCCAGGCCTTTACAGCCGCAGCCTTCAGGTCTTGCTTGTTTGTGGGTCTTTCCGTCTTAAGTCTGGATTTGAGCAAGTGAAATGCATGCTCAATTGGGTTAAGATCTGGTGATTGACTTGGCCATTGCAGAATGTTCCACGTTTTTGCACTCATGAACTCCTGGGTAGCTTTGGCTGTATGCTTGGGGTCATTGTCCATCTGTACTATGAAGCGCCGTCCAATCAACTTTGCAGCATTTGGCTGAATCTGGGCTGAAAGTATATCCCGGTACACTTCAGAATTCATCCGGATACTCTTGTCTGCTGTTATGTCATCAATAAACACAAGTGACCCAGTGCCATTGAAAGCCATGCATGCCCATGCCATCACGTTGCCTCCACCATGTTTTACAGAGGATGTGGTGTGCCTTGGATCATGTGCCGTTCCCTTTCTTCTCCAAACTTTTTTCTTCCCATCATTCTGGCACAGGTTGATCTTTGTCTCATCTGTCCATAGAATACTTTTCCAGAACTGAGCTGGCTTCTTGAGGTGTTTTTCAGCAAATTTAACTCTGGCCTGTCTATTTTTGGAATTGATGAATGGTTTGCATCTAGATGTGAACCCTTTGTATTTACTGTCATGGAGTCTTCTCTTTACTGTTGACTTAGAGACAGATACACCTACTTCACCGAGGGTGTTCTAGACTTCAGTTGATGTTGTGAACGGGTTCTTCTTCACCAAATAAAGTATGCGGCGATCATCCACCACTGTTGTCATCCGTGGACGCCCAGGCCTTTTAGAGTTCCCAAGCTCACCAGTCAATTCCTTTTTTCTCAGAATGTACCCAACTGTTGATTTTGCTACTCCAAGCATGTCTGCTATCTCTCTGATGGATTTTTTCTTTTTTTTTCAGCCTCAGGATGTTCTGCTTCACCTCAATTGAGAGTTCCTTTGACCGCATGTTGTCTGGTCACAGCAACAGCTTCCAAATGCAAAACCACACACCTGGAATCCACCCCTGACCTTTTAACTACTTCATTGATTACAGGTTAACGAGGGAGACGCCTTCAGAGTTAATTGCAGCCTTTAGAGTCCATTGTCCAATTACTTTTGGTCCCTTGAAAAAGAGGAGGCTATGCATTACAGAGCTATGATTCCTAAACCCTTTCTCCGATTTGGATGTGGAAACTCTCATATTGCAGCTGGGAGTGTGCACTTTCAGCCCATATTATATATATAATTGTATTTCTGAACATGTTTTTGTAAACAGCTAAAATAACAAAACTTGTGTCACTGTCCAAATATTTTTGGCCCTAACTGTATCACACTGAAATAGCTGTTGCAAAAAAAACAATTTTAAACAAAAAAAAAAGAATAAGATTAAGAGGGGTGCCCAAACGTTTTCATATGACTGTATGTCATGAAAAAACAATGTCAGAATCACTGGGATCTTTTGAAGCATTCCAGAGTTATAACCTCATAAATTGACACTGGTCAGAATTCCAAAACCAGGCTAGGTTATTAGTGTACAAACTGACTCGGTCCTTAAGGGGTTAAATAAATCATGCAGACAACCTCTTCTACCCATTTTGTAACCCCAAGCATACCCTTTGAGGGTATATCTACAACGATGTTCCTCAAAGCTTCTCAACTCAGCTATGTGATGACTGGTTACATTACAGTGACCTTCCTTCACAAGCAGCACTTACTTTGACTGTACAAAGAGCTGCAGTTCTGAGGGACGTGACGTCAGAGGTGACATCTAAAGTCACATTTGCCGTGGTTCCCATGGTACATAAAGCTATGACCTCAGATGAATTGTTTGCCCTCACCTCTCATACAGCCAGGGACACTGTATGCCACTGTGGCATTGGCATCACCCCCATGGCCGCCCACTCCCGGACAAGAGTATGCAGCCACTTAGTAATAAATCCACTGCATTGTCTTCTCCAGATAGCGGGGGGACATGCTGGGTGTTGTTGATTCATGGGATAGTGGCCTAATTTCTCCACTCTTCACAATGTAGCAGAGGTGCATTGCGCTGTGGACTACCAATGGAGGGTATGTTTAGGATTAATAAATGGGTAGAAGAGGGTTGTGTGTTTTATTTCAAATAAAGGATTTTTCACTGTCTGTGGTTTTTAACTTTTTACTCAATGGGCACATCTTATAGATGCCTGACATTACCAATCTAGGGCTTGATGACAGCTGTCAATTCTCAACTGTCATTAATTCCTTCTATTACCCCGATAGAAACCTCACCAGTGCATTGGAAAGAGCCAGGTAAAACACCTGGTTTTTATGCTTCTAATGAATGGAAAATCTATGGCAACTGCAGACTGCTTGTCTTACTTTGTATTTTTAGTAATAACTATATGTTTCCACTGGGTGAGAATACCAACCCCAAGCCATGTGCTTTATCTGGGCTAGTATCAAAATTGGAAGACAACCCATGCCAATTTTTTCAATCATTTATATATTTTTTATACTAGACTTCAATATCCAGTCAGCAACTGTTTACGGTAACCAATCAAAGACGTCGGCAGAGAAGGTGGGTGGGGCAAAGTTTCGCTTTAAAGAGGACCAGTCAGCCCTCTGCTGCATGGCAATCTAAATGCAGCACTGAATGCAGCATGTCTGCTTCATTCAGGGAAAGGGTCCCCATGTGTCTGTGTGCTGTGTACTCTAAGATATAGGCTTTGTAAAACTTACAGTCAAGGCCCTGTCACACATAAAGAGATCGCTAACGAAATCGCTATTGGGATCGCTGTTGCGTCACGAAATTTGTGACGCAACAGCGATGTCGTTCTGTGTGACACGCACCAACGATCTGGCCCCTGCTGTGAGATCGTTGATCGTTACACACTGCTCTGGGTCATTCCTGCGTTGTTGTGCTCCCGCTGGGAACGCTACATCATTGTGTTTGACAGAGATAATAAACAATGATCTCAAAAGCTACGCTATGGAGAGAAAATTCACAACGACCTCGGTATAATTCTGAATCGCTAGTGCGTCGTTTTTCACATCGCTAGTAAGATGCCTGTTTGACATCTTACCAGCGATGTGTACGATGCACCAGCGATCTCTGCACATCCTTATTGGGATCGGTATCACTGATGCGTCGTTATGTGAGACTGGGTCTTTAGAAGCCATGGAGGCAGTCACTGTGGCTGGAGTGAGCTTTATTGACTGTGGCCATTCCCTCACCCTGCCTCTCTGTGTGCTGCCTCCAGCTGTGTTGTTTATGCTTTGTCAGGACAGGAATCTGGAGCTGACTTCAGGACAAATTATTTGCATGCTGTAAGTGACAGAGAGGAGGAGGGCAGATCCAGCACAGCGGAAGCAGCACAGAGAGGCAGTGGGGGATGGAATGACCACAGTCAATCAAGGTCCCTCCAGCCACAGTGACTGCCTCCATGGCTGCTAACTGTAAGTTTTACAAAGGCTATATCTCGGGGTACAAAGCACACAGACACATGGGGGATGACTTCCCTGAATGCAGTAGACATGCTGCATTCAGTGCTGCATTTAGATTGCCATACAGCAGAGGGGTAACAGGTCCTCTTTAACCTATCATGGGGGAGTAAGTGAATATGTATAAGGTTAATGAGCGAGTCTGGAAACAGGGTGACAGCAGCTCTGAATCTTGGTAAGTATAAAAGTCTAGGAAGCTAATGGCTGTGCTAAAACAGCCTGGTTCCACTGTAACACAAATTGAGCTGAGTTTGGCATCTATCGGGCTCCTTTGAAGGTGTTTTCAACACCTTTGATTTGGCCTCCCATTGATTTTAATGGGGTTCGGGAGGTTTGTCAAACTGTTCGCCAAATTATTGGGTGAACCTCTGTAAGTTTGGCAAACCAAACCGAACTTCAGAAGGTTTGCTCATCTTTAGTTGAAACATCATTATATAGGAAAGAAATAGCTGCTAACACGATTTTACCATCTATAAGTTGGCATTCACACCATACAACTTGTGCCAAATGTATTTGTTCTGATGATGTGTCCTTCATAGAGAAAGTACATAATTAAAAACAGACATCATGTCAGATGCCAGCATAAAAATTTGATAAAACAAACATTTAACAATGCGAAGACTAACTTGAGAAATATGGTAATTGGTATGGCAGTTCGGGTGATACCCGATACTCGATCAAGTGAGCTCGAAAAGGCTCCTTAGGAACCTCTTGCCGACAACCCTAAACAGTGACAGTTTCAATAGGTTTAAGATTGAAAGACACGTCCATCATAATCAATCTAAAACTAATGATTTTGCTGTGACGTAAATGTTGGGATTAGTGCAAGGCTGTCAAATAATATGTTTGCTGTGACGTAAATGTTGGGGTCAGTTTAATGCTGTCACCTAATGTGTTTGCTGTCTTCATAAGGTTGGGATCAGTTTAAGGCTGACAGCTCAAAAAGACTTCATAGTAACCAATGGCTAACACCCTTAAACCTCAATACAGTGACAGTTTCAATAGTTTTAAGATTGAAAGACACATCCATCGTGATAATTATAATAATTTATTCATTTATATAGTGCTATTAATTCCATAGCACTTTACATACATGAGTAATGCTGTCTCTCTTGGAGCTCACAATCTAAATATCCTATCAGTATGTCTTTACAATGTGGGAGGAAACTGGAGTACCTGGAGAAAACCCACACAAACACGGGGAGAACATACAAACTCTTTGCAGATGTTGTCCTTAGTGTCCTTGGTGGGAATTGAACCCAGGACTTCAAGACCCCAGTGCTGCAAAGGCTGCAGTGCTAACCACTTGAGCAACCGTGCTGCCCCAACCTAAAACTAGAGTTTGCTGTCATGTAAATGTTGGGATCAGTATAAGGCAGTTAACTAATATGTTAATACACGTGCTGCATAGAAACAATGACATAAGATCTCCACCCACTGTATTGTACTTTACAGCAGTAAATTTAGTGTTGCTTTCCATAAATTATCAGCAAATTGGTGAAATTACACGATCAAAATAAAAATAAAAAATAACAGCCTCCTCCGTATCCCCTCTAGCTGTCCTATCCATCACCAAGATAGGTGCATTTCCTTCCATTTTAGGTAACAGTAATGTTCCATCAATTTGCTCCTAATTTAGACAAAGTAGCTGAAAGATTTATGAAGCAAACAGTACTTGTGAGGTCTGACTATTCTACAATAAGTGTAGGATGTATTTAAGAAACTTACATATTTTAATTTCTTGCACTAAACTACTTCTTTATTTTAGTAGGAATTGGTACACAATGAGGTGGTCTTCAACTATCTCTTGAAAAGGACACAGTTAATGGTATTTATTAGGTCTTAAGTACATCTCAACTACTTATCAATGCAAAAGGCACCACAAAAGAACCCAATATGGTAAAACTCTTGAGTCTTACCTGTGACAACATACAAAACATAACTGCATTATATTCAAAAGTACTGTACCTTTTAGGGATCTGTGTAAGACTGTCAACTAATGTGTTTCCTGTCTTCTAAATGTTGGGATCAGTTTATGGCTGTCAGCTCGAAAAGGCTTCTTAGGAACCTCTTGCCAACAACCCTAAACCTCAAAACAGTGACAGTTTCAATAGGTTTGAGATTGAAAGACACGTCCATCATAATCAACCTAAAACTAATGATTTTGCTGTCATCTAAATGTTGGGATCAGTATAAGGTTGTTAACTAATGTCTTTCCTGTGACATAAATGTTGCAATTAAATTAAGGCTGCCAACTAATGTGTTTGCTGAGACCTAAATGTTAGGATTAGTTCAAGGTTGTCAACTCAAAAAGGCTTCCTGGGAACCATCGGTCGAGAGCCTTAAACCTCAATACAGTGACAGTTTCAATAGTTTTAAGATTGAAAGACACATCCATCATAATCAACCTAAAACTACTGATTTTGCTGTCATGTAAATGTTGGGATTAGTGCAAGGCTGTCAAATAATATGTTTGCTGTGACGTAAATGTTGGGGTCAGTTTAAGGCTGTCACCTAATGTGTTTGCTGTCTTCATAAGGTTGGGATCAGTTTAAGGCTGACAGCTCAAAAAGACTTTATAGTAACCAATGGCTAACACCATTAAACCTCAATACAGTGACAGTTTCAATAGCTTTAAGATTGAAAGACACATCCATCATAATCAACCTAAAACTAATGATTTTGCTGTCATGTAAATGTTGATATCAGTATTAGGCTGTTAACTAATGTATTTCCTGTTACATAAATGTTGCAATTAAATTAAGGCTGTCAACTAATGTGTTTGCTGAGACCTAAATGTTAGAATTAGTTCAAGGCTGTCAACTCAAAAAGGCATCCTGGGAACCCCTGGCCGGTAACCTTAAACCTAAACACAGTGACAGTTTCAATAGTTGTAAGATTGAAAGACACGTCCATCATAATCAACCTAAAACTATTATTTTGCTGTCATGTAAATGTTGGGATTAGTTTAAGGCTGTCAAATAATATGTTTGCTGTGACGTAAATGTTGGGGTCAGTTTAAGGCTGTCACCTAATGTGTTTGCTGTCTTCATAAGGTTGGGATCAGTTTAAGGCTGACAGCTCAAAAAGACTTCATAGTAACCAATGGCTAACACCCTTAAACCTCAATACAGTGACAGTTACCATAGTTTTCAGATTGAAAGACACGTCCATCATGATCAACCTAAAACTAAAGAGTTTGCTGTCATGTAAATGTTGGGATCAGTATAAAGCAGTTAACTAATATCTTAATACACATGCTGCATAGTAACAATGACATAAGATCTCCACCCACCCTATTGTACTTTACAGCATTAAATTTAGTGTTGCTTTCCATAAATTATCAGCAAATTGGTAAAATTACACCATCAAAATAAAAATAAAAATAACAGCCTCCTCCACATCCTCTCTAGCTGTCCTATCCATCGCGAAGATAGGTGCGTTTCCCTCCATTTTAGGTAGAAGTAATGTTCCATCAATTTGCTCCTAATTTGGACAAAGTAGATGAAAGATTTATGAAGCAAACAGTACTCGTGAGTTCTGAATATTTTACAATAAGTGTAAGATGTATTTAAGAAACTTACATATTTTCATTTCCTGCACTAAACTACTTCTTTATTTTAGTAGGAATTGGTACACAATGAGGTGGTCTTCACCTATCTCTTGAAAAGGACACAGTTAATGGTATTTATTAGGTCTTAAGCACATCTCAACTACTTATCAATGCAAAAGGCACCACAAAAGAACCCAACATGGTAAAACTCTTGATTTTGACCTGTGACAACATACAAAACAATAATACATTATAATCAAATGTACTGTACCTTTTAGGGATCAGTTTAAGGCTGTCAGCTAACGCGTTTTTTTGTCATCTAAATGTCGGGATCAATTTATGGCTGTCAGCTCGAAAAGGCTTCTTAGGAACCTCTTGCCGACAACCCTAAACCTCAAAACAGTGAAAGTTTCAATAGGTTTAAGATTGAAAGACACCTCCATGATAATCAACCTAAAACTAATGATTTTGCTGTCTTGTAAATGTTGATATCAGTATTAGGCTGTTAACTAATGTGATTCCTGTCTTCTAAATGTTGGGATCAGTTTATGGCTGTCAGCTCAAAAAGGCTTCTTAAGAACCTCTTGCTAACAACCCTAAACCTCAAAACAGTGACAGTTTCAATAGGTTTAAGATTGAAAGACACGTCCATCATAATCAACCTAAAACTAATGATTTTGCTGTCAGGTAAATGTTGATATCAGTATTAGGCTGTTAATAGTGATGAGCGAGTACTAAAATGCTCGGGTGCTCGAAGCTCGGGCCGAGCATCCCGAGATACTCGAGTACTCGGCCCGAGTAACGAGCCCAATGTTATCCTATGGGAGACACGAGTATTTTTATGAAATGACTGCCGGCAGCATGGAAAAACCCTAAAAATGCCACAAAAGTCTCAGAAGAGTGCTGAAATGACATAACAACACCATGGGGAAGACCCCTGGAAGCATTTCTCACTCAAAAGTCACAGCTGTGAACAATGTTGTCCGAGTTTCACGCCAATTTTACGGAGTCTCCAGAAAACCTTCCAAATTGACACCAAAATTAATATTTAGGGTGGAAATGTTAAGGGCACATACCCAATAGTGAGATACAGCTGGTGTATGTCACTTTTTGTGATTACATGAAAGATTTTACGTGAAAACATTGTGCGACACTCCGATGACCCTGACAAGAGACGTACATGAAGTCCTGTCTAGAAATAAAGTGCCCATTTTGAGGAACTGGGTCTATTGTAGTATCTTCCTTTGCAAGGGCAGTCCAAAATTGAAAGGTTCACCAATGCCCCTGGATACAGACATGCAGGATGGCCTGTAAACAAGAACTGGGTGTATTGTAGTATAGCCCTGTGGCCAGGGCATCCAAAAATTGGGAGGCTCCACATTGTCCCTGGATAGAGACGTGCAGGAGGGCCTGTAAAGAAGAACTGGGTGTATTGTAGTATAGGCCTTTGGCCAGGGCAGGCAAAAATTGGGAGGTTCAACAATGAGCCATGCATACAGACATGTAGTAGGGCCTGTAACCCTCAAGTGGGTGTATTGTAGTATAGGCCTTTGGTCAGGGCAGCCAAAAATTGGGAGGCTCCTCTTTGTCCCTGGATAGAGACGTGCAGGAGGACCTGTAACCCTCAAGTGGGTGTATTGTAGTATAACCCTTTGGTCAGGGCAGCCAAAAATTGGGAGGTTCAACAATGACCCATGCATACAGACATGTAGTAGGGCCTGTAACCCTCAAGTGGGTGTATTGTAGTATAGCCCTTTGGTCAGGGCAGCCACAAATTGGGAGGTTCAACAATGACCCATGCATACAGACATGTAGTAGGGCCTGTAACCCTCAAGTGGGTGTATTGTAGTATAGGCCTTTGGTCAGGGCAGCCAAAAATTGGGAGGCTCCTCTTTGTCCCTGGATAGAGACGTGCAGGAGGACCTGTAACCCTCAAGTGGGTGTATTGTAGTATAACCCTTTGGTCAGGGCAGCCAAAAATTGGGAGGTTCAACAATGACCCATGCATACAGACATGTAGTAGGGCCTGTAACCCTCAAGTGGGTGTATTGTAGTATAGCCCTTTGGTAAGGGGAAGCCACAAATTGGGAGGTTCAACAATGACCCATGCATACAGACATGTAGTAGGGCCTGTAACCCTCAAGTGGGTGTATTGTAGTATAGCCCTTTGGTCAGGGCAGCCAAAAATTGGGAGGTTCAACAATGACCCATGCATACAGACATGTAGTAGGGCCTGAAACCCTCAAGTGGGTGTATTGTTGTATAGCCCTTTGGTCAGGGCAGCCAAGAATTGGGAGGTTCAACAATGACCCATGCATACAGACATGTAGTAGGGCCTGTAACCCTCAAGTGGGTGTATTGTAGTATAGCCCTTTGGTCAGGGCAGCCAAAAATTGGGAGGTTCAACAATGACCCATGCATACAGACATGTAGTAGGGCCTGTAACCCTCAAGTGGGTGTATTGTAGTATAGCCCTTTGGTCAGGGCAGCCAAAAATTGGGAGGCTCCTCTTTGTCCCTGGATAGAGACGTGCAGGAGGGCCTGTAAAGAGGAACTGGGTGTATTGTAGTATAGGCATTTGGCCAGGGCAGGCAAAAATTTGGAGGTTCAACAATGAGCCATGCATACAGACATGTACTAGGGCCTGTAACCCTCAAGTGGGTGTATTGTAGTATAGCCCTTTGGTCAGGGCAGCCAAAAATTGGGAGGTTCAACAATGACCCATGCATACAGACATGTAGTAAGGCCTGAAACCCTCAAGTGGGTGTATTGTAGTATAGCCCTTTGGTAAGGGCAGCCACAAATTGGGAGGTTCAACAATGACCCATGCATACAGACATGTAGTAGGGCCTGAAACCCTCAAGTGGGTGTATTGTAGTATAGCCCTTTGGTTAGGGCAGCCAAAAATTGGGAGGTTCAACAATGACCCATGCATACAGACATGTAGTAGGGCCTGTAACCCTCAAGTGGGTGTATTGTAGTATAGCCCTTTGGTCAGGGCAGCCAAAAATTGGGAGGTTCAACAATGACCCATGCATACAGACATGTAGTAGGGCCTGTAACCCTCAAGTGGGTGTATTGTAGTATAGCCCTTTGGTCAGGGCAGCCAAAAATTGGGAGGCTCCTCTTTGTCCCTGGATAGAGACGTGCAGGAGGGCCTGTAAAGAAGAACTGGGTGTATTGTAGTATAGGCCTTTGGCCAGGGCAGCCACAAATTGGGAGGTTCAACAATGACCCATGCATACAGACATATAGTAGGGCCTGTATCCCTCAAGTGGGTGTAGTGTAGTATAGGCCTTTGGTCAGGGCAGCCAAAAATTGGGAGGCTCCTCTTTGTCCCTGGATAGAGACGTGCAGGAGGGCCTGTAACCCTCAAGTGGGTTTATTGTAGTATAGCCCTTTGGTCATGGTGGCCAAAAATTGGGAGGTTCAACAATGACCCATGCATACAGACATGTAGTAGGGCCTGTAACCCTCAAGTGGGTGTATTGTAGTATAGCCCTTTGGCCAGGGCAGCCAAAAATTGGAAGGATCCACATTGTCCCTGGATAGAGACGTGCAGGAGGGCCTCAAAACATTTTTCCCATTGAAAAGGAGCGGGTATCCTGTCGTTGTAATGCCCATTCAAAAAGAATGGGCGTAAAAATTTACCACTGGGGTATACCTGAAACAACAGCCTAAGTATTGTAACGGTCATCATGGTGGCATATGAGGAGAAGGAGGAGCAGTCCAGCGATTATCCAAGGAAGAGGAAGACGACGTGGTGGATGATCCAGTAGCTGAGCCAACCTGGCAGGAGGATATGCAGAGCGAGGACAGCAGTGCACAGGGGGAGGGAGGCGTAGCATCCCAACAGGCAGTACGAAGCAGGGTCGGGTCCGCAGGCAGAAGGCAGGGAACCGTTCACCGGAACAACAACACGACACAAGGTGCCTGTGCAAATGTTAGGTCTTCCAGAGTCTGGCAGTATTTTAAGTTGGCTCCAGATGACTCTAAAAAGGCAATTTGCAACACCTGCCATGCCAGCATCAACAGGGGTACGAACACTAGCAGCCTGACCACCACCAGCATGATCAGGCACATGTCAGCCAAGCACCCGACCGTCACATATGATACAGTCTATATAGAGTCTAATGCATGGGTACAATGAGACACATGAGACATACGCTTCTTAAGCAGCTCTTGTATTGCTTCATACAACTTAGTGCATCAACAGGATAACGTAAATGTAAGTTGCAGAGTGCAAGGCAAACAAACAAGGACATCAGAGCATTAAAGCATAGTACAAGTCTCAAGGAAAGCATTCAGAGTATATTACTACCCTGTCAGATGTTGCTGGCAAACAGGAGGATTCTGTGTCCATAAATGATTCCAGGCAGAGTGAATCCAGGCTTCAGAGAGCAAGTCACAGACAGATTGCAGACCTGATTCAGGAGCACAGGTAAATCATCTGAAACTGATTAAAAGGGCAATTGGCAAGAAACAGGGCAGGGACATCAAAGCTGAGGACTCCATATTGTTTGAGGGCAAAAGTCAATGCACAGGACAGGAAACAAGATGGCCGACAAAATACACTAAATGCAAACATAACAACAGATATAGCAAAAAAGCCTGAAAACCTTACAGCGACTTTGTGGGAAGTACAACAGAGTCGAGGAGCGGTGCTTGCTGATGTCACTGCTACGTCTTCGCGTGTTGTGCGTGCGAGGCAATCCCCTGTACATGCTGGCCGCGAATAAGCCTACGGCCCTGCACCTGAAGTTGCCCACGCACAAATAACACCACCATCAAGCACGTCCTTGTCCCAGCGCAGCGTTCAATTATCCATTCAGCAAACCTTTGAACGCAGGCGCAAATACGCTGCCAACGCTCCACATGCCACAGTCCTGAATTCTCACATTTCGCGACTCTTAGCGCTAGAAATGTTGCCTTTACGGCTGGTGGAGACGGAAGCATTCCGCGACCTGATGGCGGCTGCTGTCCCACGTTACTCGGTCCCCAGCCGACAATATTTTTCCAGATGTGCCGTCCACGCATTGCATAACCATGTGTCCAACAGCATCACACGTGCCCTGAACAACGCTGTTTCAGCCAAAGTCCACGTAACCACAGACATGTGGACAAGTGCTTGTGGGCAAGGCCGCTACATCTCCTTGACAAAACACTGGGTTAATATTGTGGAGGCTGGGACCCAGTCTGAGCGAGGGACGGAACACAGTCCTTCCCACACCAAGGATAGCATGCCCTACCTCTGTCAGGGTTTCTCCAACACTCTACAGCTCCGGAATGTCATGCTCTTCAGCCTCCTCCTCCTCCTCCTGCGCATCCTCATCCACTGTACCCTCCACACCAGTCCCAAGCTGGAAGCACTGCAGCACTGCCTCTGCGAAGCGGCAACAGGCTGTGCTGAAGCTAGTCTGCATAGGTGACAAACCCCACAATGCAGAAGAGGTGTGGACAGCTCTGAAACAGCAGGCAGATCACTGGCTCACACCTCTGAACCTAAAGCCAGGAAAGGTTGTGTGTGACAATGGCCGGAACCTGGTGGCAGCTTTGAGGCGAGGCCAGCTGACGCATGTTCCATGCGTGGCCCATGTGCTCAACCTGGTGGTTCAGAGGTTTCTAAAGTCATACCCAGAGCTGTCTGAACTGCTGGTAAAAGTTCGCCGTCTGTCTGCACATTTTCGCAAGTCACCTGCTGCTTCAGCCGGCCTTGCCGGCTTTCAGCTCCGTTTGCGTCTTCCGGCCCACAAACTGGTGTGTGATGTCCCCACGCGTTGGAATTCAACTCTGCACATGTTGGTCAGGATATGTGAGCAGAAGAGGGCAGTTGTTGACTTCCTGCATCACCTAAGCCGTCGGGAAATGGGTCAAACTCCAGACATAACACCTGAGGAGTGGAGATGGATGTCCGACCTATGTAAACTTTGAAGACTCCACCAAGATGGTGAGCGGCGATGACGCCATTATTAGCATCACCATACCACTACTCTGCCTTCTAAAACGGTCTCTGCTGAAAAACAAAGAGGATGCATTGCAGGCCGAGCGCGATGACTTGGAGCAAGAAACAGTAGTGGGTGTGGGTGAAACACACAGCCCAGCCTCATCTCATCACAACGTGCAGTGGAGGACTATGACGAGGAGGAGGAGGATGAAGACATGGAGCAACTCTCTGGCCAAATTGAGGATATGACATGCACACCAGTCATACCCTCGATTCAGCGTGGCTGGCCAGAGGACAGGGGAGATGAGGAGGAGAAGGAGGACAGCATGTTCAGTCATCGTGTTGGTCTGGATACAGAAGTGATGGCTGTTAAGAGTCTGGCGCACATGGCTGGCTTTATGGTAAGCTGCCTGGCTCGTGACCCTCGCGTTCAGAACATCTTGGCCAACAATCAGTACTGGTTGGCAACACTCTTAGACCCACGCTACAAGGAGAACTTTATGTCTCTCATTCCTGAGTAGGAGATGTCAGCCAAAATGCAGCAGTTCCAGAAGGCCATAGTCAAGGAAGTAGGCAAATCATTCTCCTCACAAAACGCTAGCGGCATAGGTCAGGAATTAGTGGAGAACCAAGGCGTACGGCCAAGAGGGGCACAAGTCCAATCCGCCAGAGGTAATGGAACAGTCTTTACGATGTGGGACAGTTTTCTCAGCCACTCACGTACCACAGCCCCTGAGGTGCGGGGTAGTGCCACAAGAAATGCTAAGTTTGGCCAGATGCTGAAGGAGTACCTTGCAGATCGAACAACTGTACTGCGAGATTCCTCTGTGCCTTACAATTATTGGGTCTCCAAGCTGGACACGTGGCATGAATTGGCTCTCTACGCCTTGGAAGTCCTGGCCTGCCCTGCCGCTAGCGTTTTGTCCGAGCGTGTTTTCAGTGCCACAGGTGTAATCATTACTGATAAATGCACCCGCCTGTCAACTGAAAATGCTGACAGGCTGACTCTGATCAAGATGAACAAGGGTTGGATTGGGCCAGACTTCACCACACCACCAACAAATGACAAATGAATTTAAATTTTGTTATGGGAATTTGCCATGTACCTCCACTCACCCATGGGTACACACTTCTGGACTTCCGAGTGTCCAAGTGTGGGATCAGTAATGTCCGTGGACGTGTACTCGGCCTGGTGGTAGGAAGGGGGATCAGGTTGGGAAATGTGCGGTGCAGTATCACGGCTACTGACGCTTGACTGTGTGGAAGACAGGGTGTTGGTGGAGGTGCCAATCTGACTTGAAGCATTATCCGCAATCCAAGTAACAACCTGTTGACACAGGTGTTGGTTCAAGAGCGGTGTACTGGAGCGGGCCCCAAGAATTTGGGACAGGACGTGTGAGCGAGTAGATGTGCCCCTTTGTTGTTGCGAAATTAGTGCTTGCACACGACCTTGGCCTCTGCCTGCACCACCATCACGTTCACTTCATTCTTCCTTGCCAACACCCTTGCGCATTTTGCTTGTATACAGCGACAACAGTCTGGTGACTGTAATGGTGACAGGAGATTAGGATTTTAGTCCCTAACCTGTATCAAGGTAGTAATTACACCAGTCTGGTGACTGTAATGGTTTCATGAGAGGATTTTAGTCCCTAACCTGTATCAATTTATGACGTACACCAGTCTGGTGACTGTAATGGTTTCAGGAGAGGATTTTAGTCCCTAACCTGTATCAAGGTATGACGTACACCAGTCTGGTGACTGTTCAGATCACAAGAGATTAGGATTTTAGTTCCCTAACCTGTATCAAGGTATGACGTACACCAGTCTGGTGACTGTAATGGTGTCAGGAGAGGATTTTAGTTCCCTAACCTGTATCAAGGTATGACGTACACCAGTCTGGTGACTGTTGAGATCACAAGAGATTAGGATTTTAGTTCCCTAACCTGTATCAAGGTATGACATACACCAGTCTGGTGACTGTTGAGATCACAAGAGGTTAGAATTTTAGTTCCCTAACCTGTATCAAGGTATGACGTACACCAGTCTGGTGACTGTTGAGATCACAAGAGATTAGGATTTTAGTTCCTTATCCTGTATCAAGGTATGACGTACACCAGTCTGGTGACTGTTCAGATCACAAGAGATTAGGATTTTAGTTCCCTAACCTGTATCAAGGTATGACGTACACCAGTCTGGTGACTGTTGAGATCACAAGAGATTAGGATTTTAGTTCCCTAACCTGTATCAAGGTATGACGTACACCAGTCTGGTGACTGTTGAGATCACAAGAGGTTAGGATTTTAGTTCCCTAACCTGTATTAAGGTAGTACGTACACCTGTCTGGTGACTGTAATGGTTTCACGAGAGGATTTTAGTCCCTAACCTGTATTAAGGTAGTACGTACACCTGTCTGGTGACTGTAATGGTTTCAGGAGAGGGTTTTAGTCCCTAACCTGTATTAAGGTAGTACGTACACCTGTCTGGTGACTTTAATGGTTTCAGGAGAGGATTTTAGTCCCTAACCTGTATTAAGGTAGTACGCACACCAGTCTGGTGACAGTTCATATCACAAGAGATTAGGATTTTAGTTCCCTAACCTGTATCAAGGTATGACTTACAACAGTCTGGTGACTGTAATGGTTTCAGGAGAGGATTTTAGTCCCTAACCTGTATCAAGGTATGACGTACACCAGTCTGGTGACTGTTCAGATCACAAGAGATTAGGATTTTAGTTCCCTAACCTGTATCAAGGTATGACGTACAACAGTCTGGTGACTGTAATGGTTTCAGGAGAGGATTTTAGTCCCTAACCTGTATCAAGGTATGACGTACAGCAGTCTGGTGACTGTAATGGTTTCAGGAGAGGATTTTAGTCCCTAACCTGTATTAAGGTAGTACGTACACCAGTCTGGTGACAGTTCAGATCACAAGAGATTAGGATTTTAGTTCCCTAACCTGTATCAAGGTATGACGTACACCAGTGTGGTGACTGTTGAGATCACAAGAGGTTAGGATTTTAGTTCCCTAACCTGTATCAAGGTATGACGTACACCAGTCTGGTGACTGTTGAGATCACAAGAGATTAGGATTTTAGTTCCCTAACCTGTATCAAGGTATGACGTACACCAGTGTGGTGACTGTTGAGATCACAAGAGGTTAGGATTTTAGTTCCCTAACCTGTATTAAGGTAGTACGTACACCTGTCTGGTGACTGTAATGATTTCAGGAGAGGATTTTAGTCCCTAACCTGTATTAAGGTAGTGCGTACACCTGTCTGCTGACTGTAATGGTGTCAGGAGGGGATTTTAGTCCCTAACCTATATTAAGGTAGTACGTACACCTGTCTGGTGACTTTAATGGTTTCAGGAGAGGATTTTAGTCCCTAACCTGTATTAAGGTAGTACGTACACCTGTCTGGTGACTTTAATGGTTTCAGGAGAGGATTTTAGTCCCTAACCTGTATTAAGGTAGTACGTACACCTGTCTGGTGACTGTAATGGTGTCAGGAGAGGATTTTAGTCCCTAACCTGTATTAAGGTAGTACGTACACCTGTCTGGTGACTTTAATGGTGTCAGGAGAGGATTTTAGTCCCTAACCTGTATTAAGGTAGTACGTACACCTCTCTGGTGACTTTAATGGTTTCAGGAGAGGATTTTAGTCCCTAACCTGTATTAAGGTAGTACGTACACCTGTCTGGTGACTGTAATGGTTTCAGGAGAGGATTTTAGTCCCTAACCTGTATTAAGGTAGTACGTACACCTGTCTGGTGACTGTAATGGTGTCAGGAGAGGATTTTAGTCCCTAACCTGTATTAAGGTAGTACGTACACCAGTCTGGTGACAGTTCAGATCACAAGAGATTAGGATTTTAGTTCCCTAACCTGTATCAAGGTATGACGTACACCAGTGTGGTGACTGTTGAGATCACAAGAGGTTAGGATTTTAGTTCCCTAACCTGTATCAAGGTATGACGTACACCAGTCTGGTGACTGTTGAGATCACAAGAGATTAGGATTTTAGTTCCCTAACCTGTATCAAGGTATGACGTACACCAGTGTGGTGACTGTTGAGATCACAAGAGGTTAGGATTTTAATTCCCTAACCTGTATTAAGGTAGTACGTACACCTGTCTGGTGACTGTAATGATTTCAGGAGAGGATTTTAGTCCCTAACCTGTATTAAGGTAGTGCGTACACCTGTCTGCTGACTGTAATGGTGTCAGGAGAGGATTTTAGTCCCTAACCTGTATTAAGGTAGTACGTACACCTGTCTGGTGACTTTAATGGTTTCAGGAGAGGATTTTAGTCCCTAACCTGTATTAAGGTAGTACGTACACCTGTCTGGTGACTTTAATGGTTTCAGGAGAGGATTTTAGTCCCTAACCTGTATTAAGGTAGTACGTACACCTGTCTGGTGACTGTAATGGTGTCAGGAGAGGATTTTAGTCCCTAACCTGTATTAAGGTAGTACGTACACCTGTATGGTGACTTTAATGGTGTCAGGAGAGGATTTTAGTCCCTAACCTGTATTAAGGTAGTACGTACACCTCTCTGGTGACTTTAATGGTTTCAGGAGAGGATTTTAGTCCCTAACCTGTATTAAGGTAGTACGTACACCTGTCTGGTGACTGTAATGGTTTCAGGAGAGGATTTTAGTCCCTAACCTGTATTAAGGTAGTACGTACACCTGTCTGGTGACTGTAATGGTGTCAGGAGAGGATTTTAGTCCCTAACCTGTACTAAGTTAGTACGTACACCTGTCTGGTGACTGTAATGGTGTCAGGAGAGGATTTTAGTCCCTAACCTGTACTAAGGTAGTACGTACACTTGTCTGGTGACTGTAATGGTGTCAGGAGAGGATTTTAGTCCCTAACCTGTACTAAGGTAGTACGTACACTTGTCTGGTGACTGTAATGGTGTCAGGAGAGGATTTTAGTCCCTATCCTGTATTAAGGTAGTAAGTACAAGAGTGTGGTGACTCTAATGGTCACAGAAAAGCTTGGATTCCAATCTGTATCACCCTGCCTATATCCTCCTAGATTAGTCCTGAGAAGGACTGTTCTGGTCACTGGAAAGCTTGGACTCCGATCTGGATCACCCTGCCTATATCCTCCTAGATTAGTCCTGAGAAGGACTGTTGTGGTCAGCAGCAGCAGTTTGCAGCCCTGCTCCGGATCTACCTATGAGGGCCGCAAATCTGTCCCTAAGCAGCAGCAGACACTCTCCCTACACTCACTGTCTGGATGGCTGTGTGCCGAGCACAGCTCGCCGGGAGTTATAAAGGCTCGGTCACTCTGTGCAGGGCGGCCAATCACTGCTATGCCACAAATAACAGGGCTGTGGCATTGCAGTGGTCTGCCAGCCAATCCCTGCACGTGGGCTGGCTCTCAAAAGAGCGCCAACATGCAGAGATGACGACCACGAGCACAGCACGAGTATCGCGAGATTACTCGGTGCTCGGCGAGTCGCCCGAGTACAGTGATACTCGTGCGAGTACCGAGTAGTGGTGAGCATGCTCGCTCATCACTAGCTGTTAACTAATGTATTTCCTGTCACATAAATGTTGCAATTAAATTAAGGCTGTCAACTAATGTGTTTGCTGAGACCTAAATGTTAGAATTAGTTCAAGGCTGTCAACTCAAAAAGGCATCCTGGGAAACCCTGGCCGGCAACCTTAAACCTGAATACAGTGACAGTTTCAATAGTTGTAAGATTGAAAGACACGTCCATCATAATAAACCTAAAACTAATGATTTTGCTGTCACGTAAATGTTGGGATTAGTTTAAGAATGTCAAATAATATGTTTGCTGTGGCGTAAATGTTGGAGTCAGTTTAAGGCTGTCACCTAATGTGTTTACTGTCTTCATAAGGTTGGGATCAGTTTAAGGCTGACAGCTCAAAAAGACTTCATAGAAACCAATGGCTTACACCCTTAAACCTCAATACAGTGACAGTTTCAATAGTTTTAAGATTGAAAGACACGTCCATCATAATCAACCTAAAACTAAAGAGTTTGCTGTCATGTAAATGTTGGGATCAGTATAAGGTAGTTAACTAATATCTTAATATACATGCTGCATATTAACAATGACATAAGATCCCCACCCACCCTATTGTACTTTACAGCATTAAATTTAGTGTTGCTTTTCATAAATTATCAGCAAATTGGTGAAATTACACCATCAAAATAAAAATATAAAATAGCCTCCTCCACATCCCCTCTAGCTGTCCTATCCATCGCCAAGATAGGTGTGTTTCCTTCCATTGTAGGTAGAAGTAATGTTCCATCAATTTGCTCCTAATTTAGACAAAGTAGCTGAAAGATTGATGAAGCAAACAGTACTTGTGAGGTCTGTCTATTTTACAATAAGTGTAAGCTGTATTTAAGAAACTTACATATTTTAATTTCCTGCACTAAACTACTTCTTTATTTTAGTAGGAATTGGTACACAATGAGGTGGTCTTCAACTATCTCTTGAAAAGGACACAGTTAATGGTATTTATTAGGTCTTAAGTACATCTCAACTACTTATCAATGCAAAAGGCACCACTAAAGAACCCAACATGTTAAAACTCTTGATTTTGACCTGTGACAACATACAAAACAATAATGCATTATAATCAAATGTACTGTACCTTTTAGGGATCAGTTTAAGGCTGTCCGCTAATGTGTTTCTTGTCATCTAAATGTCGGGATCAATTTATGGCTGTCAGCTCGAAAAGGTTTCTTAAGAACCTCTTGCCGAAAACCCTAAACCTCAAAACAGTGAAAGTTTCAATAGGTTTAAGATTGAAAGACACGTCCATGATAATCAACCTAAAACTAATGATTTTGCTGTCATGTAAATATTGATATCAGTATTAGGCTGTTAACTAATGTATTTCCTGTCACATAAATGTTACAATAAATTAAGGCTGTCAACTAATGTGTTTGCTGAGACGTAAATGTTAGGATTAGTTCAAGGCTGTCAACTCAAAAAGGCTTCCTGGGAACCCCCTGGCCGGCAACCTTAAACCTCAATACAGTGACAGTTTCAATAGCTTTAAGATTGAAAGCCACTCTCCATCATAATCAACCTAAACCTAATGATTTTGCTGTGACTTAAATGTTGGGATTAGTTTAAGGCTGTGAAATAATATGTTTGCGCTGACGTAAATGTTGGGATCAGTTTAAGGCTGTCACCTAATGTGTTTGCTGTCTTCATAACGTTTGGATCAGTTTAAGGCTGACAGCTCAAAAAGACTTCATAGTAACCAATGGCTAACACCCTTAAATCTCAATACAGTGACAGTTTCAATAGTTTGAAGATTGAAAGACACTTCCATCATGATTAACCTAAAACTAAAGAGTTTGCTGTCATGTAAATGTTGGGATCAGTATAAGGCAGTTAACTAATATCTTAATACACATGCTGCATAGTAACAATGACATAAGATCTCCACCCACCCTATTGTACTTTACAGCATTAAATTTAGTGTTGCTTTCCATAAATTATCAGCAAATTGGTAAAATTACACCATCAAAATAAAAATAAAAAATAACAGCCTCCTCCACATCCACTCTAGCTGTCCTATCCATCGCGAAGATAGGTGCGTTTCCTTCCATTGTAGGTAGAAGTAATGTTCCATCAATTTGCTCCTAATTTAGACAAAGTAGCTGAAAGATTTATGAAGCAAACAGTACTTGTGAGGTCTGACTATTTTACAATAAGTGTAAGATGTATTTAAGAAACTTACATATTTTAATTTCCTGCACTAAACTACTTCTTTATTTTAGTAGGAATTGGTACACAATGAGGTGGTCTTCAACTATCTCTTGAAAAGGACACAGTTAATGGTATTTATTAGGTCTTAAGTACATCTCAACTAGTTATCAATGCAAAAGGCAACACAAACAACCCAACATGGTAAAACTCTTGATTTTGACCTGTGACAACATGCAAAACATAAATGCATTATAATCAAATGCACTGGACCTTTTAGGGATCAGTTTAAGGCTGTCAACTAATGATTTTTCTGTTTTCTAAATGTTGGGATCAGTTTATGGCTGTCAGGCTCGAAAAGGCTTCTTAGGAACCTCTTGCCAACAACCCTAAACCTCAAAACAGTGACAGTTTCAATAGGTTTAAGATTGAAAGACACGTCCATCATAATCAACCTAAAACTAATGATTTTGCTGTCATGTAAATGTTGGGATCAGTATAAGGTTGTTAACTAATGTCTTTCCTGTGACATAAATGTTGCAATTAAATTAAAGCTGTCAACTAATGTGTTTGCTGAGACCTAAATGTTAGGATTAGTTGAAGGCTGTCAACTCAAAAAGGCTTCCCGGGAACCCCCTGGCCGGCAACCTTAAACCTAAATACAGTGACAGTTTCAATAGTTTTAAGATTGAAAGACACGTCCATCATAATCAACCTAAAACTAATGATTTTGCTGGCACTTAAATGTTGGGATTAGTTTAAGGCTGTCAAATAATATGTTTGCTGTGACGTAAATGTTGGGTCAGTTTAAGGCTGTCACCTAATGTGTTTGCTGTCTTCATAAGGTTGGGATCAGTTTAAGGCTGACAGCTCAAAAAGACTTCATAGTAAACAATGGCTAACACCCTTAAACCTCAATGCAGTGGCAGTTTCAATAGTTTTAAGATTGAAAGACACATCCATCATGATCAACCTACAACTAATGATTTTGATGTCATGTAAATGTTGATATCAGTATTAGGCTGTTAACTAATGTATTATCTGTCACATAAATGTTGCAATTGAATTAAGGCTGTCAATTAATGTGTTTTGCTGAGACCTAAATGTTAGGATTAGTTCAAGGCTGTCAACTCAAAAAGGCTTCCTGGGATGCCCATGGCCAGCAAATTTTAAACCTCAATACAGTGACAGTTTCAATAGCTTTAGGAATGAAAGACACGTCCATCATAATCAACCTAAAACTAATGATTTTGCTGTCATGTAAATGTTGATATCAGTATTAAGCTGTTAACTAATGTATTTCCTGTCACATAAATGTTGCAATTAAACTAAGGCTTTCAACTAATGTGTTTGCTGAGACCTAAATGTTAGGATTAGTTCAAGGCTGTCAACTCAAAAAGGCATCCTGGGAACCCCTGGCCGGCAACCTTAAACCTGAATACAGTGACAGTTTCAATAGTTTTAAGATTGAAAGATACATCCATCATAATCAACCTAAAACTAATGATTTTGCTGTCACGTAAATGTTGGGATTAGTTTACGGCTGTCAAATAATATGTTTGCTGTGATGTAAATGTTGGGGTCAGTTTAAGGCTGTCACCTAATGTGTTTGCTGTCTTCATAAGGTTGGGATCAGTTTAAGGCTGACAGCTCAAAAAGACTTCATAGTAACCAATGGCTAACACCCTTAAACCTCAATACAGTGACAGTTTCAATAGTTTTAAGATTGAAAGACACGTCCGTCAAGATCAACCTCAAACTAAAGAGTTTGCTGTCATGTAAATGTTGGGATCAGTATAAGGCAGTTAACTAATATCTTAATACACATGATGCATAGTAACAATAGGATAAGATCTCCACCCACCCTTTTGTACTTTACAGCATTAAATTTAGTTTTGCCTTCCATACATTATCAGCAAATTGGTGAAATTACACCATCAAAATAAAAATAAAAAATAACAGCCTCCTCCACATTTCCTCTAGATGTTCTATTCATCGCCGAGATAGGTGGGTTTCCTTCCATTTTAGGTAGAAGTAATGTTCCATCAATTTGCTCCTAATTTAGATAAAAGTAGCTGAAAGATTTATGAAGCAAACAGTACTTGTGAGGTCTGACTATTTTTCAATATGTGTAAGATGTATTTAAGAAATTTACATATTTTAATTTCCTGCATTAAACGACTTCTTTATTTTAGTAGGAATTGGTACACAATGAGCTGGTCTTCACCTATCTCTTGAAAAGGACACATTTAATGGTATTTATTAGGTCTTAAATACATCTCAACTACTTATCAATGCAAAAGGCACCACAAAAGAACCCAACATGGTAAAACTCTTGATTTTGACCTGTGACAACATGCAAAACATAAATGCATTATAATCAAATGTACTGTACCTTTTAGGGATCAGTGTAAGGCTGTCAACTAATGTGTTTCATGTCTTGTAAATGTTGGGATCAGTTTATGGCTGTCAGCTCCAAAAGGCTTCTTAGGAACCTCTTGCCAACAACCCTAAACCTCAAAACAGTGATAGTTTCAATAGGTTTAAGATTGAAAGACACGTCCATCATAATCAACCTAAAACTACTGATTTTGCTGCCATTCAAATATTGGGATCAGTATAAGGTTGTTAACTAATGTCCTTCCTGTGACATAAATGTTGCAATTAAATTAAGGCTGTCAACTAATGTGTTTGCTGAGACCTAAATGTTAGGATTAGTTTAAGGCTGTCAACTCAAAAAGGCTTCCTGGGAACCCCCTGGCCGGCAACCTTAAACCTCAATACAGTGACAGTTTCAATAGTTTTAAGATTGAAAGACACGTCCATCATAATCAACCTAAAACTAATGATTTTGCTGTCATGTAAATGTTGATATCAGTATTAGCCTGTTAACTAAAGTATTTCCTGTCACATAAATGTTGCAATTATATTAAGGCTGTAAACTAATGTGTTTGCTGAGACCTAAATGTTAGGATTAGTTCAAGGCTGTCAACTCAAAAAGGCATCCTGGGAACCCCTGGCCGGCAACCCTAAACCTGAATACAGTGACAGTTTCAATAGTTTTAAGATTGAAAGACAGGTCCATCATAATCAACCTAACACTATTGATTTTGCTGTCATGTAAATGTTGGGATTAGTTTAAGGCTGTCAAATAATATGTTTGCTGTGACGTAAATGTTGGGGTCAGTTTAAGGCTGTCACCTAATGTGTTTGATGTCTTCATAAGGTTGGGATGAGTTTAAGGCTGACAGCTCAAAAATACTTCATAGTAACCAATGGCTAACACCCTTATACCTCAATACAGTGACAGTTTCAATAGTTTTAAGATTGAAAGACACGTCCATCATGATCAACCTAAAACTAAAGGGTTTGCTGTCATATAAATGTTGGGATCAGTATAAGGCAGTTAACTAATATCTTAATACACATGCTGCATAGAAACAATGACATAAGATCTCCACCCACCCTATTGTTCTTTACAGCATTACATTTAGTGTTGCTTTCCAAAAATTATCAGCAAATTGATGAAATTACACCATCAAAATAAAAATAAAAAATAACAGCCTCCTCCACATCCCCTCTAGCTGTCCTATCCATCGCCAAGATAGGTGGGTTTCCTTCCATTTTAGGTAGAAGTAATGTTCCATCAATTTGCTCCTAATTTACACAAAGTAGCTGAAAGATTTAGGAAGCAAACAGTACTTGTGAGGTCTGACTATTTTACAATAAGTGTAAGATGTATTTAGGAAATTTACATATTTTAATTTCCTGCATTAAACTACTTCTTTATTTTAGTAGGAATTGGTACACAATGAGGTGGGCTTCACCTATCTCTTGAAAACGACACAGTTAATGGTATTTATTAGGTCTTAAGTACATCTCAACTACTTATCAATGCAAAAGGCACCACAAAAGAACCCAACATGGTAAAACTCTTGATTTTGACCTGTGACGACATGTTAAACATAAATGCATTATAATCAAATGTACTGTACCTTTTAGGGATCAGTTTAAGGCTGTCAACTAATGTGTTTCCTGTCTTGTAAATGTTGGGATCAGTTTATGGCTGTCAGCTCCAAAAGGCTTCTTAGGAACCTCTTGCCAACAACCCTAAACCTCAAAACAGTGACAGTTTCAATAGGTTTAAGATTGAAAGACACGTCCATCATAATCAACCTAAAACTAATGATTTTGCTGTCATGTAAATGTTGGGATCAGTATAAGGTTGTTAACTAATGTCTTTCCTGTGACATAAATGTTGCAATTAAATTAAGGCAGTCAACTAATGTGTTTGCTGAGACCTAAATGTTAGGATTAGTTCAAGGCTGTCAACTCAAAAAGGCTTCCTGGGAACTCCATGGCCGGCAACCTTAAACCTCAATACAGTGACAGTTTCAATAGTTTTAAGATTGAAAGACACGTCCATCATAATCAACCTAAAACTAATGATATTGCTGTCATGTAAATGTTGATATCAGTATTAGCCTGTTAACTAAAGTATTTCCTGTCACATAAATGTTGCAATTATATTAAGGCTGTAAACTAATGTGTTTGGTGAGACCTAAATGTTAGGATTAGTTCAAGGCTGTCAACTCAAAAAGGCATCCTGGAAACCCCTGTCCGGCAACCCTAAACCTGAATACAGTGACAGTTTCAATAGTTTTAAGATTGAAAGACACGTCCATCATAATCAACCTAAAACTAATGATTTTGCTGTCATGTAAATGTTGATATCAGTATTAGGCTGTTAATTAATGTATTTCCTGTCACATAAATGTTGCAATTAAATTAAGGCTGTCAACTAATGTGTTTGCTGAGACCTAAATGTTAGGATTAGTTCAAGGCTGTCAACTCAAAAAGGCTTCCTGGGAACCCCATGGCCGGCAACCTTAAACCTCAATACAGTGACAGTTTCAATAGTTTTAAGATTGAAAGACACGTCCATCATAATCAACCTAAAACTAATGATATTGCTGTCATGTAAATGTTGATATCAGTATTAGCCTGTTAACTAAAGTATTTCCTGTCACATAAATGTTGCAATTAAATTAAGGCTGTCAACTAATGTGTTTGCTGAGACATAAATGTTAGGATTAGTTCAAGGCTGTCAAATCAAAAAGGCATCCTGGGAACCCCTGGCCGGCAACCTTAAACCTGAATACAGTGACAGTTTCAATAGTTTTAAGATTGAAAGACACGTCTATCATAATCAACCTAAAAATAATGATTTTGCTGTCACGTAAATGTTGGGATTAGTTTAAGTCTGTCAAATAATATGTTTGCTGTGACGTAAATGTTGGGGTCAGTTTAAGGCTGTCACCTAATGTGTTTGCTGTCTTCATAAGGTTGGGATCAGTTTAAGGCTGACAGCTCAAAAAGACTTCATAGTAACCAATGGCTAACACCCCTAAACCTCAGTACAGTGAAAGTTTCTATAGTTTTAAGATTGAAAGACACATCCATCATGATCAACCTAAAACTAAGAGTTTGCTGTCATGTAAATGTTGGATCAGTATAAGGCAGTTAACTAATATCTTAATATACATGCTGCAAAGTAACAATGACATAAGATTTCCACCCACCCTATTGTACTTTACAGCATTAAATTTAGTGTTGCTTTCCATTAATTATCAGCAAATTGGTGAAATTACACCATCAAAATAAAAATAAAAAATAACAGCCTCCTCCACATCCCCTCTAGCTGTCCTATCCATCGCCAAGATAGGTGGGTTTCCTTCCATTTTAGGTAGAAGTAATGTTCCATCAATTTGCTCCTAATTTAGACAAAGTAGCTGAAAGATTTATGAAGCAAACAGTACTTGTGAGGTCTGACTATTTTACAATAAGTGTAAGATGTATTTAAGAAATTTACATATTTTAATTTCCTGCATTAAACTACTTCTTTATTTTAAAACCACCCAGACTTCCCTCCAAGAAGGGATCTTAGATGAATGATGAGTACAATTTTTTATTCATTAAGTGATCACTTTATTAGTCATAATTCATTTAATTCATAAAAAACGTTAAAATAATTACATAAAAAAGTACCCAAATAACTACAAATAATTCATAACCAGGTCCAGGACTAAGATTATTATGTAAACATTTATACAGTATAAATGGGGCTCACTATACGCGAATTAAGGATTAGAGTTAGGGAACACATCCGTGATATAGAGAAGGCTAAGGATGATGAGGAGGTGACCAAACTTAAGACCATCCCCAAACACTTCAAACTATATCACGGTTGTGATGCATCCTTATTAAAGATAAAAGCGATTGATATGGTTAAAATGGGAAGTAGAGGAGGTAATCTGGCGAAAAAGTTGGCTCAGACCGAGAGTAAATGGATATACCGTCTAGGTACATTGGCTCCACAAGGCCTAAACGTTAATAGAGGATTTGGAGCCTTCTTATAATTAGGAATAGATAGACAAAGAGGAGTCAGTTGAAAATAGTTTATACCATATTGAAACCTTGCATGAATATTGATTTTAATTGTGGTTTATATAATTTTAGATGATTTTAATAAAGTTTATACCCTTGGAAGAAACGTGATCAGGTGGATATGAATAACAGCAGAAATTGAACATCAAAGAAGAAGATTTATGTAAAAGTGTGTGTATATGTATATTTATATGTGGGGGAATGAGAATAACACGAGTAAAGATATGCAGTATTAGTGGAGGGGAAAAGGGAAAAAGAAAGAAAAGATTATAATATGATATATTAAAGGGGAAGGATATGGGAATGCCGTAGAAATCTGCAGCCACACCCAATTAATGGATAGGTAGATATATTGGGTGAAGGATAAGGGTGAATTGGGCAGATAACTGGTCGTATTGGAGTAACATTGAAAGTGTACTTTTGCTCTATAATATATAATATTTATAGGCAAATTCGGAATTATGTATGTAGTGGCATTTATTGTATTGTAATATGTATAGTGAGGCACTGTCACTTTGTATATGATGTATTTTTATCTGTGTATAAAGGCATAGCTATTATATATTATTTTTTATTAATTATTGGTAAAACACTTTTTATAATATATATGCACTGTCACTTGAAATTATTTATGTATAGTGCAGGCACTGTCACTATGGATATAATGTATTTTTATCTATGTATAAAGGCATAGTTATTACATATTATTCTTTATTAATTATTGGTAAAACACTCTTTATAATATATATGCACTGTCACTTTAAAATTAAATGTATAGTACTGTATATATAATGCACTGTCACTTGAAATTATTTATTGAATTATTGTAATATATGTCACTCATAGATGGTACCTGGTTGTAAGAATATGGTGGTATAACTATAGGTCCATCCAGCATATTAATATGTAGAAGCAGAGTTGTAGATTAAAAGTACACATGAATAGTGGAAAAAGCGATTACGGAACCCATGCCATTTGAATAACGAAAAAAATGGCCCTGTAAAAAGTAGATCATAAGATGGTACATATAATGAGCCCGGAGCAGCAGTAAAGAGGGTAAACTGAGGGTTAATAGATTTTCCCAGCCCCAAACAGGAAGAGATGCAGCCTCCGTGAGCGCGCATCACAGGCTCAGCACGCACCCAGACACGACACCGATCATGTGACCCGCTGGCACGCGGAAACGCTGGCTTGCGGTTCACAGGCCGGATGTGGGAGGTCCTGGCTTTAGACATGTGACGTGCGAGCCGGAAGTGATGCGCCGAGACCGCGGCGGCTGCAGATGATCAGCGATTAGCACAAGGGGTATAAAGAGCGTTAAACTCAGTAGCAAGGTCACGCCCTGAGGAAGAATAGTAAACGAAACGTACGTTGGCGGTGGGGGTACCAGGACCGAGGCCACAGGTAGTTTATATACCAGGTATGTGAGATAAGAGGGGACTACTATAGTTAAAGCACGGAGGTGGTGCTTTGCACATGTAACCTGAGTCAAGGGGTTGCTAGCACATATGTGCACAGTGCATAGTATGAGTATTAGAGCCACATGATCATATATAAAAAAAGTGTGCAGTCACTGAGTGACAATTAAATAGTGTCCCTCTGTTACCTGGTATCACTGGCTATTATATTAAATGATGAATACTGTATAAATGTTTACATAATAATCTTAGTCCTGGACCTGGTTATGAATTATTTGTAGTTATTTGGGTACTTTTTTATGTAATTATTTTAACGTTTTTTATGAATTAAATGAATTATGACTAATAAAGTGATCACTTAATGAATAAGAAATTGTACTCATCATTCATCTAAGATCCCTTCTTGGAGGGAAGTCTGGGTGGTTTTGAAATGGTGATTGTGTAAAGGTGAGACATAATAATTGGTGGACTATTGAGGTAATACTTCTTATTTTAGTAGGAATTGGTACACAATGAGGTGGGCTTCACCTATCTCTTGAAAACGACACAGTTAATGGTATTTATTAGCTCTTAAGTACATCTCAACTACTTATCAATGCAAAAGGCACCACAAAAGAACCCAACATGGTAAAACTCTTGATTTTGACCTGTGACAACATACATAACATAAATGCCTTATAATTAAATGTACTGTACCTTTTAGGGATCAGTTTAAGGCTGTCAACTAATGTGTTTCCTGTCTTCTAAATGTTGGGATCACTTTATGGCTGTCAGCTCGAAAAGGCTTCTTAGGAACCTCTTGCCAACAACCTTGAACCTCAAAACAGTGACAGTTTCAATAGGTTTAAGATTGAAAGACACGTCCATCATAATCAACCTAAAACTAATGATTTTGCTGTCATGTAAATGTTGGGATCAGTATAAGGTTGTCAACAAATATCTTTCCTGTGACATAAATGTTGCAATTAAATTAAGGCTGTCAATTAATGTGTTTCCTGAGACCTAAATGTTAGGATTAGTTCAAGGCTGTCAACTCAAAAAGGCTTCCTGGGAACCCACTGGCCGGCAACCATAAACCTCAATACAGTGACAGTTTCAAAAGTTTTAAGATTGAAAGTCACGTCCATCATAATCAACCTAAAACTAATGATTTTGCTGTCATGTAAATGTTGATATCAGTATTAGGCTGTTAACTAATGTATTTCCTGTCACATAAATGTTGCAATTAAATTAAGGCTTTCAACTAATGTGTTTGCTGAGACCTAAATGTTAGGATTAGTTCAAGGCTGTCAACTCAAAAAGGCATCCTGGGAACCCCTGGAGGGCAAACTTAAACCTGAATACAGTGACAGTTTCAATAGTTTTAAGATTGAAAGACACGTCCATCATAATCAACCTAACACTAATGATTTTGCTGTCACGTAAATGTTGGGAATAGTTTAAGTCTGTCAAATAATATGTTTGCTGTGACATAAATGTTGGGATCAGTTTAAGGCTGTCACCTAATGTGTTTGCTGTCTTCATAAGGTTGGGATCATTTTAAGGCTGACAGCTCAAAAAGACTTCATAGTAACCAATGGCTAACACCCTTATACCTCAATACAGTGACAGTTTCAATAGTTTTAGATTGAAAGACACGTCCAGCATGATCAACCTAAAACTAATGATTTTGCTGTCATGTAAATGTTGATATCAGTATTAGGCTGTTAATTAATGTATTTCCTGTCACATAAATGTTGCAATTAAATTAAGGCTGTCAACTAATGTTTTTGCTGAGACCTAAATGTTGGGATTAGTTCAAGGCTGTCAACTCAAAAAGGCATCCTGGCCAGCAACCTTAAACCTGAATACAGTGACAGTTTCAATAGTTTTAAGATTGAAAGACACGTCCATCATAATCAACCTAAAACTACTGATTTTGCTGTCATGTAAATGTTGGGATCAGTATAAGGTTGTTAACTAATGTCTTTCCTGTGACATAAATGTTGCAATTAAATTAAGGCTGTCAACTAATGTGTTTGCTGAGACCTAAATGTTAGGATTAGTTCAAGGCTGTCAAATCAAAAAGGCATCCTGGGAACCCCTGGCCGGCAACCTTAAACCTGAATACAGTGACAGTTTCAATAGTTTTAAGATTGAAAGACATGTCCATCATAATCAACCTAAAACTACTGATTTTGCTGTCATGTAAATGTTGGGATCAGTATAAGGTTGTTAACTAATGTCTTTCCTGTGACATAAATGTTGCAATTAAATAAAGGCTGTCAACTAATGTGTTTGCTGAGACCTAAATGTTAGGATTAGTTCAAGGCTGTCAACTCAAAAAGGTTTCCTGGGAACCCCATGGCCGGCAACCTTAAACCTCAATACAGTGACAGTTTCAATAGTTTTAAGATTGAAAGACACGTCCATCATAATCAACCTAAAACTAATGATATTGCTGTCATGTAAATGTTGATATCAGTATTAGCCTGTTAACTAAAGTATTTCCTGTCACATAAATGTTGCAATTAAATTAAGGCTGTCAACTAATGTGTTTGCTGAGACCTAAATGTTAGGATTAGTTCAAGGCTGTCAAATCAAAAAGGCATCCTGGGAACCCCTGGCCGGCAACCTTAAACCTGAATACAGTGACAGTTTCAATAGTTTTAAGATTGAAAGACACGTCTATCATAATCAACCTAAAAATAATGATTTTGCTGTCACGTAAATGTTGGGATTAGTTTAAGGCTGTCAAATAATGTGTTTGCTGTGACGTAAATGTTGGGGTCTGTTTAAGGCTGTTACCTAATGTGTTTGCTGTCTTCATAGGGTTGGGATCAGTTTAAGGCTAACAGCTCAAAAAGACTTCATAGTAACCAATGGCTAACACCCTTAAACCTCAATACAGTGACAGTTTCAATAGTTTTAAGATTGAAAGACACGTCCATCATGATCAACCTAAGACTAAAGAGTTTGCTGTCATGTAAATGTTGGGATCAGTATAAGGCAGTTAACTAATATCTTAATACACATGCTGCATAGTAACAATGACATAAGATCTCCACCCACCCTATTGTTCTTTACAGCATTACATTTAGTGTTGCTTTCCATAAATTATCAGCAAATTGGTGAAATTACACCATCAAAATAAAAATAAAAAATAACAGCCTCCTCCACATCCCCTCTAGCTGTCCTATCCATCTCCAAGATAGGTGGGTTTCCTTCCATTTTAGGTAGAAGTAATGTTCCATCAATTTGCTCCTAATTTACACAAAGTAGCTGAAAGATTTATGAAGCAAACCGTACTTGTGAGGTCTGACTATTTTACAATAAGTGTAAGATGTATTTAAGAAATTTACATATTTTAATTTCCTGCATTAAACTACTTCTTTATTTTAGTCGGAATTGGTACACAATAAGGTGGGCTTCACCTATCTCTTGAAAACGACACAGTTAATGGTATTTATTAGGTCTTAAGTACATCTCAACTACTTATCAATGCAAAAGGCACCACAAAAGAACCCAACATGGTAAAACTCTTGATTTTGACCTGTGACAACATACAAAACATAAATGCATTATAATCAAATGTACTGTACCTTTAAGGGATCAGTTTAAGGCTGTCAACTAATGTGTTTCCTGTCTTGTAAATGTTGGGATCAGTTTATGGCTGTCAGCTCCAAAAGGCTTCTTAGGAACCTCTTGCCAACAACCCTAAACCTCAAAACAGTGACAGTTTCAATAGGTTTAAGATTGAAAGACACGTCCATCATAATCAACCTAAAACTAATGATTTTGGGATCAGTATAAGGTTGTTAACTAATGTCTTTCCTGTGACATAAATGTTGCAATTAAATTAAGGCTGTCAACTAATGTTTTTGCTGAGACTTAAATGTTAGGATTAGTTCAAGGCTGTCAACTCAAAAAAACTTCCTGGGAACCCACTGGCCGACAACCTTAAACCTCAATACAGTGACAGTTTCAATAGTTTTAAGATTGAAAGACACGCGTCCATCATAATCAACCTAAAACTAATGATTTTGCTGTCATGTAAATGTTGATATCAGTATTAGGCTGTTAATTAACGTATTTCCTGTCATATAAATGTTGCAATTAAATTAAGGCTGTCAACTAATGTGTTTGCTGAGACCTAAATGTTAGGATTAGTTCAAGGCTGTCAACTCAAAAAGGCATCCTGGCCAGCAACCTTAAACCTGAATACAGTGACAGTTTCAATAGTTTTAAGATTGAAAGACACGTCCATCATAATCAACCTAAAACTATTGATTTTGCTGTCATGTAAATGTTGGGATTAGTTTAAGTCTGTCAAATAATATGTTTGCTGTGACGTAAATGTTGGGGTCAGTTTAAGGCTGTCACCTAATGTGTTTGATGTCTTCATAAGGTTGGGATGAGTTTAAGGCTGACAGCTCAAAAAGACTTCATAGTAACCAATGGCTAACACCCTTATACCTCAATACAGTGACAGTTTCAATAGTTTTAAGATTGAAAGACACGTCCATCATAATCAACCTAAAACTACTGATTTTGCTGTCATGTAAATGTTGGGATCAGTATAAGGTTGTTAACTAATGTCTTTCCTGTGACATAAATGTTGCAATTAAATTAAGGCTGTCAAGTAATGTGTTTGCTGAGACCTAAATGTTAGGATTAGTTCAAGGCTGTCAACTCAAAAAGGCTTCCTGGGAACCCACTGGCCGGCAACCTTAAACCTGAATACAGTGACCGTTTCAATAGTTTTAAGATTGAAAGACACGTCCATCATAATCAACCTAAAACTAATGATTTTGCTGTCACGTAAATGTAGGGATTAGTTTAAGGCTGTCAAATAATATGTTTGCTGTGACGTAAATGTTGGGGTCAGTTTAAGGCTGTCACCTAATGTGTTTGCTGTCTTCATAAGGTTGGGATCAGTTTTAGGCTGACAGCTCAAAAAGACTTCATAGTAACCAATGGCTAACACCCTTAAACCTCAATACAGTGACAGTTTCAATAGTTTTAAGATTGAAAGACAAGTCCATCATGATCAACTTAACACTAAAGAGTTTGCTGTCATGTAAATGTTGGGATCAGTATAAGGCAGTTAACTAATATCTTAATACACATGCTGCATAGCAACAATGACATAAGATCTCCACCCACCCTATTGTTCTTTACAGCATTACATTTAGTGTTGCTTTCCATAAATTATCAGCAAATTGGTGAAATTACACCATCAAAATAAAAATAAAAAATAACAGCCTCCTCCACATCCCCTTCAGCTGTCCTATCCATCGCCAAGATAGGTGGGTTTCCTTCCATTCTAGGTAGAAGTAATGTTCCATCAATTTGCTCCTAATTTACACAAAGTAGCTGAATGATTTATGAAGCAAACAGTACTTGTGAGGTCTGACTATTTTACAATAAGTGTAAGATGTATTTAAGAAATTTAAATATTTTAATTTCCTGCATTAAACTACTTCTTTATTTTAGTAGGAATTGGTACACAGTGAGGTGGGCTTCACCTAGCTCTTGAAAAGGACACAGTTAATGGTATTTATTAGGTCTTAAGTACATCTCAACTACTTATCAATGCAAAAGGCACCACAAAAGAACCCAACATGTTAAAACTCTTGATTTTGACCTGTGACATCATGCAAAACATAAATGCATTATAATCAAATGTACTGGACCTTTTAGGGATCAGTTTAAGGCTGTCAACTAATGTGTTTCCTGTCTTCTAAATGTTGGGATCAGTTTATAGCTGTCAGCTCGAAAAGGCTTCTTAGGAACCTCTTGCCAACAACCCTAAACCTCAAAACAGTGACAGTTTCAATAGGTTTAAGATTGAAAGACACGTCCATCATAATCAACCTAAAACTACTGATTTTGCTGTCATGTAAATGTTGGGATCAGTGTAAGGTTGTTAACTAATGTCTTTCCTGTGACATAAATGTTGCAATTAAATTAAGGCTGTCAACTAATGTTTTTGCTGAGACCTAAATGTTAGGATTAGTTCAAGGCTGTCAACTCAAAAAGGCTTCCTGGGAACACACTGGCCGGCAACCTTAAACCTCAATACAGTGACAGTTTCAATAGTTTTAAGATTGAAAGACACGTCCATCATAATCAACCTAAAACTCATGATTTTGCTGTCATGTAAATGTTGATATCAGTATTAGGCTGTTAATTAACGTATTTCCTGTCATATAAATGTTGCAATTAAATTAAGGCTGTCAACTAATGTGTTTGCTGAGACCTAAATGTTAGGATTAGTTCAAGGCTGTCAACTCAAAAAGGCATCCTGGCCAGCAACCTTAAACCTGAATACAGTGACAGTTTCAATAGTTTTAAGATTGAAAGACACGTCCATCATAATCAACCTAAAACTAATGATTTTGCTGTCATGTAAATGTTGGGATTAGTTTAAGTCTGTCAAATAATATGTTTGCTGTGACGTAAATGTTGGGGTCTGTTTAAGGCTGTCACCTAATGTGTTTGATGTCTTCATAAGGTTGGGATGAGTTTAAGGCTGACAGCTCAAAAAGACTTCATAGTTACCAATGGCTAACACCCTTATACCTCAATACAGTGACAATTTCAATAGTTATAAGATTGAAAGACACGTCCATCATGATCAACCTAAAACTAAAGAGTTTGCTGTCATATAAATGTTGGGATCAGTATAAGGCAGTTAACTAATATCTTAATACACATGCTGCATAGAAACAATGACATAAGATCTCCACCCACCCTATTGTTCTTTACAGCATTAAACTTAGTGTTGCTTTCCATAAATTATCAGTAAATTGGTGAAATTACACCTTTAAAATAAAAATAAAAAATAACAGCCTTGTCCACATCCCCTCTAGCTGTCCTATCCATCGCCAAGATAGGTGGGTTTCCTTCCATTCTAGGTAGAAGTAATGTTCCATCAATTTGCTCCTAATTTACACAAAGTAGCTGAAAGATTTATGAAGCAAACAGTACTTGTGAGGTCTGACTATTTTACAATAAGTGTAAGATGAATTTAAGAAATTTACATATTTTAATTTCCTGCATTAAACTACTTCTTTATTTTAGTAGGAATTGGTACACAGTGAGGTGGGTTTCACCTAGCTCTTGAAAAGGACACAGTTAATGGTATTTATTAGGTCTTAAGTACATCTCAACTATTTATCAATGCAAAAGGCACCACAAAAGAACCCAACATGGTAAAACTCTTGATTTTGACCTGTGACAACATACAAAACATAAATGCATTATAATCAAATGTACTGGACCTTTTAGGGATCAGTTTAAGGCTGTCAACTAATGTGTTTCCTGTCTTCTAAATGCTGGGATCAGTTTATGGCTGTCAGCTCGAAAAAAGGCTTGCTGAGACCTAAATGTTAGGATTAGTTCAAGGCTGTCAAATCAAAAAGGCTTCCTGGGAACCCACTGGCCGGCAACCTTAAACCTCAATAGAGTGACAGTTTCAATAGTTTTAAGATTGAAAGACACGTCCATCATAATCAACCTAAAACTAATGATTTTGCTGTCATGTAAATGTTAATATCAGTATTAGGCTGTTAACTAATGTATTTCCTGTCACATAAATGTTGCAATTAAATTAAGGCTGTCAACTAATGTGTTTGCTGAGACCTAAATATTAGGATTAGTTCAAGGCTGTCAACTCAAAATGGCATCCTGGGAACCCCTGGCCGGCAACCTTAACCTGAATACAGTGACAGTTTCAATAGTTTTAAGATTGAAAGACACGTCCATCATAATCAACCTAAAACTCATGATTTTGCTGTCATGTAAATGTTGGGATCAGTATAACAATGTTAACTAATGTCTTTCCTGTGACATTAATATTGCAATTAAATTATTGCTGTCAACTAATGTGTTTGCTGAGACCAAAATGTTAGGATTAGTTCAAGGCTGTCAACTCAAAAAGGCTTCCTGGGAACCCCTGGCTGGCAACCTCAAACATCAATACAGTGACAGTTTCAATAACTTTAAGATTGAAAGACACGTCCATCGTAATCAACCTAAAACTAATGATTTTGCTGTCACGTAAATGTTGGGATAAGTTTAAGGCTGTCAAATAATATGTTTGCTGTGACGTAAATGTTGGGGTCAGTTTAAGGCTGTCACCTAATGTGTTTGCTTTCTTCTTAAGGTTGAGATCAGTTTAAGGCTGTCAGCTCAAAAAGGCTTCCTTGGAACCCCTGGCCGGCAACCTTAAACCTGAATACAGTGACAGTTTCAATAGAGATTGAAAGACCCATCCATCATGATCAACTTAAATCTAACGATTTTGCTCTCACACAAATGTTGGGATCAGTTTACGGATTTCAACTAATATGTTTGTTGTGACATAAATGTTGGAATCAGTTTAAGGATATTAACTTATGTGTTTGCAGTCACATAAATGTTGGGATCAATTTAAGGCTGCCAGCTCAAGAAGGCTTCCTAAGAACCAATGGCTGACACCCTTAAACCTCAATACAGTGATAGTTTCAATAGTTTTAAGATTGAAAGACACGTCCATCATGATCAACCTAAAACGAATGATTTTGCTGTCATGTAAATGTTGAGATCAGTATAAGGCTGTTAAGTAATGTTTTTCCTGTGACATAAATGTTGGCATTAATTTAAGGCTGTTAACTAATGTCTTAATACACATGCTGCATAGAAACAATGACAACTACCCTATTGTATCCTACAGCGTTAAATTTAGTGTTACGTTCCATAAATTATTAGCAAATTGGTGAATTTACACTTATCTAAATAAAAATAAAAAATAACAGCCTCCTCCATATCCCCCTAGCTGTCCTATCTTTCGCCAAGATAGGCGCGTTTCTTTCCATTCTACGTAGAAGTAATGTTCCATCAATTATCTCCTAATTTAGACACAGTAGCTGGAAGATTTATCAAGCAAACAGTACTTATAAGGTCTGATGTCGCACGCTGCCTCCAGTATAACGCAGGAGACCACATACAGCCCCGAGTATAAACCAGGAGGCTGCACACAGCCCCCTGT
The DNA here is from genome assembly GCA_033576535.1 of Allobates femoralis. Classification (NCBI taxonomy): domain Eukaryota; kingdom Metazoa; phylum Chordata; class Amphibia; order Anura; family Aromobatidae; genus Allobates; species Allobates femoralis. The sequence goes on from JARQOC010000006.1 coordinate 97,245,058, forward strand.
ATACCTCAGAAGGCTGCACGGTGTCCCCAGTATATGGTAGGAGGCCACACACAGCCCTCAGTTTAAAGCATGGGGCCGCACACAGTCACCACTATACAGAAGGCCGCACACAGCCCCCAGTATACACAAAAGGCCACACCAAGACCCCAGTATTCATTAGGAGGCTGCACACAGCCCCAGCATGCTGCACGCTGCCTCAGTATACTGCATGAGGGAGCACATAGCCCCAAGTAAAAAGCAGCAGGTTACGCATAGTCCCCATTATATAGCTGGAGGCCGCACACAGCCCTCAGTATACAGCAGGAGATAGTGCTGTGCGCAAAGTATGCAGTTTGAGGCCACACACAGCCTGCAGTATACAGCAGGAGGTCGCACACCACCAAAAATAAAAAGTATACAACAGGAAGCCACACACAGCCCCTAGTATACAGCAAGAGGCCGCACACAGCCTGCAGTATACAGCAGGAGGTTGCACACCACCAAAAATATACAGCAGGAAGCCGCACTCAGCCCCCAGTATAAAACAGGAGGCCGCACGTAGCCCCCAGCATACAACAGGAGGTCACAAATAGCCCTTGCTGTGCAACAGGAGGCCGCACACAGCCTCCAGTATACAGCAGGAGGCTGCACATTTCCACCAGTACACCGCAGGAGGCTGCACACAGTATACCCCCAGTATACAGGCTGCGTTATACTGTAGCAGGCCGCACACAGATCCCAGTATATTGCAGAAGGCCGCAGAAAGCCCCCAGTATACAGAAGGCCATACAAAGGCCCCAGTATACTGTACAGGCCGCACACAGCTCCCAGTATATTGCAGAAGGCTGCAGAGAGCCCCCAGTATACACCAAAAGGCCACGCCCAGCCCCCAGTAAACAGCAAGAGGTTGCACACAGCCCTAAGTATACAACTTGAGGTTGCACACAGCCAAAAGTATAGACTAAATGGCCACACCCAGCCCCCAGTATACATTAGGAAGCTGCATTATGCCCCAGTATACCTCAGAAGGACACACACTGCCCCCAGCATACCGCAGGTTGCCTCAGTATACCACAGGAGGCCACACACAGCCCACAGTATAAATCAGGAGGTCACACATAGCCCCCAGTATATAGCAGGAGGCCACATACAACCCTCAGTGTACAGCAGGAGGCCGTAGTCAGCCCCCAGTATACAGAAGGAGGCTGCACACAACCTTCAATAAACAGTAGGAGGTCGCACACAGCCAAAAGTATACAGCAGAAGACGCACACAGTCCTCACTATACAGCAGGAGTCCGTATTCAGTCCCCAGTATACAACAGGAGGCCGCAAACAGCCCTCACTGTACAGCAGGATGCCACACTCAGCATTGAGTATACAGCTAGAGGCTGCTTACAATCCCCATTATACAGCAAGAAGCTGCACACAATCCCCTGTATGCCACAAGAGGCCTCACACAGCATCCAGCACACAGCAGGAGGCTGTACACAGTCCCCAGATTAGAGCAAGACGCTGCACACAGCCCCCAGTGTACCACAAGAGACCGGACACAGCTCCAAGTGTGCTGCAGGAGGCCGCACACAGCCCCCAGTACAATGCAAAAGGCCGGAGAGTGCCCCACAGTATACACCAGAAGGCTGCACACAGCCCCCAGTATACATTTGGAGGCCACATACAGTCCCCAGTATACAGCATGAGGCTGAACGTTACCCCCAGTATACCACGGAAGGCCACGCACAACCCCTAGTATAGACTGAGAGGCCGCACACAGAATTTAGTATACAGAAAGCTGCACAAAGGCACCAGTATACTGTAACAGGCCGCACACGGCTCCTAGTATATTGCAGAAGGCCACAGAGAGCCCCTCAGTAAATACCAGAAGGGCGCACCCAGCCCCATTACACATTGGTAGGCTACACACAGCCCCTATTATACCGCATGCTGCTACCAGTATACCGTAAGAGGTCGCATACAGCCCCCAGTATACCTCACGATGCAGCACACAGACACTATTACAGCGGAGGAGGCCACCCACAGCCCCCAGTACATTGCAGAAGGCTGCAGAGTGCCGCCAGTATACACCAGAAGGCTACACACAGCCCCAAGTATACATTGGGCCACACACAGCCCCCAGTATACAGCAGTAGGCTGCACAAAGTCCCCAGTATAAAGCAACAGGTCACACACAGCCCCCAGTATATAACAGGAGGCCTCACACAGCTCCTAGCATATCGCAGGCCGCACACAGCCGTCAGTTTTTCGCAGTAGGCTGCACTCAGCCCCCAGTATAGAACAGGAGGCCGCACCTAGCACCCAGCATACAACAGGAGGTCACAAACAGCCCTTTCTATACAGCAGGAGGCCACACACAGCCTCCAGTATATAGCCGGAGGCCGCACATAGTGTCTAGCATACAGACAGAAACCGCACACAGCCCCTAGTATACCGCAGGAGGCCTGTACACAGCCCCCAGTATACCGCAGGAGGCCCATACATAGCTCACAGTATACAGCAGGAGGCCTCACACAGCCCCCAGTATACGGCAGGAAGCCTCACACAGCTCTCAGTATACTGCAGGAGGCCGCACAAAGGCCTCAGTATACAGCAGGAGGCTGCACATAGCCTTCAGTATACAAAACTGGATTAAAAGCACATAGTGCGAACATGGTCTTACAAGTGCTGCAATCCTTGTAACCTTTAGCACTACGGCCATTGTATTGGAGTCGTACATAGTTATACTACAGTGAACATGGCGGAGGGGAGTACCACCAGGAGAGAGAAGCTCTGTATGTCGCTCCCTACCTTATGACAAATACCGTATATACTCGTGTATAAGCCGAGTTTTTCAACCCAAAATTTGGGCTGAAAAGTCCCCCCTCGGCTTATACGCGAGTATACAGTATACAGCAGCAGCCCCCGGAGGTATACAGGCCCCCCCATCATGATCCAGGGCCCCCCCCCCTTGCGCGGCAAACCTGTAAAGTAAAATCATACTTATCCCTGCCCTGTCGCGCTGTCCCGCCGCTTGCCGACATCACGATCCCGGGCTTCATTCCGCGTCTTCCGCCTTCCTGTGGTAGCGGGCAATGATGTCATTGCCCGCGACCACAGGAAGCCGGAAGCCGGAAGACGCGAAATGAAGAACGGGATCGTGATGTCGGCAAGCGGCGGGACAGCGTGACAGGACAGGGATAAGTATGATTTTACTTTACAGGTATGCTGCGCAAGGGGGGGGGCCCTGGATCATGATGGGGGGCCTGTATACCTCCGGGGACTGCTGCTGTATACAGCCCTGGGGCTGCTGCTGTATACAGCCCTGGGGCTGCTGCTGTATTCACCCCTGGGGCTGCTGCTGTATACAGCCCTGGGGCTGCTGCTGTATACACCACTGGGGCTGCTGTATACTACCTAAGGGCTGCTGTATATACCTCTGGGGCTGCTGTATTCACCACTAGGGCTGCTGTATATACCTCTGGGGCTGCTGTATACTACCACTGGGGCTGCTGTATACTACCACTGGGGTTGCTGTATACTACCACTGGGGCTGCTGTATAGTACCACTGGGGCTGTATATACCTCTGGGGCTGCTGTATACTACCACTGGGGCTGCTGTATACACCTCTGGGGCTGCTGTATACTAACCACTGGGGCTGCTGCTGTATATACCTCTGGGGCTGCTGTATACACCACTAGGGCTACTGTATATACCTCTGGGGCTGTATATACCTCTGGGGCTGCTGTATACTACCTCTGGGGCTGCTGTATACTACCACTGGGGCTGCTGTATACTACCACTGGGGTTGCTGTATACTACCACTGGGGCTGCTGTATAGTACCACTGGGGCTGTATATACCTCTGGGGCTGCTGTATACTACCACTGGGGCTGCTGTATACTACCACTGGGGCTGCTGTATACTAACCACTGGGGCTGCTGTTGTATATACCACTGGGGCTGCTGTATATACCTCTGGGGCTGCTGTATACCACACTGCTGGGGGCTGTATACCTGTGCTGGGGTCCACCCTCGGCTTATACACGAGTCAATAGGTTTTCCCAGGTTTTGGGGGCAAAAGTAGGGGGGTCGGCTTATACACGGGTCGGCTTATACACGAGTATATACGGTATGTAGAATTGGATTCTTGATATTTCTCTGTGACTTTGTGATCTTTTCCTGTAGAGTCTGAGATGATGAGATCACGATCTTCCATCTATGGCCTGAAGAGATTGATGGGAAGAGCTCTGCTCAAGAGATCGGCTGCAAATGGTGTGTGAGGAGGATCCAACTGTGTCATAAGGGAGAACACGATGTCATAATGGAGAACACGATGATGTCATAAAGAGAGAAGCCCCGGACTGGGACATACAGGAAAATCTCCTAAAATTCATTATTTTCACTGCATTGAAAATGTTTTTTTGTAATCTGGAATAAATATTTGTATAGAGATTTCTCTCTGTTATAACAACCAACCCTACACACAAAGCAGCATGTACCCAGAATCACTACAATTGTGCTTATGATAAAATCTATAACTATGTACACCCTGGACAGATGGTAACCCTAATTGTGGCCAGTTTTACTCTAAAAGGCAATGGCCAACCATGAATCCTCTATCTTTTGCAGACATCTGCAACAACAGGTGTATAATTGGATGCTGCTCCATTTCCTTATACAGGATCTGAGCTCTGACCCTGTATATAGAAGATGACATGACGACTGCCTGCAGCCACCAGCAGAGGGCGCACAGGAGCCATACCTGACATGTACCGTATGACAGCCGCGCCTCTGTCTCCCAGGCCCCGTCCTCCGGGCCCCGCAATCCTTCTCCTCCTCTGGACTGTCATCCTTCCTCTCTGTGTTGGGAGCCACCGGGGACAGATTCCGTATCAGCTCCTCGCTCCGCCGGTATCTTCAGCAAGACCGTTGGGGCCGGCGCCACACAGAGAATGAGCAGGGAGATGATGTCACAGCATGGCGCGCGTCATCCGCTGTGAGACGTCACAGCAGAGACCGGGAGCCTGGGACCAGAAGACGGAGAATAAACTGGTTTACACTATTCTTATATAGTTGTGGCCAAAAGTATTGACACCCCTGCAATTCTGTCAGATAAAACTCAAGTTTTTTCCTGAAAATGATTGCAATCACAAATTCTTTGGTATTATTATCTTCATTTAATGTGTCTTCAATGAAAAAACACAAAAGAGAATGAAGCAAAAAGCAAAACATTGATCATTTCACACAAAACTCCAAAGATGGGCCAGACAAACGTATTGGCACCCTCAGCCTAATACTTGGTTGCACAACCTTTAGCCAAAATAACTGCGATCAACCGTTTCCGGTAACCATCAATGAGTTTCTTACAATGCTCTGCTGGAATTTTAGACCATTCTTCTTTGGCAAACTGCTCCAGGTCCCTGATATTTGAAGGGTGCCTTCTCCAAACTGCCATTTTTAGATCTTTCCACAGGTGTTCTATGGGATTCAGGTCTGGACTCATTGCTGGCCACCTTAGAAGTCTCCAGTGCTTTCTCTCAAACCATTTTCTAGTGCTTTTTGAAGTGTGTTTTGACTTGTTGTCCTGCTGGAAGACCCATGACCTCTGAGGGAGACCCAGCTTTCTCACACTGAGCCCTACATTATGCTGCAAAATTTGTTGGTAGTCTTCAGACTTCATAATGCCATGCACACGGTCAAGCAGACCAGTGCCAGAGGAAGCAAAGCAACCCGAAAACATCAGGGAACCTCCGCCATGTTTGACTGTAGGGACCGTGTTCTTTTCTTTGAATGCCTCTTTTTCTCTCCTGTAAACTCTATGTTGATGCCTTTGCCCAAAAAGCTCTACTTTTGTCTCATCTGACCAGAGAACATTCTTCCAAAACATTTTAGGCTTTCTCAGGTAAGTTTTGGCAAACTCCAGCCTGGCTTTTTTATGTCTCGGGGTAAGAAGTGGGTTCTTCCTGGGTATCCTACCATACAGTCCCTTTTCATTCAGACGCTGACGGATAGTACGGGTTGACACTGATGTACCCTCGGACTGCAGGGCAGCTTGAACTTGTTTGGATGTTAGTCGAAGTTCTTTATCCACCATCCGCACAATCTTGCCTTGAAATCTCTCGTCAATTTTTCTTTTCCGTCCACATCTAGGGAGGTTAGTCACAGTGCCATGGGCTTTAAACTTCTTGATGACACTGCGCACGGTAGACACAAGAACATTCAGGTCTTTGGAGATGGACTTGTAGCCTTGAGATTGCTCATGCTTCCTCACAATTTGGTTTCTCAAGTCCTCAGACAGTTCTTTTGTCTTCTTTCTTTTCTCCATGCTTAATGTTGTACACACAAGGACACAGGACAGAGGTTGAGTCAACTTTAATCCATGTCAACTGGCTGCAAGTGTGACTTAGTTATTGCCAACACCTGTTAGGTGCCACAGGTAAGTTACAGGTGCTGTTAATTACACAAATTAGAGAAGCATCACATGATTTTTCTAACAGTGCCAATACATTTGTCCACCCTCTTTTTTATGTTTGGTGTGGAATTATATCCATTTTGGCTTTAGGACAATTCTTTTTGTGTTTTTTCATTGAAGACAAATTAAATAAAGATAATAATACCAAATAATTTGTGATTGCAATAATTTCAGGAAAAACTGATATTATCTGACAGAATTGCAGGGGTGTCAATATTTTGGCCACAACTGTATAGCTCTGGGGATAGTGCACTGAGGGAATGTGGGGATATTACACTGAGGTCTGTGGAGACATTATATTATATGGGATCTGTGGGTTATATTAGATAATTGGCCCCTTTCACATCAGCATTTTTGGTGATTGGCGCAGATTTACTGCCAGCAATATACAGCAGAGGTCGCACACTGCCAAAATATACAGCAGGAAGCTGCACTCAGCCTCAGTATACAGGAAGAGGCCACACACAGCCTGAGGTATACAGCGAGGCCGCACATAGTCCCAGTATACAGTAGGAGTTCAACACAGACCACAGTATACAGCAGGTAGCCGCACACAGCCCCCAATATACAGCAGATGCCATACCCAGAGCCCAGCATACAACAGGAGATCACAAACAGCTGTCACTTAGAGCGAGAGATCACCCGAGCCTCAGTAATATATAGCAGGAGGCAACTTAAAGTCCCCAATATACAGCAAGAAGCTGCACACAACCCCAGTATACAGCAGGAGGCCGACACAGCCCACAGTATACAAAGGAGTAGAGAGCCACCAGTATACACCAGAAAGCGCACCCAGTCCCAGTATACATTGGAGGCTGCACACAGCCCCAGTATACTGCACACTGCCCCAGTATACCGTAAGAGGTTGCACACAGTCCCCAGTATACCTCACGATGCGTACACAGCCCAAGTACACTAGAGGAGGCCACACAGCCATGTACATTGCAGAAGTCACAGAGAGCCCCCAATAAACACAGAAGCCACACCCAGTCCCAGTATACCGCTTGCTGCCCCCAGTATACCATAGGAGGTCGCAACACTGCCCAAGTATACCTCATAATGTGTACACAGCACCAGTACACAGAAGGAGGCTACACACAGCCCCAGTACATTGCAGAAGGCCGTAGAGACCCCAATATACAGAAGGCCGCACAAAGGCCTAGTATACTTCAGCAGGCCGCACACAGCTTCCAGTATATTACAGAAGGCGCAAAGAGCCCCAGTATACACCAGAAGGCCGCACCACCCCCAGTATACAGCAGGAGGCAGCAACAGGTTTCAGTATACATTAGGAGGCTGCATGCTGCCCCTGATATACCTCAGGAGGCCACACACTGCCCCAGCATACCGCAGGCTGTCTCAGTATACTGCAGTAGGCCACACACAGCCTCAAATAAATCAGGAGGTCACACATATCCCCCAGTATATAGCAGGAGGCCAACACAACCCTCACTATACAACAGGAGGCAGCACACAGCCTTCAGTATACAGCAAGAGGCTGCGCACAGTCCCCATTATACAGCAAGAAGCTGCACACAATCCCCTGTAACCGCAGGAGGCCTCACACAGCCCTCAGAACAGCAGGAGGCTGGCACACAGCCCAGAGTATAACAAGGCACTGTCAAAGCCCCCAGTATACCAAAGAGCCGCACACAGTCACCAGTGGACCATGGGAGGCTGCACACAGCCCCCAGTATACTGTAGACGCCACAGCCCCCAGTACACTGAGAAGGTTCAATGCCCCCCAGTATACCACAGAAGGCGCACACAGCCCCAAGTACACTATAGGAGGCCACACACAGCCCCAGTATCAAAAGGTGCAGAAGTGTCCCCAATACACACCAGAAGGCCACACACCCCATAACGAGAGGCCGCACCAGCCTAGTATACAACTGCACAGCCTATACTTCAGCGCACAGCACAGCCAGTATATCACACAGAGAGCCCCAGTAACACCAGAAGGCGCACCCAGCCCCATTAATTGGAGCTGCACACAGCCCTATTATACCGCTCTGCCCCAGTATACCCTAAGAGGCCGCACACAGCCCCAGTATACCTCACGATGCCGTACACGGACACTATTACACCGGAGGAGGCCGCACAGAGCCCCCAGTATACCGCAGGAGGCCACACCAGACCCCCGTATACAGCAGGAGGGCACACACAGGCCTCAGTATCACAAGAGGCGTATGCAGCCCCAAGTATGCACCAGGAGGCCACACCCCAGCCCAGTACATTGCAGAAGGCTGCAAGTGCCCCCAGTATACACCACAAGGCTGCACACAACCCCCAGTATCCATTAGGAGGCCACACACAGCCCTCAGTATACACAGGGAGGCTGCACAAAGCCCCCAGTATAAGCAGTAGGTCCACACAGCCCCAGTATTAACAGAAGGCCTCACACAGCTCCCAGCATATTGCAGAGCTCACACACCGCCGTTTTCACAAGTAGGCTGCACTCAGCCCCAGTATACAACAGGAGGCCGCACACTAGCCTCCAGCATACAAAGGAGGACAGCACAAACAAGCCCTTGATTACAGCAGGAGGCCGCACACAGCCCCAGTATCAGCAGGAGGCTGCACATTTCCACCAGTACACCGCAGAAGGCTGCACACAGTCCCCAGTATTACAGAAGGCTGCAATATACTAGTAGACCGACACAGATCCACAGTACAAATGCAAAGGCCGCAAAAGCCCCCATATACGTAGAGGCCGCAACAGCCAGTATACAGAAGCCTCAGCACAAAGCACCAGTATGTAACAGGCCGCACAGCCTTCCAGAGCAGAACTTGCGAAGCCACAGAGAGCCCCCCAGTAAACACCAGAAGGGCCGCACCAGCCCAGTATACCAGAAGGCGCACACCCTTATATAACATTGGTAGGCTGCACACAGCCCCATTTATAACCGCATGCTGCCCCAGTATACCGTAAGAGGTCGCACACAGCCCCCAGTATACCTCACGATGCCGTACACGGACACTATTACACCGGAGGAGGCCGCACAGAGCCCCCAGTATACCGCAGGAGGCCACACACAGACCCCGGTACACAGCAGGAGGGCACACACAGGCCTCAGTATTCAGCAAGAGGCCGTATGCAGCCCCAAGTATGCACCAGGAGGCCACCCACAGCCCCAGTACATTGCAGAAGGCTGCAGAGTGCCCCCAGTATACACCACAAGGCTGCACACAACCCCCAGTATCCATTAGGAGGCCACACACAGCCCCCAGTATACAGCAGTAGGCTGCACAAAGCCCCCAGTATAAAGCAGTAGGTCACACACAGCCTCCAGTATATAACAGAAGGCCTCACACAGCTCCCAGCATATTGCAGGCTGCACACAGCCGCCGTTTTTCACAGTAGGCTGCACTCAGCCCCCAGTATACAACAGGAGGCCGCACCTAGCCTCCAGCATACAAAAGGAGGTCACAAACAGCCCTTGATGTACAGCAGGAGGCCGCACACAGCCTCCAGTATTCAGCAGGAGGCTGCACATTTCCACCAGTACACCGCAGAAGGCTGCACACAGTCCCCAGTATACAGAAGGCTGCAATATACTGTAGCAGGCCGCACACAGATCCCAGTACATTGCAAAAGGCCGCAAAAAGCCCCCAGTATACAGAAGGCCGTACAAAGGTCCCAGTATACTGTAAAGGCCGCACACCTCTCCCAGTATACTGCAGAAGCCTGCAGAGAGCCCCCAGTATACACCAGAAGGCCGCACCCAGCCGCTAGTATACAGCAGGAGGCCGCACACAGTCCTTAATATACAGGAGGAGGTTGCACACAGCCCTAGGCATACAACTTCAGGCCGCACACAGCCCAAAGTATAGACCAAATGGCTACACCCAACCCCCAGTATATATTAGGATACGGCAGGCTGCCTCAGTATAACGCAGGAGGCCCCCACAGCTCCCAGTATTTTGCAGAAGCCCACAGAGAGCCCACCAGTAAAGACCATAAGGCCGCACCCAGCACCCATTATACTGTACATTGGTAGGCTGCACACAGCCCCTATTATACCGCATGCTGCCCCCAGTATACCGTATAGAAGATGACATAACGACTAACCGCAGCCACCAGCAGAGGGCGCACAGGAGCCATACCTGACATGTACCGTGTGACAGCCGCTCCGTCCTACGAGCCCCGCTCTCCTCCTCCGGACTGCCGTCCTTCCTCTCCGTGTTGGGAGCCGCCGGGGACAGATTTGGTATCCGCTCCTCGTTCCGCCGGTATCTTCAGCAGGACCGTTGGGGCCGGCGCCACACAGAGAACGTGCAGAGTTATGACGTCACAGCACGGTAACGCGTCATCTACTGTGAGACGTCACCATAGCAATCGGGGACCTGGGAGCAGGGGACGGAGTATACACTGCTTTACACTATGCTTATATAGCTGTAGAGGACAGTGCACTGAGGGAATGTGGGGGATATTACACTGAGGTCTGTGGAGACATTATATTATACTGGGATCTGTGGGGGATATTACACTGAGGTCTGTGGAGACATTATATTATACTGGGATCTGTGGGGGATATTACACTGAGGTCTGTGGAGACATTATATTATACTGGGATCTGTGGGGGATATTACACTGAGGTCTGTGGAGACATTATATTATACTGGGATCTGTGGGGGATATTACACTGAGGTCTGTGGAGACATTATATTATACTGGGATCTGTGGGGGATATTACACTGAGGTCTGTGGAGACATTATATTATACTGGGATCTGTGGGGGATATTACACTGAGGTCTGTGAAGACCTTATATTATACTGGGATCTGTGGGGGATATTAGATCACTTTTAGGCCTCTTTCACATCAGCATTTTTTGCTGATTGTGGCAGATTTACTGCCAGCAGTATACAGCAGGGGGTCGCACACCACCAGAAATATACAGCAGGAAGCTGCGCCCAGCTCCCAGTATAAAGCAAGAGGCCACACACAGGCTGCAGTATACAGCAGGAGGCCGCACACAGTCCCCAGTATACAGTAGGAGGTCACACACAGACCACAGTATTCAGCAGGAAGCCGCAAACAGCCCCCAATATACAGCAGGATGCCATACCCAGCCCCCAGCATACAACAGGAGATCGCAAACAACCGTCACTGTGGAGCAAGAGGTTACGCACAGCCTTCAGTAGTATATAGCAGGAGGCCACTTAAAGTCCCCATTATACAGCAAGAAGCTGCACACAATCCCCTGAATAACGCAGGAGGCCTCATACAGATCCCAGTATACAATATGAGGCCACACACAGCCCCCAGTATACATTAGGAGGCCACACACAGCCCACAGTATACCCGCAGGAGGCTGCACATTGCCTCAGTATACCGCAGGAGGTCTCACACAGCCCCAGTATACAGCAGGAGGCCGCACACAGCTCCCAGTATACAAAAGGCTGTAGAGAGTCCCCAGTATACACCAGAAATCTGCACCCAGCCCCAGTATACATTGGCAGGCTGTACACAGCCCCCAGCATTCTGCACTCTGGCCCCAGTATACCGTATAGAAGATGACATAACGACTGGCTGCAGCCACCAGCAGAGGGCGCACAGGAGCCATACCTGACATGTACCGTGTGACAGCCGCTCCGTCCTCCGGGCCCCACTCTCCTCCTCCGGACTGCCATCCTTCCTCTCCGTGTTGGGAGCCGCCGGGGACAGATTCAGTATCCGCTCCTCGCTCCGCCGGTATCTTCAGCAGGACCGTTGGGGCCGGCGCCACACAGAGAACGTGCAGAGTTATGACGTCACAGCACGGTAACGCGTCATCTACTGTGAGACGTCATCATAGCAACCGGGGGCCTGGGAGCAGGGGACGGAGTATACACTGCTTTACACTATGCTTATATAGCTGTAGAGGACAGTGCACTGAGGGAATGTGGGGGATATTACACTGAGGTCTGTGGAGACATTTTATTATACTGGGATCTGTGGGGGATCTTACACTGAGGTCTGTGGAGACATTATATTATACTGGTGTGGCGCCCCGCAACGAGTGCGTCACAGGAGGGTATTGCAGCCAAGACAGTAGCAGCAATATTCTCTGATCCAGCAGTCATGTGGTTAACTTAGAGATCCATACTCTGCATGCCTCACTTAGAATAGAGGGCCAATCAAGGTCCTGGTGGGTGGAGTGTAAGGGTAGTGTGTAGAAGTAGAGTCTAGACCAACAGAAGAGAGACAGACTTGAACTGGAGAGGAGAGTAACGGGCTGTCACCGGTCGGGTGTCCACACCTGAGGCCTGAACAACCGGGATCGGGCGTTAAACACGGGTTCCAAAAGACTCCCGTGCCCAACTTACAGCCGGTTTGCTGGTACCGAAGCTAGAAGTAGTTCAGCTCTGCTATGCGAACCAGAGGCGTGGAGGAGCAGCTTTCCAGGAGCACCCCATCACCAGCCAAATTACAGTCGTCTAACCAGCGGTGTACCCACCGAGGGACCCAAGGCTCCCCAAACCATCCATAACGTACATTTTGGATAGGGCATTGAAGCAGCCTCCCTGTACCTGATCTGGTATTCCTGGGCGACAATGGCAACACTTAGCTAGAATGGAGGAACACCGCGGATCTCTGAGGGACACCCATCACTGCTGAGTCCACCCGATCCACTACCCGTTAAGTGTATGCCATGTACTGCTTGCTGGTTACAGTAAAAACCCGTTACAGAGACTTACAGTGTCCGTGCTTCCTTATGATTGCATCCGTCCGCACACAAGGTAACCGCAGCTGCTGCAGAATATCTTAAGCAGCTCCAGCCTCCGGGGATCACCGCTCAGCCTGTGGGGAGCGTTCCATCTTGCTGCTATCCATCCCCCGGAGGTCCCGCAGCGTCGGTAAGACTTACCGAACTACTCATAGGTGGCGTCACGACTAGGTTAACTAACCAACCACTGTTAAGCCAACAACCCCTTTGATCTGGACCACCGGGCCCCGCTACCGGCAGGCGCGGTCCATCCGTGACATGAAGGAGGAAGCGAACGCCTGTCTAAACCGGAGTCCCCGGCCACGGTGTGTCACTGGGATCTGTGGGGGATATTACACTGAGGTCTGTGGAGACATTATATTATACTGGGATCGGTGGGGAATATTACACTGAGGTCTGTGGAGACATTATATTATACTGGGATCTGTGGGGGATATTAGATCACTTTTAGGCCTCTTTCACATCAGCATTTTTTGCTGATTGTGGCAGATTTACTGCCAGCAGTATACAGCAGGGGGTTGCACACCGCCAGAAATATACAGCAGGAAGCTGCGTCCAACTCCCAGTATACAGCAAGAGGCCACACACAGGCTGCAGTATACAGCAGGAGGCCGCACACATTCCCCAGTATACAGTAGGAGGTCACACACAGACCACAGTATTCAGCAGGAAGCCGCACACAGCCCCCAATATACAGCAGGATGCCAAACCCAGCCCCCAGCATACAACAGGAGATCGAAAACAACCGTCACTGTGGAGCAAGAGGTTACGCAGAGCCTTCAGTACTATATAGCAGGAGGCCACTTAAAGTCCCCATTATACAGCAAGAAGCTGCACACAATTCCCTGTATAACGCAGGAGGCCTCATACAGATCCCAGTATACAATATGAGGCCACACACAGCCCCCAGTACATTGCAGAAGGCTGCAGAGTGCCCCCAGTATACACCAGAAGGCTACACACAGCCCCCAGTATACATTAGGAGGCCACACACAGCCCACAGTATACTCGCAGGAGGCTGCACATTGCCTCAGTATACCGCAGGAGGTCTCCCACAGCCCCCAGTATACAGCAGGAGGCCGCACACAGCTCCCAGTATACAAAAGGCTGTAGAGAGTCCCCAGTATACACCAGAAATCCTCACCCAGCCCCAGTATACATTGACAGGCTGTACACAGCCCCCAGCATACGGCACCTTGGCCCCAGTATACCGTGAGAGGTTGCACACAGCCCACAGTATACCTCACGATGCCGTACACAGCCACAAGTACCCCAGAGGAGGCCGCACACATCCGCCAGTATATTGCAGAAGGTCGCAGAGAGCCCCCATTATACAGAAGGCCACACAAAGGCCCTAGTATACTGTAACAGGCCACACACAGCTCTCAGTATATTGTAAAAGGCCACAGAGAGCCCCCAGTAAACACCAGAAGGCTACACCCAGTCCCCAGTATACATTGGGAGGCTGCACACAGCCCCCAGTATACTGCTTGCTGCCCCCAGTATACCATAGGAGGTCGCACACAGCCCCCAGTGTGGCGCCCCGCAACGAGTGCGTCACAGGAGGGTATTGCAGCCATAAATGCAGCTGCAATATTCTCTGACACAGCAGTGATCTGGTTAACTTTGAGATCCAACCCTGCATGCATCACCTAGAACCGAGGGCCAACCCAGGGTCCTGGTGGGCGGAGTGCTAGGGAAGTGTGTAGGAAGTACAGACACTTAGTCAGTAGACTCGGAGTCTAGAACGAGAAGAGTCTAGAACTTGAACTTGGAGTAGGAGCGGGGGCTCTGCACCTCATGCAGCCCCCGGGCCGTCAACGGTCGGGTGTCAGCACCTGAGGCCTCAACAACCGGGATCGGGCATCACTAACCACGGGTTTCAAAATACCCCCGTGCCCAACTCACAGCCGGTTCACTGGTACCGAAGCTGGCAGCAGTTCACCTCTGCTACGCGAACCAGAAGCGTGGAGGAGCAGCTTCACAGGAGCACCCCACCACCAGCCAACTTCCAGTCGTCTAACCAGCGGTGTACCCACTGAGGGATCCAAGGCTCCCCAAAACATCCACAACGTACATCTTGGATAGGGCATTGAAGCAGCCTCCCGTACCCGATCTGGTATTCCTGGGCGACAATGGCAAAGCACTTAGCTAGAATGGAGGAAAACTTACGGATCTCTTAGGGACACCATCACTGCTGAGTCCACCCGGTCCACTACCCGTGAACTGTATACCATGTACTGCCTGCTGGTTACAGTAAAGACCTGTTGCAGAGACTTTCTGTGTCCGTGCTTCCTTATGAACTGTCCGTCCGCACTACAAGGTAACCGCAGCTGCCGCACAACATCTTAAGCAGCTCCAGCCTCCGGGGATCACCGCTAAGCCTGTGGGGAGCGTTCCATCTTGCTGCTGTCCATCCCCCGGAGGTTCTGCAGCGTCAGTAACGATTACCGAAACTACTCATAGGTGGCGTCACGAATAAATTAACCCCTTAATCTGTTCCCACAAGACGTCTTCACTTTTGATCTGCACTCAACCGGCCCCGCTACCGGCAGGCGCAGTCCACCCGTGACAAGGAGGAAGGAAGCATCAGCCTGTCTAAACCGGAGTCCACGGGCTTACGGTGAGTCACCAGTATACTTCATGATGCCATACACAGCCACCAGTACACCAGAGGAGGCTGCACACAGTTCCCAGTACATTGCAGAAGGCTGAAGAGAGCCCCCAATATACAGAAGGCTGCACAAAGGCCCTAGTATACTTTAGCAGGCTACACACAGCTTCCAGTATATTACAGAAGGCCGCAAAGAGCCCCCAGTATACACCAGAAGGCCGCACCCAGCCCCTAGTATACAGCAGGATGCCGCACACAGCCTTCAGTATACAGCAGGAGGTTGCACACAGCCCAAAGTAGAGACTAAATGGCCACACCCAGTCCCCAGTATACATTAGGAGGCTGCACGCTGCCCCCAATATACCTCAAGAGGCATCACACAGCCCCCAGCATACTGCAGGTATCACCAGTATACCGCATGAGGCCACACACAGGCCCCAGTATACAGCAGGAGGCCACACACAGCTCCCATTATACAGAACGAGGCTGCACACAGCCCATAGTATACAGCAGGAGACTGCACACAACCCTCAGTATAAAGTAGGAGGTCACACACAGTCCCCAGTATACAGAAGGAGGTTGCACACAGCCCTAAGCATACAGTCTGAGGCCGCACACAGCCTGCAGTATACAGCAGGCGACCGTACACAGTTCCCAGTATACATCAGAAGTCCGCACACAGCCCCTGCTATACAGCAGGAGGCTGTACCCAGCCTCCAGCATACAACAGGACGCAGCTAACAGCCCTCACTGTACAGTAGGAGGCTGCACACAACCCCCTGTATACCTCAGGAGGCCTCACACAGACCCCATTATAAAGCAGGAGGCCGCACCCAAACCCCAGTATACAACAGGAGGCCGCACACAGCCTCCAGTACATAGCAGGTGGCTGCATACAGTCCCCAAAATAGAGCAAGAGGCTGCACACAGGCCCCAGTATACCACAGGAGCCCGGACACAGGTCGAAGAATGCCGCAGGAGGCCACACTCAGCCCCCAGTATACCCTATATAGACAATGCATGAGGCTTGCCGCAAATGTGCCGAAAGTGCGAACATTAGGCGGCAGATGCAGTAAATCTGCCGCAATCAGCGAAAAACGCTGATGTGATAGGGGCCTTAAGGCCACGTCACACACTTCAATCTGATGAACGATTTTGTTAGCGATCACATGCACGCGCGATCCCTAACAAAATTGTTCAGATCGCTGGTGAGCTGTCACACAGGCACTCACCAGCGATCCCTAGTTACCCACTGTGTACCTTGGATACCAGCCGGTGAGCGGAGAAGGCTGGTAACCAAGGTATACATCGGGTATCTAGGCAGCGCGCGCTGCCTAGTTACCCGCAGTTTACCTTGGAGACCAGCTCCCAGCGCTTGCAGAGAGGCGCTGGGAGCTGGCTTATCGGTCGTCTTCCGGTGTCACATGCAGCGATGCTGCGTGTCCACCGGGTGACCAACGATAATTTTGAGGTCCCAGCCGACCGATCGTTCATCATTTGTAGTGTCACACGCAACGATGTCGTTTTGACATCGTTCAAGCGTCACAGAACACGTGACTTTTAAGCGATATCAGCAACGATATCGTCACGTGTGATGTGGCATTTAGGCTCCTTTCACTTCACTATCATGCAGCAGCAGTTTTTTCAGTTGCCGCAAGTTGGCAAACTGCACTTATTGCATATGACCGCAACTCCCACACGGAGTGAATAGGGCTTGCCACAAGACAGCCGTTACGCGGCAGATGCAGCAAACCCTGCCGTGATTTACAAAAATCGCTGATGTGAAAAATTGGAACATTAAAAATTACCTCAATTTATGTACAAAGCTTTCCCAACCAGCAATCCAGATGGTACCTTACAATAGAGTAAAAAATGGAAAAACAGCACACAAAAATAGAAAGAAGTAGACTTTATTGCCCAATGTGTGGCCACGCCATTGGGCAATAAAGTCTACTTTTTTTCATTTTTTTGTGCTGTTTTTCCTTTTTTTACACTCTATTAAATATTACACACACACTTGAGACTGCTGTGGGCTGAATACACAATAGCTGTATATACAAGATAGAATACATAATAGAGACGGCTGACAGCTGTATACACAATAAAGATGGCTGCGGGCCGTATACACAATAGAGACTGCTGCCTATACACACAATAGAGAATACACAATAGAGACTGCTGCTGGCCATACACAATAGAGAATACAATACACTTGCAGCTTCCTGCTCCTTGGCTATAATTCACATCTTTTTGGGCGACCACAACCTTCCTAACTGAACTAAAACTATTTACCCACTTGGCTACAAGCCCTACAGACCACCAGAGAAACATCCAGCTTCTCTGCCTGTCAACAGAAGATCCCTTCAGAAAAAGCCCGGGAAGAAGAGAGCCTGCAGCCATCCACCACAGAGGGAGAAGACAGAGCATAGCAGACTATCCTTTATCTTATCTGAATAGCAGAGACAAGCTCCAGCTGCACTGAAGGAGAGAGGTCACCAGGTCACTTGGTAAGAAGAGAAATCAGAGATTTCTAGGGGACCAAAACAGAGAAAGGTGTTAGAACAGCAGGCACCCCTTCCCTCTCCCTCCCAACTCAAACATACCCAGCTCCACTATCTCTCACAGCGTATTCCGTGCATGGTGCAGAGAGACTCCCAGCAGCTGTGTTATCACAGAACATGTGGGAAGGAGCATTGAGGGTCACAGAGCAGCTGAGATCTTGCTGGGCAATGGACAGGAGACAGGGCTCGGCGCCGGCTCACGAGGTGGGGGTGGGTCCCGGTAATAATTGACAGGAGAGGGGCTGTGCAAGATATGAGGGGGCAGGGCCTGGAGGAGATCGGGGCCCTACTCTTCACGTCTTGCACCAAGGGCTCAGCAAAGCAGCGTTAGCTTGTGACGGCCAGGGGGGTTGGCCTCCCTGCATTACAAACAGAATAGAAATGGATTACCATGGCGCAGGGACAGGTTAAAAGAGCCTGGGGGCTCGTTTTTAGAGGTCAGGTTATCTTTAATATGCAAATGAGGGTGCTTTGTTGCATTGTTCCACCTTCGTATATGTACATTAAAGCCAATCTTTTGTCTTTATTGACAGCACTCCATTAGTAAAAGTGAGTGCTGCCTAAAATCAGCTTGGCACAGTACCACTTTTCCTGTCCTGTATACTGGGTGTAATCCTCAGTATCTGTATTATTCTGTATATATACACTGCACAGTACCACTTCTCCTGTCCTGTATACTGGGTGTAATCCTCAGTATCTGTATTCTGTATATATACACTGCACAGTACCACTTCTCCTGTCCTGTATACTGGGTGTAATCCTCAGTATCTGTATTATTCTGTATATGTACACTGCAAGTACCACTGCTCCTGTCCTGTACACTGAGTGGAATTCTCAGTATCTGTATTATTCTCTATATACACTGCATAGTAGCACTTCTTCTGTCCTGTGTACTGGGTGGAATCCCCAGTATCTATTATTTTGTATTTACACTGCACAGTACCGCTTCTTCTGTCCTTTATACTGGGTATAATCCTCAGTATCTGTATTATTCTGTATATATACACTGCACAGTACCACTTCTCCTGTCCGGTATACTGGGTGTAATCTTCAGTATCTGTATTATTCTGTCTATATACACTGTACAGCACAACTTCTCCTGTCCTGTATACTGGGTTAATCCTCAGTATCTGTATTATTCTGTCTATATATACTGTACAGCACCACTTCTCCTGTCCTGTATACTGCGTGTAATCCTCACAGTTTGGCATTAACAGGTGTAGATACACATATATATTTTTTTGCAATTTCCGGCTGTGCTGGCATCTTGTTTTTCTCTGGTTTGATTTGAGTGGCTAACCACCATTCGCCGTGCACGCTAGAAATTGTTGCCATCTGCATTTGACTCCATTATTTTTGGTAGCTGTTCACATGCAGCTGCCTCCTCCAGCCTTCAGGTTTTTTTCACATCAGCTTCATTCACCCAGACTTGACATACTTTACCCATGGGGACAGGATGGGCTGGTGGGGGTTAAACTGTGAAATAGCCCAGACACCTGTGGTGCAAGCTGCAGGTATCTGGGCCTCAGTTGCTCTTCATCCACCAGACGTCCTGGCAGCATGGGAAGCAATGTCTGACATGTATGGGTGTTTGCTTTAAATGGTCCTCTTTACACTGTATTATGCTGTCTACAGGCCACATCAGAAATATAAAAATACGTAGAGTTAGGACTACTCCAACTGAGACATTCCTTGACGCTGGGGGAGTAGCTCAGGAGATTCAATGCTGCAATCTCCTGCAAAATGTCTCTATTTTTGTGCAGTCTGGCATTAACAGGTGTAGATACACATATATATTTTTTTGCAATTTCCGGCTGTGCTGGCATCTTGTTTTTCTCTGGGTGTAATTCTCAGTATCTGTATTATTCTGTATAGATACACTGCACAGTACCACTTCTCCTGTCCTGTATATTGGGTGTAATCTTCAGTATCTGTATTATTCTGTCTATATACACTGTACAGTACCACTTCTCCTGTCCTGTATGCTGGGTGTAATCCTCAGTATCTGTATTATTCTGTATAGATATACTGCACAGTACCACTTCTCCTGTCCTGTATACTGGGTGTAATCTTCAGTATCTGTATTATTCTGTCTATATACACTGCACAGTACCACTTCTCCTGTCCTGTATGCTGGGTGTAATCCTCAGTATCTGTATTATTCTGTATAGATGCACTGCACAGTACCACTTATCCTGTCCTTAACATACAACAAATTGTGGGGTATTGGTTTGTGTTTTGGTCCAAAACACTTAAGCTTGTGAGCCACTATACGGCTCCCCACATCTCACAAGTCCTATCCACTAAATTCTTATCTAAAGTGAGCAAAGGACACAAATAGAAAATAAATTTTCTTACCACAGCAGATTTAGGTCAGGAGACCATTACACTCAGTGCTGTGTGCAGCTTTGCCCAGGTTATAAATGAAGGCATCATGAATTCAGGACACCAGCACCAATCACTAGCAACCTCCTTTCTTCCTGCTTGTGTTGGCTTCTATTGCTGTGGCCGACGCAGGAGCGATGACGTCATCTGCTGCGCTGGTCACATGACACCGGCACAAGCAGCAAGAAGCAGGGAACGGAGGAGCGACGCTGCCAGCAAGGGGTCGCTGGAAAGGTGATGTATAAAAACTTTGTTATTTTAATGTATGCCGCAGCCTGGGGGACAGATACCAAGGAGGGGGGCTGTAGATTACTGATGGGGGGGGCCAGTGTAGTGCAATATGCACCGCTCCCCCGGCCGCTTATGGACGGGGGGGATGCAGTGCATATTCATTACACTAATGAGGCGGCCCCACGTGACCTCCCGCGGTCACTGCAGCCCCCTCCTGCCTCCTCCAGCCCCAGGTCACACCTTCCCCCCAAGCATATACCGAGTGACTCGAGTATAAGCCGAGGGGGGGCACTTTTCAGCACAAAATTTGTGCTGAAAAACTCAGCTTATACTCGAGTATATACGGTATCTTGAATATGGAAATCATCATTTCTCTTCTGTACAGGTGATGACTTTCTCTCGCTGTGGATCTGACTGGTGGGACCCCACAATTCTGAGAAACGTGGCTTTGAAGAGTAACATGTAAATGGAGCTGCGGTTAATTATTCCTTCTTCTGCACCAGTCACATGAGGCTCTTCAGTTAACTCCTGTATTCATACAGCATAATGTTTATCAGGGTGGAATCAGGCACTGACATCACATAAAAGTCAGTAGCCCGGACCACTCCACTATTCCTCATTGTGCGCCTGCGTGAATAGAGACGCTGATGCACAGGCGCAGGTGAGGAGGGGCCACACACAGACAGGAAACACATCAAAGAGTCAGGAGGCGGCACAGAGCGGCCAGAGGTGGGGAGGACCCTCTATGCAGCGAGGAGAGCGATAGAGCAAAGCACCAGGGGGGTGACAGGTCCTCTTTAAAGGGGTTTTCTGCTTTCAGAAAAACTGTGTTTCCATTTATAGTATGTTGTTAAAAAAAACTTGTTAAAAAAAACAATAAAAAAACACATCACATTGAACCACTTTCAGATGGGTCTTTGTCACTGCTAAAGTGTCCATTATCAGCAGTGCGGAAGTTACTTCATTAGCACTGCAGCCAATCAGTGAGCTCAACGTCTCATGCCATCTCAGCGGGCAGCGCTAATGAGGTCAAAGATTGGGTGCTTTGACCATGTGATGATGGTGCTGCAGAGAACAACAGACACTGGAGTGGGGGCAGAGAATCAGTGTTGGATCTGGAAAGGGGGCACAAGACCGTTTTTTTTCTTCTTTACAACAAATGCACCTGGGGACCCAACTTTTCAGAAAACCCCTTTTGAGCCCCAAATACATATTAGATAGCTACAGCCTCATTTACAAGTCCATTTTTTTTACATGTGAGAAAAGACTGATGGTTTAATTTTAACACTTTCTATGGGAATTCCGGCCACCTCCTGACTGACAGCAGCACATCACAGGACCCTGATGTTGAGATAGATGGCAGCACATTCATGTATTCTGAGAATACAGAGGGGTGGGGGCACCAAAGGACAAATTTGCACAGGGTGCGATTCAGCCTAAGGCTGGCCCTGATCTGGTGTATCCGCCGCTCTCTCAGGATGATGTTGTCATTGTCCTACTTTTTAGTGATCATTTTGAAGGACATTTGGATGTTTCGGCCGGGGACGGATGCCAGCAACACGTAAGAAAAATACAAGGAGGCTATTTAGAAGGTGTCTGGATAGGATGGAAGGGATCTGGATCTTCTACTACACAAGACTAGTGATGAGCGAGTACTAAAATGCTCAGGTGCACGAAGCTCGGGCCGAGCATCCCAAGATACTCATGTACTCGGCCCGAGCACTGAGCCCAATGTTATCCTATGGGAGACCCGAGTATTTTTCTGACATGACCCCCGTCACCATGGAAAAACCCTAAAAATGTCACAAAAGTATCAGGACAGTGCAGAAAAGATATTGGAACAGCATGGTGAAGACCCCTTGAAGCATTTCAGACCCCAAGGTCACTGATGTCAACAATGTTGTCAGACTATTACACCACTTTTACGGACTGTCCAGAAAACGTTACAAAATGAAACCAAAACGGATTTTCATGGAAAAAATATTAAGGGCTCATGCCCACTTGTGAGACAGAGTTGGTGTATGTTAGTTTTTTGGATTATATGAAAGATTTTTTTTTTTAAATTTTGTGGCATTCCTATGCCCCTGGAAAGAGACGTAAATGAAGGCCTCTTTAAATAATGTGCCCATTATAAGGAAGTGCGTGTTTTGTAGCATTGCCCTTGGGCAGGGAAGCCAAAAATTGGGAGGCACTTCAGTGCCCCTGGATAGAGGCGTGCATGAGGGCCTTTTCCAAAAATTTGCCCATTTTCAGCAAGTGGGTCTTTTTTAGTATTGCCCTAGGCAGGGAAGCCAAAAATTGGGAGACACCAATATGCCACTGGATAGAGGCATGCATGAGGGCCTTTTAAAAAAAATGTGGCCATCGTAAGCAAGTGTATCTGCTGTAGTATTTCCCTAGGCAGGGAAGCCAAAGATTAGGAGACACCAATATGCCACTGGATAGAGGCGTGCATGAGGGCCTTTTCAAAAAAGGGCCCATTGTAAGCAAGTGGGTCTTTTTTAGTATTGCCCTAGGCAGGGAAGCCAAAGGTTTGGAGGCACCAAGATGCCCCTGCATAAAGGCGTGCATGAGGGCTTTTTCAAAAAACGTGCCCATTGTAAGCAAGTGGATCTTTTTTAGTATTGCCCTAGGCAGGGAAGCCAAAGGTTTGGAGGCACCAAGATGCCCCTGCATAGAGGTGTGCATGAGATCTTTTTCAAAAAATGTGCCCATTGTAAGCAAGTGTGTCTTTTTTAGTATTGCCCTAGGCAGGGAAGCCAAAAATTGGGAGACACCAATATGCCCCTGGATAGAGGCGTGCATGAGGGCTTTTTCAAAAAAAGTGCCCATTGTAAGCAAGTGGGTCTTTTTTAGTATTGCCCTAGGCAGGGAAGCCAATGGTTTGGAGGCACCAAGATGCCCCTGCATAAAGGCGTGCATGAGTACCTTTTCAAGAAATGTGCCCATTGTAAGCAAGTGGGTCTTTTTTAGTATTGCCCTAGGCAGGGAAGCCAGAAATTGGGAGACACCAATATGCCCCTGGATAGAGGCGTGCATGAGGGCCTTTTAAAAAAATGTGGCCATTGTAAGCAATTGTATCTTTTTTAGTATTGCCCTAGGCAGGGAAGCCAAAAATTGTGAGGCCCTTCAATGCCCCTGAAAAGAAACATGGAGGAGAGCCTCTAAATATTGTTCCCATTTCAAAGGAGCGAGTTTACTGTACTTGTAATGCCCATTTTATTTTCATGGACCTAAACATTTACCCCTGGGGGGTATACATGAAACTACTGCCTAACATTTGAACGGTGAGGGTCATCATCATCATAAATATGATGTAAAAAAAATTATGTTTTCGTGGCATCATGAACCACGGTCACACTGATCATATGATGGTGGCGGATGAGGAGAAGGAGGAGCAGAACAGCAAGTAACCAAAGTCATGAAGTGTGTACCAGGGCCGGACTGGGACCAAAAAGCAGCCCTGGAGAAAAAACCCTGCCAGCCCACATACTATATCACCCATCAACCCCGATCAGTGAATTTTGCTTTTACGCTGTAAAAAATTGCCGCAGCTGCCGTCCCTAAGAATTGGGCCAAATGGCCACTCACCTCCAGAACTCTCCATCCTTCTGCACTCCCCATCCTCCATCCTCCTGCACTCCCCATCCTCCTGCACTTCCCATCCTCCTGCACCCTCCATCCCCCTGCACTTCCCATCCTCCTGCACCCTCCATCCCCCTGCACCCTCCATCCCCCTGCACCCTCCATCCCCCTGCACCCTCCATCCCCCTGCACCCTCCATCCTCCTGCACCCTCCATCCTCCTGCGCTCCCCATTCTCCTGCACCCTCCATCCTCCTGCACCCTCCATCCTCCTGCACCCTCCATCCTCCTGCACCCTCCATCCTCCTGCACTCCCCATCCACCTGCGCGCTCCATCCTTCTGTGTGCTCCATCCTCCTGCGCTCTCCATCCTCTTGCGCTCTCCATCCTCCTGCACTCCCCATCCACCATCCTCCAGCACCCTCCATCCTACTGCACGCTCCATCCACCTGCGCTCTCCATCCTCTTGCATTCCATGTCCTCCGTCCTCCTGCACTCCCCATCCTCCTGCAGTCCCCATTCTTCTGCGCTCTCCATCCTCCTGCGCTCTCTATCCTCCATCCTCCTGCGCTCTCCATCCTCCATCCTCCTGCACTCTCCATCCTCTTGCGCTCTCCATCCTCCTGCACTCCCCATCCACCATCCTCCAGCACCCTCCATCCTCCTGCACGCTCCATCCACCTGCGCTCTCCATCCTCTTGCATTCCATGTCCTCCGTCCTCCTGCACTCCCCATCCTCCTGCAGTCCCCATTCTTCTGCGCTCTCCATCCTCCTGCGCTCTCTATCCTCCATCCTCCTGCGCTCTCCATCCTCCATCCTCCTGCACTCTCCATCCTCTTGCGCTCCCCATCCACCATCCTCCAGCACCCTCCATCCTCCTGCACGCTCCATCCACCTGCGCTCTCCATCCTCTTGCATTCCATGTCCTCCGTCCTCCTGCACTTCCCATCCTCCTGCAGTCCCCATTTTTCTGCGCTCTCCATCCTCCTGCGCTCTCCATCCTCCATCCTCCTGCACTCCCCATCCTCTATTCCCTGCAGTTTCCATCCTCTATTCCCTACAGTTTCCATCCTCTATCCCCTGCAGATCCCATCCTCTGTCCCCTGCAGATCCCATCCTCTGTCCCACTGCAGATTCCATCCTCTGTCCCCCTGCAGATTCCATCCTCTGTCCCCCTGCAGATTCCATCCTCTGTCCCCCTGCAGATTCCATCCTCTGTCCCCCTGCAGATTCCATCCTCTGTCCCCCTGCAGATTCCATCCTCTGTCCCCCTGCAGATTCCATCCTCCAGACTCCCTGTATCCTTCATCCCCGTGCACAGCCTGCCACCCTCTCCACCCCTCTCACACACACCTCTTGTTGAAGGACCGGGGGGGCCGTTGCACATTCACCGCGGCCACCGGGTGCGTCTGCTGTAAGGAGGAGGTGAGGAGGGGCGGGCAGAGCCGCAAGACAGGAAGTCCCGTCCTCCCTCCTCTCCGGCCGGCACGGCGGCCGGCTGCCAGCACGCGGGGCCCCCCCAGGGAGCGGACAATGGGCCCCTATCCCCCTGCCCCCCCGCTAGCTACGCTACTGATATATTTCATATGTATACACATATTCATATGTACACACACAGTGTGTATATATATATATATATATATATATATATATATATATATATATATATACACACACATATATATACACATACACACATCCGTATGTACACACATTTACAGTACATACACACACATTATTATGCATAGACAAGGAGGGGGACACAGGGTGTTATCAGTGCTGTTCTGCTGCCCAAGTCACAGTTATCTGTCCAGTACATTTCTCTGTGGTCGGTCACGCTGTCTGTGGGATTGATGGGATTTATAGCAGCTGGTTGAGATTCCACAGATCGGGCAGTGAAAGTTCAATCAGTTGTCATAAATCCTCTTTGCCTCAGACGGAGACCGCAGCCACAAGACACAATCCAGACATCAAAGTGTGCAGAAACCATCTGCCCAGGAGGCACAATATCCCCTCTTACCGCCCAGGATGAGCTCAGCCCGCACAGATGAAGTCGGCCAGGAAGGAGAGGCATGTGAAGGAGCCCTGCAGCAGCCGACAGTGTAGGAAGTGCAGGCCCCGGGCTCCCGGGCAGCTGGTTGTACAGCAGGGTCATGGAGCAGGGAGGCATCCTGCAGCTGGAGCCGCTGAGGAGTGGAGGAGCTGTCACACTCCTCCTCAAAGAAGCGGCTGCAGGAACACAGCCGGAAGGAAGCTCCCCGCCGCCGGAAACACCTCTGCGTCTGCTGTACAGCTCCCTGGCTGTGCCCGGCCGGCGGCCGCATAAAGACTTAAAGGTTCCGCAGGCGACCTCTTAAAGGTACAGAGCAGCCGCAACGGCCCAATTTCCCTCCAGCCCACCGGGAGAACTCCCGATATGACCTATGGCCAGTCCGAGCCTGGTGTGTACCCATGTGTGAGTGTGTGGAGGTGATTGGCAATTTACCGGCACAAAATTTAAATTATACTATCATTTGGTGGTGGTGTGGTGAAGTCGGGCCCAATACAACCCTTGTTCATCTTGATCAGAGTCAGTCTGTCCGCCTTCATTTACCCTTTTTTGAGGCAGGAGGGGGTTGTAGCTCCAATTTGTATACGCCAAAACACTCAGTATACCCATCTCAGCATTTGTGATTGACCGGTATACCTGCTGTAATGTAATCTCTAATCTGTCATCTCAGTGTCCAACTAAAAACCATCTTTTGGACACCTTCATTTAGCTGTATACAGGCAGCACACCATTGAAAATACGCAAGGCCGGTGGTAAGGGCCAAGGTACTGAACGTGATGGTGGTGCATGCAGAGGCTGAGGCCATGTGCAAGCTCGAATTGCGCCACGACAAATGCCAACATTATCTCACTCGACCTTTCTTGTTCCAATTTGTAGGGGACCGCAGCAGTACACCACTATTAAACCAAGACCAGTGTAAACAGGTTGTTGGTTGGATAGTGGATAATGCTTCCAGTCAGTTTTGCACCACCACAAGAAGCCTGTCTTCCACACGGTCAAATGTGAGTAGCCGTGAGACTGGACCGCACATTCCACACCCTGATCCTCCTTCCTCCCACCATGCCGAGTGCCCGGCCCCGGACATAACTGATCCCACACTTGGACACTCTGAAGGCTGTTCACTTATCCATTCTTAGATTCTGGCCTCTCGCCAGCTCCACTTGAAGTGGGTCATGAGGAAATCATATGTACCGATGCCCAAATATTTGAGCAGCCACGGTCTCATGAAGGCAACGGTGGGAATGTGTCGCAACAAGAGGTGGACGATGATGAAACACAATTGCCAGAAAGTCAGGAGGACTAGGGTAAGGAAGTGGAAGACGACGTGGTGGATGATCCAGTAACTGAGCCAACCTGGCAGGAGGACATGCAGAGCAAGGACAGCATTGCACAGGGGGAGGGAGGTGAAGAATCACAACAGGCCGGAAGAAGCAGGGTGATGTCCGCAGGCAGATGGCAGGCAACTGTTCCCCGGAACAATAACATGACAGAAGTTGTCAGTACAACTGTTAGGTCTTCCCTACTCTGGCTGTTTTTTAAGGTGTCTGCAGATAATTCCAAAAAGGCCATTTGCAACACCTACCATGCCAGCATCAGCAGGGGTAGCAAAACTATCAGCCTTACCACCACCAGCATGATCAGGCACATGGCAGCAAAGCACCCGACTTTGTGGTATGTACACCACAGTCCAGGAGCAGTGTCTGCGGGTGACACCACTGCATCTCCCACTGTTGTGCGTGCAAGACAATCCCCTGTCCATACTGCATGCGAAGATGCCTCCTGTCCTGCACCTTTAGTTGCACAAGCAGAAATACCACATCATCAACCATGTCCTTGTCCTAGCGCAGCGTTCAGTTATCCATGCAACAATCTTTGGAACAGAGGCGTAAATACACTGCCAACGCCCCACATGCCACAATTCTAAATGCACACATTTCACGACTGCTAGCGCTGTAAATGTTGCCTTTTAAGCTAGTGGAGACGGAAGCATTCCACGAACTGATGGTGGCCGCCGTCCCACGTTACTCGATCCCCAGCCGCCACTATTTCTCCCGGTGTGTTGTCACCACATTACATAAGAGTACGTGTCACAAAACATTACACGTGCCTTTAACAACGTAGTTTCCGGAAAAGTCCACCTAACCACAGACACGTGGACAATTGCTTGTGGGCAGGGGCGGTACATCTCGCTGTAGACACACTGGGTTAATATTCTGGAAGCCGGGACCCAGTCTGAGCTTGGGACGGAACATGTCCTTCCGACACCAAGGATTGCAGGCCCTAACTCAGTCAGGGTTTCACCAACAGTGTACAGCTCTGGAACTTCATGATCCTCACCCTCCTCTTCCTCCTCTTTCACTTTACCCTCTACACCAGTCCAAAGCTGGAAGCACTGCAGCACTGCCTTGGCTAAGCGGCAACAGGCTGTGCTGAAGCTAATATGCGTAGGTGACAAACCCCACAATCCTGAAGAGTTGTGGAAAGCACTGAAACAGGCAGATTACTGGCTCGCACCACTGAACCGCTAGGCATGGTCGTGTGTGACAATGCCCGGAACCTGGTGGCGGCTCTGAGGCGAGGCGAGCTGACACATGTTCCATGCGTGGCCCATGTGCTCAACCTCGTGGTTCAGCTGTTTCTTAAATACTACCCGGAGTCTGTCTGATCTGCTCGTAAACGTACGCCGCCTGTGTGCCCATTTGGAAAGTCACCTACTGCTTCAGCCGCCCTTGCCAGCTTTCAGCAGCGTTTACAGATTCCGTATCACAGACTGGTCTGTGATGTCCCCACGCATTGGAATTCCACACTGCACATGTTAGTCAAGATTTGTGAGCAGAAGAGGGCAGTTGTTGAGTACCAGCATCAACTAGGCCGTCGGTATATGGTTCAAATTCCACACATAAGACCTCAGGAGTGGACATGGATGTATGACATATGTACCGTCCTCCAAAACTTTGAGGACTTCACCAAGATGGTGAGGGGCGATGATGCCATAATTAGCGTCACCATCCCGCTTCTCTGTCTTCTAAAATGCTGTCTGCTCAAAATCAAAAATAATGCATTGCAGGCGGAGCACGATCAGTTGGAGCAATAAACCGTATGGAGTGATTACACACATCCCAGCCTCATCTCATTCCAACGTGCATTGGAGGACTATTACTAGGAGGATAAAGAAATGGAGCTACTTTCATGCGGAATTGACAGTAATACATGCACAACCATCTTACCGTCGGATAGCCAGAGGACAGGGGAGAGGAGGAGGAGGATGATGAAGACAGCATGGTCAATCATCCTGTTGTTGAGGACCTGAAGTCTTGCCTGTTAACAGTCTGGCGCACATGGCTGACTTTATGTGATGCTGCCTGTCTTGTGACCCTCGCGTTATCAACATCTTGGCGGACACTCATTACTGGTTGGTGACACTTTTAGATCAACGCTACAAGGAGAACTTTATTTCTTTTATACGGTGGTTCAAGTGGTTAGCACTGCAGCCTTTGCAGCACTTTGGCTTGAGGTCCTGGGTTCAATTCCACCAAGGACACAAAGGAAAACATCTGCAAGGAGTTTGTATGTTCTCCCCGTGTTTGCGTGGGTTTCCTCCGGGTACTCCGGTTTCCTCCCACATTGTAAAGACATACTGATAGGATGTTTAGATTGTGAGCTCCAAGAGAGACAGCATTACTCATGTATGCAAAGTGCTATGGAATTAATAGCGCTATGTAAATGAATAAATAATAATAATTCCCGAGGTGGAGAGGTCTACAAAAATGCTGCAGTATCAGAAGGCCCTAGTTGCAGAATTAGTCAAAAAATTTCCTTCTGAAAACGCTTGCGGCAGAGGTCGCGGTTCGGTGGACTACCAAGGTATCCGGCCGAGAGAGGCACAAATCAAATCCAGCAGAGGTAGGGGACAACTCTCAAAGATTTGGGAGAGTTTTATTAGCCCCTCCCATAGCTCAGGCCCTCAGGTGCAGGGTACTGTCACAAGGACTGCAAAGATGCTGAAGGAGTACCTTGCCGATCGTACGAAAGTGCTCCTAGATTCCTCTGTGCCTTCTAATTATTGGGTATCCAAAGTGGACACGTGGCAGGAATTGTCCCTCTACGCCTTGGAAGTCCTGCCCTGCCGTTAGCGTTTTGTCAGGGCGTGTTTTTATTGCCACAGGTGGAATCATCACAGATAAACGCACCCGCCTGTCAACTGAAAATGCTGACCAGTTGTTTTTGAGCTGGATACTGAGATTGAAGATTAAATTACAGCAGCTATACTGGTCAGACACAAACTCTGACACAAGTACACTGAGTGTTTTGGCGTATACAAATTGTAGCTACAACTCCCTCCTGCCACACAAAAATGGTAAATGAATGTACACAAGAGTTGGTTTGTAGCTGGATAGTGAGATTACAGATTAGAGCGTTTTAATCCCGACAGTTTGAACGGTCAGACACACATGCTGACGCGTATACCGTGTTTTGGCGTACTCTACTTGGAGCTACAAGCCACTGCTGCCGCACACAAATGTTTAATGAATGCAGACAAGAGTAGGTTTTTAGCACGACCCTAAGTGTTGAAATTAAGGCCCTGCAGGTGGACTAGTCAGACACAAACGCTGACTACAATAGCGAGGCTTTTGGTGTACCCTAATTAACACTGCAACCTACAGTAGCAGCATTTAGATGCAAAATTAGTGCAGACAAGAGTAGGTTTTTAGCACGAGGCTTTTGGTGTACCCTAATTAACACTGCAACCTAGAGGAGCAGCACTTAGATGCAAAATTAGTGCAGACAAGAGTAGGTTTTTAGTACAAGGCTTTTGGTGTACCCTAATTAACGCTGCAACCTAGAGGAGCAGCACTTAGATGCAAAATTAGTGCAGACAAGAGTAGGTTTTTAGCATGACCCTAAGTTTTGAAATTAAGGCCCTGCAGGTGGACTAGTCAGACAGAAACGCTGACTACAATAGCGAGTCTTTTGGCGTATCCTAATTTACGCTGCAACAGACAGTAGCAGCACTTAGATGCAAAATTATTGCAGCCAAGAGTAGGTTTTTAGCACGAAGCTTTTGGTGTACCCTAATTAACCCTGCAACCTACAGTAGCAGCACTTAGATGCAAAATTAGTGCAGACAACAGTAGGTTTTTAGCACGAGGTTTTTGGTGTACACTAATTAACGCTGCACCTAGAGGAGCAGCACTTAGATGCAAAACTAGTGCAGACAAGAGTAGGTTTTTAGCACAAAGCTTTTGGTGTACCCTAATTAACGCTGCAACCTACAGTAGCAGCACTTAGATGCAAAATTAGTGCAGACAAGAGTAGGTTTTTAGCACGAGGCTTTTGGTGTACCCTAATTTACGCTGCAACCTACAGTAGCAGCACTTAGATGCAAAATTAGTGCAGACAAAAGTATGTTTTTAGCATGAGGCTTTTGGTGTACCCTAATTAACGCTGCAACCTAGAGGAGCAGCACTTAGATGCAAAATTAGTGCAGACAAGAGTTGGTTTTTAGCACAAGGCTTTTGGTGTACCCTAATTTGAGCTAATATTGAGCTAATAATTTGAGCGATACTCGAGCTTGAACCTAAACCTTCCATTCTGTTACTTTTATCTCTCTGTTTAGTCCATGTTATGGACAAACTATTAATATGATTTTGGACTCATAGCTGGCCTCACCTATGTGCGAGTGGAGCGGTGGCACAGGGCACCGGCCACCAGGGGGCGCTGCAGGGAAAGTCAGTACTTTCTTCTCCACTTCACTGCAGGTCTGCTGTGCCCCTGACGGTTCCATTGGAGTGTGAGGTAAGAAAATCATTCTCCTTCAGGGGCTATGCTGACAACACGCTGGAGGGGGGGCACAGGATCAAAAATCAGCTCCTGCCCAGACTGAAGATACAGTGCTGGAGGTGGTGCAGGACCTGCAACGATGTCATGACCATGTGACCCATGTGGGAGGAGACAGAGTTTTGCTGCCTGGAAGTAACTGATTGTAAGGGAAAAGCTGGGGGAGAGGAGATGGAGACTTGTGTGACAGGTAATGAGATACGATGGGAGATGTGGGGTAAAGGTTGTGGTGTGGGTACCGAACAGGGGGTTACAAGCCATATGATGTGGGGTACAGACTTTGTTATGAGGGTTGCAGACTGTGTGATGAGGGGTACAGAATGTGGGCAGTGTGATGTGGAGGTACAGGCTGTGTGATGAGGGGTACAGGCTGTGTGAGGTACAAGGGTGCAGGCTGTGTGATGAGGGGTGCAGGCTGTGTGATGTGGGGTTCAGGTTGTGTTATGAGGGGTGCAGGCTGTGTGATGTGGGGTACAGGCTGTGTGAGGTAGAGGGGTGCTTGCTATGTGAGGTATGGTGGTGAAGGCTGTGTGATGTGGGGTACAGACTGTGTGATGAAGGGTATAGGTTGTGTGATGAGGGGTGCATGTTGTGTGAGGTACAGGGGTGAAGGCTGTGTGATGTGGGAGTACAGGCTGTGAGATATGGGGGTGCAGGCTATGTGAGATATGGTAGTGCAGGCTGTGTGATTTGGCGGTACAGGCTGTGTTAGATGTGGGGTACCAGATGTGTGATTTGGGTACCGAACATGGGGGTACTAGCCATGTGATGTGGGGTACAGGATTTGTTAGGTACAGGGGTGCACACTGTGTGATGTGGGGGTGCAGGCTGTGTGAGATGTGCGGGGCACCGGATGTGTGATCTAGGTACAGAACATAAGGGTACAAGCCTAGCGATATGGGGTACAGGCTGTGTGATGTGGGGTAGAGGATGTGATATGTGGACTGTGTGATGTTAGACTACAAGCTGTGTGATGTGGCGTACAGGCTATGTGATGTGGGGTGCAGGCTGTGTGATTTGGGATGCAGGCTGTGTGATGTAGGGGTGCAAGTTGTTTGCGATATGGGGATGCAGGCTGTGTGACTTGGGGTAGAGGATGTGTGCTGTGGGCTGTGTGATGTTGGGTTACAGAATGTGTGATGTAGGGTACAGGCTGGGTGATGTGGGGTGCAGGCTGTGAGATGTGGGGGTGCAGGATGCGGGCTGTGTGATGTGGGGGTACAGGCTGTGTGATGTGGGGTAAAGGATGGGTGATGTGTGGTGCAGGCTGTGAGATGTGGGGTACAGACTGTGATGTGGGGTACAGGCTGTGTGAGATACAGGGGTACAGGCTGTGTGAGATACAGGGGTGCAGGCTGTGTGAAGTGGGGTGCAGGCTGTGTGATGTGGGATGCAGGCTGTGAGAAATGCAGGGGTGCAGGCTGCATGATATGGGGTGTGCAGGCTGTGTGATATAGGGGTGCAGGCTGCGTGAGATATAGGGGTGCAGGCTGTATGATGGGGGCTGCAAGCTGTGTGAGGTTTGGGGGCAGAGTGTGTGAGATATTGGGGGCAGAGTGTGTAAGATGTGGGGTTGCAGACTGTGTGAAACATGGGGAGAGAATGTGTGGGATATGGGGGGCAGGGCATGCGAGAGAGATCACCACAAAGGTCCTGAATCCTACCAGGGTGCAACACTACAGTTGTAAACATAAGTACCTGGTTAGGGGCTCACTCAGATCATTGACTCCACCCCAGCCCCCCCCCTCCAAACACCTACCTACACCTCTGCTCCAGACATTTTGCGGAATGTCGATCAAGCTATCAGTTTTCCTATATATATATTAGGATCAGAAAATGGCATTATAGTGCTATATTTCACAATAATAGATAATTGATCACTGGCAACTTACAGGGGTTGGACAAAATAATGGAAATGTGGCAACCCAGGGTTCATGTGCCACAGTAACACCACAAAGGGTTTACTCCCCACACAACCCACAACACTACACTAGCACCTCTAGGCCAGAAGGGGGAGCTAAAGCTGCTCCCCTATATATTCTGGTGTGGAGAGGAAGTGGCATTTAGTTCAGTGCGGGGCAGCACTGAGAAAGAAAGACCTGGGTGTAAAAGAGCTGTGTTAGGCTCACCCCATGGTCCACTGTCCAGTTCCGGGCCAAGCCAGGGTCTGAGGAAAAGGGAGACAGAGCAGAGAGGAACACACCTGTGAGACCCAGTCCCCTGAGACTCACCCAAGAGAAGCGCATAGAACGGATACCGGATCCGATGCTGTGCCTGACACAAGCAGCACAGTGAACACTGGATTAGTGAAGGTCCCACATCTTCACTGTACCACAGCGAAGCAACACGACGGGGTCAGGAACATGGAATAAGACTCAAGTTGCCTAGCAAGTTGGTACCCGTGAGGGAAAACAGGGCCAGCAGCTTCGCTAAAGCGGCAGCAGGGCCACACACACAGAAGCAGGGAGCCAAAGGACCCAGCAAGGGTGGGAGCAACCGGGCCCCTCTACAGACTTCATGGACAGTACTCAGCTGTATACCATCTGCTTCAGTAAAGACTTGAAAAACTACAAAACCGTGAGTCTGTGTAATCCTTGCAAACCCTGTTCTCCCTCACAAACTGTTATCATCACTACTGCCCGGGCACCAGGCTCTGCCCGTGGAGAGCCGTCACATCACAGGCTGCCGCCCATCATCCCCATAGGTTCTGCAGCAGCGGTGGTCACCCTGACCACATACCACGGGTGGCGTCACGACTTTCTCCCTGTAAATACCCCCTTTACTTGTGGGCTCGGGACATGGTTCATACCAAGACCGCCGTGATAACCCCTGTGATACCCCGGTCCGGTACCAAGTACCCAGTGAGCTCCACAGAAACACCTAGTGTTTTGGCATCATAATCTTTGAACATGTTATAAACATACAAACCGTGACATGTGTTAATGTTTTGTAGTTGATTATTTGTGTTAAGTGATATGTGTATGTAAATTAACTGTTTGTTTTGACTAATTGTAAGAACATTGATGAGAACCTGATACCAATGGCAGACCTTTCGGATTTTCAAAAAGGCCAAATTGTTGGCGCTCGTATGGCAGGCGCTAGTGTAACAGAAAGTGCCTGAATGCTTGGCGTGTCAAGAGGTACTGTCTCCAAAGTAATGACTGTGTTTGAAAAAGAAGGAAAAATGTCCACAGCAAAGCACAGGTCCGGCCGAAAGTCAAAGTTGCCTGAGAGAGACCGTCGGACTCTAAAGCGAATTGTGAGAGAGGATCACAAGATCACTGCTGAGCTCAATGAACACCTACAGAACCCAGTTTCCATGAAAACTGGTCGTCAGGAGCTGCATAAATCTGGATTCCACGGAAGAACTGCAATTAGAAAACCGCTGCTCTCAATGACAAATATTTCCAAGCATTTAGAGCGGTGTAGAACCTTCAGAATTGATCCCTCGAGCTGTAGAAACATGTGATATTCTCAGACAAATCATCGTTTACCCCATTTTTGACCTCCGGCTGAGTGTACGTTTGGAGACAGCTGAAAGAAGCATTCCATCCAGACTGCCTTCTCCCAACCGTAAAACAAGGCGGAGGTTCTGTGATGATCTAGGGTGCTATTTCGTGGAGATCCACCAGGCCAATGATATCACCTTGTATGAATCGATACCCCGGAGAATTGAGGTTGTAATCGCCGCAAAAGGTGGACCTACACCATATTAAACTAACTTTTGTTGATTTTTCCAGGCGTTTCCATTATTTTGTCCAACCCCTGTATTTTCTACCTAAGGTGTTGCTAAGTACTATTTACTAACAGCTATTAATTTATCTGTGTAAACCTAACACCAGCTCTTCTAAGATGTATATTGTTATATGTGTATTTCTATACATTTATTGATCATTGTTCTGATGATGTATTCATATACTAATGATAGTTTTGGTGATGTAGTCATTTACGGATGGGGTTCTGGTGATATACTTATGTAATGTTAATAGTTCTCGTGATGCAGTCACTTACTGATGGTGGCTCTTGTGATGTACTCCTGTATTGATTGTGGATCTGGTGATGTGTGAATTTAGTGATGGTGGTCCTGATGATGTATTCTGGTACTGATGAAGGTTGTGGTACTGTATTCAAGTACTAATGGAGACTCTAGTCATTTGTTCATGAACTGATGGTAATTCTGGTGATGTATTCATGTATAGTTTCTGGTCCTTTGAATTTCAATCAGCTGAACATTTTAGTGTAAAATGTAAAGAGGCCTCCAAACTGTAATGTAAAGAGATGTGAGGTGAGAATGATCCAGCATGATGAGACTCCTTATGGCAGCTGTTCTGTCCTAAGTAACTGAGGAGCACTTGGCTGAGCAAAATGTTTCTGTGTATGGGGTTGCTGTGGGATAAAGCTGTTAGTTTTGGCAGACAGCTCTCTAATATGTATAAGAAGTTTAACAGGGTTTTCTGTTTTCAGAAAAGTTGTGTTTCCAGTGGCAGTTTGTTAAAATAAAAACAACTGAAAACGCGCCATATTCAATCACTCAGTCCAGCGATAGTCTTAGTCATTGCTCCAGTGTATATTTTCAGCAGTGCTGATGTCACTTCATCAGCATAGCAGCCAATCAGTGAGCTCAGCTTCTCATGCCATTTACACGGTGCTTTACCAATGTGATGATAGTGCTGAATACAACAACAGACACTGGAGTCGGGGCAAAGACTCCGTTTTGGATCTGGGAAGGATGCGCAAGACCTTTTTTTCCTTCTTTACAACATCAGTGTTGTCTGAGGCCACTTTCACATGTAATACATTGTAAAGCGCTGCGGAATTTGTTGGCGCTATATAAATAAAGCTTTATTATTATTGTTATTATATTATTTTGCTTCATTTGCGTTTCTATGCATTTTTACCGCTATAAACGCATCAAAACGCATGTGTTTTTGCCCCATTGATTTGAATTGAAACGCATGTAAAAACGCATGCAAAAACGCATGTGCATTTTCAAAAACGTATGCGTTTTTGCAAACGTAGACCAAAACGTCACAAGCAACGTTTTGGTCTGCTTTTGCAAAAACGCATGCATTTTTCATTTACACATGCGTCTTTGCATGCGTTTTAAATATGTTTCCATTCAAATCAATGGGGGCAAAAATGCATGTGTTTTGATACGTTTTTAGCTGTAAAAACGCATAGAAAAGCAAATGAAACAGAACGCTAACCTGCATTAGATATGAAAGGGGCCTGATTATTTTTACATGTGAGAAAAAATTGATGGTTTATTTTCAAAAGTTGCGGAATCCATTTTTTCTCATAAAGAAAGAACAAAATATGCATTTCCAAACTTCTTGTACCTGTTAAGACCGTAAGAAAAAGCAACTGCACTAGGATTACACACAGATGCTTTCAAAGTGTTCTCCATTTTTCTGACAGATCCATTAATTTGAATAGGTAAGGCTGCTCTGCAAATCAGATGAAAAAGATATCTTCATCTGGGTAGGGGAAGCAAAGGGCAAATTTGCACAGGGCACCATTCAGCCTAAGGCTGGCCCTGTATGGAATACCTATTGGTGGTAAACTAAGATCATGTACTTAGGTAGGAATATCATTTAGGGAAGCTGTAGATGTATAGCAAGGAGGGGGCAGCTTCTGGGCAGCATGCTCTTGACTAGTCTTTTCTAAAAAAAAAAAAAAAAACTGAATCAACCTGGTTATCAGTTTGCTTTTGTTTTGTTTTTCAGATGTGCCAGCAGCTGCTGCAATGCTTGTACCTTTGTTCAAAATAATAAAACTTGATTTCTCTTTGCCCAGTG
This sequence comes from Allobates femoralis, assembly GCA_033576535.1. NCBI lineage: Eukaryota > Metazoa > Chordata > Amphibia > Anura > Aromobatidae > Allobates > Allobates femoralis. Next base: position 97,283,278 of record JARQOC010000006.1, read on the forward strand.
GTGCTAGTCACAAAGTTAACAATTTTGTCAACTGAGTCAACGAGTGCACTATCTGCAATGTGCGCTATGTAGGTTATACTACCAGAAAGTTGAAAAAGCACACTGAAGTACATAAGTCCAATACTAACAACAACATATACAGGTGACACAATAGTGACACTTATCATTTTAGTATTTTGCCATTGAAATAGGGACATTTCTCATTTTCGTATTTTGCCATTGAAAGAGTGCCATATTCAGCCAGAGGTGGTACCTGGTAAAATTTCTCGCTCTACGGGAAGCTTATTGGATCCTCACCATTAACACGAAACACCCATACAGTATAAATAATGAAAATTATTTGTTTTATATTTGTTAAAGTGTTTGTATTTATGGTGCCCCAATTTTGTATGACATCTTGCGTATGTATCTATCAGATCTTCATTCTACTGGTTTATTTGTTTAGTCTCTTTCTTCATGCTATGGTTAAGGGCCGCTTTACACACACCAACTTCTGTGACCAACTTCTGAACAGATCTCTGGTTGCAGTGAAATCATGGACAGATTGCTCCATTTGTACACGGCCACAAAATGGAACAATGTGTCCATGATTTCACTGCAACCAAGGATGTTTGTTGTGCCAGACCCCCTTGACATTTTATCTTTTGCTATCAGGTTTATTGGATGCCTAAATAAGGAAAACTGTTTTTACTTTCACAGATGTGACAGCATCTTTTCGTTTCTTACATTCATAATATAGTATAGTTTAAGGCCTTAATATACCTAACAATTGGCTAGGGTCACAAATGCCAATCAGTTTTTCTAATGGATCCAATAACAAATTTTTTTTTTATGCTGTGTTTGAGCCTCCTGTGCAGCTATGCAATTTTTGGACTTTGGCCAGGGTCACATCTCCGCTTTGACCCTAGCCTGCTGGATTCCGGTTTTAACTTAGAACTATGCGGTGCTGGAAAAAGTTCTAAGTTAAAACCGGAATCCGGCAGGCTAGGGTCAAAACGGAGATGTGACCCTGGCTTTTGCCATTTTATGCCAAAAAATGCCAGCAAAAATGGATCTGTTAACGGATGGTGCCTATATGTGCCATTTGTTAACGGATCCTTTTCCCATATGGCCCCATGTTAAAAAAAGGATCCATTTTTTTCACTGCACTCAAAAAACGCCTCTTGCAGCATTTTTTGGGTCCTGTTAAAAAACGCATAGCAGAGCAGTCACACTTGAGTCCAGCATCAGTTAACAGAATCGGTTTTTGGACTTAGAAGTCTAGAGTTGAAAAACTGATGCAAATAACAGATCCAGGGCTTATGTGTAACCCTAGGCATTGCCTTCTTTACCGGCATCTAGTGTCATTCAGCTCCTCTTCACATGATCCAGATTCTCCGGGTCACACTGTGCTCTTTTATGGTATGTTTATAGAGAAGGCTCCATAGACTTATATTGTAAAAGAGACTTCCTGCTCACTCATAGAGCACAGTGTGATCCTGAGAATCTGAATAGCTGTCATATGAGTCAGAAGAGGAAAAAATTGGTAGTAGATACATTTCCATAGGTTTAGAAAATAAGGCTAGGGTCACATTTCCGTTTTTTTTACAAAATCCTGATCCGGTTTTGAGCTTTCAAAAAGCTCAAAACCGGACCAGGAAACGCTCCTCATAGGAGCCTATGCAAAACACCGGATGGCTTCACAAGCCATCCGGTGGCCGGATCCGGCACTGCTGCCTGCGTTAAAAATCATGCAGGCAGCAGTTTTCGCAGCGTTTCCAGGGACCGCACTGCGGTAACCGGATGGCTCAGGATGTGTAATCCTGAGCCATCCGGTAACTGCAGAGTTTGCGGATCCCGGCTATTGCCGGGATCAGCAAACTTAATAAAGAGTTGAATAGCTGAGCTAAATGACTGTTTGAGGTCTGTAGGGGGGCTTAGACCCCCCTACAGACCGGCCGCCGACTTGTATAGTGTTCTTCTACAATTTCTCACTGTGCACGGGCTCCTCGGAGCCCGTGCATGTCACCCAAAGTTGCCCCTACCCCCCCGTATCACTATAGAGGGGTGCATACACCCCTCTATTACAATTATGCTTTAATTATGTGATATACACAATGAATTATCCAAATCGCAAAGTAAGTATATATTTACATGTGTCCGGAGGCAGAGTGAAGGGATTTCCATGGGCGGGGCTGTGTGCAGTAGCCTCCGCCCGCTCCTTCTTGATGGCCGCCCCCTCTGGCCGTAATCCAGTGTTGTGAGGGCGGGCACGTCGTTAAAGGGGCGTGGCTAACCGTGGCACTTAGTTAGCCACGCCCCTTTAACGACGTGCCCGCCCTCACAACACTGGATTACGGCCAGAGGGGGCGGCCATCAAGAAGGAGCGGGCGGAGGCTACTGCACACAGCCCCGTCCATGGAAATCCCTTCACTCTGCCTCCGGACACATGTAAATATATACTTACTTTGCGATTTGGATAATTCATTGTGTATATCACATAATTAAAGCATAATTGTAATAGAGGGGTGTATGCACCCCTCTATAGTGATACGGGGGGGTAGGGGCAACTTTGGGTGACATGCACGGGCTCCGAGGAGCCCGTGCACAGTGAGAAATTGTAGAAGAACACTATACAAGTCGGCGGCCGGTCTGTAGGGGGGTCTAAGCCCCCCTACAGACCTCAAACAGTCATTTAGCTCAGCTATTCAACTCTTTATTAAGTTTGCTGATCCCGGCAATAGCCGGGATCCGCAAACTCTGCAGTTACCGGATGGCTCAGGATTACACATCCTGAGCCATCCGATGACCGCAGTGCGGTATTCAGCACACAGTTTTGAAAAAAACTGTGTGCGACCGGCATTGCATTCACCGCATCCGGATCCGGATGCGGTGAATGCAATTTATGTTTTCAATGTGACCCTACCCTAAGAAAAATAAAGGGTGTGCTTTCTTAAGGTCATAGGTATTCAGTGCACAATTACTGATTTGAAATTTTGGTATAGTATTTTTTTTTTATTTTTTAATAATTGTTTGTCCTTCCGTATACTTCTTTAAGACTTTTTTCACTTGCCAATATCTTTGCATCAGTGTTAGCATGTTATAGGCTAGGGTCACACTTGGAAGTGCAATTACGTTCACTGCATCCAGATCCGGATGCGGTGAACGCAATTGCCTTTACACACATTTTTAAGCAAAAATGTGTGCAGAAAATCGCAATCCTGCTGGATGAGCTATCAGGTAACAGGATTGCTCTGGATTAAACATCCTGAGCAATCCGGTCACCGGATTGTGGATGCTTAAACCGCTCTGAAAACTGCAGCCTGCATTATTTTTATCACAGGCTGCAGAGCCGGAGACGGAAACCGGATTGCTTGTGAAGCAATCCGGTTCTTAGCATTGGCTCCTATGAGGAGCGTTTCTTGATCCGGTTTTGAGCTTTTTGAAAGCTCAAAACTGGATCAGGTTTTCAAAAAAAAAAACTTAGATGTGACCCTAGCCATAGCCAGGGGTAGAACTATATACAATATATTGTGTAATCTACTGTTCAGGTTCTTATTTCTAGACAGTCTTCAGAATAAAACATCTTAGGGTCCTTTCACATCAGCGTTTTTCACTCATCGCGGCAGTTGCGGTGAAAAAAACGCAACTGCCGTGATTACCGCATAATGGCCGCGATCGCGGCACACTTGCAGCAAGCCCCATACAGTGTCTATGGGGCTTGCGGTAAGTGTGCGGCAGGTGCGGCAAGTGCGGTTTCGGCACTCGCGGCGGCATCCGCGTTTTTTCGCGGCCGCACCTGCCGCAAGCCCATAGACACTGTATGGTGCTTGCCGCAAGTGAACCGCAAGTGCAGCCATTATGCGGTAATTGCGGCAGTTGCAGTTTTTTCACCGCAACTGCCGCGATCAGCGTAAAACGCTGATGTGGAAGCAACCTTACATATCTTAGGCTGCTTTCACATCAGCGTTTTACGCTGAACGCGGCAGTTGCGTTGAAAAACGCAACTGCCGCGATTACCGCATAACGGCCGCACTTGCGGTTCACCTGCAGCAAGCCCCATGCAATGTCTGTGGGGCTTGCAGCAGGTGCGGTTGTAGTTGCGGTTTCGGGACTTGCGGCAGGTGCGGCCGCGAAAAAACCGCAGTATGTCGCAGTTTTTTCGCGGCCGCACCTGCCGCAAGTGCCAAAACCGCACTTGCCGCACCTGCCACACATTTACCGCAAGCCCCATAGACATTGTTATGCGGTAATCGCGGCAGTTGCGGTTTTTTTTGGAGCCATTTTTCCACAAAAAATTTCCTGTGCCAGTGCGTTGCTGTACGGTGTCCTGCCTGCAGCTCGCACGGTACTTGTAACATTCCACGCAGCCAGCACCGCAGCCTAATAGTGCCTGGTTCTGCGTACTAAACAATTTTTTTCCTGTGCCAGTGCGTTAGCTGTACGGTGTCCTGCCTGCAGCTCGCACGGTACTTGTAACATTGCACGCAGCCAGCATTGCAGTCTAACAGTGCCTGGTTCTGCGTACTAAACAATTTTTTCCTGTGCCAGTGCGTTGCTGTACGGTGTCCTGCCTGCAGCTCGCACGGTACTTGTACCATTGCACGCAGCCAGCACCGCAGCCTAATTGTGCCTGGTTCTGCGTAATAAACAATTTTTTTCCTGTGCCAGTGCGTTGCTGTACGGTGTCCTGCCTGCAGCTCGCACGGTACTTGTAACATTTTACGCAGCCAGCATTGCAGTCTAACAGTGCCTGGTTCTGCGTACTAAACAATTTTTTCCTGTGCCAGTGCGTTGCTGTACGGTGTCCTGCCTGCAGCTCGCACGGTACTTGTTACATTGCACGCAGCCAGCACCGCAGCCTAATTGTGCCTGGTTCTGCGTAATAAACAATTTTTTTCCTGTGCCAGTGCGTTGCTGTACGGTGTCCTGCCTGCAGCTCGCACGGTACTTGTAACATTTTACGCAGCCAGCATTGCAGTCTAACAGTGCCTGGTTCTGCGTACTAAACAATTTTTTCCTGTGCCAGTGCGTTGCTGTACGGTGTCCTGCCTGCAGCTCGCACGGTACTTGTAACATTGCAAGCAGCCAGCACCGCAGCCTAATTGTGCCTGGTTCTGCGTAATAAACAATTTTTTTCCTGTGCCAGTGCGTTGCTGTACGGTGTCCTGCCTGCAGCTCGCACGGTACTTGTAACATTTTACGCAGCCAGCATTGCAGTCTAACAGTGCCTGGTTCTGCGTACTAAACAATTTTTTCCTGTGCCAGTGCGTTGCTGTACGGTGTCCTGCCTGCAGCTCGCACGGTACTTGTTACATTGCACGCAGCCAGCACCGCAGCCTAATTGTGCCTGGTTCTGCGTAATAAACAATTTTTTTCCTGTGCCAGTGCGTTGCTGTACGGTGTCCTGCCTGCAGCTCGCACGGTACTTGTAACATTTTACGCAGCCAGCATTGCAGTCTAACAGTGCCTGGTTCTGCATACTAAACAATTTTTTCCTGTGCCAGTGCGTTGCTGTACGGTGTCCTGCCTGCAGCTCGCACGGTACTTGTTACTTTGCACGCAGCCAGCACCGCAGCCTAATTGTGCCTGGTTCTGCGTAATAAACAATTTTTTTCCTGTGCCAGTGCGTTGCTGTACGGTGTCCTGCCTGCAGCTCGCACGGTACTTGTAACATTTTACGCAGCCAGCATTGCAGTCTAACAGTGCCTGGTTCTGCGTATTAAACAATTTTTTCCTGTGCCAGTGCGTTGCTGTACGGTGTCCTGCCTGCAGCTCGCACGATACTTGTAACATTGCACGCAGCCAGCACCGCAGCCTAATTGTGCCTGGTTCTGCGTAATAAACAATTTTTTTCCTGTGCCAGTGCGTTGCTGTACGGTGTCCTGCCTGCAGCTCGCACGGTACCTTCCATCTGTCTTAAAATATCTTAGCCTCTACTGTGTACCTTTCACGAAATAGTACCTGCTACTTGTTTTACAAGCCCCCAGAAAGCCACCAGAAATTATAAAATGTCACCCAAAAAACCATATCCCAAAAAAAGTGTTGCTAAGGGACAGGGACGAGGTACAGGCATTGGTAGTCGTGACCAACTATCCACCAGTTTGGGCAGACAGATGAGGATTGATCGATCGTTCCTCCTGTCTAACTTTCCCCGTCAGGAAAGTAAACGAGTATTGAGGCCTGAAGACGAACACCATCTAACGTCTTGGCTGGCAGACAAGACCTCAACAACAGGTTCTTGCAGCACTCAAGGTTCCTTGAGCACTGTGTCTACTGTTGGTACATACCATGCTGGGTCATCTAATCCACAACCTCTTCACAGTTCCTCAGACCAACAGCAGCCCCATGAAAATGTTGACACAGACATGGGTCACTCAGATGACTTATTTGGTACATATAATCCTTTACATGAATCCGGTTTGCCAGACTCAGTAGTAGATGAGATACTTGATGAAGAATTGTCCAATCATGGACAAGTTTTAGAGACACCCCGGCCACATGAACGTGTCTTTCTGCAAAGTCTTAGACCGTCTCAGGAGTTGGAGGATGATGATGATGAGACAGTGACACACTTGTCATCTGGGGAACAAAATCATATCTTGTTATCGGAAAGATTTAGAAGAGGAAGGGGTTGATGATGAGACAACTGATCCCACGTGGAATGTTGCCATGCAGAGCCAGCAGAGCAGCACGGAGGAAGAAAGTGTGTATGTCCCACCAACAAAGGCACCAAGGCCTACTCCTCCCACCAGAACTGAAAGAGTCACCACTGTTGCCCAAAATGTGTCCACTGTGGCTCAAAATTTGTCGACTGTTGGACAAAATGTCTCAAATGTGGGCCTGAGTAATCCCTCTGGGAGTACAGTCAAGCATAGAGGTCGGTCAGCCACTGTGTGGAAATTTTTTAAAGATGGGCCTTCTCAAGAAAATGTGGTCATCTGTACCATCTGCCATGCAAGGCTAAGCAGAGGCCACGGGAAAGGAAACCAGAGCACCAGCAGTATGCGGAAGCACATGGCTGGTCAGCACCCTATTCAGTGGTCAAAAGTGCAGCCTTCCACAACAGTGTCATCTGACCCAAAGACTGCCACGGTAACTCAGATCCGTCCGTCACAATCAAGTGTTGCTGAAGCTGGTCCAGCTCATATGTACTCATCACAAGCAGCGGTTGCAGAGAGACTGAACACGAGTGCAGACAGTTCTCGGTCAGCAACATCCTTACAGTTGTCAGTGACACAGCTGTACGAAAGGAAGCAGAAATACCACTCTTCCCACCCATTAGCCAAAAAAATAAATGCCCAGATAGCTAAGTTGTTAGCAGTCGAGATGTTGCCGTTTAGGCTTGTGGGTACAGACTCTTTTCGTGAGCTTTTGGCTGTGGCAGTACCACGCTACTCGGTTCCAAGCCGCCACTACTTTTCACGTTGTGCCGTCCCCGCCTTACATGAGCATGTCATTAACAACCTCAAGCGTGCCCTCACCAACGCTGTAACCGGGAAAGTACACCTTACTATGGACACGTGGACAAGCATTTCAGGACAGGGCCGGTACATCTCGCTCACCGCGCATTGGATCAACGTTGTGGAGAGTGTGCCAAACGATGTTAGTGTTACATCAAACATCCTACCCACGCCACGGATAGCTGGCACAACCTCATTCAGGGTCTCTGCATCATCCTATATGTCCACTACACCATCTTCCGCTTCCTCGACCAATCCTCAATTGCCCTCAACATCACGGCCAAGTTGGGAGGTTTGCTGCAGTGCTTCAGCAAGACGCCAACAGGCTCTGCTGAAGCTGATCTGTTTAGGTCACACACCTCACACTGCAGTAGAGCTGTTGAAAGGTCTGAAGCAACAGACAGATGAGTGGCTATCCCCACTCCAACTCCAGACCGGTCTCGTGGTGAGCGACAATGGTCGTAACCTAGTGGCTGCACTAAAGCTCAGAAACCTTGTGCACGTGCCTTGCATGGCTCACGTGCTGAATCTAGTAGTGCAGAAATTCCTGCGTACATACCCAGAGTTATCTGACCTACTGGAGAAGGTGCGTCGAGTTTGCGCACATTTTCGTCATTCATCAACAGCGGTTGGAAAACTTTCATTGCTTCAAAAGCAATTGAATTTGCCCAACCACAGACTCATTTGTGACATGCCGACACGATGGAACTCTACATTCCATATGTTATCGAGGATCAATGAGCAGCAGAGGGCAATATCCGAGTATCAGTTGCAACATGCCCGTCAGACCGGCAGTCAGCCACGACATATTAGTACAATGGAGTGGGTGTGGATCGCTGACACATCTGAGGTTCTTGATAATTTTGACTACTGCACAAAACTGGTGAGCGGTGATCAGTCCATCATCAGTGTCACTATCCCCATGCTGTGTCTGCTGAAAGAATCCCTCATTAATCAGAAAAATGAAGCATTGAGAGCCCAGCAGATGGCTATGGAGCCAGATTTAAACAGCGCAGTACCTAGCCAGCAAAGCCAGTATGACCAGGCAACATTGGCTCCTGAAGAGGAACAGGAGCAAGACGATGAAGAGGATTTATTTTTTGTTGGTGCCGATGTCAACCCAGATGGTACTCACAACCCCAGCTTTGTGTCTGTCCACCATGGGTGGCCTGGAGAGGAGGAGGCGGAGACAGACTTTGCGGATACAATGGGTATTGAAAATCGTTCTGAGGACACTGAAGACATGACTCTATGCAGCCTAGGACACATGGCTGACTTCATGTTGACTTGTCTGCTAGAAGACCCACGAGTGATTAACATATTGCACAACGACCTCTACTGGTTGGCCACCTTTCTGGACCCACGTTATAAAGATAAATTCACCTCGCTGCTGTTTCAGTCACCACGTGGCTTGACAATTGACTATTTCAAGAGGGTTCTTGTGGATAATATGCTTCTAATATCACCGTCAGACAACACTCTGCCCATAGGTAGCAACTCTGTGCAACAGCAGCCATTGGTCGGGGCACAATCATAAACGCTGTCCAGAATAGATGCTGGAAAGATGTCCGCAAAGTGGGCTATGTTCAATAAGCCATCGAACCTGCAGCGCCATGTTGCTCCAGTAACCATCTCTCGGAGACAGAAACTTACCAACATGGTACAAGAATACTTAAGTGACAGTACCTGCTTCCTGACTGATGCCGCAGTCCCGTTTAATTACTGGGTCTCCAAGCTCCACACTTGGACAGAGCTCTCGTTGTATGCCTTGGAGGTACTGGCATGCCCTGCGGCTAGTGTGACATCAGAGCGGGTTTTCAGTGCCGCTGGGGGTATCATAACTGATACCAGGACACGTCTTACTCCAGAGAATGCAGACAGGCTTACTCTAATTAAGTTTAATAGGAACTGGATTTCACAAGACTTCTTGAGCCCTGAAGACGACAGTACTCAGAGCTGAAGTGCCACGTTCAACATCAATATGATATAATTAAACCAACACTATACCTTAACTGCGGTTTCATTAACCATCACAACACCTTTTGACAATGAATCAACCTTTATTTTCTGTTAGCAAACATTTAAAAGCCCCTTGGGCTAATTTTTGGAGCCACCCAGGCTAACAAGCTTATCTTGGCCCTTAGGCCTGCATTTATACCCAAAATGCAAAACAGCCCCTTGGGCTAATTTTTGGAGACACCCAGCCTAAGAGGCTTATCATGGCCCTTAGGCCTGCATTTACACTCAAAATGCCAAACAGCCCCTTGGGCTAATTTATGGAGCCACCCAGGCTAAGAAGGTTATCATGGCCGGTAGGCCTGCATTTATACCCAAATTGCCAAAGAGCCCCTTGGGTAAATTTTTTGAGGCAACAAGCCTATACCTGCATCGAATATGTTGCTTCTCCTATGCTCTCAAGACAAGCAAGACTATAGTATGGGCCACGCTCCCTCCTCTATATCTAAAAAGAGTTGACCAAGCCCCTTGGGCTAATTTTTTGAGGCAACAAGCCTATACCTGCATCGAATATGTTGCTTCTCCTATGCTCTCAAGACAAGCAAGACTATAGTATGGGCCACGCTCCCTCCTCTATATCTAAAAAGAGTTGATCAAGCCCCTTGGGATAATTTTTTGAGGCAACAAGCCTATGCCTGCATGGAATACGTTGCTTGTACTATGCTCTCAGGACAAGCAAGAATATAGTATGGGCCACGCTCCCTCTTCTATATCTAAAAAGAGTTGATCAAGCCCATTGGGCTAATTTTTTGAGGCACCCAGCCTAAGAAGCTTATCATGGCCATTAGGCCTGCATTTATACTCAAAATGGCAAACAGCCCCTTGGGCAAAATTTTGGAGCCACCCAGGCTAAGAAGCTTATCATGGCCGGTAGGCCTGCATTTATACCCAAATTGCCAAACAGCCCCTTGGGCTAATTGTTTGAGGCAACAAGCCTATGCCTGCATAGAAGACGTTGCTTGTACTATGATCCTGCTGTAGCCTGGCGAAGGGTCCCACTGTACGCTACGGAGATAACGCATAGACGTTGTGTGTTGCAAGTAGACGTCCCAGCCTCTCGCATCTGTGTTCCTAGTGTTGTTAACATACTGAGTCATTAAGTAACCCCCCCCCAAACACAGGCACTATTTCTTTGTTAGCAACATTGGTATGTGCAGTAATGATTTTACACGTACTAACCAAGGTGCCCTCATGCGCCATGCAGGCCGTAAAGTACTTGCTAATGATGATGACTTTAAGGCCACCCACAAAACAACCTACACATCCATTCCCTGAAAAAAGACAGACACAAAGCATTTTTTTTTTTAAATCTGTATTATTGTGCCTTAATGGCAAAGATGTCAGATTTTTTTTTTTTTTTTTTTTTTTTTTTAGCTTTCGAAAAGCAACGTAAATAACAGAAATAAAGATGTAAAAAGTGCAAACATGCACTATTTACATTAACAAACAAAAAAAAAAAAGTTGAACCTACAGCTGGTGGTAGGTGGGACGATTGTGTGGGGTAGCCTCTACCCCGCCACCATCACCCTGGTCATGGAGGAGGTCCAGGGCCCCATGGATAGCCTCCCCCACTGCTTGTAACCCTGTAGGTTGGGTCACCTGGGCCGGTCTCTCAAAATGGCCTTGGGTTGGGAGGTCCATGTGGGTTGGCCAGAAAGGTTGGTACGGCCTCTGGGTCGCCACATAGCTGTCCCGCCGTGGTGTGTGCCTGTCCAGAATGTTTGCACCAGATTGCTGCCACCCCTCCAAATATGAAAAGACCTGGGCAGGGTGGTTTGGAGGCCGACATGCATCGATGACAATATGTATTGCTGACCATGCCCGCAGTCGTCTCTCGAATGGAATGTCATCCAAGAACGGTAGGAGACTGCGGGCAAAGTCAGCATTACTTTGTGCACGATTTTCTCGCCCTGCAACAACCTCCTCTGGCGGCCGGACATGCCCCAAAGCTGGGGTTGGTGCTGGTGGCGGCGGTGGTGGTGGTGTTGGTGCTGGTGCTGGTGGAGGCGGTGGTGGTGGTGGTGTTGTTGCTGGTGGCGGCGGTGGTGGTGGTGTTTGTGCTGGTGGCGGCGGCGGTGGTGGTGTTGGAGCTGGTGGCGGCGGCGGTGGTGGTATTCCACCAGCTTGGCCTTGGTCCTCCACTTCCGGTGCTTCTGGGGCCTCCCTCGCCAGTTCAGGCAGCTGTTGTGGTGCACGGCGCCTGCGGTAGTGAGCCTCTCTGTGGGTAAAGGCCAAAAAAGTTTGGTGAATGCATTGCATTTATAAACAAAAACATAGGTCAAACATTAAGTTGCACGCTTTTTTGACTGTGTATCAGTGTGTTCTGAATCAGATATTTTTTATTATTATTAAAGAATAACCAACTGTACATAACATAAAGGAATACGTCACTTTGTTTGCTAATTCCATAATAATACATAATTTTTCCCCACATTATTACCCCTGTCATCCCATCTAATCTAGACGATCAATAACACCAATGTTTCACATGAAAAAAAACGTCCACCTGACTTCACCTTTAACTTGACATACTTAATTTACCAAACTTTTAGGTTACATCAGCTATATAAACCAGTGAAGGGGTTCAAACGTATACAATATATATATATATAATATAATATTTAATATAATACAATGTATATAATAATGACTATTCAGCCACTATCTCCATCCACTTCTTTCTCAACCCTCGTTCATGGCTCCCACATCTGTATATTCTGTGTTTTCATTGTTGACCTTAAGATTGAATTGCAGCCAATAAATTAGGACATTTTGGCTCTTGCCTCAACCAATATTCTATGTGTGGGTAGTGTTGGTACTCGATTTTTTGACATTACATTTGAAATTTAACCATTTGTCTGCCCAATTACACTGTGCCCTGCCTTAGGCAGGACAGCTATTTAGGCACTTGAAGACATATTAGTGGCCACAAGTATAGCATTTACTTTTTGTTGTAACTTTATGTGGACAAAGCTATAGCCTGACACTTAGAGGCAAACACATTCTTCAGGGTTGCTTACCATCAGATGGACAGTAAAAGACGCAGTGTGGGCGACCTTGGTTTCAAAGCACATAACCCACATCTATAGGGCAGGTGAGCAAGACAGTAAATGGAGTCCTGCAGCATAGGTGACACATGAGCATTCGGCGTTAGTGGCCTACACTCCTTGTTGCTGCCATGTATGCTAATCAGGAATGTCTTGGTAAATAAAACCCACAAAACATATGGCTTGGATTTTGAAACGACTGTAATGGACATAGAGTATGGGGGTGTTTTTGATCAGCAGGTCACACATCGTTGGTGCCAAACAAGGTGGTATTCCCAGATGGACAGTTTTACAATTATTCCAACGGGGCCGAACACAAAGCCGGGAACAGCAAGGGCAAACTTCTTGTTTCCTAAAGGACCTTGTACATAAAAGGCTGTTGCACTGAAAATATGGCCCCCTTAAGTTTAATTTTATACAGCATTAATACACTATGTTTTTCGAAGGATTCTTAATGTAGCCATCAGTTAACAACAAAACAATTAAATTCACATGTGGATCCTAATATCTACACCATCACCTTGCAGCCACAAATATACCCATGGCCAAAGTCACCCACACATATTTGTAGTGATACAGGGTATGTCCTCAAATGTGTATGACTGTGTAAACAATCTGGGATGGTGTACAAACAGTTTAGTGCAAAAGGGGTATATCCTTACAACGTTATTTAGCCTAAAAAACACCCACAATTAAAGTGTAGGGATGTATGTGGCCCTTATGCAAGTGGAGGGAGGCCATTAGGAACACATACAAATGATGCTTACGACAGGCAAACCAGACAAGGCCACACACCTTAGAGGCCATTGCAGGGAAGAACATGGCTTTGTTCCACAAACATGCCAACAATAAGAGCTAATTGTGAGGTCACGGAACATTGTGTCTGCCCACCCTGCTTATTTGTCCCAACGTCACAATGTGAATATAAATGTGTATGTCCTGGATCACTGCCAAAGGTAATAGAAATCTGTTGCACCATGGCAGAAACAAACCCCAGTGTGGGTATGTAAACCAGCACACTCATTATAGAGCTTCATACGTACACTGTGTGCCCTCGTGGACAGGGTCCTCTCCTCTTGTACCTGTACGACCTGATTGTCTTCCTTTACTGTTTTTTGTAGTTAACCATTATCCTCATGTAAAGTGCCATGAGACCTAATGGCGCTATATAAATAAATTATAATAATAGTAGACAACAGTGCTGCAGACACATACCTTGGCATACGGGCCACCGATCCAAGGAAGGACAGCCGGTCATAGTGTTTGTAGATCAGCTCTGGAGCTGCTCCCAGGCCCCCTCAGCGATCTGGCGATGCTGCTTCTTATGTTGATCGCGGCAGCTCCTCCAACGTTTTTGAAGATGGTCAACTGTGAAATGATTTCAAACCGGGTTTAGACATGTGTAATATTTGAAACACCAAAAGTTTGTGTACAAATCAACAATAACATTTTATTCATGTTGTGTGTGTAATGTGTATACAAGGCACAGTGACACGACAGTGTGGAACATCATCAACAGCATTACGGACATTGAGCTCACGTGGACACTATCACAAATGAGGCAGGTCACATGTCGACGCATCAAGAAGGTAATAGTGCGGGCACCAGACTCTGCTCATTAGTGGTATTAATATACACCCAACCCCTGGCCATAAGAGCCAGGAGCACCAGCCCTTAAACTAAGTGTACTGTTTTGACCCCATCCAAATATAGGCAACTATGCGACGGCGCATGATAACACATTGAGGGTCCTGTATACCCTGCTATGGGGGGCCTGTATACCCACGAGGGCCCTGTATACCCACTGCTGGGGCCCTGTATACCCACTGCTGGGGGCCCTGTATACCCACTGCTGGGGGCCCTGTATACCACTGCTGGGGGGGCTGTAGACCCACTGAGGGCCCTGTATACAGGGACTGACTGGCACCCTACAGTTTGGGTGCCAGCCCTCCCTCACCGGTCCGACACAGGTGAGGACGGGGGTGGGGGGGGTGATGACAGGCGGCCGCCTCACAGTCACCGCAGCTCCCGCAGTCTCCTAGGGCTCGCTCCCAGCCGCAGCCTCGCGCTCCTCACAGCCGCTCACTCCCGGCCGCAGCCGCGCGCTGATGACGTCATCGCGCGGCCAGGAGCTTGCGGTTCCGGCTGCTGCTTCGGGGTCATGCGCTGCTTCATGCTCCTGCAGCCGCATGAGCCGTGCGGGCGGCAGCCCTTTTCATGGTCCAGGCGGCCCAAAATAGGGGAAAATACACCGGCCTGGGGAACAATTGCCCCCCAGGCACCTGGGCCAGTCCGCCCCTGCCTGTATACCATAATATGGGGGCATGTATACCCATCTGGGGGCCTGTATACTCTGCAGGGGGAGCTGTATACTCTGCTGGGGGGCTGTCTACCAGTGATAGCCGCTGTATACCAGGATGGCGGTCAATATGTTTTCACAGTTTTGGGGGCAAAAATAGGGGGGTCGGCTTATACACGGGTCGGCTTATACACGAGTATATATACAGTAAATCCAATATATAACGGGTGAACTCATTTAACTTACTCATATTGCTCTGTTCATCATGGCCACTCAGATGGAACGCAGGGAACATCACTTGGGCGATCTCTCTCCAGGCAGTAGTCCTCATGATGTTATCCCCATAGTCAGGGTCTGTTGGGAGCCATAGCAGTGGCCGAGCCTCCACCAGAGGAATCAATCGCAGCGTGTTCACAGTGACACGGCCGGCCATGATTGCTCTGGGGAATGGATTGCTCTGTGTGTGCGTCTGTCAGAGCGAGTCGTTTCCTGTTTGCTTTTACAGCATGGTGTGTGCTGGAGAATCGCTTCCCCCTCCCATCATCGGCTCCAAATAAGAGAAAAACCTGCGAGTTTGGACTCGCACACTTTCAGAGACACATCAGCGATTTGTAAATAGCATTATTCGCTATTACTCGGTTCCCTATTCATTAACATTGGACTCGCTAGACTCGCAACGAGTAGCGAGTCCTGGGCTCGGACTCGTGCGGGTCTAGCGATTCCGAGTACCGTATATACTCGTGTATAAGCCGACCCGTGTATAAGCCGACCCCCCTACTTTTGCCCCCAAAAACTGGGAAAACTTATTGCCGCTATAAGCCGAGGGTGGACTCCAGCACAGGTATACAGCCCCCAGCAGTGTGGTATACAGCAGCCTCCCCAGTGGTATATACAGGCCCAGCAGTGTTACAGCAGCAGCCCCAGTGGTATATACAGCAGCAGCCCCAGTGGTAGTATACAGCAGCCCCAGAGGTATATACAGCAGCCCCAGTGGTAGTATACACGCAGCCCCAGTAGTATATACAGCCCCAGTGGTAGTATACATACAGCCCCAGTAGTAGTATACAGCCCCAGTGTAGTATACAGCCCCAGTGGTAGTATACAGCAGCCCAGTGGTAGTATACAGCCCCAGTGGTAGTATACAGCGCCCCAGTGGTATATTCAGCCCCAGTAGTAGTATACACCAGTGTAGTTACAGCCCAGTGGTAGTATGTGTATATCAGCCCCAGTGGTAGTATACAGCCCCAGTGGTAGTATACAGCAGCCCCAGTGGTATATTCAGCCCCAGTAGTAGTATACAGCCCCAGTGGTAGTATACAGCAGCCCCAGTGGTATATTCAGCCCCAGTAGTAGTATACAGCCCCAGTGGTAGTATACAGCAGCCCCAGTGGTATATTCAGCCCCAGTAGTAGTATACAGCCCCAGTGGTAGTATATAGCCCCAGTGGTAGTATACATACAGCCCCAGTAGTAGTATACAGCCCCAGTGGTAGTATACAGCCCCAGTGGTAGTATACAGCAGCCCCAGTGGTATATTCAGCCCCAGTAGTAGTATACAGCCCCAGTGGTAGTATATAGCCCCAGTGGTAGTATACATACAGCCCCAGTAGTAGTATACAGCCCAGTGGTAGTATATCAGCCCCTTTCAGTGGTAGTATACATACAGCCCAGTAGTAGTATACAGCCCCAGTGGTAGTATATAGCCCCAGTGGTAGTATACACCAGCCCCAGTAGTAGTATACAGCCCCAGTGGTAGTATACAGCCCCAGTAGTAGTATACAGCCCCAGTGGTAGTATACAGCCCCAGTGGTAGTATACAGCCCCAGTGGTAGTATATAGCCCCAGTGGTAGTATACAGACAGCCCCAGTAGTGGTAGTATACAGCCCCAGTGGTAGTATATAGCCCCAGTGGTAGTATACAGACAGCCCCAGTAGTGGTAGTATACAGCCCCAGTGGTAGTATATAGCCCCAGTGATAGTATACAGACAGCCCCAGTAGTGGTAGTATATAGCCCCAGTGGTAGTATACAGGGCCCCAGCAGGGCCCCCCTCATAATTTGGCGCCCCCACCTCAGTTTCTGGGCCCCCCGCATGCAGCGCTGCGCATATACATTACCTGTCTAGCAGCTGTCACCCTCCGGTGGCGGATCGCGGCTCCCGGCTCCGGGCTCCATCTTCCTCGCTGACTTCCTGCTTTGTGACCGGGGCTCAGCGCGATGACGTAATCGCGACCCCGGCCGGCACCGTGATCAAGCATGTACGAAGGAGGAAGGTCAGGAGGGCACCTAGAAAATTACCTGCATGGGTGGGGGCGCCAAACTTTGAGGGGGACCGTATGACTCGCGTATAAGCCGAGGGGGGGACTTTTCAGCCCAATTTTTGGGCTGAAAAACTCGGCTTATACGCGAGTATATACGGTAATTTAGGACTCGCTCATCCCTAGTCTGAATGCCATTTTCATCCTAGAAAAATATATTGGAAACTGAGAGTCCTTAGTGGTTGATACCTTTTAATGGCTAACTGAAAAGATGGTAAGTGAAGCAAGCTTTCGGGACTCTATGGTCCCTTCATCAGGCTGATAATGAAACAAATTCTGAAGACACATACACATGCTACAGGTAGCATAGCATTTTTGCAGCCCTGACCACAGTGAAACCGATATTAGTCTGCTCATTTTAAAAAGCAAATTCAAATCTCAGAAAAGAGAGAATTTGGGAATACAAATTGTTATTGACCTTTGACACATTCAAAACAGGATTAAATGTCTCACATGGATTCTTGCGTTTTTACATAAAATCAAAGGGCATTTGGGGATATCACAGATTCATGCGTCTTTATACAAAGTGAAAAGGAATTTGGGGATATAACATCTTCCAACAGACTCCATTTAGAGGACAATGAACTTTTGACACTTCTTATGTGAACTGTCTCGCATCGATTTATTGCTTTCCACAACTCACTGAGGAATCTTCAGGTCTCCACAGGTCACTAATCATAGAACAATAATACAATTCCTCTTATCTTGGAATCTTGACTTTACCTTTCAGGCTCCTCTTACCCTCCTTAGCCTGACTCTGCTTTACATTACCTGTCGTATTTACTACATCATCTAACCATGCCTTTTTTTTTGCTTATGTATATATGTATGCTACCCCCTCCTACTGTATCACCACCCATCTTGCTTAGACTGTGAGCCCTTGTGGACAGGGTCCTCTCCCCTCCTGTACCTGTTTGACTTGATTGTCCACATATATTGTACTTGTCCTCGTCTGCCCTTTCCATATGTAAAGCGCCATGGAATGTAATGGTGCCATTATTAAATTGATGATAATAATAATAATAATAATAATAATAATAATAATAATGTGTCTTCAGAATTTATATCATTATTAGCCTGATGAAGGGGCCATAGTGTCCCGAAAAGCTTGCTTCACTTACCATGTTTCAGTTAGCCATTAAAAGGTATCAACCACTGAGGGCTCTCAGATTCCAATATATTTTTCTATTACTGCTAACACGGTACACACATTTTTTACATTTTCCTCCTATGCAATTAAAACTGAAAGTTTCTTTTATGGTTCTGAAGTGTCTGTCATATATCCTTACAATAGGAAACTGATATCTTATTCTGTTAGTAACGTCTTTTGCTAGGAGACAAAAACATATTTATCTGGATTCCTGAAGAAGAAACATGTTGTTTTACTTCACAAAATGATCTGTGTCTCCCTCTGAAATAATCATCTCTTTCTACTTTGAAGTTTCATTCATTACCTGTGTTAAGTCAACAAAGGCAGCAAAGCTCGGGCAGGCCACCATTTTTTTCTGCAGCCTAATTAGATGTAATTACTTTATTTTATCCCAAGGTTCATACTTGTAGCATTGCCTTGTAATAATTGAAATTGCATGCATGGTCAAGGGACTGTTTGACGCCAGAGCGGAGACGTTCCTGCTGTCACTCCCTAATACAGCGTCTCCGTAGGAAAATACAGAGACATAATCATCCTGCAAAGTACTTATTAACTGCACTGCACTCCATCACTGGACAGGATGTGTACTGACCCACTGGTGATCTTCAAGAGGACTGAAATCCAAGTCTACTGTAATTGGTCTGAGAGCTGTATAGGTCCTTAGAGGCAGCAGTCATAGACTTGTGGTAGGATAGCTTATGGAGATAGGTGACCTCTCCGTGGCATATTGATTTCTCCTCACAATAATTATGAAAAAAAGATCAAAAGCTACAATACCTCTCATTATCTCTTTTGAAGGATTTGAAGAATGAGTGTGTCACTAAAGATTAGAAAAATACAACGTGTACTATGACAGACAACAAAAACAATGATCACCAGAGACTGAATATATGACTTTTTTTGTTTTCTTCCCCTTAGAAACAGTTAATGAAGGAAGAAGGTTAATTACAAGCCCCCTTCAGCTAATGAACTAACACAGGTCTCCTTTACCATAGTCGGCTTTAAATAAATTTTGACTCTGACTCTAGTGATTAATCAAATGGTAAATCTGGTCTCACCACTGTTAATAATAGGTCTTTCCTTGAGTTCTTTGTTGACCAGTGAAACAAAAGCATCTTCACTGAGTGTCAGAACCTTCGCTTTTGTTGATGGTGCCAGCTGGTCTACAACAGTCGCTGTTAAGGTTAATGTGAAATGTTAAGGCTCAGACTGCATTGAAGTTTAAAGGAAAGGAATATCCACCTTTTTTTTTAAAGAAGCAGATAATTTGAGAAGGTCTGGGGAAGAAAATGGCAAGGAAGTGCACGTAAAGTGGATGTGACAAGTACAAAAGGAGCAATTCTTGTTAATTGTGTCAAAATTTCTTTAATCAGGTAGAAAACTGAACCTGCCACAATAAGAGGTTTTCTACCCTTGTTTTTGTACGGAATATTTAAGATAAAAGAGGGTATGTAGGCAGGATCCGACTACAAAAGGATTGGCTTTACCAAGGAAATACAGAACTTTTCATAGTAGCTGTAGACACAAATCCATAATAGATTAACAGAATTTTAATTAAAATAACTTGCAGAGTTGCCTAATTTTGTTATTGCGATTGTTATTATTGCTGTAACTTAATCTTACCTTAGTGTTAAGCGAGCCTTAAACACACATCTGTTTAGACTGGCCTATCACCTTACCTCACTTGTCTAACTATTCCTATCTTCCTTTTTCCAAATCTGGCCTCTCATGTCATCTGTCTGCACCTGCAGACTGTCTGTCTGTCCCCCATGCATAATATAGCACTTTATCCGTTCTTGTACAGATCCCGACCGATGACCGATTCATGCAGCGTTACGTGAATCCCCTAATTATTATATTGATGGCTGGACCATATATGACATAATTTGTTACTGTTACCTTTTGTGCCTCCCCTATTTCCTCTAGAATGTAAACTTGCGAGCAGGGACCTCCCTCCTCATGATTTTTGAATTTTTGTTACTCTGTATTATCTCATATTGTCTGTACATGTCCCCTCTGAATTGTAAAGTGCTGCGAATATGTTGGCGCTATATAAATAAAATTATTATTATTATTATTATTATTAATAATCTCAAGTGGCATTAAAGTTGTACAATAGCTTGATTTTAAAGAGGACCTGTCACTCCCCTGGTGCTATGCTAACTGAATGCAGCACTGATTGCAGCGTATCTGCTGCATTCAGGGAAGGGGTCCCACATGTCTCTAGCCTCCCTGTAAGTTGTTAAAAAGACTTTATAAAGTGTACAGAGGGACTTACTCAATAATGAGACATTACTGTTGCCGGTGTCCTCCCCGCCTCCTGCCTTCTCTGTGCCACCTCCAGCCCTCTCTTATTCAGCCTCCTGTATGTGTCATCGCTGAGGGCCGGAGGTGGTACAGAGAATGATGGAGGCGGGGAGGAGACCAGCAACAGCAATAACTCATTACTGAGTAAGTCCCTCCAGACTCCTTATCCATACCCTTTATAAAGTCTTTTTATCAACTTACAGGGGGGCTAGAGACACGGGGGACCCCTTCACTGAATGCAGCAGACTCACTGCATTCAGTGCTGCATTCATTTTAGCATAGCACCAGGGGGGTGACAGGTCGTTAAAGGATGCTTCAGCATCTGTTTTAGTTTGATATATTTAGCTATTTCTCATTTATGTTTACTTTTAACCTTTGGTGCTGTGTGCACACAATCAGGAATAGCAGCGTTATAGAAGCAGCGTGTTTGTGCTCGTCCAATACACTGCATTGTACAGTAATTATTAGAAAACTCCAACCAACTCTCATACACATGTTGGGATTAATTCAATAATACCATTCACATTGATATATGGTTCCCAATCGTGTACTTGGACTATCAATATTCGGTGGTCGCTATTCCCATAACTACATTAACAACAAAACTTTTGCGACACAACTCCTGAATACTTTTTTGAAAATTCAGCTTTATTAAAGTGCAGAATAAAGTGCAACAGTGCTTTTACAGTCTCGGTTCTACAGGGTTAGTAGGACTGTTCATAATTATAGAACAAAGGTCACATTTTCATATATAAACTAGCTGTAGTACCCGGCTACGCCCGGGTTAATAAATAACTGCTGTTAGCTATAACAACATTGAATTTGAATATGTCATATTAATGAGCTGTAGGAAAATAGAAGCTGAGCTGTGATTGATTGCTATAGGCAGCCTAATAAATCTCCAGCCAACAGTAATCCCTCCCCTGGCCGGGCAGTATATGTTACCTCACACATACACATAATAGACGGCTCATGTGACTGACATCTGCCTTAATTCCCTATATGGCACATGTGTTGCACATTAGCTGTTTTTAATCAGATGTTTATGTTTGGAAAATAAAGATAGCACACGTATGAGGCGAGTTGTATGAGGTGATTTGTGCACATCTGTGTTTGTCTGTGTGGTGTGTGTGTCCCTGGGTGTAGATGTGTGTGTCCCTGTGGGGGGGGGGTCTCTGTTGTATGTGTCTCTTTGTGGTGTTTGTGTCCCTGTGGGGTGTGTGCATGTGCCCCTATAGGGTGTGTATGTGTGTGTCCTGTGTGTGGGGGGGGTCTGTGTGGTGTGTGTCTCTTTGTGGTGTGTGTGTGTCCCTGTGGGGTGAGTGCATGTGTCCCTATAGGGAGTGTATGCGTGTGTGTCCTGTGGGGGGGGTCTGTGTGGTGTGTGTGTGTGTATCTGTGTTGTGTGTGTCTCTTTGTGGTGTGTGTGTGTCCCTGTGGGGTGAGTGCATGTGTCCCTATAGAGTGGCTATGTGTGTGTGTCCCTGTGGGGGGTCTGTGTGGTGTGTGTGTCTGTGTTATGTGTGTCTCTTTGTGGTGTGTGTGTGTGTCCCTGTGGGGTGAGTGCATGTGTCGCTATAGAGTGTGTGTGTCCCCCCTTGGGGGAGGTGTGTGTCTCTGTGTTGTGTGTGTCTCTTTGTGGTGTGTGTGTGTTTGTTCGGGTGCGTGGTGAGTATCCAATGTTGGTGCTGCACTTTAGCGACTATACACTTGCTGTTACTCTTTGTGTGCATGTGGTGTGTATACATGTCCCCGTGTGTGGTGAATATCTCATGTTGGGGCCCCATCTTAGTGACTATATGCTGGTATGTGCTGTTAGTCTTTGGTGCTATCATTAAGCCCCTCTCATTCACAACTGTCAACTGGTAACTGTCACTTTGTCCCCATTATATAGATAGGGGCAAAATTGTTTGGTGAATTGGAATGCGCGGGGTTAAAATTTCACCTCACAATATAGCCTATGACGCTCCTGGGGTCCAGACGTGTGACTGTGCAAAATTTTGTCTCTATAGCTGACAGCTGTCGATTTTCCTCCAACACTTTTCCATTCACGTTTTCCCCATTATGTAGATAGGGGCAAAATTGTTTGGTGAACTGGAACGCGCAGGGTTAAAATTTCGCCTCACAACATAGCCTATGACGCTCCCGGGGTCCAGACGTGTGACTGTGCAAATTTTTGTAGCTGTAGTTGCGACGATGTAGATGCCAATCCCGGATATACACACATACACACATACACACATACACACATTCAGCTTTATATATTAGATATACATGTCATATCGTCATATCATTATATCTGTGAGATCTACCAACTTATATATGGTGACAGTCTTTCATATAAAGAGGTTACACAGCACAGTGACCTTCACAGTCCTAGATTATACCGGTCTCTCCTTTTATTTATTTGCCACCCTCCATTGTCATTATCTTTTAACCCTTCACATACTCATATGATTTCATGTGTTATGTGGTGTAGATTACTCACTCCGTATATGTTATTAACTAGGGCTTCCTTAGTGAGGGGTTAAAGTGTAAAGTGCAGAAGCTTATTTACCTTGGAGGTGGATGGAGAGATACCAGTGTCCGAATTCTAGCACCCTTGGCCGTGCGCCCCGATGCGCATATCGGTCACTCCTTCATCAGGGGGCGTGACAAAAGTGAGAAAGTACGTGCTTAAAAATGGTGCCCAAACCAATTGTATAAGGTGCTCAGTGCATGTGATCCCTACCTCAGCTGTACACAATGGATATCGTGATCTATGCAACCTTTAGCATAAGTCATAGCTCCGCCCCCCCTTGTCATGTGACTATTAGGGCTCTATGTTGATATCTAGTGCAGTGACGGTAATCACAATGCATGGCCGTGTATAGACTGCATAGTCTTCCTTGGCCAGCCCCTCTACGTCATAGCTCCGATATCATGTGAATGATTGTTTATGTCAGTCACTAGGGCACTACGTCAATGTCAGGTGGTGTGAGGGTCATCAAGATGCGCGGCCATGTAGTAGACTCTGTCATCCAGCACAACCAGCCCACTTACGTCATAGCTCCATCCGCTGATATCATGTGACTGATTGTTTATATCAGTCACTCGGGTTCTCCGTCATTGCCAGTCGCTATGGTGATAACATCTAGTTTTTCTATAAGTTTCTAAATCTTGAGGTTGCTTCACTTTTCGTCATTTGGGGGGACCTATCTATGAGTATTTTTTTTGTGTTTCCTTTTAGCTACACGCAGATTTGTACACTTGCCGTGTTCGGTTCATAGTGACCCGGCATCATTTTTTACAGATGTGAGGCCATATTTTCAGTGAAATAAAAAGGAGTTATAACCTCAGTTGGGTCTATTTATTGCATCTACTATTGTATATCAATTTATTTATTTCTTAAATTATTTCAATGGGGTCGTACACACGATCTGCCGGGTGTATGCATTGAGATCTGCGCACCATAAAAATGGCTTTATATTGATTATTTTTGGTTCGCAGTCTATACTAAAATGTAGAGCGTATCCAGAGAGATCACTAGGTGTGCACTACACGTGTATATTCTGCGCAGAACGTCTGGCAGAACGCGCTGTGTAAGAGGGCCTTATTTTGTAAAGCTGAGCTCTAAAGGCCTCCAAATGATGAAATGAACCAGAATTGGAATACAAATAAACTCCATAAACAAAGACTCTTTATAGAAGAACTTAGAAAAGCACTGCTTAGGCTGTATATTGAGGAAAGAAAAGTAACACCAAGAACGGAAGGAGCAGCCGGCCTTGTACAGAGCATCCAGCAACATGCTCAGGAAAGTGAAACCATGTCCTCCACAACCACATCTACCCCCATGGGCTCTACCAGCAGTGCTTCAAGAA
Organism: Allobates femoralis; assembly: GCA_033576535.1. NCBI lineage: Eukaryota > Metazoa > Chordata > Amphibia > Anura > Aromobatidae > Allobates > Allobates femoralis. The sequence continues at coordinate 97,307,715 of JARQOC010000006.1, forward strand.
TAAAAAGAAAAAGGTGCAGCTATTGCCCTTATTCTTGTGATAATAAAACAAGTATTACATGTTCTAGATGCCAAAAATTCTTATGTAAAGCCCATGTTTATTGTTCTTCATGCAAGAATACATAAAGTAATATAACCATATGAGTATGTTCAAATTGAAGTGTTTATTATCTTTATTTTTTTTTCACAAAATGTTTGATTTGCTTGTTTTGTTTTTTTACCACATATGTGTAGTTTGCTATTTTTCGTTTTGCTTATTAATAAGTTTTTTCAAATACAGTATACATAGTGTATTTGAAATATGGCGCCATGGCGCACGCCGCTATTCTGATTGGTCGGTGCTGAACGCGGGCGGCCAATCAGCATAGCGGCGCTCGCCATGGCGCCATGTGTAAAATCCACCCATTACTTCAGATTTTACACATGGTGCCGTGGCGAGCGCCGCTATGCTGATTGGCCGCAGAAACACACCTTCACTCACATAGAATGACACAGATACGCACAGTGCTCACTTAGTTTTACGACCTAAGCGACCTTCCATTGTTATAGTGGTTATAAAACTATACATTAAGGGCAGTACCATTAGGTAAAATCTATCCCCACATAGAATCTATCTACAATATACATCAATTCCGTGTCACATTTTATTCAGACCAGACGTTGTATATTAACACATCAATTACCTCCCCAGTCCAATCTATATCCACGGGGGGGATCTCCAGATGGCGTACACTAACAACACCATATAATGTACAACCGTTTCCCTTATCGACACTTCGTTCGTATATATAAGTGGCCAGATACCGCTTGAATGGTGTTTATTCTCTCAATCTCAGTGTATTTCAAATATGGCGCCATGGCGCCAATATTCTGATTGGTCGGCGCTGAACGCAGGCGGCCAATTAGCATAGCGGCGCTCACCACAGCGCCATGTGTAAAATCTGAAGTAATGGGTGTATTTTACACATGGCGCCGTGGCGAGCCATATACCATAGTGCTGCTATACATGTGCTGTAATGTATCGACATATACTATAGCGCTGCTATACATGTAATGTAATGTACCACCATATACCATAGCGCTGCTATACATGTACTGCCATATACCATAGCGCTGCTATACATGTACTGTAATGTACCGCCATATACTATAGTGCTGCTATAAATTTACTATAATGTACCGCCATATACTATAGTGCTGCTATACATGTGCTGTAACGTACCACCATATACCATAGTGCTGCTATATATATATATATGTAGTTCACTCACGTTGACTTAACAAGTTCTGTCAGTCACAGTATGTCAACTACATACATATTCTAGAATACCCGATGCGTTAGCTCTATAATTCTGAACTTCAAATCCTTGTCTTGGTGACCTTTTTCTCCACAGTTCTTAGATACTGGCAGATCCAAATTTTTTTCTCGCACAGAATACTTATGTTGGCTGAATCTCGTCTTGAAGACACATTTCATCTCCCCTATGTACCAGAGACGAAATGGACATTCAATCAAGTACACAATATACTCTGACTCACACGTTAGATAAAAATTGATCTTATATGTCTTCTGAGACCGATAATCAACAAATTCTGAAACCTTAAGCATCGCAGGACAGTTGATGCAACTCAGACATGGCAAACAACCCTTCCTTTCTGTACCTGTCAAGGAAATCTGTTTTCTTTTCTTGAAGGATCCCAAGTGCACCAACTGATCCTTCAAATTTCTGCTCCTTCTGAAGGAAAAGAGAAAGGGATTGGAGAATTCCACAATATCCAGCAATCCATTAGATAGAGTATGCCAATGATTTTAATTATTTTAGCCCCAGCACCACTCTCCTCGCTGAAAGCAGAGACAAATGGTATCCTATCTACACTCACTATTGCATTTGAATTCAACAGAGTTTCACGTTCCACTCGATTCACCCTGTCACGATGCTCTTTTAAAAGTTTCTGGGAATAACCTCTCTGCTTAAATTTCTCTTCTCATAGAGTTCAATGTTTCCTCCAGATAATCAGAAACTTCAGATAATCTGGAGTAAACAAAGGAGGCGCCAATCATGGTGCTTCACCCGACTCTTTCCGCTTCACTGGTGCAGTGGCAGTTGGGGTAATAGAAAGGGTTAATGCCAGATGAATATTGTAATTAATTATTATTACATTATTAGATGAGTATTGTTGGCTGTCATCAACCCTTTAATTGGCAATGTTGAGGCATCTATGATACCTTCATATTACCAATCTAGTGACAAAATAGTTAAAAAACACAGAGGCAGAGAAAAATCATTTATTTTAAAGAAAATACAAGGAAAATTTTCCATTATTGTAAATAAAACACACAGTCAACACATTCTGCTGTCCCTTGAACGTGTAGAATGCCTGACTTTTATCAAGATGAACAAGTCATTGATCTCCAAGGACTTTTGATCCCTAGTTGCAGACTGGGCAGATTAGGCAGACTAGACCACAATGGTGTACTTATCAGTGTGCTGCATTGATCATGCCTTTATATAATTTCTACTCTAGGTCAATTGATGCAACTTTCATGGCCTTTTTCAGAACCTGCCCCAATTATCCAAGCTGCGCCATTATGTAGTGTTTATTCTGGGTAAATTGATTCCATTTTTGTGGTGTCTGCCCCTAATCTTTTGAAATGTGGAGACTTATTGGGGTCTCCTTCTTGAGTTGTTCGTGAATTTTCCAGGGCTTTCTTATCATGATGCCTACAGATGTCACTCTTTCCCCTATTCCTGATCAATGTTGAATCTTAAAATGCTGGAACACTGATCATAGGCCGCTATCAAACTAGGCAAACTCAAAAACAACAACAACCTATCAAATGAGGAGTTTTTAGCCCAAATCAAAGGTATAAAAGATCAATTTTATTGGTACATGATTAAAAATTCATAATAAATACTATGATGAAAAACACAATGAAATATGCATCCAATCATGATTGTGTTTTCCATCATAGTATTTATTATGATTGGATGCATATTTCATTGTGTTTTTCATCATAGTATTTATTATGAATTTTTAATCATGTACCAATAAAATTGATCTTTTATACCTTTGATTTGGGCTAAAAACTCCTCATTTGATAGGTTGTTCTTAAAATGCTGGGTCAGGCCTTGTCCCAGTTATCCATAATGCCTGCTCTGTGATAGTGTCTGTGATTGTGGAAATGTAGTCTGATTGCAACAGCCAATCTGGATGGAATCTGTGCTTGGTTGTCAGACACATTAGTGTGAGGAAACCAATCTGGTGTCATAGTGTCTAAAAAAAAATGGTAAAAAATGCATAGGGCTCCACTGTATTTTTCTGTCTTACCACAGATAAAGCAGATAGCTGCAAGCTGCCACCCTCAGCTACCTAGTTTCACATTGGCTGGCAAAAAAATATGCGTAGGGCTTCACCCTATTTTTAATTTTCAGCCAAGGTAAAACTAGGCAGCTGAGGGCTGGTATTCTAAGCGGGGTTAGGGCACATCATTATTGGGTCCCCCATGCTATAAAATAGCAGCCTGTAGCTGTCCCAGAAATTGTCATATTCATAAGAAGATCCAATTCCTGGCACTTTGCATGGCTTTTCCAGTTGTTGTACAGGGTAATAAGGAGTTAGTGCCAGCATTGTATTGCCAGCAGGCATTAAGCCCAAAATTTTTAATGTCGAGCCAATATTAGACCTGTTAAAATCATGGATGTGAAAAATATAATGGCTACATGCTATTTTTATATATATATTTCTATTACATAAGTGTAGAACAGATGGCCTGATATGTTGGTGACCGTCTCCAATAATAAAAATTTGCTCTCCAATAAAAAAAACACATAAAAATAATAAAAAATATGCGCAAAAAATTCCTTAAAAAATATAAAGCTCACTTAAACTGATGTTTTAAGGACATTTTAAGCTTCCTGGAAGTCCTAGCTGCTGCTACATCTGGCACTGTTTCCAAAATTCACACCCTGCAGATGACAAAACACCTGCAAGCTCGAGGAAGCTTAAAAAATTCCAAAAAAATTCCAAAAATTCTACAGTTTAACACAAGCCAGTAGACCCGATTGCAGAGGACACTCATAACCTTCAGTTAGCTGTTGTCCCCAGCCAGTGGGTATTCCAGTGAGCATTTTGGCTCAAATAAACAAGTAAAGTCTTAAGGCCTTTTTAAATTTCAAACTTTTTACGGATTTGCTGACTTTTGGGGAAAAGTTCGGGTTTCTGATCACCGAACCAAATATGATTTGAAATTGACGAACATGTTCAAGCAAACTTCATTCATCACTAGTTATGTATGCACATGTAATTAATCTTTTTACTCTGATTTTTTAATATTAGCATATGCGGTACTGTGGTATATTTTTAATAATTAATTATTTTCTCAATATATAGTAGATAATGGTTTGTATTTAATCTTTAAATTTGGCACTCTCACTGCGTGTTGTGCACTTTATCCACTATGCGCTGTTTTTTGTTTTCACTTATTTCACTTATTCCCTGATAGTGGGTAATTTCACATCAATTATTTTTATTAGGATAATAAAATTATGGAGCGCACCATAGAGAGATGTACACTTGTGATCAAAATTAGAGAATAATGTATGATCACTTAATTTTTTCAAACAGAATGTAATCTACATTGATGAACATTTGAACGTTTTTGTGTAAGGGGTGCACTATGCCACTAGAATACTGTTTTCCAGTATACCCAAAGTATATCAACTTAAAACCTTTATTTTACACAAATTGTGATGATCGTAATTGGAGAACATCAATGAGTGTAGCATAGAGAAAGATTAAATCTAAATTTTGCAACGGTTACAACAGTCACCAATCAGTGGGAAGCATACAGGCCTTTGCTTTGAATGACTTTAGCACATCTGCGGCCACAGGACATCACTAGTCTGGAAGATGCAGAAGAGCAGCCCCAAACTATGACATTGCCACCACCATGTTTCACTGTAGGTATTTGGTATCTTACATCATTACATTTTCCAATTGGGCGGTATATCTAGTGCTCACCATCATTACCAAACAGATTGAACTTCGATTTCTCTGACCACAATAACTGAGACCAATCTGTCTCTCTCCATTGCTCTTTGACAAACACAAGTTGGACCTTCCGGTTCTTTACAGAGATGAAAGGCTTCTTGACTGGAACTCATGCATTCAACCCTATTGCTCTTAGTCGTCACACCACAGTTTGGTGACTCACTCTGACGCCATATTCTTCATTCATGTGACACTTGGCTCTGAGAACAGTTGAATTCCATAGTTACCTCTTTTTGGCTGTTGCCTGACTGCACTCTCAGAATAATAAGCTTCCTGATATCTGGTGATAAATTTGTCTTTGTTTTTGCCATGTTTTAACCGAAAATCACATAATCAAAAAAAATGTCACACATAGTTTTCATCCTTAGAGCTGACAACCATTTCCTTCAGGTTTACTAGAAATCACCAGGAACACGGCATCACAACAACCAGACAGAAGTAATCACTTTTAAAAAAATGCAAAACTTTTGGTCGCCACTGTATCTTAAGCATAACTCATAAAAGAAAAAGTAGAGGGAAACCCCTTTAAGGGGGTAATATATTTTTGTTTGGTGCAATTATATCAGATTTATATATGTAATGATTTGTTTCTGGTAAAATAAGAGGTAATGTTTTCAGATATAATACTATGCGATATCCGACTTTGAATATAAGCTAGTATTATTAACTATAATCCTTTTTCCAATAGAAAGAAAATAATTCAAAAATGATCACTTTTAAACTAATCTGTTCCTAATGCAATTAATAGTACATTTACTGCAGTCTGCAATGCGGAAGAGCTTAGCTAGACTGTGGTCAAGACACGCATTTTATGGATTTTCCCTAAAGCTTCCTTTTTTAAGGAAGCCTTGATAAAAAACACATGATCTCAATTATCATTTACAATGCATGTTTTGTAAGTATGAAACTCAGAGAGGATGAACAGAACTTCCATAAAGTAATATAAGTGCTAAGTCCCATCTCTCACACATTTATCATTCCATTAAAGTTATTTTGATCTGTGCCCAATGCCCCTACAGAATGGATTTTTTTCATTAAGGTGTAACTAAATGTAACTAAACTGTATTCCATTTTCATTACCATAGAGAATATGAAAATAATTATTTTCTATATTATACATACAGGTTTTAAAGTGTACAAGTGTTATATTATCAGGTTAGAAACCACTTGGGGCATATACAACATATTATGCTAACTACTATTGCTACAAATATATGAATTTGATATTTTAAGAACTGACTGTCGCATGGAGATTTATAGCATATTAGAGTAATTCATATCTTAGGCTGTGGTCACAGTTGCCATGCGTTTTTTTTAGTGATTTTACAAAACTCATGCATTTTTTCATGTCAGCATGAGTTTTGTAAGGTGTGTTATGGCTCCCTGCGTTTTTGGGTGCGTTTTTGAATCTGCACCTAAAAATAGTGCTTGTAGTATTTTTTGGAGCGTTTTTGAAAACGCAGGTCTCCAAAAATGCATGTGACCACAGCCGAAGAGAACCTATAAAGATGAGAATTTTGCTAGATGAGAATTTTGCTAGTTAGTACAAATAAGTAAACTTTCCCCGAACACGTTTGTCAATTTTAAATTTGTCACAAACATTGCAGATTCAGTTCACGACCGGAAACCCAAGCTCTTGTACAAAAAAATTGCCAAATGCAGCAATGCAGCTTGTTTGGTAAAAAAGTTTGAAATTTAAAATAGCTCGAAAACATTCTCAGTTTGTTTTGTCCAAAACACTTGCTGGAAGACCTGTTAGCCAGGAACAACACGTAATCTTACGGTTAGGAGTTTTCTTGCCATCGGGTCTACCGCTTGTACCAAGCTTTAGAATTTTTTTGAGTTTTAAATACATTTTTATAAGCTTCCTGGAGTTTTCAGGTGTTTTGTCACCTGCAGGGTGTGAAATTTGGAAACAATGCCAGAGGTGGCAGCAGCTGTGAGGTCCAGGAAGCTTAAAAAGTCCTTAAAACATCCATTTAGGCCATCACTTCTACAGTTATGTGAAAGCAATTTATATAAAAATAGCATATGGGCATAATATGCCTCACTTACATGGGCCATGTCCACACACCTGCGCTCTAAGTACCGTATATACTCGTGTATAAGCCGACCCGTGTATAAGCCGACCCCCTACTTTTGCCCCCAAAACCTGGGAAAATCTATTGACTCGCGTATAAGCCGAGGGTGGACCCCAGCACAGGTATACAGCCCCCAGCAGTGGTATACAGGCCCCAGCAGTCCTTAAAACATCCATTTAACGGACCTTAACATTTTTTTGGAATATTTCGTCTTTTTTATTATTATTATTTTTTATTTTTTTTGAAGCGCAAACCTTTATTATTGCAGATGGTCAGCTGCATGCGAGGCCATCACTTCTACAGTTATGTGAAAGCAATTTATATAAAAATAGCATATGGGCATAATATGCCTCACTTACATGGGCCATGTCCACACACCTGCGCTCTAAGTACCGTATATACTCGTGTATAAGCCGACCCGTGTATAAGCCGACCCCACTACTTTTGCCCCCAAAACCAGGGAAAATCTATTGACTCGCGTATAAGCCGAGGGTGGACCCCAGCACAGGTATACAGCCCCCAGCAGTGGTATACAGGCCCCAGCAGTCCTTAAAACATCCATTTAACGGACCTTAACATTTTTTTGGAATATTTCGTCTTTTTTATTATTATTATTTTTTATTTTTTTTGAAGCGCAAACCTTTATTATTGCAGATGGTCAGCTGCATGCGAGGCCATCACTTCTACAGTTATGTGAAAGCAATTTATATAAAAATAGCATATAGGCATAATATGCCTCACTTACATGGGCCATGTCCACACACCTGCGCTCTAAGTACCGTATATACTCGTGTATAAGCCGACCCGTGTATAAGCCGACCCCCTACTTTTGCCCCCAAAACCTGGGAAAATCTATTGACTCGCGTATAACCCGGGGGTGGACCCCAGCACAGGTATACAGCCCCCAGCAGTGGTATACAGGCCCCAGCAGTATGATATACAGCAGCCCCCAGTGGTATATACAGCAGCCCCAGTGGTATTGCAGCCCCTATATACAGCAGCCCCAGTGGTATTGCAGCCCCAGTGGTATTGCAGCCCCTATATACAGCAGCCCCAGTGGTATTGCAGCCCCAGTGGTATTGCAGCCCCTATATACAGCAGCCCCAGTGGTTGGTATTGCAGCCCCAGTGGTGTATACAGCAGCCCCTATATACAGCAGCCCCAGTGGTATTGCAGCCCCAGTGGTATTGCAGCCCCTGTATACAGCAGCCCCAGTGGTATTGCAGCCCCAGTGGTGTATACAGCAGCCCCTATATACAGCAGCCCCAGTGGTATTGCTGCCCAGTGGTATTTCAGCCCCTGTATACAGCAGCCCCAGTGGTATTGCAGCCCCAGTGGTGTATACAGCAGCCCCTATATACAGCAGCCCCAGTGGTATTGCAGCCCCAGTGGTATTGCAGCCCCTGTATACAGCAGCCCCAGTGGTATTGCAGCCCCAGTGCTGTATACAGCAGCCCCTATATACAGCAGCCCCAGTGGTATTGCAGCCCCAGTGGTATTGCAGCCCCTGTATACAGCAGCCCCAGTGGTATTGCAGCCCCAGTGGTGTATACAGCAGCCCCTATATACAGCAGCCCCAGTGGTATTGCAGCCCCAGTGGTATTGCAGCCCCTATATACAGCAGCCCCAGTGGTATTGCAGCCCCAGTGGTATTGCAGCCCTATATACAGCAGCCCCAGTGGTATTGCAGCCCCAGTGGTAGTATACAGCCCCAGTGTAGTATCCAGCAGCCCCAGTACTAATAAACAGCCCCCCCTCCTTATCACGTCCCCCCCAGGCTGCGGCAGCTGTGAAAATAACAAACAGTTTATACATCACCTTCCGACGCAGCTCTCCGCTCCTCCGGTCCTCTGCCCTCCGCTCGCCGGCTTCTTCTTTCTTGATGTGCCGACTTCTGTGACCGCGCGCAGGAAATGACGTCATCTCCTGCGCCCGGTCACATGACACCGGCACAACAAGGAAGAAGAAGCCGGCGAGCGGAGGGCAGAGGACCGGAGGAGCGGAGAGCTGCGTCGGAAGGTGATGTATAAACTGTTTGTTATTTTCACAGCTGCCGCAGCCTGGGGGGGACGTGATAAGGAGGGGGGGCTGTTTATTACTACTGGGGGACCCATATTAAGGAGGGGGGCTGTGTAGTGCAATATGCACGGCATCCCCCCGCCGCTGATGGACGGGGGGATGCCGTGCATATTCATTGCACTAATGAGGCGGCCCCACGTGACCGCCTGCGGTCACCGCGGCCCCCTCCTGCCTCCTCCAGCCCCCGGTCACAGCCCCCCCCCACAGCATACCGTATGACCCGTGTATAAGCCGAGGGGGGGACTTTTCAGCCCAATTTTTGGGCTGAAAAACTCGGCTTATACACGAGTATATACGGTATTTAGCGGTTCTGCACTAAATACTTAGGTTTTGCGAGAGAAGTGCAGGTGCGTGTGTGCCAGCGCTTCCTTGAAATGCAGCCCCTGGTTACCCAATGTGTATCGTGGTAACCAGTTCATACTGCAGGCTGCCTAGTGACCGCTTATGCCGACCGCACAGAGAAACGCTGAGGAAGACAGCAATTGTCTGTCAAAACACGTCGTGGCATATAAGGGACTTTCAATGAAAAGGTTTGGATGTTATAATAGGATTCCCCTTTGCCCCCTCTTTCAGCGCTCCATCAGACCAGTGTTTTATTTTCAATACAATTATATTGGGGTAGATACTATATTGGATAATGCAGATATATATACAATGAAATCAACAACGTCTAACCCTGTGCCATCACAGGATATTACATCCCTATATAGATGAAATTATAGGGTTATGTATATCACCATATGTCTATACAGCATTATTGACCTCAGTACACACAACAAATTCGGTTCAATGGCAATTAGTATATGTTATTCCTAATTAGCCTGACCCATAATAATCACCATAGGGAACTGCCCTGTACTAGGCAAAAAACATACAATCAGGAATTTACTCCACTGTGCACAGCATTCATTTCCTTAAGGCCATACAGTATCCGCAGTGACTGTTGGCTTTATATTATTAATAGCTCTGTCAAGATTCTCATTGATATACAGTTTGGTGGGGATTTCAATGGAAATCATGATGTAGTGCTTGGCATAGAACGTAGACTAAAATGCACCCAACTAGTTGTGTCTGATTTTTTTTTATATGAACCAGTTTGTATGGGAAATCACATGTAAAGAAATTAGTGTGAGCAATCTGTTTAGTACATAGGCAGTTAATCAATATATCTAATATGTAATCATGAATAATATGTGTCACAGACTTCTAGCGCTTATGGCGCTATCCCACAATGCTCTGCGGCACCATTATGGGATTGCAACACAGGCGACAGAAGGCTGTGACACAAACGCCACCACTACCATCAGGCGATCAGTGGCGCTAGCCACTGATCGCCAGACGGGTGCCGCGGCTCATCACCCACTGCACGGGGGTCCGCTGCTCACAGCCGGGAGATGACCGGTGCCAGCTCGCAGCGGAAGTGCCCCAACCGCCATATTGGAACACCCAAGTTATGGGTATTCCGATATGGTGGCCGGAATTTAAATTCCCCACCAAAGCCATAGTCACGCGAGAAGAGCGCTGATTGGTCACCACCATTGGTGCGTGATTTAAATCACTCTTCTCTGATTGGTCACCGCTGAACGCAGCGACCAATCAGCGATATGGCTCGCAACTTAGCAGAAGATTTGAATCCCAATGAGCGGAGTAGGATTCAAATCTCCCACCAAGGCTCGAGCCGCGAGCGCTGATTGGTTGTCGCCCACCATGGCGACCAATCAATGCTCATGGTGTGTGGTTTCAATGGCACTTCGCTGATTAGTCGCCACAGTCAGTGGCGACCAATCAGCGAAGTGGCTTGCTCCTTAGCGGGAAATTTGAATCCCACGCCGTTCAGCCAATGAGCGGAGCGGGATTCAAATGTCCCGCCAAGGCTCGAGCCGCGACCACTGATTGGTTGTCGCTGACCATGGCGACCAATCAGCGCTTGCAGAGCGTGCCTTCAATGGCGCTTCGATGATTGGTCGCCGCAGTCAGCGGTGACAATCAGTGAAGCGGCTCGCGCCTTGGCGGGAGATTTGAATCCCACGCCGCTCAGCCAATGATCGGAGCAGGATTCAAATCTCATGCCAAGGCGCGAGCCGTGAGTGCTGATTGGTCGCCACGATTCGCAGCAAGAGTGAAACGACGCCTGAATAAAATCGCGCGTTGCTGATTGGTCGCTGCGGATCGTGATGACCAATCAGCGAAGCAGCTCGTGCCTTGGTGGAAGATTTGAATCCCGCGCCGCTCAGCCAATTAGTGGAGCGGGATTCAAATCTGCCGCCAAGGCGTGAGCCACAAGCGCTAATTGGTTGCCGCTGACCACGGCGACCAATCAGCGCTCTTGGCGCGTGGTTTCAATGGCACTTCACTGATTGGTCGCCGCAGTCATTTTGTACTGTGCACCTTCCCCTGCCCTGTAGCTACACCTATCCCTCCATTTTACCGTAGCCCTGGTCCTGGGACATACCATCCCAGCTGGTTTTAATTGGACTCTTAGGCATATTTCCTTTACCACATACATTTTTAGCTGTACACATTTGCCTTGCTTTTCATTATTTGCCATTAGCCATTAGCTTATTCACACTAATATTATGTTTAGTGTTGCAGCAATTCTCTTTTCTCTAAAACCAGGAGAGGAACTTGCAGAGTAAAACTATAATTAAAAGATTGACACCTGTTCTGGTATCGGAGACACTCCTGGTTTTGACACACAAACCTGATCGAACCTGATCAGGGAAAAAACTGCAGTGTGAAACCAGCCTAAACCTTATTTAGAAGAAAGGTTTAGCATGAATGTGGTAATTGAAAGAATTCTGTTTATTTTTTAATTTAATGATATTTAAGCACAATAGGGATCTATAGGGAACATGTATGAATAGTTGAAAAATAATTCAATCATTAGTTGTGAAAAAGGTCACTTGCGATATAAAGAGTGAAATGATGGTTTTCTAAAATGTATTTACTGAAATTGTAGATTTAACTGAACAGGGATTACCAATTTCCCTAGGGAAGCTGAAAATAGTAAACCAATAAAAATGTGTATGCTCTATGAGATTATGACTTCATGGATAATTGGTATTCTTAGCATTAAGTCACACAGGGATTTTCCAACCTAAAGGATATCAATTTAAATAGAAACAGGATAAATAGTTGAATAAATATATAGATAGACTGGCTTCTGAAGAAATAAGCAAAGGGAAAAATTGGTGCAAGCCACAAGGTATAGACTATCTACCCTTCAATCAATAAAAACTAGAAAATTAGGCATATCAATTGATTCATATTAATGTAATGCCACATTTTCACCCATCAGAAGATTTTTCTTTTTCAATAAATTTGCACAAATTTCTACATTTCTGTTTTTTTCAGTGAAGAGGGGTGCAGAGTGTGCATTAATGAGAAGAAATGAACTTTTTTGAATTCACCAAATGGCTGCAATGTAACAAAGAGCGAAAAATTTAAAGGGGTCTGAATACTTTCCATACCCACTGTATATTTAACCCATACAATAAAAGTCTGTCAAGAAAAAAGTATATATCATTACCCCAGTATTGCCTTTTTAGTCATCTTCCCTAGTCAAAAATTCTATAAAAATGTTGAAAAAGTGTTTCCCAAAATGGTAATCATAGAATTGAGACATTACCATTCAGAAAATAAGTGTGTTGTCAGACTCATTTTAGTAATATTATTATTATTATTATTATTATATTGTAGTGCCATTTATTCTATAGTGCTTTGCATGTGAAGAGGGTATACATAGACAAGGAAAATACTCATGAACAATACAGGACACAGGCAGGTACAGAGGAGAGAGGACCCGACAGGAGAAAACCAACTTCTACACAATGCTTGTTGCTGGAGTGAGGGTGTGAAAAAGATGGAATCCACGATAAGAAAGTGCAGCTGGAGAGGCTGTGTCAGTGAGGAGAAAGCCATATTTCAGTGTTGTCAAGAAAGGAGAGGTTGTTAGTGATAAAAAGGTTGTGGATATATGAAATTTTCATTTCCTTCATCTCCCTCTTTTAATTGTGCTCTCTGGAATCCATGGTCTTGTATGCAACAAGCTTCCCTTTATCCACAACTACTTTCTTACTAACGCTCTTAATCTGCTGGCCCTGACTGAAACCCGGATCCAGGACTCAGACACAGTTGCTATTTCGGATGGTGGTTTGCTTTTCTCCCATTCCCTGAGACCTAGAAACAGACATGGTGGTGGAGTCGACTTACTCTTTTCCTCATAATGCACTTTCCAGGTCATCCCTGCAGCTCCATCACTGTCATTTCCTTCTTTTGAGGTCCACACCATTAGGGTCTTCCATCCCTTCCCTCTCAGAGTAGCGGTTGTTCACCTACCCTCTTCCTTGACCATTTTTCTGCATGCCACACTGCATATCCTCAGAATTACCAATCCTTATTCTGGGAGACTTCAACATCCCCATAAACAACCTCACCTCCCCATCTGCATCCCAGCTCCTATCTCTAACTACTTCTCTTGGACTCTCACAACTCTCAACCTCTGAGACACAAACAGACGGTAACACCCTTGACCTGGTTTTTGTCCAGTGCTGTTCAATGTCCTCCTTAAATAACTCACCTCTTCCTCTCTCTGACTACAATATTCTCTCCTGCATGCTCACAAATCCTTGCTCACCCCAGCACACTTCGACCTATCATACATTCAGAAATATTCAGGCCATACACTCACAGACTCTCTACACTCATCACTGTCCCCAATCTCCTCCTTCTCCTGTCCTGATCTGGCTTTGAATCACTACAATGTCTCTCTCAGAAGCACCCTGGACCAAGTAGCACCCCTCACCCTCAGAACCTCCAAACATAGAGTTAAACTGCCCTGGTTCATATCACAAACTCAATTCCTTCAGCGATGCTCTAAAAGTGTTAAACGCCAATGAAGGAAAACTCACTTACTGGAAAACGTTATCCACTATAAATTTATGCTAAGAACCTGTAACTCTGCCCTTCACCTTGTCAAACAGACCTATTTCCCCACCCGGATCTCCTCACTATCCAACAATCCAAAGAAACTCTTTGACACCTGTCACTCTCTCCTCAGTCCTAAAGTGCAGGCCCCTATCACTGACCTCATTGCTGATGATATGGCTTCTTACTTCACAGAGAAAATATAAAACATCCATTAGAAAATCAGCTCCCAGCCCCCAAGCACCGTTACTCCCATCCCTCCCCACATTTCCTCTGGCTCACTCTCTACATTTGACCCAGTCACAGAAAATGAAGTTTCCAGGGTCCTCTCTTCACCTCATCCTACTACATGCACCACTAATCCCTTTCCCTCACACTCACTCCAATCTCTCTCTCCAGTCATCGCTACTCACCAAACCAAATTCTTCAATCTCTTCCTCTATTCTGGCATCTTCCCTATCTCCTTCAAACACTGTATCATTATTCCATTATTAAAGAAAACTTCTCTTGACCCATTATGCACTAATAACTACAGACCAGTCTCCAAACTCCCCTTCATCTCTAAACTCTTGGAGTGCCTAGTCTACTCCCACCTCACCCACTACCTCTCCACTCACTCTCTTCTAGATCCATTACAGTCTGGCTTCCACCCCCTATATTCTACAAAAACTGCCCATATCAAAGTGAACAATGACATTCTGACGGCAAAATGTAATGGTGACCACTCTCTTCTTATTCTTCTTGACCTTTCTGCAGCCTTTGACACTGTTGATCACCATCTCCTACCCTCTATGCTGCACTCCATCAGCATAAAGGACACGAATCTCTCCTGGTTTTTCTCCTATCTTTTTGACGTCTCTTCCAGTGTTGTTTGCTGGCTCCACTTCTCCTCTTCCTCTCACTATTGGAGTCCCTTAGGGCTCAGTCCTTGGCCCTCTTCTCTTCTCTTCTCTCTATGTGGCCCCAATTGGACAAACCATCAGCAGATTTAGCTTCCAGTATCATCTTTATGCTGATAAACACAACTATACACTTCGTCCCCTGATCTTACTCCCACTGTATTACAGAACGCCAATGACTGTCTAACTGCAGATCCAATATAATGTCCGCTCTCTATCTGAAATGTAACCAAAATGTTTCCAAAATGGAATTTCTTCTGAACCCGCTCTTCACTAACCTCCCTAAATCTGATATCTACCTCTCAGTGCACAGCACCACGATAACAGAGTTTGTGGAGCCTCGTTTAGGAGTCTCAACACAGGACTAGCCAGATATCCCTCCAGGGAAGGACCTAGCCATGGGGAGGCTCTTTGAGGAGACCACCATAACCACCACATTAAGTGGCCCTTTGAGTCAATATCCACCTCTTTACGAGCTTAAAGATATGACAACGGAACACCAAGGCCAGATATCCATCCACAGACTGTTGTTTCAGAGTGCTGCCCCCTTATCAGAGTGGAGTAGGATTCTGGCTAGGTGAGAGCAATGCCTAGTAGACCCTGGAGGGATATCTGGCTATTCCTGTGTTGAGACTCCAAACGAGTCTCCACAGACTATTTGCATATTCAAAATTCCCAGGGGCCAATGCGCCTAGGAATTCACTGTGTTGAGCGCTTTAGCCAGCTGCCCACAATGTTTTCTTGGACTGGTCTCCTGAGATCAGTGAATACTTTGTGTTGTTGGTCTACTAGGCATTGCTCCCACCTAGCCAGAATCCTACTCCACACTGATAAGGGGCAACCCCCCGAAACAGCTGTCTGTGGATGGATACCTGGCCTTGGTGTTCTTTTGTCGTATCTTTAAGCTCGTAAAGAGCTGGATATTAACTCAAAGGGCCACTTATTGTGGTGGTTATGGTGGTCTCCTCAAAGAGCCACCCCATAGCTAGGTCCTTCCCTGGAGGGATATCTGGCTAGTCCAGTGTTGAGACTCCTAAACGAAGCTCCACAGACTCTATTTGCAAATACAGAAATATGGCTTTTACTCTGTAAACATGTATGTGGTCAGAGGTTAATCCCAAACACTATTGTAACAATGAGGATTACATAGATACTTTCTTATTGTAACCGCAAACATGAGTTGATATATATATATGATTTGCTTAACTGGAGATATATTGAAACAGGTCATGGTTTGGTATTATATATGAGATCTTTAACAATCTGAGGATTCATGAACACACTTTTTCCGTGAGCCCGATATCAATGACTAGTTGAACGTCACCTGTATAAGTTGGATAATAAATAATTATTATATGCATAAAATAGACCAAAATAAGAGCACACTAGTGATTTGCTATTGTGAGTCTGAGGAATCTAGTTTATATGGATTATTTTTACAACTGAGAATACAATCTTTTCTATCATGTACTAGAATTACAATTAATCATGACTTACATGACATTATGTGTACCAATATTGTGCAGCTTGGAATGATGGAAATCTGCTCATCGTTTGCCCATCGGCCTGTTTCCTGGTCAGGTAACGTAAGGAGATTCCAATCAGTGACCTCCCACGTCACGGTGACGTCATGGCAGGTTTCTTCACTAGGGGATGATCATCCAGCAGATGCCAGCAGCTCCAGCTACAGTTACTCAACGAAGGGAAAGAATGATTGTGGTCAAATGTGAGCGCTAAGGCACTGTGACAAGTAATAAGATGAACAATGGGCACAAACTAGTAGATAACAAACCTCTTTTATTAAACATCAATACGTGTTTCAATAGCATCTGCTGTCTTCCTCATTGGATTCCAACTGAGGAAGATAGCGGACCAGAAAAGTTGAAAACACATTAATTGGGAAAAAAATAAAAAAAGTGAAACTGGCAAATATTATATTATACATATTCAAAAGTCTTTATCCAATGAGGTTTTTACCAGGCTATTTGCGCTCCCAGAGTCTGTGACTCAAAGGCTTCTTATAATTTCATAAAGAGTTATTTTATTATTTCATAAGAATAGCACATACAACGCAGATTTCGACAGTAAAATATGTCTTCCTCAGGTACAATATAAACTGAGGAAGACATATTTACTGTTGAAACGCGTTGTATGTGCTATTCTTATGAAATAATAAAAAAACTCTTATGAAATTATAAGAAGCTTGGATCACAGACCTCTGGGAGCGCAAATAGCCTGGTAAAAAAACTCTAATGGATCCATATTCCTATTAGTAACTCGGTCTGAGCTACTTACTAGCTACCAGGGATTGTTGCCATACCGACTACTGAGGAAATCTACTCCTGGATACCTAATGGTCCCTAGTGACCGATACGCAAGTGAACAAGACCTAAAAAAGGTGAGTGCCATCCACATCCACCTACGATCTGATTATACATTTACATTTAGATCGGTGCGCTTTCTTCCTTTCCTTTCCTTCTACCAGAAAATTTTATTATAAAATTATGCCAGAACAAAACACCTTTGTGAATCACGCACATAGAGTTTCACTGATTAAGTTGCATATCAGTTTTAAAAACATATCTGTATATTTAGTCTATAAAAATCAGAGCATGTCTTATTCTCATCGATTCTGTGGATCAGACTCGTCATCAAAATCTATGGGAATCCAGTAAATATTGATGAAAAATAGAAGAGGCCTCATCCGGCTTCACGCATCGATCCACTTAATTTATAGGTGTGTGTTTTTCATTACAAAAGACCTTCCATTCATCAGGGATCAGGGCAAGGGTACCATCCCCCACCAAAATTGTTACCACAATTGTCATAATCCCATGATATCACTCCATACCTTTCTCAATCTCCATGGGCGCTACATGGAAATTTAACAATATTTTTCTCAATGTGCTGGACTTTTATACTAGCTACTTATTACAATAAATAGCTACTGTTTGGGAAAACACAACTATGAGAAAAGCTATGAGAATGAAAAACAGAGCTCATCCAAAAGAAAGTATGAATAAATGAGATGATCTTTCTGGTGCTTCCTATATGTTTTGCTTGGAATAGGTATGTGGAATGAAGGTAATTAATCTAACCACTTATTTAACTGTAAAAACAAAGCCCAGGAAAGGACAACACAGCTACAAGAATCCACATATTGTCAGCCATATACAGGAGTATTCCTGCCCCAAGACAGGTTTCCTCATCGTCAATTACAGTGACCACATGACTTTCCCAGACATATTTTGGAATTCTTATACATAAAGTAGTATGGATATTACAATTTGTTTTGGTAATGTGCATAGAAGGAAATTTATGAAACTTAAAAAATGCTGCCTTTGCTCTCTATGACATCCAATCACAGCACAGGTTTTATTTTATTCCAGTGCTGCTAAAAAATTACAACTGCGCTATGATTTGTTGCTATGAAGAACAAGGACAATTTTTATTTCTTTACATTTTTTTTAAGTTAGTTTTCATGTATCTGTTTCTGTGTGTTTTCCTTATTGATATTGTGTCTAATGCCTACAGTTGTGGCCAAAAGTATTGACACCCCTGCAATTTTGTCAGGTAATACTCAGTTTCTTCCTGAAAATGATTGCAATCACAAATTCTTTGGTATTATCATCTTCATTTAATTTATCTTCAATGAAAAAACACAAAAAGAATTGTTCTAAAGCCAAATTGGATCTAATTCCACACCAAACATAAAACATGGGGTGGACAAAAGTATTGGCACTGTTAGAAAAATCATGTGATGCGTCTCTAATTTGTGTAATTAACAGCACCTGTAACTTACCTGTGGCACCTAACAGGTGTTGGCAATAACTAAATCACACTTGCAGCCAGTTGACATGGATTAAAGTTGACTCAACCTCTGTCCTGTGTCTTTGTGTGTACCACATTGAGCATGGAGAAAAGAAAGAAGACCAAAGAACTGTCTGAGGACTTGAGAAGCCAAATTGTGAGGAAGCATGAGCAATCTCAAGGCTACAAGTCTATCTCCAAAGACATGAATGTTCCTGTGTCTACCGTGCGCAGTGTCAAGACGTTTAAAGGCCATGGCACTGTGGCTAATCTCCCTAGATGTGGACGGAAAAGAAAAATTGACGAGAGATTTCAATGCAAGATTGTGCGGATGGTGGATAAAGAACCTCGACTAGCATTCAAACAAGTTCAAGTTGCCCTGCAGTCCGAGGGTACAGCAGTGTCAACCCATACTATCCGTCGGCGTCTGAATGAAAAGGGACTGTATGGTAGGATACCCAGGAAGACCCCACTTCTTACCCCGAGACATAAAAAAGCCAGGCCGGAGTTTGGTAAAACGTACCTGAGAAAGCCTAAAACATTTTGGAAGCATGCTTTCTGGTCAGATGAGACAAAAGTAGAGCTTTTTGGGCAAAGGCATCAACATAGAGTTTACAGGAGAAAAAAAGAGACATTCAAAGAAAAGAACACGGTCCCTACAGTCAAACATAGCGGAGGTTCCCTGATGTTTTGGGGTTACTTTGCTGCCTCTGGCACTGGACTGCTTGACCGTGTGCATGGTAGCAGGACAATGACCCAAAACACACTTCAAAAAGCACTAGAAAATGGTTTGAGAGAAAGCACTGGAGACTTCTAAGGTGGCCAGCAATGAGTCCAGACCTGAATCCCATAGAACACCTGTGGAGAGATCTAAAAATGGCAGTTTGGAGAAGGCACCCTTCAAATATCAGGGACCTGGAGCAGTTTGCCAAATAAGAATGGTCTAAAATTCCAGCAGAGCATTGTAAGAAACTTTTTGATGGTTACCGGAAGTGGTTGATCACAGTTATTTTTGCTAGAGGTTGTGCAACCAAGTATTAGGCTGTGGGTGCCAATACTTTTGTCTGGCCCATTTTTGGAGTTTTGTGTGAAATGATCAATGTTTTGCTTTTTGCTTCATTCTCTTTTGAGTTTTTTCATTCAAGACAGATTAAATGAAGATAATAATACCAAAGAATTTGTGATTGCAATCATTTTCAGGAAGAAACTGAGTATTATCTGACAGAATTGCAGGGGTGTCAATACTTTTGGCCATATATAACATATATAATAACGTTCATAGTCCTGTACTCTAGGCAGGATACTTAGACATGTTAACTCAGGAACCACCCTGAGCTTCCTTCACACAGTCACATTGTAATGTAGAACTATTATCCTCTTTTTACAACGTGGGTGCAGGACCCATGTCTAAAAAAATTCAATCAATATACTAGCCATAAAGGCCAGTTTAGGGTGGAACCTTTACAGCCGCAGAAATTAGTTTGGGGGGGGAAGGCAGGTAGAGAGTTAGAGAATATCCCACCCAGGGCGGACACAGACTGTAGTGGGCCTCTGTGCAAGAAATTTTTTGGGCCCCCCTCCTTCATAGTGTAAAAAAGGTAAATGTATAGATGGTCATATTTCTAAATACTGCCTATTTTAGTGTGGGAAAATCTGCAGCATATCAATTCTTGCTGTGGGTCTCCTCACACTGAATGGGCTGTAGATATAATATTGAGGCAATGCAGGGCTGTATTTATTCTCTGGAGGCTACTGCTGTGCTGTATATGTTATTTGAAGGCCAGTTGCAGCATCCAAATAATAAATACAGTCCAGCACAGCCTCAAAATAACATACTGTATATAGGCTAGCAAAGTCTCCAAATAACAAATACAACCCATCACAGCTTCCAAATACATATATAGCCCAGCACAGCCTCCAGGCAATATGTACAGCCCAGCACAGCTTCCAGGCAATATATACAGCCCAGCATAGCTTCAAGGCAATATATACAGCCCTTCACATTTTCCAGCCAATATATACAGCCCAGCATAGCTTCCAGGCAATATATACAGCCCAGCATAGCTTCCAGTTAATATCTACAGCCCAGTATAGCTTCGAGGTAATATATAACATACAGCTCAACATAGCTTCCAGGTATTATATATAGCCCAGCATAGCTTCCAGGTAATATATACTGCCCAGCACAGCCTCCAAGTAATATATACAGCTCAGCATAATATAAATCCCAGCACATCCTTCAGGTATCTATACAGTCTAGCATAGCCTCCAGGTAAAATATACAGCCCAGCATAGCCTCCAAATAACATATATAGCCCAGATAGCCCAGTACAGCCTCCATGTAATATAAATAATTATATATATATATATATATATATACATATATACGGTATATATATATATATAATATAGGGTATATATATATATATATTAGCTTGTATAAATAGAAGAAAGGAGGGCGGCACTCACTCACTCATTTTTTATATAAAATCTATAACATTCCCTTGAATCTCATAAGCACTAAAATCTAATCAACTCACTATTAAGACAGACAGGTATACACACGTACATGAACTCAGACAAGCACACACACATACATGAACGCAGACAGACAGACACGTACATGAATGCAGACAGACACACACGCACACAAACACAGACAGGCACCCACGTACATGAACGCAGACAGGAACTCGCACATGAACGCAGACAGACACACGTACACGAACGCAGACAGGCACACACATGCACACCAACGCAGACAGGCACACGCACGTACATGAATGTTGACAGGCAAATGCACGGCCGCGGCAGTATCTGCTAGCTGTAATGAGGCCAGGACGGCACATGCATGACAGTACAGCCTGGCTGATTTAGTAGTCAGCAGCTCCTGCTGCCCGGAGATCTGCGCTGGTGGAACGGGAGCAAGGCATTAGTTGCACATTATAATGATGGCTATCTGGCCATAGGCCCCAGGCGGTAGTCCAGATTGCCGTCATTATAATGCACCTCTATACCCTGCACTGGTAGGACCCTGTCCCCTCAATACAGGACTACATCACATGCTATATACAGTATGTGAAGAGGGAAAGAGACAAATGTAATGTGGGGTGTCTGCAGCCAGGTCATATCTATCATATCTATCATATCTATCAGTGCAGGCACCATACTGTGCAGTCATATGTGAAGTTTGTGAGACACCATGAGATTTATGGCAGCTGCTCTGAAGTCTCATACAGATCGGGTGATGCTTGGGCGACACAGCAATACTGATCTGTTTAAAAGTTCAAGCAGCTGCCATAAATTTACTATGCATAGGGAGCCAGACACAAAATAACATCAGGGACTTGTCAGGAGGAAAGCAGCGTCCTCCTTACTGCACAACACTCTCCAGCAGATCACTCACCTCTCCCTGCCTTGTCTCCCAGTCAGCACCTCTTCGGTGGGTATGTGCAGGGGTGCAAGCCCCTCTGCTGCCTGAGCCACAGGCTGAGGACCGGGGTGGGGGTGCTATCAGAGCCCAGCACCGCCGCCCCTTTAGCCGCGGGTGATGACCCGGGGGGAAGGGTGGTGCTGTCAGAGTCCAGCACCGCCGCCCCTTTAGCCGAGGGTGAGGACCGGGGGGGGGGTTCCATCTGAGCCGCCCAGCACCGCCACCCCTATAGCCTTTGGCCGCGGGTGAGGACCGGGGGTGGGGTTTGTGCTGTCAAAAACTAGCACCGCCGCCCCTGCATCCGCGGCCGCCTCGGCGGGTCTTACCTGCCCTGAGCCGCCAGCGCCATGACAGGGGGACGCTGTGTGCATATCGCGCCGCCCCCTTCTGCACAGCCGCTCCCCCTGCCTCTTGCCGCCTGAGTGAAAGGTCTCACACTGTCCAATGGACGGTGTGGCCCTGGGTATGTGCTGGAGCAGGGCAGACTGCATGACATCACAGCCCTGCTCAGAGGCCTGTCTGCTGGCAGTGATGTGGCTGGCCCGGCACTTAGACAGTAGTAGGTGCAGTGCCTGCCGGCCGAAAAGCCAGTGGATGGACAGCTGCTGGTGGACCTTACAGGCAGGGACCGGCCCATGATCTGCCAGTCTCGTCTCCACAAGTGCGCGCTCACACGCTCTGGAAGGAGATTAGCGTGCTACGTCAGCATGCCTGGAGTCAGGACCCTGCCACAGCCTTAAAGGTAAATCACCCACTTACAGCCGCCGGGTGCATTATCAGTGCTGTTAGCCTGCCTGTACAGTTAATTCTCCTGCAGCCGCATCCTGAACTATCAGAATAGCTGCGGCCACAGGAGACTTAACTGTACAGACAGGCTGACAGCACTGATAATGCAAATTAGCCATGGGGAAAGAGCTAGCGGTGCTGGAGCCTTGGGGAGGCCCTCCCTGCTCAGGGCCCCAGTTCAATGCACTTGCTGCACAAGTACTAAGTCCGACCATGATCCCACCCTGAACTACACATGGAGGGCAACTAGAGAGTGATAAATCTTGCATGACATATCGAGGGCAACTAGAGAGTGACAGACCCCACACTACACATGGAGAACTGGTAGAGAGTGGAAAATCCTGCACTATACATGGAGGGCAAGTAGACACTGACAGAATCTGCATTACACATGGAGGACAGGTAGAGAGTGACCGACCCCACACCCCACACTACACATGGAGGACAGGTAGAGAGTTAAAAACCTGCACTGCACATGGAGAACAAGTAGAGAATGACAGATCCCGCACTACACATGGAGGTGAAAGGTAGAGAGTGACAGAGTCACGCTGGGTGTAGGGAACCACCCAGCGCAGGACGAAGAAGGGAGGCAAGGAGTCCTTGTTGCTAAGGGCAAATTTCAGATGGTAACCCCTACATAAACTAATGCTGACACCTGGCTCCCCTAACAACCCTATACAGTCCCCCGCAACTGTACCGAACCAGATACCTGGCCCTGCTATCCCTGAACTAAGACTACACAAGAATCAGAGCAGGTGAACACTAGTCAACCCGGCTAAATACTAAAGAAACACCCCAGGGAAACAAACAAAGAGGGAAGGAAGAAACACTTAGCTTATGAAGGTCCAACAGCAATCCAACAGAAAGTTCTGGATGCACTGCTGAACTAGGAAGCAACCTCCAACACCTGACAAGCTTTCAACAGCAGTGCATGCCATCTTGTGAGTCAAGGGTTATAAATAGACAGCTGAAGATAGGAGATCAGCTGGGTCCTAGTGACCTCCAGCTCACACTAAGAGAGAAATGCCTCTTAAAGGGACAGACATATAATTTAGGATTTTGACTGTTTGGCCAGATGATGCGACCTTCTGTGAGTGGCCTCTACAGCCTTATCTGTGCCTCCTGACACACCCATTACAGACAGACCTGACACTACAAATGGAGAACAGTTAATGAGTGACAGACCCCAAACTACACATGGAGATCAGGTAAAGAGTTACAGACCTCACACTATACATGGAGGACAGGTAGAGAGTAAAAGAAGTTGCACTACACATGGAGGATAGGTAGAGAGTGACAGACACAACAACACACATGAGGTCAAGTAAAGAGTGATATGTCCTGCACTATACATGGAGGACAGGTAGATTTTAACAGACACTTCACTACACATGGAGGACATGTACAAAGTTACAAGCTCTCCTTTACACATGGAGGGCAGGTAGTAGAGAGTGACAGACCTCACACTATACATGAGGCCAACTAGAGAGTGACAGACCCCACACTACACGTGGAGAGCAGGTACAGAGTGACAGACCCCACACTACACATGGACGACAGGTAGAGAGTGGAAAACAATGCTCTACACATGGATGGCAGGTAGAGAGAACTTATATTACTCAAGAAGGACAGGTAGAGAGTGACAGACACCACATCACACATGGAGGACAGGTAAAATGCCTCTTAAAGGGACAGACAGTGGCCTCTACAGTCTTACCTGTGCCTCCTCAGACACCCATTACAGACAGACCTCACACTACACATGGAGAACAGGTAATGAGTGACAGACCCCACACTACACATGGAGAACAGGTAAAGCGTTACAGACCCCACACTACACATGGAGGACAGGTAGAGAGTAAAATAAGCTGCACTACACATCAAAGCAGGTAGAGAGTGAAAGATCGTGACAAATCCCACACTACACATGAAGAGCAGGTAGAGAGTGACAGACCCCACACTATACGTGGAGGACAGGTAGAGAGTTACAGACTAAACAATACATATGAGGCCAAGCAGAGAGTGGCAGATCCTACACTAAACATGGACAGCAGGTAAAGGTTGAAAGACTCCCCCACACTTATCATAGAGGTAAGGTAGAGAGTGGGAGACATAGAAAAATTAAAAAATCTAACCACTTACAAGTATAGATAGGCTAAATTCTGGTGGACCATGCCAAAAAAAGATCTTTAGTCCAGTAACAGGAATAGAGCATAAAATCTTTATTGAAAAAACATAAGCTGACAGAGTAACATCATAGAAATGGTGTTCAGAGACTACGTGTTTTGAATGGCTTACCTGCTCTTAATCATAGTTGAAAATATTAATTCGATTATTTGTATGAATGACAGCAGGAGGTTGGACCAACAGGAGGGACTAAAAAAGAACATGATTGACCCTTTAATGATAAGCAAAGTTTTTCATTTTTATGCTTTCATTTTTCAATTGCCTTCTTCTAAAAGCCATAACTTTTTTTTTTTACTTTCCACTGACAAAGATACATAATGGCTTGTTTGTTTAGTGTGACGAGATGACGTTTTGAATGACACCATTAATTTTACCATACAGTGTATTGAAAAAAAGGAAAAAAACAAGTGGAGTGAAATGGTGAAAAATGCAACTCAACATTTCTTTTTGGGTTTTGTTTTAAAGCACAATTTTATTTCTATGTTCAGCACTGGAATACTGCTTTAAATGTAAGCCCGCTGCCCCGGTGTTATCAACTTTTGCCCATAATTTTTGACAGGCCAGAAGTTAATTTACTAGTGCTCAGTGTGGCACCCCTATGCCTAGGCACCACAGGGAGGTACTGCACCCCAAATAGAAGGTGTAGTGCCTCCGTAGCTAAGGGTTTGGGATTGTGCTTATGGTGTATGTACTGGCACCCAACACTAGGCCACCTTAGAATAGGGGGGACTGATGTACAGTAAGTCCCAGGGGGTGGAAACTAGGTTAGAGTGGGAAAACCAGGAAGTTGAGCGTTTTTAGTCAGACAATTATGGGAAGGCAGTGAGTTAGGACGTGCCTGATAGCTGGAGTAACAGGAGGATCACCCCAGGAGGGTGACCCAGGACAGAAGGGGACGATCCAGCAGCGGTTGGAGTCGGCTGGAAAGGTCTGGGTCAACCGAAGCCAAAGCAGTCAGCGGTTCATCCCTTACCGTAAACCGACGAACCGTACAAGACCAGGGGACTGGCGAGAGAACTCTGCAAAGGTGGTTAAGGAAAGAGAGAAAGATAAAACTTAGGCCCCGAAAGATATGAAGAGAGGAACATCTTCTGACTCAACAGAGGCTCCATGAACCCGCTGCTACGTCCCTGTTTTTCCAGACTGTACCGTGTCTTTTGTGACACCTGCCGATACCAATAAAAGGATGTTGAAGCTGAAACTATGTCTGTCTTCCTGAGGGCCTCAGCATCTTCAGAGGGGTAAGAACAACTACTCCCCTCATCCATACCCACTTCCCTGAGGTAAAGCTCCACCTGTGGGGAGCTGTACCATACTAAGCTGCATCCCATCACCTCAGTGGCCTGCCCACAGCCCTGGTACCAACATTACCAGGATCCACAGGTGGCGTCACGGACTATTAATCCTTGTAAATATTCCCCCCACGAAACAAATGACAGCCACGGCACGGGAACGGGAACCCGACCACCCGTGATTCCCCAACACAGCCATCAACCCATCCCGGTACCCGAGTACCCCTCTCTCTGTGCTAATCACTCAGTGCAAGTTTATGAGGTCAGCATGAGGCAGAATGAGGCCAGAAGAAGGTCAGAATGAGGCCAGAATGAGGCTTACTTAGAATTGCATTGACCTACGATACACTCCATGATGCAATGGCGCCGCCGGCAGGTCACAAATCACCAGGAGCAACGCTGGAAACAGATGAACATGATGGCAGGTGAGTATAAAACAGGGGTTAAATCATACATATATAAGCTCATCTGTTCTATCATGCAACCCAAATATATGAATTATTTTGCCATCTATATATTCCTCCAATTCTCTTACCTTCTTTTCTCTTTTTCTTTAACCCTCACCTCCGTTCCATATTAAAAATGGAAAACAATTTCTAAAATTCAGCTCCAATTATCATGCTTTAGTGGAAATTAGCATTGCAACATAAGAATAGTTTTCCATTACATTGCCTGTCAAATTAGACAATTTATCAAGTGTAGCCTAGTAGAAAAAGGAAGCAATTATTTCATTATTTCATTAGAGCATGGAACATACTGTATATTGTTCTTGTTACAGAACCTAGCTTAATTCTTTTAACGTGCGTGCAATATAATAACAACTGGCTGCACTAATACGTAGTATTTATTTACGCTGGAAACCAATTAATTTGAATTAATAATTTCCTAACTACGTACAACTATAATAACCTTTACTAATAATGTATATGTGTCATGACAGCACGCAACAGCAAGTGCCAATAAACAGACAGGGAGAAGAGTGGTTTAAGCCAAGACGTCTAGCAGCATTTACCCAACCCTTCTTTTTACTCAAGTAGGATATGGTCTCAGTTGCTGAAATTTGAATTTAGCAAATTAGCTCATATTCGACCTGAAAATTATTATTTTTTCTATAAGAATTGAATGTGATTTCTTATACACAAAGGTTTTTCCAGACCCCAGCGCATACAAAAGTAAGCTGTTTTTGAATAAAAACTACACTAATCTCTTATCTGACCCTGCCTTCTAGCATCATAAATGCTGACAAGACCTCACATCGTCATGACTTCAATGGACTACACATGTTGTGTTGTCACATGAGACCGCTGACGCAATGTGGGTATCAGGGTGTCATGGCATAGTGAGGGGCAACCCATAAGAGTACCAGTTCTATGGAAGACTTCTTGCCTGGTGCCGGTTCCCAAGACTACCTTCCCGAGCTCCCATAACGACTATAGACCGGTGGTCTTAACATCGCATGCGATGAAGTCCTTGGAGAGAATTGTACTTGCCTACTTGTGTCCTAGGGTGTCTGCTTTTATGGACCCCCTTCAGTTTGCGTATCAGCAGAGTCTAGGGGTGGACGATGCTGTAGCATATCTGCTACAAACAGTACATTCCTTTTTGAACAATGATGGAACCACTGTACGTGCCATGTTCTTCGATTTCTGCAGTGCATTCCATCACCTTACAGCCACTATTATTACGTAAAAAACTGGTTGAAATGGCGGTTGATGAGGGACTAGTGAATTGGATCATTGATTACCTGTCGGACAGGCCACAGTTTGTAAGGTTGGGGGCGGCCGTATCGGATAGTGTTCGGAGCAGTGTTGGAGCCCCTCAGGGAACGGTGCTGTCGCCATTCCTTTTTACGTTATACACAGCTGATTTTCAGTATAAATCAGACCTTTGTCACCTTCAAAAGTACTCTGATGACTCAGTGATAGTCGGAGGTATTGAGAGAGGCCGGGGGGAGGAGGAATACAGAAGGGTGGTCTCGGACTTTGTTGACTGGTGCCAGGCTAACCATTTAGAACTCAACGTAAAGAAAACCAGGGAGTTGGTGTTGAGTTATGGAAGGTGCATGAAGGATTGCTTACCTATCACTATTGATGGTCAGGATGTGGAGATGGTGGAGAATTTCAAATATTTGGGGGTTCACCTGGACAGCAAGCTTGATTGGAGGTGCCATATGGAGAAGGTTTGCAAGAAAGGGATGAGTAGACTTTACTTCCTAAGGAAATTAAGGTCGTTTAATGTGTGTACCAAAATGCTTGAAATGTTCTACCAATCTATTGTGGCGAGTGCAATCTTTGCTGCAATAATATGCTGGGGTAGTAGTGTGCGCACAGCTGACGCTAATAAGCTGAATAAACTTATCAAGAAGGCTAGTGCGGCGGTGGGTCTACAACTTAGGACTTTCGAGGAGGTATTAGAGGATAGAATTAATAAGAAATGCAATGGCTATAATGAGCAACAGTACACACCCGCTCTCTGAACTGTTTGCGAAGCAGAAGAGCACATTCAGCAAGCGTCTAATCCAACTAATGTGTAAAAAGGAAAGATACAGAAAATCATTTGTTCCGACAGCTGTGGGGATGTTTAACAAATGTATAAGTGTAAAGCGTCCCAAGACTATGTGAAGTTCTATGTGTATGGGGGGAATAGGTGAGGTACATGTACCAGTCTACCCACATCTGCTGTCCATATAGACTTATTTTGTAAAGTGTGAAATGTTCTTGATCTTTGTTCTGCTGCTGTAATATTGTAATTTCCTCCGGTATCAATAAAGTTTATCTTATCTTATCTTATAATGAAGTTAAAAGAAAGAGCCAAAGAAGATAATTTCTTATCTCATTTTTCTAGGCTCTTTGTTGCATTTAATAATCCAGTAAAACGGATATTATTTTGCTAGATTCATGTGAAGTGAATCAAAAAAAATTCTAAGCAAATATCACTGCTGGTTCTATACAAAGTCTGGCATTAGTCTGGCATTAGGGTTGAGTGAGTATAATCATTACTATTCGGTATTCGCCTAATAGTAACGATATTCGGGCTACTCGCTACTCCCCGAGTTTCTTGTGATTACTCGGGAGTAGCGAGTAGTCCTTTAACTTTCGCAGTGTATCTATATATACACTGAGAAAGAGCACTAAAGTGAATAAAAGTTGTTAAAAAATAAAAAAATATCATACTCACCTGCATCGGGACCGGCAAAGTAGACATTCGATCAACGACAAGGACCTGCAAGTCTGACAGCCAATCAGATGGCTGGTAGCGATCTGGCCAATCAGATGGCCAGACGTTAAATACCATGTGATCGCTACCAGCCACCTGATTGGCCAGATTGCCAGGTCATTAATGCACGTTTTAACAACTTTTATTTACTTTTAGTGCACTTTCGCAGTGTATATATAGAAATATATATAGATACACTGCGAAAGTACTCACCCGGCCCATTCACTGCCATTGGGCTCGCTATACTCGTAATGAGTGCCGAGTACTGGGATCTACTCGTTGCCAGTATAGAGAGTTTGGTTATTGCAGTACTCGCTCATATGCCCTAGATTCATTAAGAGGCGCCCAACTTTTAATGTGTCCCTTGCATCTGAATATTGCTGTTCACCTTGCCAGAAATCTTATTCCAGTCAGGCAATGGAGTAAGATATCTGGTGTACAGAATGCTGGGGCTCATCATGAATCTGACAAGCAGAGATTATGATGCACCTCTTCCATCCCCGTTCTATCTACTCTGTCAGAGCTAAACAACAA
Organism: Allobates femoralis; assembly: GCA_033576535.1. Classification (NCBI taxonomy): domain Eukaryota; kingdom Metazoa; phylum Chordata; class Amphibia; order Anura; family Aromobatidae; genus Allobates; species Allobates femoralis. Next base: position 97,338,009 of record JARQOC010000006.1, read on the forward strand.
GGCCATGAGAACACCAAAAGACGCAACATTTTAGGGCAGCCTCGCGTTGCTCAAGTATTTTGCTAATTTACAAAACTTTTTATGCCATAATTTTGGCATAAATGGCTTTAATGAATTAGGGTCAATATGCTTGTTGAAAATCTTACTGTGTATTTACAGCAGGTATTTTTGTAACATGGTGGCTCAGTGATTAGTGCTCTTGCCTTGCAGGCTGAGTCACCTCTATTTCTGATAATCAGCTAAGGTAAAGCAGATAGCTTCAGGCTGGTATTACCAGGCTGGGAAGATCCATAGTTTTATGGCTCTTCCCAGCCTAAACATACCAGCCTGCAGCCACCATAGAATTGGTACATCACATTAGATGTGCCCATTCTGGAACTTTACCCCAGCTCTTCTTGATTGCACTGGTGTGCTTGCAATTGACATAATGATTAATGGGATTGATGTCAGCTGCAAATTGTCAGCTGGCATCAAGCCCTGTTGTTAGTAATGAAGAGCGATCTATTGAACACTCTCATTACTAGCCCAGTAAGTTAAAGTTAAGTATATGGATATATATAAAAACTAACTAATAAGGTATGAACCCATGTTATTTGTAATTGATTAGGTCATATTTTAGCCTGTTAAGGTATATTAATAAAGTAAAATCCTTTAACTGATAGTAAACACCGTTTTAATTATAAGTGACACGCCCACCAAGACTGTGGGGTACTCGGAACCAAGTCAGGAGTTCTTTGGGGAGGTCACAGGGTTGTGACCCGGTTCCGTGACCCCTGCAGTGTAATTTAAAGGGGTGGGCTAAATCTATTTTAGTAAAATGAATTTATGACGCCACTCGTGGAGTTCAGCAATTAAAGATGGATAGCTGATGCTGCAGTGCAGATCCTCTGGGGCTGTTGGTATTGCAGCAGAGTTGGTATAGCTCTCCATGGGTAGAGCTGTAGGCCCCAGTGCAGGGATAGAGTCTAATTGGAGGGATAATGACGCAGTAAATAACTGGAGGACACAGCAAGGTACAGTCTTTTAGATCTTTACTTACAGTTGCACAAGGCTCCAAGTGGTTTGAGCTTTCAACAGGACGCTGTGCTCTCCGGGTCAGGGCTCCAGACAACTCTCTGATTATTCAGGGACTGTCTACTTGGACCCCCTGCTGATGTTCCTTCCTCGGCCATCTCCATGCACTGGATTCTCACTCTCCTCCTAGGGCCTCACACCCAGTATCTTGAGCCAGTAGCCTCAGGTCCTGTCGGACAACCCCGTCCTAGTTCCCTGACCCTACGTGGCTATCTTTTCAGTGAATGAGTGTGGAGTTGGACCGTGGTACTTGAAGTCACCTCAGTCCCTGGTTCGCCAGTTAAGTTGTACAGTTACTTCACTAGTCTGGAGCCGGTCCCCTTTCCGCAGCCCACTCCTTCTGGCTGACCCTGATTTCTCTCTCAGAGCTCCGATCACTAGCTTCCCAGGCCCCTGGGACTCCATTCGGTCACTCTTGAGCCCTTCACTGGCTCCTCTGTCAGTTCTTTCCTCTCTCTCTGTCTCAGAACAAGCTCCACTAGCTCCAGTCCCCTGGACGTCTCTCTCACACATCTGTTCATCTTCGTGTCATCTTTTCAACTCCCTACATTCTCCTTACATCCTCCTATGTCAGTCCATCCTGTACGTACTCCAGTCTGTTCCACTTCCTAGTGCTTCTGTCCCACCCACATCCCCTACCTGTCTCCCCTCCAGCTTGGGATGGGGCTCTCCCTAAATAGGATCCACCCGAACCCCCGACCTGGAGTGTGTAGTGTTGGATGTGTGGGTGCCAGTTAGTGTCCCTTCCTTAGCCGAGAGTGGGGTAACACACCTCTGGATAAGGTGCAATACCTCTGTGGTGACTGGAGCCTCAGGGGTGCCACATAAGAATATAGAAACTTTTATTTACAATTAGTCTGAAAAGCTCTTCATCTACATGTCATACTTTTCTAGTCACATTTACAGCATTACAAATATACACCACCATCTATATTCTGCTGTTAAAGGTTTTATATATAGTGAATGTTTTCTTCTTTTTTTTTTATTTTACCTACTAAACTGTCCATGTTACGTCTCTAGACTGGAAAGGATGGCACAGCTTATATCTTTCTATTTTCAGGTCCCAGCAGATATATTTATGTTGGAACACCACATTATGTTAAGCCAGGATGTGGTCAGTAGTTGTAGCGACAGGTTATATTCAAAATGGACATCCTAACCAATGCATCATTCCCAAATCTGATAATACAATGTTTATACTTTGTGCAGGACATCGTGCAACCGCTGTAATAAATAGGTTTATAGTAAATTTAGACTGGACAATGGAACTGAGAAAAGTAAGGTACAACTGCTCTAAATTGAATTATGAAAACACCAAAAGGCCTGGGAGATGTAAGTGTAAGTATGTGAGTAATTGCAAATGCAGAAAGTTATATTTAAAATAATATTTAAAATAAATACATCTATATATCTAAAAAAGTCACATTGCTTGAAGAAGGTGGCAGGTCCGCAAAAACATTTGCCTGATGGATCATTAATCCCCATTTTTCTTCTTATGATTTGGACCTGTTTTGTTTATTGGACTACCTATCTATCTATCTATCTATCTATCTATCTATCTATCTATCTATCTATCTATCTATCTATCTATCTATCTATCTATTTCAATGGATCGTTCTGTTTATTTATACACTTGTAGAGTGTGTTTTACGCTGGGTCAAGATAAATGTTATGCCCCATAAACAAGTACCGTAATAATACCCTCTGTGTGCCCCCTTAACGCCAATAATTCTCTTGAAAGCCCCCATTTAAAAGTATCAATAATCTCTAATGATCCCTTAAAGAAAATTAATGTCCTAAGTGCTCTCCTCAAAAGTAATAAGGCCCACTTTTTGCCATTCTTTCCAAGAAAATAAAGTTTATACTCAATATAAGTCCTCTTTTCCCCTTGCACCACAGTGCACTGACATAATTGGTCCAAATGCTGACATCTTGTTGCCTGTAGGCCTAAAAGAGCCTGTGTAGACTATAACATGGAGAGTGGTGAGGCAGGCCTACCTTCTCTACCATCTGATCCAGTTATATTGTATTCCTGTTGACCATGGTACAGTTATTAGTGGTGCTTGACCATAGATTTGTAACTCTTGGCCAGAAACCTTCTCGTGTGACCTGAACTTTGGAGCTACTGATTCCATTTCCAGTTCAACATTGCAAAAGATAAAAATGAAAGTATTTTGGGTCACTAAACATTTTTTTGCACACAGTGGTGTGCAAAAATAAGTAAAAGAATATCAATATCTGGTGTCATCACCCTTTGCCTTCAAACAGCATCAAAACATCAATTCTTCTAGGTAAACTTGTCACAATTTTTGATGGAACCTGACAGGGAGCTTGTTCCAAATATCTCAGAAAACTAACTACAGAACCACTGTATGCCGATTCTTCTGATCTTCTCTTCAAGTAATTTCAGATAGTCTTGCCGATGTTGTGATCAGGGCTATGTTGGGGATATATCTAGGGATGAGCGAGTAGAGAAATACTTGGCTTCATGAGATTAATAGCGAGTAGTTTCTAATACTTGCGAATAGCGAATCCAATGTTAGTCAATAAGTGATAGGCCCCACCCACACACAGCTGGCCATAGAATGAAAATTTCCCAGACAGGGTGGGAGGGTGGCTTTTTTTTGCATTTTCTATGCATACAACACCTTGCTGTACCCCTACCTAATGAGAGCCTTACATTCAATCTGCTCTCTCTGGGGTGCCGACTGTTATTGAGTACAGAAGGGAGCTGTCAATTTGTGTTAGATCGATAACAATCGACACATCACTCATGAGCACCAGCGATACTTGCCGAGTAATAAGTATCATGAATACTGTACTCTCTGTGTGTACTCTATGTGTGAGTAACATATAGCAATGAGTATATTTGCTCATCACAGGGGCAGACCTACCGTGGTGCAGCTGGTTCAGCTGCACCAGGGCCCGACCGGCTAGGGGGCCCCTCAAGCCTGCAGGGGGGCCCCCAGCTGATCCCGTAACTCGATGACAGAGGACAGAAGAGAGGAGGGTCTTTGAGGGAAGCTTCCTGCTTCTCTTGGCTGATCCCGCCCCTCCTCTCCTCTTCCGCCCCGGCTCCACTGCAATAACCCCGCGCTCTTCACCGACGACCACTAGCACTCCCCCCCCAAAATACAATATCCCCCCCGCACCTCGCCAACGACCGCTAGCTTTATGTTTTTGGTTATCTTACGGCAAGTGATTTAACTATGTATGAAAACACAGGACCTGTATTGCACAAAAATTGTAGCAGTGGCTCTGGACTGGTGAGTCAAAATTTGAAATATTTGGCTGAACAAAAGGTTGATTGTTCACTGAAGAGCTGAATAAGAAATACATTTGATATGTTGTTTTTTTTTTTTTTTTAAATACTGCATTCACCAAAATATTTTCATTTTTTAATTTGCTTCTAAAATAGCAACCAGCAAAGATTCCTGTGTGCTGGGTAAAAATGCATGCGTTCAAATGCAACCGCATTTTTCATTATATTTGTATTGCGCTTCTAATGCGTATACCCATACAAGTCTAAGGGTGTTTTTACATCTAAGGTTGGTGTGTGTTTTGCTTACTTTGCGTTTCTAGGCGTTTTTACCGCTAAAAACGCATAAAAACACTAATTTTTTGCCCCCATTGATTTTAATGGAAACGCATGTTCAAAAACGTAAAACGCATGCGTTTTTACAAACACCACGCTAGACGCATTTCCTGACGTTTTGTGCAGCGTTTGCAAAAACGCATGCGTTTTACGTTTTTGAAAACGCACGTGCGTTTTTGCATGCGTTTTTACATGCGTTTCCATTAAAATTAATGGGGGCAAAAACGCTAGCGCTTTTATGCATTTTTAGCGATAAAAACGCCTAAAAACGCAAATTTAGCTAAGCGCACACCACCCTTGTGAAACAGGCCTAAGGGTGTGTTAATGCATTCGTTCAACCACGTTTCTATGCGTTAATGCAGCTGCAAAAACGCGTTGCGGCAAAATGCAGCGAGAACGTGATGTGAAAAAGCCCTTACAACTACAGGCAGATACTTAACCATCATGCAGTATAAATGTATGCTGCAGCAGTGCAGCAAACCTAAAGAGACAGCCAGTGTTTTTAAGAACTATCTTCAGCGCAAGAGCAAGGTGTCATGGAAGTGATGATATGACAATCAAAGATCGCATCATCAATGAGCTCCTTCAAAATTCCTATTCAAGTGCAGTGATTTATATTGATCTGATTTGGATTTCTAAATTTTCATTCAGTTTACATTTTGGCAACTGCTCTTGTGTTTTGAAATTATATTTGAAAGCATTCCACATTTTTGATTTACATTTTCTCCAAAGACTCCAAATAGTCCATTTACATTGAATATAAGGCCACCTGGATCCCAAACAACACATCATATAACACATTACAGACTTGCCTATCTGCATACTAATACAGATTTCTTTCTTTTTGATACCACCAGGGTGGGGACGCACAAGACTCACTCTCTTGTCGCAGGTCTCCAGCTAGCACTACCTTGTCCACACAAAGCACGTACACAGCCCAGGGGGCTGACACCCCTATAGAAGCTGTGTTCCTTGAGACTCTCTCAATCTCTCTATTTCAGACCTTGTGCCAAACAAACAGCAACATGATATGCTATGAGTCACACCCAAGGGTGGGGGTATGAAGTCAACCAGACACGACCATGTGGCGACCCTGTTAATCCAGCCACCACAGAGGAACTGCACCGCAGCCAGTGATGTAGTACCCCACTCTTGGGTGAGGAGTGGACACTGACTGGCATCCAGACACCAAGACAACAACACACCACTCCGGTAAGGGTTAGGGTGACAGCTCTGGAGAGGAGGAACCAGAGTAGTGGTGATGGGTGGAGAGTGCAGTTCAGAGGAGCACCCAGGAGGGAGTGAAGTCAGGAAGGACACACATAGGTGACATGGGACACAAGACACACAGTATAAAAGGACGACAGAAACATCCAGAAGACAGTTGGTGGGTGGCTGGCACGAGCTGAAGGAGTCTGTGACAGCCAGAGAGTCTATCTGAGAGGGGTGACATCTGGAAAGAGATGTCCAGAGGACTTGAGCCTGTGTGAGCCCGTCCTAAGATCTGAGTGAGGCAAGACCAGTCAGGGGAGCTTAGAGAATGAGAGAGAGTGTGCTCCAGAAGACAGAAGGGTCCCAGGTTACCAGGTAATGAGCAATCCACTTGGGGACGCCCGCATCCACAGAGACTGAATCCGTGTGGAGGGACCAGGCTGCAGAGTAGAGGGACCAGGCCCTAGCCTAGTAGACAAGACCAGGCTCAGCTAGCAACCCGGAGGTTTGTGACATCTGGCCATCTGATTGGCCAGATCGCTACCATCCATCTGATTGGCTGTCAGACTCGCAGGTCCTTGTCATTGATCGGATGTCTTCTTTGCCAGTCCCGTTGCAGGCGTCGGATAGGTGAATATGATATTTTTTTATTTTTTAACAACTTTTATTCACTTTTAGTGCACTTTCGCAGTGTATATATAGACACACTGCGAAAGTACTAGCCCGGCCCATTCACTGCCATTGGACTCGCTATACTCGCAATGAGTACCGAGTATCCGGACCTACTTGTTACGAGTATAGCGAGTCCGAATATTGCAGTACTCGCTCATCCCTAAACATCTAAGTTAAAAATAATTTTTTCAGTTGCTATATAATATTCTAAGTTTCTGAGATAATGAATTTTGGGTTTCCTTGTCTGTAAACCATAATCATCAATATTAACAGAAATAAAAACTTGAAATAGATCACTCTGTAATGAGTCTATATAATATATGTGTTTCACTTTGTGTAGTGAATTACTGAAATAATTAATCTTTTTGATGCTATTTCAATGTTATTGAGATGCACCTGTATATCTCAAAATTCAGCAAGGCTGTTTTAGTAGTCCTACGAGTGCAATAAACTATGAAGTACTATTTAGTACTGTAGTACTAATGTACTTAATGTTTGACAAATTGGCCACTCTGCTAAACTCTTCAGATTGATAACACAATTTCTTATTAAACCTTGTTATTGAAATCATTTCTATTGCATTTGTCATCATAACTTTTCAAATAGTGCAGGAAGTATTCCCTAGGCCATATGCTTAATCACTAATTCCTGAATTCCTTCCAGATATATGTGTCTATTACTTTAAATCCCGTCCAGAAACTGCTAGTTGTGTAACCCTCAGGAAATGGACAGGAATTTCCAAGATTGCAATGCTTAGGAAGGCATTAGACTAGGATTTTTCTCTGCAGTCCCTAAGGATGCACGAGTATTATTACAATAATAAATCAAATGATTGTTTGTTCTTTGTAATTTCAAATAATTTCTTAAAAAAAATAAAAACTCTCTTGAAACACAATAAACACAACAGAGAAGTATTTAAATGAAATTCATAATAGAGTAAAGTAAGCAAATAGAAACAAAAGAGTGAAGGGAAACATTTAGCAATTTTAACTCATTTTTTCATCCACTTTTTCTACCTATATGTTTCCTATTAAAAAACAAAAAGATGATCAAACATGTCAGATGGCAGATAAATATACTCACCTGGCCCCCTAAATCCTCCGGTACCAAAAAAGTCCCCCCCCCATTTCCAAAATGGCTCTGACTGTGACGGTGGCTGAAAAAATGTTCTCACATTGATTTCTCTCCATCTGACATGGGATGGAAGAGAAATGTCATTTCCTGTCCCCCCAACCCTCTCGTCTGCCCTCTACCCTCCGGTCTGCCCCTTTACGTCTTTCCTCTGATTGCGGCCTCTGGTCCAGCGGCTCTCCTTCATCTGCCATCTTTTGGGAAAATGGCATGTGCCTGCGCAGAGCAGACCCATTCCTGCTCTGCAAGGAGACTTATGTGGATGACCTCAATGAAGTCTTTGCAGGTCATGATCCTCAGGTCACATGGGTCAATTGTGATCCCATGGTGATCCCCAGTGCCTGCTCTGGAGTCATCATGGTATCGCAGTTAACCCCTATGTGACCCAAGTATTCTGACCTGTAATAACCTCACTGAGATCACTGCAGCTTAGTCTCCCGGCAGGTTGACTGTTCATATAGCATATGGAGGATGCTCCCATATGCTGTACTACTGAGAATCACAAGGGATCTCCCACTCGACTATGTCAGACCTTTTTGGGGGGATTTTCTTTTCAATAAATTGGGAGAAGAGGGTTTATGTTGGAGAGTTTTTTCAAAATAAATATTTTTTTTGTTGTGTTTCTTTGTGCCCCCACTGATTAGGTTAGGAATGTTATGTATTTGATTGATGCCTTGACATTACTAACCTCTGGCCTTGATGCCAGCAGAATTAGCCATTAGCTCACTGAAAAAATAGATAAATATAGACCCAGCCTAATTCATATATTGCAAAAAAGGGTTTTCTCCTAAACCATATCTTTTAATAAATATATTTAAGTTCAGGCAGTTGGTCCATATACAACAAGCATATACAAGAAAGGGGAAGAGTAGTTTTAACAATATCCCTGTATTTTCCCTATATACGTCCTACTTTAAAGTGGAGATTTATGTACCCTAAAAAATGGGAAGATTGGTGCCCCCATTCCCTGTTGACTGATCCCATATACCTTATATATCAGATGATTACATATAAGAGGGTTCAGTCACAGTAATCACACTCACAGTTTAAATATATTTCTGCCACATAAGCAGAGTAAGGGTCTATCCCAATACTTTCTTGCTAAGTCAAAACCTCTAACACTTTACAGAGTAGTGAGAAGGGGAGAGTAGATGAGAGCAGATACTTTGGAAATTGCAAAACTGAAGGACTTGTTCATTGATTCCTGTGCACTTGCCCTAAGGACTACATTAGAAAGACTAAGAGACAACTGTAGGATGAATTGGTGACCACTTGGGCGACATAAAAATGCCAGGGATACAGTATGTCTACATACCGACACATGAGGGAGATTCATGGGGTTGACCTGAAATGGAGATGATAGCAAAACCAATGAGAGGGGGTAACTGGGAAAAGGTTCTTCTGAAAAAAAAACCAAAATAGATATATAGAATGGGGCCCACTTTAGCGGCTGGCCAGAATGAACAACTGACATATGCCCTTTCATATGACTTGTAGCTCTTGATATATCAATCCTCCTATAACATCCTCGTTATAAATAACTACTTTTGACACTTTAACCTGTACTACTCCTGTACTACCCTTTGTACCATGTATCTATGGATATTCCCATATTATTATAGGATTTCAACTTGCAACTTGTGTAGCCATACAGAACCCAAAGAATAAGGGCCCATTTGTACCTCCAAAGCAATTGGAACTGTTTATTATGATGAGCAATTGGATTACAAAGGGACCATATATTGTTCTTCTGCAGGGACTTTTTTCAGTCTGTGTTCGCCACTGGATTGAACCATCCCCATAATTATAGATAGTAATAATTTTTTCACTTAACCCGAGAATTACCGAAATTCCATCTGATACATAAAATTGTAACAGTCTGAAAAACTTGGAATTATTTTCTACTACTACCATTGTGCGTTTGTGCATCTACTATATAAAAGCCGAAGCCACTTCCGTCTTCAAGGGACAAAAATGACGTCACACGACAGAAGTGGCTTTGGCACTACACCCGCTCAGGGTGAACTAAGATGGCGGCGAGCAGTGGCGCTTTAGCGCCCACCGTGAGCCGCCACACACCCGTACCCTCACACACCCTGCTGCCACCACACACCCTAATGCCCCCCCGCACACCCTGCTGCCCCATGGTGCCCCCGCACACCCTGCTGCCCCATGGTGCTCCCGCACACCCTGCTGCCCCCGCACACCTTGCTCCTCGGCATACCTTACTGTCCCTCTTATACCATGCTGCTCACTGCCAGCCTATGCCCAGAGATGCCTGTCTGGGGTAACTGATCTCCCGCAGGATCCAGCAGGTGCCAGGTCGGTGCTGGCACAGGAGGAGGAGCAGCGGCTCTCGCAATGCTTGGTGCCCGGCGCTGGTGACACTGGCGGCGGAGACAGAGCATCAGTGAGGTGCTGGCGGTACACACTGCAGGAGCGGCTGCGGGAGGAGGAGGAGGCGGCGGGGAGGAAGGAAGGGGAAATGCTGCACTCATCACTGCCACATGGCTCCACACCGTGGCTGCAGACAATAGCTAGGTGCCCCCTGGACCTCCCGGCATCAGCACTGCCAGGCTCCGCTCTATGAGGCTGGGCCACCATGGGCCCCCACTGCTCTCACTGCTCAACTAAAGGAGAACCCCGAGTCCACATAAATGGGTGAGTGATGTGTGTGGTGTGCCCGACGGTATACCGTGTACCACCATATACATATACACTGGGCATATACCCTGTGCCTCTGCCCTCCAGCCTCCCCTGTGCTTCTGCCCTCCAGCCTCCCCTGTGCCTCTACCCTCCAGCCTCCCCTGTGCCTCTGCCCTCCAGCCTCCCCTGTGCCTCTGCCCTCCAGCCTCCCCTGTGCCTCTGCCCTCAAGCCTCCCCTGTGCCTCTGCCTTCCAGCCTCCTCTGCTCTCCTCTGCCCTCCAGCCTCCTCCACTCTCCTCTGCCCTCCAGCCTCCTCCACTCTCCTCTGCCCCCCAGCCTCTTCCGCTCTCCTCTGCCCCCCAGCCTCTTCCGCTCTCCTCTGCCCCCCAGCCTCTTCCACTCTCCTCTGCCCCCCAGCCTCCTCCACTCTCCTCTGCCCTCCAGCCTCCTCGGCCCTCCAGCCTTCTCTGCCCTCCAGCCTCCTCCGCTCTCCTCTGCCCTCCAGCCTCCTCCGCTCTCCTCTGCCCTCCAGCCTCCTCTGCTCTCCTCTGCCCTCCAGCCTCCTCTGCTCTCCTCTGCCCTCCAGTCTCCTCTGCTCTCCTCTGCCCTCCAGCCTCCTCCGCTCTCCTCTGCCCCCCAGCCTCCTCCGCTCTCCTCTGCCCCCCAGCCTCCTCCTCTCTCCTCTGCCCCCCAGCCTCCTCCACTCTCCTCTGCCCTCCAGCCTCCTCGGCCCTCCAGCCTCCTCTGCCCTCCAGCCTCCTCCGCTCTCCTCTGCCCTCCAGCCTCCTCCGCTCTCCTCTGCCCCCCAGCCTCCTCCGCTCTCCTCTGCCCCCCAGCCTCCGCTGTTCTCCTCTGCCCTCCAGCCTCCGCTCTCCTCATATATATATGTTTGTATATAATATACATGTGTGTTTGTGTATATGCAAATAATGTCTCTATATCTATACCTCTATATAGATTTGTGTGTGTGTATGTGCCTTTGTCTATATGCAATGTACAGTATGTGTATATATCTCTACATCTATATAGATTTGTGTGTGTATGTGCCTTTGTCTATATGCAATGTACAGTATGTGTATATATGTGTGTGAAAGATGTATAAAAACACCTAACCAGAGTAGACTGATTTGATATAAAGAGCTCTACACAGGTATACCTGGTAATGGCTATAACTCAATTGATGACACAGACTCGGTCTTCAAATGAATAGCTCTAGCTTTATTGTTTGTATCTGCTTATATACGTTTACAGAAGAAAAAAATAGGTTACATCATATGATGACAAATATGATGAATATGCAGTATAGACAGTTTTGAGATGATTAATTAGTGACCTTTACGAGAGTTACAGAAGATAAGAACTTGTACACTGGGCTTACTTATGGCTTGGTGGTCTTATCTATAAAACAACAAGGACAAATACAAGAATGTGCTGAGTTATGCTGACTTCTCTTAAACAAACTGTTACACAGGCCTCTAGTCAGAATAGACATGATAACTAATAATATGGCTTTTTTGGATACAATATGGCGGAAGCTACACAGTACCTATGATGTCGTCTTTAACATGTGTGTATGTAATATAATTTGTGAATGATATGTGTGTATGTATATATATATATTTCTATATCTTTATAGATTTGCATGTGTGTACATATAATGTGTGTGTATCTAATATATAAATATATAAAAGCCGAAGGCACTTCCGTCACTTTGGCCGCACTTCCATCACTTTGGCCGCACTTCCGTCACTTTCTCCACACACACACACACACACACACACACACACACACTCCGCTATACTTACCACTGTAAATACCCATTGCACCTAGCAGCAGCTGCCAGCTCCTCTGAGAGGCAACACAGGTGTCTGTATACCGGTACTCAGTCACCTGCAACCCACAGTGGGGGCGGTTGTGGCACCAGCGTCCGGCCATGCTGTCAGGGAGATGACTGGTGGCATTTAAAGACACAAGGTTACCTTAGGGCTCTGCCGCTCATGATGCATGCAAGGCATAGTGTCAGAACAGCCTATTGGTCACGCCCTTCTATTAGATCAGGCGGGCTGCTCCGCACTGATTACATGCCTCACACAATGACAGGCGCCCCCAGAGGGCCCAGCTACAAACTGCAGATATGCAGTCGCCCCCACTGTGGGTTGTAGGTGACTGAGTACCGGTATACAGACACCTGTGTTGACTCTCAGAGGAGCTGGCAGCTGCTGCTAGGTGCAATGGGTATTTACCTGGCAATTTTTTGGTGATTTTTTCTCTGTTTTTATGTCCTATTTCGGTGAACCACAGAATATTAGATATACATATGGCGACAAGCATATGGTTAGGACTTGTAAGCGTGGGGGCCCTTGACGGTGGTTACAAGCTTACATATTTTGGCCAAAATATCCACAAACACCCCACATTTTCATCTTTAGTGTTTTATTGCACTTTTTATCTGCAGTTTGTAGCTGGGCCCTCTGGGGGAGGCCTGTCATTGTGTGAGGCATGTAATCAGTGCGGAGCAGCCCGCCTGATCTAATAGAAGGGCGTGACCAATAGGCTGTTCTGACACTATGCCTTGCATGCATCATGAGCGGCAGAGCCCTAAGGTAACCTTGTGTCTTTAAATGCCACCAGTCATCTCCCTGACAGCATGGCCGGACGCTGGTGCCACAACCGCCCCCACTGTGGGTTGCAGGTGACTGAGTACCGGTATACAGACACCTGTGTTGCCTCTCAGAGGAGCTGGCAGCTGCTGCTAGGTGCAATGGGTATTTACCTGGCAATTTTTTGGTGATTTTTTCTCTGTTTTTATGTCCTATTTCGGTGAACCACATATACTTACCACTAGCCCTGCGTCCGCCGCCTGGATCCTCAGTCGACATGTCGCGAGACTTCCTGGACGCCATATTGGATCCAGTAGTTGGGGGGCGGTGACATACTTTGTCCAAGATGGCGTCCGGGAAGTCTCGCGAGACTCCCCAGATGCCAGATTGGATCCAGTCGTCCGGGGGCGCCGACATGTCGACTGACGATCCAGCCGGCGGGGAAGAGGCACGGCCGGTGGTAAGTATAGCGGAGTGTGTGTATGTGTGTGTATGTGTGTGCTGACCACTCTGCCCACGCCGCTGCGCTGACCACTCTGCCCACGCCGCTGCGCTGACCACTCTGCCCATGGCGCTGCACTGACCACTCTGCCCACGCCGCTGCGCTGACCACTCTGCCCACGTCGCTGCGCTGACCACTCTGCCCACGCCGCTGCGCTGACCACTCTGCCCACGCTGCTGCACTGACCACTTTCACCGCACTCACTGCTAACCACTGAGCCACCGCGCAGTGCTAACCACTGAGCCACCGCGCAGTGCTAACCACTGAGCCACCGCGCAGTGCTAACCACTGAGCCACCGTGCAGTGCTAACCACTGAGCCACTGCATACTCTGCTACCCACAGAGCCGCCTTTATACACACAATTCATTTCACCGCACTCCCGTAACTATTAGTAAATAAACTATATATGGATTCTAGACCAGTGTTTCCCAACTCCAGTCCTCAAGGCACACCAACAGGTCATGTTTTCAGGATTTCCTTAGGATTGCATAGGTAATAATTTACTCACTTGCACAGGGGATAATTCCATCATCTGTCTAATGATAAGGAAATCCTGAAAACATGACCTGTTGGTGTGCCTTGAGGACTGGAGTTGGGAAACACTGTTCTAGACTACCCGATTCTTTAGAATCGGGCCGCCATCTAGTTTATATTATAAACAGACAAGCTGCCATTGGATTGTCTGGGAAAAGTCACACATACTCCAAATTCTACAGAAACTCAAATATAAACTTTTATTCCTTGGTATTTTATCTTGTTCATTAAAAGTGAAATAAACAATCACCATTGTAAAGAGCTTTCTAAATATGAATATGAGTAGATACATGTCATGTTCCGACTTGTTATCTTACTGGAAAGAGAAGAATCAAAAAATATGTTGCCAAGATTTGCCTTAAACTTCTCCATTGATTCCAGCTACAGCTTTATTCTTTTCAGATTATTCTAGTTACTTGTCATTTCTTGTGTAGTTAGATCACCCAAGAAGCTGAACTCATGCAGATTTTAGATGGTCTTTAATCCTATAAAGAAAGTTAAAGTGCTTTACTGAAGGATGGTTTTCAAGATATTTACAAAGCTATATTTTACCATTAATACTCAATGATAAATTATTATGTATTTTAGTGTCATCAGACCATATTGGGAGGGGGGTGTTAGTCTTGTGCCTCTGGTGCATTAGGCCACCTGATGTGGTGGTACAAGGTGTATCTCCGGCAACTGCATTTTGCCACCCCCTGAAGTGGGATTTGACCATTCTCTGGACCGGATGTCAAGCTGACAGTGGGCTCAGAGACGTTGCAGTGCTGGCTCCTAATCATCAATTGTACTCAAGTCTTTCACATAAAAATGAATCCCTGACCGCCAGCATTTTTGGCTCTAGAAGACATCAGCAGCTTGATCACTCAGCTGATTACACTGCTGACATCGCTCCTCGATGCCATAGTAGCGTGCAGAGCATTGGTGGTAAGTGCTCCAGTGGAGCTAAAGACATTGCCTATTTTTTTGTAATACGAGTTGGAGAAATTCAGAGACATTGTTTGGAGGTGAGGAAGAGATAAGTGCCTACGCAATATGATGTACAGGAGAAATTTGAGAACTCAATATGAAGAGCAAGTGGGAGATGGGGGTTATGTGTGAGAAAGCAGTAAGAGTGGGGAATGGATGCAGGCACAGAATGGGGAGCAGGGGGGGAAAGAAATTTAAGGGTACAGTATGAAGAATGAGGGGACAAGATGGGTGCTGAAGCAGTAAGAAGATCGAGAGGCTGGGATGTTTGTGGATACATTATAGGGAATGAGGTGGCAGGAAGGGTGTTGGCATAGTTTGGGGAGCAAGGGGGAAGAATGGTTTCAGACACAGCAATGAGGAGTTAGGGGGTGGGATGGGTAAGATCACAGTATGGGGAGCAAGGGAGCAGGGTGGGTGTGGGCAAAGTATGTAGAAAGAGGGTGCAGGATGGATACGGACACAGTATGGGGAGTGAGGGGGAGGGATATGTGTAAACACAGTATAAGGAATGAGGTGGCAGGATGGGTGCAGACACAGTATGGGGAAATAGGTGCAGACACATTATGGGGAGCGAGGGGGGGATGGACGCAGACACACTATTGGAAGAGAGGAGACTTGATCAGTGCACCGAAGTAGCGTACCCACACAAAGGGGTACTGCACTCACTGAACAGGTGAGGTGTCCTAGTCCTAAAGAAAATTGGAGGTGAACCTCCAAAAAACACACCCACACATCCTAGGACCCAGGGGACCATGGTCGAACCCAGGGGGAGGGCCCAGTCAAAAAGGTGACAAGGGAAGAACAGACAGTGAGAAGTGAGAGAGTAGAAGTGAGTGAGTAGAAGTGAGTGACCAAGGACCAAGCTGAAGCCAAGTGTGCTGGTGAGAACAGAGAGAACTCCAGGGGTACAGGTGGAGTGAGTCTGGGCGCCCAGATCCAGGACTAAGATAGTTGGACGGAGGGGTGGTCAAGAACCAGGGAAACGCACTGAGCATGGCACGGGCGCTGCAAGCCCAAAATACCGAACTGTAGTCCACGCAATCTCCAGGAGTGGTGGCGGCAACCACTGAGAAGGCATGTGAACTAGGGTCAGGAGACAGGTACCAGTCAGGACCCGTGGCTGCTAGATTGGGGGACTGCGTGGGGAGACACTGACAGGAGAGGCAAAGAAGTAGTGCTGGGAGAGTGACCATAGTACGAGGAGGCACACAAAGGGGTCCTAGGCGAGCTATTCCGATTCTTTATGGACAGGCCAGACTGGACTTGGTAGTGAGAAGCGCCCGGTTGCCAATTGCAACTGAAATGAGTAAACCGAGTACAGAATTCCAATGCTTTGTGAGACTGTGTTATTTCCCACCTGCAGAGCCGCTGACTGCCACAGTACACGAGACACGAAGGCCCAGCGTATCACGGCCTTTCAAACTCTTTCTACTAATCATGTCAGCCCCGGAGTACTGCTCCACCTACGGGGATCGATGAGATCAGGCTGTCATGCCAACAACCCAGAGGTCTGACCCGCAGCGTCGGACCACACTGACCGAGCACCATAGTGGCATCACGAACATTTCCCCTATAAACTTTATTCCCATCCAACACACTCCAGAACCTGATTCCCAGCCAGTTAGTAATACCGACTCTCTCGGGGTCACTGGATCAGGGTCTCAACCGCTGTGACAGAACTGTCAGCTCGGTTCAAGTACCCCACGGCCCCGGGATTGGGCGAGTCACAGACACAGTGTAGGAAGTAAGGGATGTCTTCTGGAACACACTGATGGCATCATGGGTGCCATGGCTGTCAGAAGCAGTGACGTCAGTGAGGTCAAAAGAATTCACAGCTGGAGATCTCACGGTACCTTCTGTAACCAAAGGTGAACTCACTGACAGACTGCTGGATAGCTCTGCTGCCATGTCATGCAGTCTGACAGTCCAAAAGTCTGGCAATCCATGTGACACAACGGCTTTGTTTGACTAATGGTAGCAGAAAATTCTGTCATTGACTTCACTGGCAGGCACAAAAGGTGCCGTGAGAGCCCCAGCTGTGAACTCTGGTGACCTCACTGACATCAGCGCTCTTACATACACAGGTTCCACGCTGTCATCAGTGTTTTCTGGAGGCTGCACCTCACCCAGCATACTGTGTCCGTGCACTAATACTGCCCCCTTTCTCCTTATACTGTGTCTACACCCATCCCATCCCCTCGCTCCCCATACTGTCATTATTGTGTTCGGAAAGATTACATGAGCAGTCACGTCTTGAAATGTTACCGCTACCACAGCCTCCAGATGTAGCAGCAGAACCTAGGATTGCCATGGGACATCGTGTGGATTACATGGAACTGTAGGGTGTTTTGGGTCAATAAATTGGTGAAAGAGGGTGTCTCTGATTTTTAAATAAAATTTTTTTTTGTGTTTGCAGTTATTATTTTAACCTAGATAATTAGCAATGAGGGTGTTTCATAAACACTTATTCATTACGAATGGAGGGTTGATGGCATATATATACCAGGGTTGCCACTGCACCAGGGCCATCAGGGAGTGGAATGGTAATACCAGATTTGATGTATGTGTTCTGGGGTGTCTGCAGCCTGATATTCTTTGGCTGGAACGGGCCAATAAATATGGACCAGTCTGATAATACCATCCCCCTGCTGTCAGCTTTATTTGTGCTGGTTATAAAAAAAATGGTGTTGTTTTTCCAATTATTTATTTAAGATGTGGGGCCTCTCTATATTGCTAATCAGCACAGATAAAGTAGAGAGCTGCAAGCTGATATTATTACGGTGGAATATGGATATGGGCCCCTTCCCACCCCCTAGATGATAGTTTTTACTTGGTTTATTATCAAATAGGGGGAATGCCACATCCTTTTTTAAAATTAATTCTTTATGTTTACACTACACTTTGGGTTAGGATCCAGAGAGTTGGTTTGAGGTGAACCGATCACAGACACTGGCACACAGAAGGTGAGGGGTGTGTATAGCAGTCTGACTGCATCCAATTACAAATGCTGTCACAGAGGGTGGAAGGAGGGAGCAGTGAATATTCATTTGGTTTAATAAGTGGGCTAGGAAACAATCTGACAGCAATCTTATGATTGCATGGTAAACATGGTATGTAAAATTTTCTTGCTGATACCAATTTTGCTTCCTTCTTTTGCTCTTTAGCCCTTACTACCACCATTTTACAACACTTTCGTTTGGGTCCCCATTAACTTATATGGGGTTTGGGTTCAAGTTCAGGTCAAATCCAGGTCCCAAACCAGACATTTTTTATAGATCCGGTTCTTTAAACCCGAATATCCATGGGTCTGCTCATCTCCATTCATTGCTATTTCTAGTATTCTCATACTGTAATATAAACTGGTTGTTCTACAAAGTGGAGGGGTAATAAAATGCAGTCCCTAAATGTGTTTTTTTTAATTGTTTTATTAGGTGCATCCATATAAATGGCCCAATCTGTTCTTCTGACAGATTTATTTAACTCCTTCTGTAGAACAGATATCTTTGTGATGAGCTATAAGGTGTGCATAATATGGCACATTGGCTCACAATTACTATTTTGTTTGAATTTGTGTATACAGACTACACAGTCAGGATTAATAAGAAACAGTTCTTTTCTAGTGACTGGACACATACTTGTTCCAGCAACAGCTGCAGCTATGCTAGAGGGACTATATTAAGCAGACAGCAGATGGCGATGTGTGAACTGTTAGAGTTTATTTAGCCTGTACTCTATGACCTCTTAGTTTTTTGTGTCAGTTCCCTTCCTGTATTCTCCATGTGTTGATTATGAAGACACTGGTTGTTGTAAGTCCCAAGTAAAACAGCTCATTCTCCCTCAATGTTTAGAGGGGAACTCCAGGGAGATATTTTTTGTGCTCTCCCTGCCCTTCTACATGATGAAGCAGAGCTGGGCACTACAGTACTAATATATATATAGATAACTTATAAATCTATAAAATCATATCTGCCCCTCAGCTTTCACCCCTCCCTTTGGGAACAGAGAAATTCATGGTCTTGATGCAGCAATGACAGGAGGTGTGTTGGGGGGTGTGGACCTGGAGCTTCAGGATCATCTTACATTCCTGCACCCTCACACTTCTGTATGGGTGGAGGGGCGTGGCCACCAGTTTTTTGGTTACATAATCCTGCCCCCTGAAATTTTCTATGGATTGTCTCAGTCCCAACAAAGCATCCAGACATCTCTCCAGCATCTGTTAGACATGGTATAAACCCCAAAGCTCCATTATCAGGGGGCAGTATGTACTGTGACCATGGGGCTGGCAGCCACGCCCCTGCCACATCCTCTCTTCATACAGAAGTGTGAGGAGGTGGAAATGTAAGATGATCCTGGATTCCTAAGGCCCACACCCCCCAGCACACCTCCTGCTCTCTGCAGATGAACCACTGAAATCCTCTGTCCCTTAAGGGAGGGGTGAGAGCTAAGGACCAGATATGGTTTTATTGATTTAAAAACAATCTTTAGAAACTAAAACTGTAGTGCCCAGCTCTGCTTCATCATGTAGGACGCTAGGGACAGTTCAAAAATAATTTTTCACCCCAGAATTACCCTTTAAGTACTGCATCTATTGATGATTCTGCTGAAAGCTGTAATATGCAACATTTAGTATTCATATAGGTCCTTTGATAATAAGCTTAAGTTATTTAGCTGCTTTGATTCCCATTGATATCAGATATCTGGTAGTCAGTATTTAATTCTCCCTGCAGTGCCTTCTATAAAAAATAGAGTATTGTATACAAATTAAGTTGAAAGTGAATAGCCATCCTTGTACTTGTTGGGGTCCCCAGAGGCACACACTTCATAAGATGAGAGTCTTAAATGGAACCTTTATTAAGTAGAAATTCCATATTATTATTATTATTATTTATTTATATAGCACCATAATATTCCACGGCGCTTTACATGTTAAGAGGGCAGACTAGGACAAGTAACATAGTAACAATACAAGTAACAATATCCATATAGACCATTAGAAAATGTGGTTTTGATACTGGATAAGTCGTTTATAAAGAACAAAACTTAGTATGAAAAATTTAGGAATCTAAGTTGTAGATTACATAGTAGAAATGTCTAAAAACCGGTCGTAAGTCAAATGAGTAACTATGCATTAGATTGACTGACTATCTTTTGTTCATTTTACAGAAGGTTAATCTACATCCGAGCTCTTTAATGTCTTGTAAGGTGATCTCGTTGTTTAGATTTCTTGTAAAGAAGTGACTTGTCATTAGTTATTCTGTTATTTTAAAGTGCAAACCCGGGAGTCTTATTGTACATTTTAATGTGACAGCTGTGTTTCTGTTTATGTTAACACTTGCTCTTCAATATTGTTTTGGCTTGAAAGAACTTTGATATTTGGCGTCTTGAGCACCAAAGAAGATAGACGTGATCTAAGCATGGAAATTGAAAGACCATGGAAATACTCTTCATTGAAATGTAGGAAATTGAGGATAGGGTGGAGACAGACACTTACTACTTTCACATTAACTGAAGCTAGGACTTCTAAAAGGATAAACTGGTGAAACGATGATGTGATGGCTGTAAATACCATGGGGAACAATACTGCTAGTGATTGTTGATCTACGTTATTAATGATATGAGGAAAGATTAGGATGTTTTGAGTAGAGTAACACTTATGGTGTCAAGTTCAATAAGGGTTTAACAAAGCAAATAACTGTACATGTCCAATTCAACTTTGTTTTGTTTTAAAGACGTTAAGGGTTATTTATGCTCTTGAAGTAGACCAATCAATTAAACAATATGTTTTCTTGACAGCCCTTTTATATGGAACATACGCAGAATAAAATGCATCATATACGATAATAGAGTTCATTATACTTACTATGAATTAATGTTTTGGAAAATACAGAATTTTTGTAATTTCTCTTTTTTCTGATGTGAAAGACCATGTGAAACACCACCCATTAATGAAAAATGGTTGGATATTTTGATTGGTTCAATTATTAACAATATTTGAAAAGCTGTTAAAGGAGTTTTCCAAGTAAATGATAACATTTCTTGAAAGATAATTGTTGTGATTACAAAAGAAGCTATTTAACGGCTAAATCCAATGCTGTTCCAGAGTCATTGCTAAGTTGCTTTCAGACAGTCATTTGCAGGAATCATAGTTATCCGAACACAAGACCTCTGAGTCCAGTTATTGGCTACACCTGCACTCTAAGGTGATGCCAGTCATTCACACTATTATAGTAGTAGTTTTTCTGACTGAGCTCCCTCTTCCCTTCCCCCGCCCTGCAGCCAGCTGAGACCTCCATCTTGTTGGAGTCCAGCACACACTTTTCATGGTTTTAATTACAAATAGAGGCATATAAACCCATTCACATTACACAACTCCGCTAGTCATAGTGTTAGGACCCGATAAGACGGAAACACCTTGGCGTTGGTTATGGGCACTCCGCAGTGGCCACTGCTGAAGCTTAGTCTTCCTATTTGCATTGTATTCTAGAGCAGTGATTGCTATATTCCCTTTTTTCATTATGCCTGTATAAGCTGTGCAGCCCAGCCACTCATTGCATTTATCTCAGTGTGCATATTAAGTGCTTAGTGTCGCAGCAGATTATCCTTTTCTTTAACAATTTGTTTTTCTGCTTGCACCTACACTCTAAGGTGATTCAGTCATTCACACTATTATTTATTATCAGTTATTTGCATCAGACATCATATCTGTATAATGGGTATCATTGCTACAGCCATGGAAAAAAGATGGGTCAGAATAATGGATTATCAGGGCTGTGTTCTGTACCATTAGGGCTACATCACAAGTTAATTTATAAAGCTATGTTTAACATTTGCTGCCTTTTTGTTATGTTGCACAACTCATTTTTGCATACTCTCTGTATGTCTGCAGCCTTCAGTCCAAAAAGGCGACCTGGGACGACTTTCCCAGGATATGAGGGAACCCTTTCTTCACACTTAAGCCCTATACAAGGATTTGGACTTTCTGTGGGTTACTTTACAGTAGCAGTTGGCTGACCCAGTAGTCTCGGGCAAGGATGGTAAAATAAAGTCGGGTCAGTATAAGGAGGGACAAAGGCAGATACAAAACTGCAATCTGTGGAAAAGCCAGTGATATGACTGAACCCTACCACTCACATGGGGATGAAAAACCAGGTAGACTTGTTAACCTGCAATCCAAAAGTCCCTATTTAGATTGGAGCCACTTCATCTGACCCTGATTTGTCCTACCTAATCGAAGGTTGGCAGACTAAGATTACACAATGGCACCTTTACTTAACATTGACTGCCCCCTAATGTTTCTAACTGTGCCCTCAATAAAAACAAAGTGTTGCATAAAACAACAATAACCATAAAGGAAGTACACTCAAACAAAGATGAGAGACAGGGCTAAGAACAGTCATACAAGGCATATGGAGAAAAATAGAAATGACTCAAAAGATTACTGTATATGTGGAAAGCACCCAAATACTAAAAGTAACAGAAAGAGAGGAATGCTGGGAAGGGAAAATCACAAACAGACTGTGGGGAAAAGCAATTAAGATAATTCAGCAAGGAAACCTTAACTGAAGAGCTGGGACTCCCAAACATCCATCTACTTGGAATATAGCCAGCAATGAATGTATGTGCATGGTGAGTTTAAATAGCTCCTCCTAAAATGTGATGATAGAGCAAACAAAATGAAGAAGTGTAAACACCAGGACAGGAAAGCAAGGCAAAGGAAATGAAAGATAATAGAACTATCAGCAGCAGGACAACATTAAACAGGCTGTCATCCAAAAGAAAGAGAAATTCACTACACAACCAGAGTGTCACAAGGTGTTTGGCTAAAAACTGGCAGAGTATCATGGTGGCATATGGCGCTGTTCACACTACAGATTCTAACACTCCACACTATGGTTTCTCTGATGCTTCTGAGTTCCACAGGCAGGTTCGGGCATTGATCACCTGTGTTCTCATAATTGAATGGACTAGAAGGGTTAATCTCTGTATAACTCCTGATTACCTCTAGGATTACATGTTCTGGAAAACCAATCATAGTTGCTCCCTGCCTTTTTAAAATGATGAAATATGTCTTCCCATGCGGACTATGGATTTTACAATACCAGTCCATGTGCTGTGGCGATCCAGTTGCTGGTGATCTACTGAAGCGTTGTTTGGAGTGCTGTGAAAATCCTCTTGTCATTTTCCGCCTTATTTCCTCCTGTGCATGTATGGTCTTATACCTCTGTGTCTATTGCTGTGAGTGAGCAGCATTGGTTCCCCATTGTGTGGGGTTTTATGACTCCTGCCTTGCCCCTCCTGGGTGAGGTATAGGGGGTATGAGACCAGGCATGGTAAGATGCAGGGCAAGGGTGGCAGCTCTGACACCCTCACCATCAGAGGAAACTCTGGGATAAGGGACAGCTAGGACCCCTCTTGCCTCATGGTCAGTCTAGAAGACCCATTTCCCAGTTATTCATTACTATTCCATGACATTGTGGTTACTGGATCGAGCTGAGACATGTAAACTGGCATCAGATGTCAAGAAGGTAGTCAAAAGTGTTGTTAGGTAAGCCATGTCAGAATCAGGTGGTATAGGACACACCTGCTCACTACATGGGTCACAATGAGGATCAGGCATACAAATAGCACCAGAGATGTATTGTAACCAAACAATAACTTGCAACTCCCAGAAGTATAATGGGAGTTTAAATAGAGTGTGGTATTGCCCCATTGGCTACATCAGGGAACTGATTAAAACTGCTGAGCAGTTGTAAAGCAACACATATTTTGCTTGACTATAGAGTACCACAATTCTCAGCCAAACCAGTATGCCTGGTTGGACAGGGCTTGTGCTGACTAGTGGTATTGCTTATAACATTTCTCCAATGACGCCCAACTCCCTCAGGATTAAAATGGCAGTGCCTGGCCACAAGGCTCAAATCGCAGGATACAGTCCAGGTAGAGATGTAACAAATATAGTCCCAGCTCAGGAAGAAGT
Organism: Allobates femoralis; assembly: GCA_033576535.1. Taxonomy (NCBI): domain Eukaryota; kingdom Metazoa; phylum Chordata; class Amphibia; order Anura; family Aromobatidae; genus Allobates; species Allobates femoralis. The sequence goes on from JARQOC010000006.1 coordinate 97,361,925, forward strand.
TTAATGCAGAATTCATTTGTACAGTAAGTTTTAGTTTTAATTGATAACTTTGGTCTTTACAAGAACAAAAATAAATAAGCTGTGAATATTCTAATTGAAAACAGTATGTACAACTGTAGCCTATGTCCTATACCTTATGTTGCTTTGTACTTGGATGTCACTAATATTCTGTAATCATCAATTTTTATAATCTGACTAATATTATGAGTAGACTTGGCATATCTGGAATAATAGCCACAATTTATGACATATGAATAACACCTCTCCTATCTTTAATGTAAAGCAGTACAAATAGTCAATTAGTGGTCCAAATACATATATTTTTTTTTTCTATAATACCAAAGTTCCAAAGTTAGACTCATGAATGATATAATAGGTTTCTGACCTAAAGGAAAAATTGTCAAATTAATTACTTCCATTTTATTGTAATATGTCCATATATGTTATCCTAACCCTAAAATAAACATTTGTTTTTAGTTTATCTTTTAATAAGTTCCTAGTCTAGACTCATTCATTCATTTTGCAGTGATGTTCTTTGATTTAATGCTAGAAGCCCACATTTGCTTTATTCTTCAAATATTCCCATATTAACCTTAATTATATATTTCATCTTGACTAATGAAACATCTGTTGCCAATACAAGCATGCAAAGGAAAAAGTGACCCGAACAACCAGAAAAACATTGAATCCAAAACATCAGAATGGATCTTTTTACCTAAGCGTTTATTCCATTAACTTTGACAAATTGCAGATCTGTGCATGGAATCTTACTGCTCATTAGAGCTGTGTTTATTGGAACAGTCTCTATCTTTATGTCTATATTTATGCTGGGAAACTTTTGTTGAATACTTGAATAGTGTTTATAGAATAATATTAAAATGGAAATGATCTCTAGGCACTAAAAGGGTGTCTGTCAGACCAAACTGACAGTATAAACTAAGTACAAAGCCTTCTAGGGGATATAGCCTCTATGAAACAACCTTTGTTCTAATCATTTCCTTTGTTCTGCAGAAATTGAATCAAACATGCCAATCAGACTGCTCAAAGCACCATTGGTGTAGCCAGAATGCTCAAGTGCATCATTTTGCCTGCTGCTATTACACTTCTCAGTCCCCCTCACTGGTAATTGACAGAACAGGCTTACCTGCTCTTTTCTCTGCAGACATTGCTTACTCCATGCAAGCCACCATTGTCAATCACCAGTTAGCAATGAGGGATGAGCGAACTTTCACCGAACATGTTCGCCAATTTCAAATTTGGCATGAACATTGATGATTCGGCTTGCAATCGGACACCCGAGCAATTTACTAGAAAATAGGCCAGCCTTGATCTGGAAAAAAGGTTTGAAATATAAAATGGCCCTAAAACCTTCTTTGTGTTTGGGGACAAAATGCTGGCCAGACATCGGCTCTACCGTGTTCTTGTAAACAGTAGATTTTTTGGCGCTTTAAAATAAATTTTTAAACTTCCTGGAGTTTTCAAGTGTAAATAGTGCAAATAGTGGCAGCAGCTGTGAAGTCCAGGAACCTTACAATGTCCTTTAAACATCCATTTAAGCTATATATATTTTTGTACCTTTTATATATTTTTTTACTTTAATTATTTTATTATTGTATTATTTATATTTTATTTTTATTATTTTATTATTTATTTTATTTTTTGGAATTGTTTTTTTTTAGAGCAACCTTTATTACTGCAGAAAGTCAGCAGTGTGCGAGGCCACCTTTTCCACAGTTAACTGCTATCAATTCAGATAATAATAGCATATGTCCATTATTTTGCACTGATGGGGCTGTGCTGCATTTTAAGCCACCAGCACAGGTACAGCAGGCATATATGGGCTGCCACTCACCCCAGCTGCCAAGTTTTACCTGACTGGCAACCAAAAATAAAGGGGAGGCATTTTTTAAAAATTATTTCTTGAAATACTAATGCACCTGGGAAGGGGACAGTCTGTCCTTGAAACGCGTGTTATGCACCTTAATTATTTTACCTGTTGTATTTTTTCTAATAAATCAGTTTTAACACTGCATCTTTCTCATTTTATTCTGGTCCTCAACCCTGCAGCACTCTACAAACCCAGTTTTTTTCTAGTTTCTTCCCTTCAAAAAAAAAACTATGTTGGGCTTTGTTGTATTTTGGGTTGACAACCAGGTAAAACCAGGCAGCTGGGACCTGGAATCCTCAGTGTGTGGAGGCCCAAGTGTGCTAGCCCACTGTGAATTGCAGCCTGCAGTCACCCCAGAAAATGTTTAATTCATAGAAGTGCCATTTGCTGGCACTGTGCTGACTCTTCCAGTTGTCCTATGGCAGTGGCAAACTGGGTAATAAGGGGTTAATGCCAGCTGAATTTTGCAACTGGCATTAAGCCCAAGGTTCATAAATTCAAGCCAGTTTTAGAGCTGGCCATATTGAACCTCTAAGTAAATAGTAAATAATACACCACACCATTGAAAAACATTGAAAAAAAAATAAAATATGCAGCAAAACATTATGCTTTTTCATCATACTGCCATAAAAAGTGGAATAAAAAAATGCATGTAAATAAAAAGGGTATTGCTGAAAACATCACCTTGTCTTGCAAAAAGCAAGGCACCACACAGCTCAACAAACAGAGAAATTAATAACCTATAGCACTCAGACTACAGCAATGTGAAAACAATACATTTTTCTATTTAAAAAATTATGGTTTAAAAGCTGCAAAACAGAAAAAAACAATATGGTAAATATGTGACTAATGTACCTGAGGCAAGGTGGTAGCATTCATAGAGGAGAGGGGGTGTGGCTTCATAGCCAAAGAAGGTAAAGGTCATCAGTGCTATGTCAACTGGTCCACCCTGCTCCATGACCATCTTACCAAAGGACATTACACAATCTATGTTGGGGAGGAGGTCACCTTCACGAAGGTGATGGGCAGCAAGGGGTGATTCACAGTTGGTGTAATATGGGTTGCCACCACCGATGAGTTTGAAAACAGGCAGCAGGAGGCTGTCTTGGAGAGAATTTTGGATGCCTGTGCTGGGTAAGGATGGAGTGGCAGGGGGAGGACGGAGCACAGAGCGGCAGGGGAGAGGAGGATGGAGGATGAAGCGGCGGGGTGGGAGAGGCCAAAGCAGCACACTCAGGGGGAAGACAGAGGATGGAGTGGCGGAGGGGGAGGAAGGAGGAGGAAGCAGTGTGGTGGGGGGAGGATGGAGCGGCACAGGCAGGGGGAGGACGGAGTACAGAGCGTTGGGGGGGAGGAGGACAGAGGATGAAGCGGCAGGGTGGGGGAGGATGGAGCAGCACAGGTGGGGAGGACGGAGGATGGTGGCAGAGGGGAGGAGGACTAAAGAAGAGGAGGAAGCGGTGGGGTGGGGAGGACGGAGCACAGAGCGGCAGGGGGGAGGAAGGAGGACGAAGCGCGGGAGGATGGGCAGCACAGGCAGGGGAGGATGAGGGGAGGACAAAGGAAGGAGGAGAAGTGGTGGGTGGGGGATGATGGATCGGCACAGGCAGGGGGAGGACGGAGCAGCAGGGGGAGGACGAAGCATGGAGCACAGAGCAGAGGGGAGAGGAGGATGGAGGACTAAGCGGTGGGGTGGGAGAGGCTGGAGCAGCACAGGCAGGGGGAGGACAAAGGATGGAGAGTCGGAGGGGAGGAGGACAAAGGTAGGAAGAGGAAGCGCTGGGATGGGGGAGGATGAAGCAGCACAGTCAGGGGGAGGACAGAGCACAGAGCAGCGGGGGGAGAGGAGGATGGAGGATGAAGCTGCGGGGTAGGGGGAGGACGGAGCAGCACAAGCAGGGGGAGGACGGAGGATGGAGTGGCAGAAGGAAGGAGAACAAAGGAAGGAGGAGGAAGCAGTGGGGTAGGATGGAGTGGCACAGGCAGGGGGAGGACGGAGCGGCAGCGGGAGGACGGAGCACAGAGCGGCGGGGGGGAGGAGGAGCATTAATGCATCCGGTTTTGGAATTAGGATTTTTGCAATGTTAAAAACCACATCCGGAACCGGATCCAGTTCCCATAGGCGCCAATGTTAAAAAAAATGGATCCTGTTTTGCAACCACTCTGAAAAAAGCAGCCTGCATGATTTTTACCGCAGCCTTCAAAACCGGATCCGGTAACCGGTTTGCCATTTTGGCAATCCGGGTTTTCTATTACAGCACATGGGCTCAAATGCTCAATGCTCAAAACCAGATCCAGATGAGCCATACGAATGGAATACACCATTGTTAGGGCTACAAAAGCCAAATGTGCATGCTCCAATGGCTGCCCTACATGTGAGGGAGCAATTTTGCCAGCACTTTATATCAGAAGTTGGTGCCTTCATTGTACTTGACATTTACAGATCACATTTGTGTTGTACTGTATACAGCCACAAAATCTGTGTGTGCCTTAATGTGTGTACGAATTTCTGTTTGTTATTATACATCAAGAAGTTGTTTTTTTTAAGTAAAAACGCTTTAAGAAATGAATTGTGTGACTTCCTTACTGTATGTACTGTATGTGCATCAACATTGCACATGTATGGGTAGTTCAACAATACCATACTATGTTTGGCCCAATCGCCCTTGGACACAATACTACATCTGCCACGGAGCATCAAATCCATGATGAGCTTCCATGATTAATGTTGCTGCGAAGGCACGTGAACAAGGTAAACATTGTTGGTGTGGCCCCAATGTTGTGAAGCTAATTATGCAACACCACTCCTAGACATTATGTGTTGTGAGGTTTACTAAACCACACTTGAATGACATTACTAATTCCATAGTATATTGGAAAAAAAACAACACTACATGCTGCTGCTTTGAAAAAGTAAAACTTTACTGGAGACATAATGCTTTGTCCACAGTACTCAGTAAATCAAAGGGAAAGTTATGTCCTGCAACATCAGGCTTGTCAAATAAAATATAGCACATTAAGTACGTTAACATGTCTAAATGAAACAAAGTATGTTTTGTGCCTTAAACATGATCACATGTGATGCCAACAAGGCATTAAAATAACATTACAACACAATGTAATCCTAAATTACTATTCCCCCTCTGGCATATCCTCATCAGTAATCACTGTCACATTTATTGGGTATTTAACACAAAATTTGTGTGCCAAATTATTTAGCTCCCCTCTGAAAACAAATTTGTCATGGGCCGATAGCTTCATAAGAACCGGTATGTAGAAGTCGAAAAAGCGCTGCCACTCCTGAAATGGGCCAACTGTATCCCTGGTGGCTAAGTGCTCAATTTTGCTTTCAATAACATGTCTGTTTTCCCTAATAGTGTCCTGTAGTCGCTCTAGCCCAGAACACAAAATGGTGTCAGCCTCTTCTCGAACATTATTTCGACGGCGAGTGCGGGTGACTTTCGCTACAGCGGGACCGGATGGGGCAGCTGCTGGAACCACATTTGCATCTTTGGTTGGCCCTGATTGGCTTGGGCTGATGTACATTAATACTTTGCCAGCACCCACATTGGTCTTGCTTGGATTGGCTTCTCCACTGTGTCATAATCCAGATTAACCAACGTTGTGTTAGTGTGACTCCTGTGTAGGAAGGACAAGTTAAAACACAAACAAATAAGGGCCACTTACACACGCACATTATTGTGCCAAGATTGTTCACAAATCTCTGATTGCAGTGAAATCATGGCCACCTTATTCCATTTTGTGTGTGTCTGCAAATGGAACAATGTGTCCACAATGGACCTGCACCCTGAGATATGCTAACAATCTCTGCCAAATTCTCTGTGTGTGTAAGTGGCCCTTTAAAACACACCACAGCTACAGTATCACAGGGCAAGTGTATGTGTGTGAGCACTTACGGTCGCCCATCAGCAGTTTTCCGAAGAAATGTCAGTTGTTCATCTTGTTTGTATATGGTTGGTGCTTTGGCAGCTGACCCACTTCGGAAATCCTCCAACTCCCGTACATCTCTCACGTACCGGTCACGGCACGAGCGCCATCTTCCATTGACCTTTTCCTTCTGCATGGCATAAAACACCACATGTTAGACGACATGACGGACACTGTGTGTGGGTTGGGTTTTGGACCAATTCATAGGCTGGCACATTTTTCCTTGCTAACAACACACGTCCTGTGTTACAGCAGTAACATGCGACAGTGTTCAGAAACATAAGGTACATGTCAACGTACATGTTTATGTGTCATATTCCAACCTTACCAATATATAGTTGCTCCACTTCGTCCGCATTGCTGTATCGTGGGAACATGACAGTTATGATTTCCTTCCAAATTCACGATTTTTAGCTTGAATTTTATAGCCCTCATGGCCCTGGTCCCAGAGGGAGGGCTGCTTCTCGACCAGGTGGATTAGTACTTTGTTATCAATTTTCAGACACGGGAATGTTTTTTTCTTAGACACAACACATGCTGTTTGTGATGCCTACAAAGAGTTTGGAAGACATTTACATTGATATGCACTGTACCCAACAAATGGTGTGCCCTACTGCTATATACTCAATGGTGTTGTAGCATGTTGTGGATCTGGAGCACACATGCTATGTTGTGATATTTCCACAGGCTACTGTGTCATCACAGCTAATTCCATGAGGCTGACCCAGACAAGATTAAAACGCTATGTACCTCAGGAGCAGGGAGTGGCGATGACCGTGAGGGCCCAGTCTGCCTTGGTAAAACGTCACTACTTTTTTTGGAATTGGCCTGTGTGTGGACCAATAATGAATTCAATGATTTCTGCATGTAGAAACTGATGGCCACACAACACTCACACATGGGCACACACAGTATTTCTGCACAAATACCTTCTGTCTTGTGGCATTTTCATCGGCCTTGCCTTGCATCTGCTTGCCCTTGGTCTTCTTGGTTTTTTTCTTTAACATCTTCTTAAGCATGTTTCAGCAATTGATTGAATATGGGCACAGGCACACGCGTGTTATGGTTAAGCCATTGTGTAGATTGTGTAGGGAACAAAAGGGGGACATGAAAACACAGAATTAACCAAAATAAAAAAAAAAAACAGTCAGATGGGTGTTCAGACGTTTCACATTTCAGCATTGACTCTTGCAAGGTCAAGAATTTAACGGAGGTTGTTGGGAATGTGTAACTCTGGGGTGTAGTATTGAGATGCGTGGACATTGTCCCTGTCAAACACAGCGATGCACTGTTCCCAGCGTGAGCTCATACAAAAAAAAAACAGTCACACAAGTTTGTAACAAACACCGATCTCACAGTAGGGGCCTGATTGCTGCTAGGTGTCAAACGTAGGGAGATCGGTGGCAAGGTCGCAGTTACGTCACGAAATCTGTGAGGTAACAGCAATGTCACCAAGCTACTTTAGTGTGACGGGACCTTGTACCAAGGCCACAACTTAATTGGCTAACGGACACATGCAAGTTTGGTTGGTAGGCTACTGGGTCAAGCCTTCATGGCGGTCAATGAGTGTTTACTATGGTCAAACAAAACATGATAGGGCCAAACTGACATACTAACAAATGATACCTTGCACAATTATATGTGACATATCAGTTTGTTCACACAATTCACTTACTCGTTTGGCGGCTCGATCACTCACTTCAGAGGAGGATGATGACGTCTGTAAAAGGAAGACAAGCATTCATGGTCACACATACCTCATCAGATATGTTCATGCAAGACAGCCTTAAGATAGAAAATTGCCACTCAATACCTAAGTTGAACACGTGATGGATCGATGTGTGTAAAATAGGGATGGGCGAATCTACTCGCTAGGACTCGTTACTCGGCGAGTAGTAAGGGACTCGCAGGACTCGGTACTCTGCGAGTTTCCCAGCGTTTACTTGCACGAGTCCAATGCAAATCAATGGCAAACGCTGACAAAACTAGTATTGCCATTGACTTGCATTAGACTCGGCTACTGTGCCAGTGATAGCAGGTAAACTCGCAAAGTAACTGCTGTTACTTTGCGAGCAGAGTCGGCTGTGTTCTCTGTGCAGGCTGCCGCAGCTCCAGGGTCCTAGAGCCCGCCTGCTCACAGAGATGATGTAGCAGTGCTGAGATTGTTCTCAGTCTGCTCATTCCCTGTGCATAGACATCTATATCTATGCACAGGGGATGTAGCAAAGAGGACATCGCGTTTTGGACTGCGTCGGACAGAAGAGGATTTTTTTAATTAAAGATGGAGTCCCTAATGGCTTTTTTTTTTATTTCAAATAAAAATTTTTCTCTGTGTTGTGTTTTTTTAACCCTTTATTGGAGATTCTTAGTGGCTGGGTCAAATGTGGCCTGACATTAAGAATCTCGGCTTAATACCAGCTTGTATAACAAAGCTGGTATTAACCCCTTTATTACCCAGCGTGCCACCGCCACCAGGGCCGCTGGAAGAGCGGGGTTCAGCGCCAGAGGATGGCGCTTCAATGAACGCGCCATCTTCTGGGGCGGCTGCGGGCTGCAATTTGCAGCGGGGGGTGCCCAGAAAGCTTGGGCATCCCTGCGCTGCGGATTCCAGCCCCCAGCTGCTTAGCTGTACCTGGCTAGACATAGAAATTGCGCGGAGCCCCACGCATTTTTTTAAAATTATTTCATGAAATTCATGAAATAATAAAAAAAAAGGGCTCCCCTATATTCTTGTGTCTGGCCAGGTACAAATAGGCACCTGGGGTTGGGGGCAGCCCGTCACTGCCTGCTGGATCCGGCTGGTTCCAGAAATACGGCAAAGCCCACGTGAAATTTTTTTCTGACAAATCCATAAAACAATGTAAATAAAAGGGACTGCATCTTTATTAAACCCTGGACCATGAGCGAAGGGTTAATAAAGATGCAGTCCCATTTTTAGGATTGTTTTATTGATTTTTCAGAAAAAAATTACATGGGCTTCACCGTATTTCTGGAACCAGCCAGATCCAGCAGGCAGCGACGGGCTGCCCCCAACCCCCAGGTGCCTATTTGTACCTGGCCAGACACAAGAATATAGGGGAGCCCTTTTTTTTTATTATTTCATGAATTTCATGAAATAATTTTAAAAAAATGCGTGGGGCTCCGCGCAATTTCTATGTCTAGCCAGGTACAGCTAAGCAGCTGGGGGCTGGAATCCGAAGCGCAGGGATGCCCAAGCTTTCTGGGCACCCCCCGCTGCAAATTGCAGCCCGCAGCCGCCCCAGAAGATGGCCCGTTCATTGAAGCGCCATCCTCTGGTGCTGAACCCCGCTCTTCCAGCGGCCCTGGTGGCGGTAGCACACTGGGTAATAAAGAGGTTAGGGCCAGCTTTGTATTATCAGCTGGCCCTAAGCCCAAAATTTATGGCGGTCACGCCAATATTAGACATGACCACCATGAATTTCTATTAAATTGTTTTAAAAAAAACACAACACAGAGAAAATTTTTTATTAGAAATAAAAAAAAAGCCATTAGGGACTCCATCTTTAATTTAAAAAAATCCTCTTCCGTCCGACGCAGTCCAAAACGCGATGTCCTCTCTGCTCATCCCTGTGCATAGATATAGATGTCTATGCACAGGGAATAAGCAGACTGGGAACAATCTCAGCACTGCTACATCATCTCTGTGAGCAGGCGGGCTCTAGGACCCTGGAGCTGCGGCAGCCAGCACACAGAGCAGACAGGACTCTTATCTGTGCGAGTTTCCCAGCGATTACTTGCACAGTAAACGAGTCCAATGCAAATCAATGGCAAAACTAGGATTGCTTCAGGCTGAAGCTTCCGAGACACATCTGTGATTTGTAAATCGCACACTACTCGCTATTACTCGCTTCCCCATTCATTAACATTGGACTCGCTAGACTCGCAATGAGTAGCGAGTCCTGGGCTCGGACTCGCTAGAGTCAAGCGATTACGAGTAATTTAGGATTCGCCCATCACTAGTGTAAAACCATGTGCAATGGATGTGATGTAGTAATGTTGCCTCACTCATTGCAACACATTTTCACATGTCCACAACATGTGTGTTTAGGCCTGTAGTTAACCTGCATGGTAGACAGACTTCCTAATGACCTCAAGGTAAACACAGATGCAGTTATCACCGCATGGATTGGGTGGAGGTGTGGATAATTACACATGAATCTGCAAAGGGCAATGTTTATCTATATGTGTGTGTGGAGAATCAAGCCACATTTTGGAATGTAATTAAGTTTGCAGCTAGTATTTAGCATCATTGCCAGGTAGGGACTAAAAATCATGTACTCCATATGGACTACTCAATTAATGTGCTCACATACACCATTACATGACATTGAGGATGTGTGGAGGTCCATGAGGTATCCAGCATGCAGCCGTGTGATGTTGTGCCTTGCACACATCTCCACACATTTTTAAAGTGCACATGCATTGGTAATAGAACACAGAAAAATTTGTGTACATGTGGGTAAATATATGTTGGTACATGAGGTCACACTATTGTTGAACACACCAATTTTATGTTGCATTTTAACACCAAAGCACACTTTACTCACAGAGGACTCAGTCAATGTAGCTTCTGTGACACTGTCTTTGTTGCTGAGGTCAAAACCAGACATCTGTGTATGTGTGATAGGAAAAAAAAAGATTACATGGTCTGTACCATGTGTGGAAATCACATGTGAGCATTGCACATGGCCAACAGAGCTGACAACTTACCATGAATTTTGTCTGGGCTGCACTCTAGCAAAATCTTCAGTGAGATGTGATCAGTTCTAGACTTCCGACTTGTGACCCTGGCCTAAGCTCCACATTGGGGAAAAAAATTCCTTCCTGACTCCACATAGAGTTAGTTCCCTGGATCAACGCCCTATCAAGAATCTAGTATATATAACCGGTAATATTACACTTTTCGAGAAAGGCATCCAGGCCCTTCTTAAATGTTAGTAGTGACTCACTCATTACAACAGCATGTGGCAGAGAGTTCCATAGTCTCACTGCTCTTACAGTAAAGAATCCACATCTGAGGTTATGATTAAACCTTGTTTTCTTCAGACTTAGAGAATACCCCCTTGTCCCAGTCTCAGGCCTAAGAGTAAAAAGATAATTAAAAAGTTCTCTGTACTGTCCCCTCATATATTTATACATTATTATAAGATCACCCCTAAGCCTTCGTTTTTCCAAGCTAAATAACCCCAAGTTTAATAACCTGTCTTGGTATTGCAGACCCCTCAGTCCTCTAATAACCTTGGTCGCTCTTCTCTGGACCCGCTCTAGTTCAGCTATGTCTTTCTTATACACCGGAGACCAGAATTGTACACAGTATTCTAAGTGTGGTCGCACTAGTGACTTGTATAGAGGTAAAATTATGTTCTCCTCATGAGCATCTATGCCTCTTTTAATGCATCCCATTATTTTATTTGCCTTTGCAGCCGCTACCTGACACTGGCCACTATATTTGAGTTTGTTGTCTATTCATACACCCAGGTCTTTTTCAGTGACAGTTTTGCACAGTGCTTTAGAATTGAGCACATTATTTTACCTTTTATTTACTCTGCCCGAGTGCATGACTTTACATTTATCCCCATTAAAAAATCACGAGGAAAACAGTTACTTTGCAAAGGGATTACATTTATTTAAACAATCCACACAATAAAGGGTTAATACAGATTAAGTAAGGGTTTCAAGGATTCTCATAAAGTGCTAGTGATAGTATGAACGTTACATAGATGGAGTCAACTTACAGCAACGTATGACAATATTACATACCGGCAGCCTGTGATGGTTTTACAATTAGTTTTCAGCACAGAGGGAGATTAACGGTGGTGTGACCCTAGCCTATATATCCAATCTACACTGTATGATGCAGTATTGTTTATATATCACTCATATATATCCTGCTCTGCTACACAGAAGTCCCTATTAATTGTTCTTTTCTCCAATGGGATACATAATGTTATCTTCCATCCCTAACGAACACACATAGAAACTTTTCTTTAACAGTTTTTGGCTGGATCTTGAGCCATGTCAAATTGATGGATGAACGATCTGAGGTAACATCAATCCATTGTTACTTTGAATGTATCAAGCCATCGTATCGCTTGTCTTCCTCTTCGCCTTGCTCCTTCTTTTCTTACAACCATGATGTCCTTCTCAAGTGATTTCTCTCATTGTCGACCGTGTGCAAAGTAAGCAAGTCATAGCTTGGTCATCCTCGCTTTGAGTTACATGTCTGATTTGATTTGTTCCAAAATTGATTTGTTTGTTCTTCTTGTCATCTATGGTATTAATAACATCCTTTTCCAACATGACATTTCAAAGGCATCCATTCTGCTGATATCTTGCTGCTTTAATGTCCAGGTTTCACATCCGTATGTTACCACAGAAAAGACTAAACTATCTATGAGCTGTGCCTTTGTGGCCAGTGAAATCTTCCTCAATTTGAAAACTTTGTCCAGTAACTTCATCATTGTTGCTTTGTTCATAGCTATTGTCCTGTTGACATCTGGTGTTGTGTCTGCATCTTGAGTTATTATCAATCCGAGGAGGTTGAAGTCCTTTACAACTTCCAGTTTGTCACCGTCTATCTCAAATTTGTCCTAGTCATACCCGGCAGTAGTCAATACCTTTGTCTTCTTTGTATTGCGTAGCATTCGCATGTTCTAGCTTAGCAGTTTGACACTCCGCAGTATGTCTTTCTTCCATCAATAATAGTTTCAAATGAATCCAATTACCGTATATACTCGTGTATAAGCCGACCCGTGTATAAGCCGACCCCCCTACTTTTGCCCCAAAAACTGGGAAAACTTATTGACTCGCGTATAAGCCGAGGGTGGACTCCAGCACAGGTATACAACCCCCAGCAGTGAGGTATACAGCAGCCTCCCCAGTGGTAGTATACAGCAGCAGCCCCAGTGGTAGTATACAGCAGCCCCAGAGGTATATACAGCCCCATATGCAGCCCCAGAGGTATATGCAGCCCCAGAGGTATATGCAGCCCCATATGCAGCCCCAGAGGTATATGCAGCCCCATATGCAGCCCCAGAGGTATATGCAGCCCCAGAGGTATATGCAGCTCCATATGCAGCCCCAGAGGTATATGCAGCCCCAGAGGTATATACAGCCCCATATGCAGCCCCAGAGGTATATGCAGCCCCAGAGGTATATGCAGCCCCATATGCAGCCCCAGAGGTATATGCAGCCCCATATGCAGCCCCAGAGGTATATGCAGCCCCAGAGGTATATGCAGCCTCATATGCAGCCCCAGAGGTATATGCAGCCCCATATGCAGCCCCAGAGGTATATGCAGCCCCATATGCAGCCCCAGAGGTATATGCAGCCCCAGAGGTATATGCAGCCCCATATGCAGCCCCAGAGGTATATGCAGCCCCATATGCAGCCCCAGAGGTATATGCAGCCCCATATGCAGCCCCAGAGGTATATGCAGCCCCATATGCAGCCCCAGAGGTATATGCAGCCCCAGAGGTATATACAGCCCCAGAGGTATATGCAGCCCCAGAGGTATATGCAGCCCCATATGCAGCCCCAAGGGTATATACAGCAGCAGCAGCCCCAGGGCTGTATACAGCCGCAGCCCCAGGGCTGTATACAGCAGCAGCCCCAGGGCTGTATACAGCAGCAGCCCAAGGGCTGTATACAGCTACAGCCCAGGGCTGTATACAGCCGCAGCCCCAGGGCTTTATACAGCAGCAGCCCCAGGGCTGTATACAGCCGCAGCCCCAGGGCTGTATACAGCCGCAGCCCCGGAGTTATACAGGCCCCCCATCAAGTTCCAGGGCCCCCCCCCCCTTGCGCGCCAGCCTGTAAGGTAAATTCATACTTACCAGTGTCCAGTCGCACCGTCCGCAGCTGCCGACATGACGATCCCGGGCTCCATTCAGCGTCTGAATGGCGCCCGGGATCGTCATGTCGGCAGCTGCGGACGGCGCGACTGGACACTGGTAAGTATGAATTTACCTTACAGGCTGGCGCGCAAGGGGGGGGGGCCCTGGAACTTTATGGGGGGCCTGTATACCTCCGGGGCTGCTGCGGTATTTTTTTTTTTTTTCATATACTCGTGTATAAGCCGAGGGGGGACTTTTCAGCCCAAATTTTGGGCTGAAAAACTCGGCTTATACGCGAGTATATACGGTAACTTCTTTTGGGGAAGCTTTATGCTTCAGCTAATAGGGTTAGTTCCGAGGCAAGGAATTCCCCTCTGCAATATCCCAAAGTGTGGGTTCTGTGGACCACTTCTATCTGAAGGTAAAGATAAACAAAATCTGGAAAATTTGCTAATTCACTATTGAGTGAATTTCCTATTATGATTAGTTTTCACTATTTTAGGCACTTATTGTACCAATGTAATATAGAATTCAAGATCCATAACCTAAAAGGTATATGTGTCGCCCCAGGGTGTGGTGTACTCGGGTATCAGGTGGCAGAAGGGGTTAACGGTGTCACGGGGAATGGCCGTGTCCTGGGGACTATTCTCTTTTAAAAGGGGTATTTACAAGGGACTATGTACAAAGTTTGTCGTGAGACCACATGCAGTACCTGGTGAGATATCACCAGTGCCGCCACAGTCCTCTGGAGGTCAGTGGTAATGCAGCTGAGATGGTTTAGTCCTCAGCAGGCAGGACTGGGACCTCCAGGGCAGCGATTCCTGTGGAAGGAATGAGTTCATGCAAAGAAGGAGCAGTGGAGTCAAAAGTCACTTAACCCGGGTACTTTACTGAAACTTCAGCAATATCATTACAGTCCTCAGTTAGTTGTTATACGACAAGTGGCTACGGGTGGCTGCAAGCGTATCTCTGGTAGCTGGATGGAACCCCCAGTATGTGCCTTTCTTGTTCCAGCTTGTGTGAAGCCTGACCTCGTACAGAGTAGTCTGACCTCCTGCTGTTTTTCACTTTCCTTCCCTCGCTCCCGTCGGATAACCTTCTGTTGAACACTGTGGCTCTTGGGCACTGCGACTCCTTGCACAGCGACTTGCCAGCCATGCCTGGCTCCCTCTAATGGTCGATTAGGAATCAGGGCCGTATCTAGAGATACCCCCATGCTTCCGATATTTTGTGGCATTAAAGGTTCCACAGGTGCGGGCTCCGGGACCCAATCTCTCTCCTGGGGCGAACTCTCCGGTTCCTCTATCCCCCTCTCTCTCTGCTTCTGGGATCTATGCTGTTTCCTGGGTCCCTCAGCCGAGGAGACCCTCCTTCATGCCTCAGGCTCCTTGCCTGGAACTTTTCTAGCTCTCCAACCCGGAGGCAGAGACCTGAAGCCCAAAAGGCTTCCAGCCAAAGACCTCCTTTCTCCCCCTGGGGGTGACTAAATAACCTCCTGGGCTCCCTCCCACTGCATGACCTAGTGTGGGGTGTGGGTTTAGGGTTCTGCCTACTATCCTGAAATCCACTTGCAGCTGGGATATCTGCACCGCTTTTATGGGTGCAGTACCTCTCTATGGCACCGACATAGTGGGGCGCCACATATACATGTAAACAGGGGCGGACACAGACTGGAATGGGCCACTGTGCAAGAAACGTTTTTGCATCCCCCCCAACATAGTGCAACAAAGTTATGTAAATATATAGAGTGTATTATTTATAAATGCTGCGTATTTTAGTGCAGAAAAATCTGCAGCATATCAATTCTTGCTGCGGGTTTTCCCACACTAAATGGGCTGTATATATAATTTTGAGGCTATGCAGGGCTGTATTTATTATTATTATTATTATTTATTTATATAGCACCATTATATTCCATGGCGCTTTACATGCTAAAAAGGGCAGACTAGGACAAGTAACATAGTAACAATACAAGTAACAATAAATGTTGACAGTTCGGTTGTACACAAACAAGAGGGGAGAAATCCTGTCCACAAAGGCTCACAGTGTCTACGAGGGGCGGGTAGGGATACAGTGGGAGGAGGAGATTCCAGTCGTTAGGCGGTGTGGTGGACCGTGTCTTATTGCAGGTGGTAGGCTTGGCGGAACAGGTGGGTCTTCAGGTTTCTTTTGAAGGTTCCCAGGGTAGGAGAATGTCTGATGTGTTGGGGCAGTGAGTTCCAGAGTCTGGGTGAAGCACGGGAGAAATCCTGTATGCGGTTGTGCGAAGAGGAGATGAGGGGGAAGTAGAGGAGAAGCTCTTGGGAGGATCGCAGGTTGCGTGAGGGTAGGTATCGGGAGACCATGTCAGAGATGTATGGAGGGGACAGGTTGTGGATGGCTTTGTATGTCATGGTTAATGTTTTAAACCGGGATCTCTGGGAAGTAGGGTGCCAGTGAAGGGCTTGGCAGAGGGGGGAGACAGTGGAGTAGCGGGGAGACAGATGGATTAGGCGGGCAGCGGAGTTCAAGATAGATTGGAGAGGTGCAAGGGAGGTATTGGGGAGACCGGTGAGCAGGAGGTTGCAGTAATCGAGGCGGGAGATGATGAGAGCGTGAATAAGGGTTTTAGCAGTGTATTGGTCAAGGAAAGTGCGAATGTTTTTTGAGCTGGAGTCGGCAGGAGGGGGGCGAGGGCCTGGATGTGGGGCTTGAAGGAGAGGGAAGAGTCAAGGATAACCCCGAGGCACTTGGCTTCGGGGACTGGAGAGAGATAGCAGTCGTTGACGACGATGGATAGGTCAGGTAGTGAGGGGGAGCGTCTTGGGGGGAAGACTATGAACTCGGTTTTGTCCATGTTCAGCTTAAGGAAGCGAGCAGAGAAGAAGGATGAGATGGTGGACAGGCAGTGTAGGAATTTTGGATAGAAGGGAGGCGATGTCAGGACCAGACAGGTAGATTTGGGTGTCGTCGGCGTAGAGGTGATATTGAGGCCATGGGACTCAATGAGTTGCCCTAGGCCGAGAGTGTAGATTGAGAACAGTAATGGTCCAAGAACCGAGCCTGGGGGACCCCGACAGATAGGGGGTAGGGCGAGGAGGATGTGTGGAAGTGGGTGACGCTGAATGTGCGGTCCGTTAAGTATGAGGAGATCCAAGAGAGGGCAAGGTCCGTGATGCCAAGAGATTCCAGGATCTGTAGTAGAAGGGAGTGGTCAACGGTGTCGAAGGCGGCTGACAGGTCGAGGAGGAGGAGAATAGAGTAGTGGCGCTTGCTTTTGGCAGTCAGTAGGTCATTTGTGACTTTGGTCAGGGCTGTTTCAGTGGAGTGGAGGGGTTCGGAAGCCAGATTGCAGGCGGTCAAAGAGGGAGCTGGAGGAGAGGTGAGAGGACAGCTCAGAGTGGACATGCTGTTCAAGTAGTTTAGAGGCGAAAGGGAGGAGAGATATAGGGCGGTAGTTGGAGACAGTTGTGGGATCGAGGTTGGGTTTTTTGGGGATGGGTGTGATCAAGGCGTGTTTGAAGGCTGAGGGGAAGGTGCCGGTGGTGAGTGATAGGTTAAAAAGATGAGTTAGGGCTGGAATGATAACGGAGGTGAGGTTGGGAATGAGGTGGGATGGGAGCGGGTCGTGGGCGCTGGTGGTGAGGTGTGATTTTGACAGGAGGGAGGAGAGCTGGTCTTCAGTTATAGGGGGGAAGCAGTTGATTGAAGTAGAGGGCAGTATAGGTGAAAGGGGAGGCTGTGGGGACAGTGGATCAAAGCTATCTCTGATTCTGTCAATCTTTTCTTTGAAGAAGGAGGCGAAGTCTTCTGCAGAGATAAGGGGAGAGGAGGGAGCAGGTGGCGGAGTAAGGAATTGAAGGTTTTGAAAAGTTGCTTGGGATTGTGGGACAGGGAGGTTATTAGGGATAAGAAGAAGGTTTGTTTGGGGTGGCAAGTGCAGTCTTGAAGGCGATGAGGGACTGTTTGAACAGCGCAAAATGCTCAGTGGAACCGTGATTTTTTCCATCGCCTCTCGGCTACCCTGGATGCCAGTCTCAGGTCTTTAGTGAGGGTGGTGTGCCAGGGTTGCCTATTAGTGCGTGGAGCGTGGTGTGTGAGGGGGTCGGTTAAGTCGAGTGCCTTGGTTAATGTGGTGTTGTAGAGGGTGGTGGCAGTGTCTGTGTCACGTATAATGTTATGTTGGTGAGAGGGAGAAGGGATTCTGAGATATTTGGCAATGACTTTTTTGAGGCAAAAAATGGCCTTTTAGGTGAACCACAAAGATTTGTCAATCACTTGTTTGAGGTAAAAAAATGATATTTGAGAAAAAAGAGACTTTGCAATGACAGGTTTTAAGCCACAAAAGGCCTGTTAGGGAAGGCAGAAATTTGGCAATGACTTTTTGAGCAAAAAAATAAGTTATTTGAGAACTAAAAGAGATTTGGCAATGACTGCTTTGAGGTCAAAGAAAAGGCTTTTTGATGGAACCACAAAGATTTGGCAATTACCTGTTTAAGGCCAAAAAAGGTTTGATGGGGGAACCACAAAGATATGACAATCAATAGTTTAAGGCAAAGAAGAAGAAGGCAATGACATTTTTTTGAGACCAAAAAAGGCCTGTTAAGTGAACCACAAACATTTGTCAATCACTTGTTTGAGGCAAAAAAGGTTATTTGATAAAAAAAGAGACCTGGCAAACATAGTTTTAAGCCAAAAAATGCCTGTTATGGAAGCCACAAAGTTTTGGCAATCACTTGTTTGAGGCAAAAAAAAAGGTATTTGATAACAAACAGAAATGTGTCAATTATTTAATGAGGTTAAAAAAGGTTTGTTAGCATAACAACAAAGATTTGGCAATCACTTGTTTGAGGCAAATAAAAAGGTTATTTGTGAACATACTGAGATAAGGCAATGACTGTTTTGAGGCCAAAAAAGGCCTATTAGGTCAACTACAAAGATTTGGCAATCACTATTTTGAGGCAAAAAAGTTTGAGGAAAAAAAATGGGATTTGACAATTTCTTTTTAAGGCCAAAAAAGGTCTATTAATGGAACCACAAAGATATGGCAATCAGTTGTTTGAGGGAAAAAAGATTATTTGATTACAGACAGTTTGGAATTTATTTTCTGAGGCCTAAAAAGGTTTGTTAAGGGAACCACAAAGATATGGCAATCACTTGTTTGAGGCAAGAAAAGGTTATTTGAACACAGAAGAGATTTGGCAATGACTGTTTTGAGGCCAAAAAAGGTTTGTTGGGGAACCACAAAGATTTCGCAATCACTAGTTTGAGGCCAAAAAAAGTTTTGAGAATTACTTTTTAAGGCAAAAATGGCCTGTTAAGTGAGCATCAAATATATGGCAATCACTTGTTTGAGGCCAAAAAGGTTATTTGAGAAAAAAATAGTTTTGAAATCACAACGCAGTACAGCTTTTCTTCATCCAAACAGTTACCAAACAAAGCTGAGTTCATTAACTTTTAGCAAATTGTTCATATTCCCCATCCTGATTCTGAATCGGCCAGGTTACTGCTAAGTTTGAAATTGGTAAATAAGTTCAGAGAAAGTTTGCTCAACACTAGTCAAGAACTGCAGTAAAAGTCTGACTTCTGTAATTGCTAACAAAGGTTTCTGTACCAAACATTATGTTATGTTCTTCTATTGAATCAAATACTTTTTTAATGCAATAAATTGTAAATTAATTATGGGAAAATCATACAATGTGATTTTCTGGATTTTATTTTACATTCTGTTTTTCGAAGTAGTGTACCTTTGATAAGAATTACAGACCTCTCCATTCTTTGTAGGTGGGTTAACTTGCAAAATCAGCAGTGTATCAAATACTTATTTTCCGTACTGTATATTCATTCCCTCTAGTGGCTTGAAGTACAGTTAATGATGCAGCAATTTCGAAATCCCAAAGATTCAATTTCAAGACAAAATAATAAAATATGCAGCTTTCCATTAGTTGCTCATTGTGACAGAGACCGATTATTATTACACATCTAGTTACTTTTATGTTAGATGCACATCAAATGTAATGCTTGAGTTGAAAATATGCTGAATTTTTGGTAAGGGTGATTTGTATTGAGGTAATGAGGTAGGCACCTCTGTGGACTCAATGTCTGACAGCACTGACCTTAGCGTGTTATACGCTCTCCCTGTCAATGTTCTTCTGTCACTTTTTAAAAGTGTACAAAGAAACGTGTATATATGTAAATAAAGCATATAGAATGTCCTATGGTTGAACTCCTCCAAGTCTGGGTGAATTTAAGTGCCGTGTGTCTTAGTGAGTGTTTGTTTATGCGTTTGTATGTCTGCCACTCGTGCACTGTGCACGTCTATAGAAAAGAATGGCCCTATTTACAATACACAGTCTTATGATCTAGGCCAGCCAACCTCAGAAAAGACCAGAATGAGTTCTATCAACTAATCTCTGTGTCTCTTTTAAGTGACACTTCTAATAAAACTTGTCAAGATTTAAGGAATTAAATAGGAGCACTTTTTTAAAGGTTGTTTGCTTAGGTGTTTCAGATTTCAGATCTATTATTCTCCTGTTAAAAACATCAGATCTCAGATTATTCCTCCATAACTGTTCTATAAAGAAGTATTCAAGGACTTGGACTATTGGTGACCTATGCTTAGGATAGGTCATCAATATCAGATGAGTGGGGATGGGTGAATGGTGTAGTGACTTGGCAAAGTGAATAGAAGGGAGCTTGCAGCACTAGTAACTGTACAAACAACGTATAGAACTATGCTAAATCTGATGCAGCATGGCACCCTCAATCATCTACTCATGGGGATAACAGGAAACAAACCACTAGCAATATGGCTAGGGTCACACTAAAGGCTGATGTAAGCGCTAAAAACTTTGAAAATCAGCCACAGAGCATAGCCAGTGCAACAGGGGCCCCATAGAAACCCACTGTTTACTTTAGCAGTGGTCACACACAAAGCTGCAGGACTTGCGCTTTATCATGGCGCACAGGAAACGCGGTCTGCAGCATTTTCCTGTGCGCTGTGATAAAGCATATGTCGGGCCCACTGGGATGGGGGTACTCGGTACCGGACCGGTTCTGCTACTAGGGAAGTCACGGGTGGCCCTGGTCCGGACCGTGTCCCTGGCTCGACAATAAAAGGGAATATTTACAGGGAATTGTTAGTCGTGACGCCACCCACTATATGCGGCCAGTGATGGGGGCCGCTGCTGCTGCAGAACCTCCGGGAATCATGGGATAGCAGCTTAGATGGAATAGTTCCAGTGGGTAGAACTGTGTTCCCCGGGGCAGTAAGAGTTAAGGTCTATGGTGTAGTGTGCAGGCTGGGTGCAATTCACTTACTAGCCAGATGCTGCAGAAATCTCTCCTTGGTGCTGGTGCTGACAAGCTGTGGCTCTGCAGGGGGAGGGTTTGCTGTCATCCTGTATGGAGGGAATAGTATTCACGCAGGTAGAAGCAGACAAGGGAAGCAGATTCAGGGTCTCCGTGTTTACTTTCAAAGCTCTGCAATACAGCTCACAGTCAGTTACAGTTCTTACAAGTCTCAGTTCAAGTACACGGGCACACTCTCCCCTCCGGGGTTCCCTTAATCTCTGTAGCCAGGTCTCTCTCTCTGTGACCCCTCACACTGTCTCTGTGTCCTCTCCGGGCTGTTTACGTTCTCTGGGTTCACATGTTGTGTGTGACGCCGGACAGTATGGCGGTGGCTCGGGCCCCTGTGGGTCCTCCTGTTTGTCACTGAGCTGCCTGTCCTTTGGGGTAGGGACCCTAACGTGTAGCTGTGGTCCCCCGTCGGTGTCTGGGGATGCCGGGTAAAACTACGGTCCCCTCTAGAGCCGAGACTCTACTCAGCCCAGCCTCCAGCAGTCCTCAAGTGTGAGGCTCTACCAGGCTCTTTCTCTCTGCGTCTTTCAGTATCATAGGAAGGCTACTCCGCCTGCAGTCGGTCACTTCGCTGTAAGTCTAGGGCCCGGGTTTCTCCGTCCCTCTCTTCCTTCCACACTCCTGGGGGAACTGGCTCCGGATAGGCTTTCTCTCTTCTCCGGCTCACACTGGCTCGGTACAGATTCTGCGCTCCTTACACCCCACTTTGCCAGGACGTGTAGTTCCTTCTCCTGCTCAGCTTAGCTCAACCTTCTGCTGTCCTCTGGCCTGTGCCGTGTTCCTCAGCCTGCTGCTGTCTTGGTCTTTGCTGCTCGGCTCACCCCGGCCTACTGAACTCCTTCCTCCTCCCCTTCACTATTTCTACTGTCAAATCACCTGACTACGTGTGTGCCCAACCCACTCCTCTAAGTCCACCACCCCTTGCTTGCCTAGAGTTTCCAATCTCAGGGTTGGATGCTACGATCTACTGCACGTGGGTTGTATGGGCTGTGAGGGTGTTGTTGTGCAACAATTGTCCTACCTGCCTGGCTGCAATTCCCTTTTGTGGCCTCCTGGACGCAGGGGCACCACACATAAGTCCTGGAGCTTTGTGTGTGGCCACTGTTAAGGTACACAGCGGGTTTCTAGGCGGCTGTGTTGCACTGACAGAGCATAGCGTTAACGCTATGCGCTGCTGCTGAATTTCAAAGTCTCTAGCGCTTGCGTCAGCCTTAAGTGTGACCCTAGCCTAAGATATTGATGATCTATCATATGTAGAGATGAGTGAATTCCTTGATGGACAGGTTCACTTAATTAGGCTGGACTTCAAAAAAAAGTATGGGCTGGGATTGGGACTTGGACTGAACTTAACTCCAAACTTCAAACTCCATGTTAGTCAATGGAGACCTGAACTTAACTGTTGTAAAATTGTGGTAATAAGGGCTAGGCGTCTGCAAAAGGAAATTACGCATACAATGTATCCCCAGAAGATAAAACAGCTGTCAAACTGTTTCCAGGCCTGCTCTATAAACCTTATGATCATTCACGATTTCCGACCACAAACCCTCTGTGACAGCATCTGTGACTGGTTCCTGTAAGATTGCTATACACACCCTCACCCTCTGTGCTGACATTTCTGATTGGTTGCAGTCAGTCTTCTGTTTCCTGCTCATTACATTGTCTGTGTGTAGTGTAAAAATAAATAGGTAATAAAAAATAAAATAGTTCTGATCCGGATGCGGTGAATCCAATTAGCTTCAGACACATTTTGCTAGCAAAGTGTGTTGCTGAAGCCGCAATCCGGTAACCGGATTGCTCCGGATGTGCAACCGGATTGGGCTCCTATGAGGAGCGTTTCCTGATGCGTTTTTGAGCTTTTTAAAAGCTCAAAACCGTATCAGGATTTGATAAATGAAACGCAAATGTGACCCCAACCTGAGATGCTCACTTGTTCTGATGCAGTAGTTCACATCCGATAATTTGATCTGTCAATACGACATCTACAGTATATTTTGTACTATAAGATGTACTTTTCCCCAAAAAATTTTGGGGAAAAGTAGGGGATGCATCTTATAGTCCAGAAGTACATTCTGTGGGTCTGACTGTGGCTCTGGGTGAGGAGTAGCTGAAGGTCACCAGAGACAGTAAGAGGCTTCGAGAGCCTGCCAGTGACCACATATTAAGTATAGAAACAAAGATGCGTTTCGGGGAACACATCCCCTTAGTCATCAGTGATAAATAGATTAAAACACAAACAATATATACATAATAAATCCCACCTCCCCCAGGTGTGCAATTTTAGTCTCACGTTATTCTTTAGAATATTTAATCCTTGTTCGTCGGGTTCACGTGCCACTCAAACGACAGGTTCATATAAACAATGTTTCTATGTATGAATTATCATTATGAAAAATGTACATGTAACTATAAATCATACATTGTCAAAACAAGGCATGATGCAAAACATCATGAATTTTTTTTCCAAAACTTTCATAATATAATTTCCACCGCAAATGCGATTTCTGTGAAAACTCCAATACATACCTCATTATTTGAGCTGCTCTTTTTCTCTGCACAAGACACAGAATTGCCCATAAACCAATATAATGTGTACAAGATGATCTTAATCATTGGCCCATGAACAACATTGTCAATATGCAAGAATGTTTTAAGTCAATAAAAATACATAAGATCTGACCTATAATTCAGACCATCCGGTGTCCTCGCGTCCAACCGCAAGATCCATGATTTTTCAGTGTTGTGCAGCAGTCTTTCCCAATCACCCCCCTCTGTGGGTAGGGAACCCTATGTATTCCCTTCACTTTTAAAGTTTTAAAAACTCCAGTATGTGAATCCTTAAAATGTCTGGACAAACCAGAAAGTCCTGTGCGCATACTTTTGGAGTTGGGATTAGCCGCGGTTAAATGCTCCGATATTCTTACTTTAAGGACTCTGGTAGTGCAACCAATATAACACTTGGTGCAACTAGTGCATGTTGAATAAACCACATATGAAGTGTTACAATTTATGTATGTTTTAATCCTGTATTGTTTCCCAGTATGCAGATTAGAAAATGAAGACCCCCATTTCCACATATTTGCACATACCGCACCGACTATCCCCCACATCTGTACATCCCTTTATAATTCCATCAGGTAGGATTTTTAATGACTTTTTCGGAATACATGCTAGGAGATATAAAACTGCCTATATCTCTCCCCTTCCGGAGTATAACCCTACATCCTGACCCCAAAATAGTGGAAAGATCCTTATCCTGGTATAGTATAGGCAAGTTCCTCAGAAACAGGTTTTTAATGTCATAAAACTGAGTACTATAGGGTGTTGAAAAAGTGGGGATACTCTCTTTCTTGGACGTCAAGCGTCCTGACTGAGTCAATAGGGATTTCCTGCCTCTCAAAGTGGCAATATTTATAGCTCTAAAATGTTTTTAATCTTGGAATAAAGAATTAACTGTATGTGGCAATGGATCTTTTTTTCTTTTTTCAACCACATATTAAGGTCATTTAATATTCACTGCATCCCCTGTCCATCACCTCTTAGCACTGAAACCAGTGCTGAGATGAGGGCAACATGATGGGCGGGGGAGTGACGTATATTAAATTAACTTAATATGATCACCCGTTGCTGCTTCATTGGTCATGTGAGTGGATATTCACTGCTTCCCTCACTTCAACATTAGCATGGAAAGCAGTGTTTATCCTGGCAGAAGATTATACGCACTGTTGATCATCCCCCCAGCAGCAGTGTGTGGACAGGGGCACATGCATGACGTCATCACTGTGTGCTCATGCTCAGCCACCAGCATGAAAACACACACAGAGGAGAATGACACAATGTTACAATTGGAATGATGGGAGGTGAGTTTGTCTATTTTTTTAAAAGTGTGCACCATGACGGGGGCTGATATACCAGATACACCATGATGGGGGATTATGTACCAGAATGGAGGGATATACCAGGATCTGGGGACGTATACTATGATGGGGAGAAATATACCAGGATGGGGGAATCATATACCATGATGAGGGATCGAACACCAGCATTGGGGGATCATAAACCAGGATGAGTGATCATATATGCAAGGATGGGAAAACATATACCATGATGGGCCCAGGATGGGCGAACATATATCATGATGGGGTGCTATGTACCAGGATGGTGAGACATAACAGGATATCCCTGAGGAAGACGCCGGGTTGTGGTGTTGAAACGCGTTGGAATAAGGAATAAAGAGGATGAAAGTTTGCTGGGCTCTTTGGTGAGTTTTTAATCCAGAAGCAGCGCGGACCGTGACACACCATCACTCCCATCATCTTTCTTATAACAGGATATGGGGACATATACCATAATGAGGGCACATACACCAGGATGGGGGATCATATTCCATGATGGGAGACATATACACCAGGATGGGGGATCATATATATACTGATTGTAAGATGCACACTGGCATTATAAGGCGAGCCACATTTAATACTAACACATTTTTTTCATTTTTCCTCTTTAAATTTGGGGTGCAAATTTATAATCCAGAGCGTCTTCTAAAGCAAAAAATATGGTATGTCTTCTTTATATCAAGTGTAGTGATCAACCTCCTCTTCAGAACCCTCAATCTTTGCAAGTACTTGAAGTAGATGACTGAACTAGGAAGTAAGTCCTAACATGTTCACTGCAAAGTGAATATAATTTTTTGAACACCTTCCTGGCCTATGATAATCCAATAAAATGGTGGCTGACAAGATTTACAGTCAGACAAATTCCATTTTTTAACATTTTTGTCATATTAAATTCACTTCAAATAGATTTACTCATCGTTCTTGTTACTTTTATTAAATCAACATAATAAACAATTTGTAACCTAATAAAAGTTTCAGATTTTTAAGAACTTAACTTTTGTATGTGTAACTTTTTGCATGCAGAGTACTGCTTTCTTAATTACAGTTGAAACCAGACATTTATATACACTATATAAAAATACAAATATGCATGTTTTTCTCACTATCTGGCAGGAAATCTGAATAAACCTTTCCCTTTTTAGGTCAATTAGGATTACCATAATCTACTATATAATTGTCTAATGGCCACTAATGGCCGAAATCACGCGCCGCAGACAGAAGTGGCCAGTATGCAAATGAGCCGCGTGGCTCTCCTCACAGCCCCCCGCTCCTCCTGCCCTGCACCCGCTCCAGTGAGAGGACGCAGTCGTGATATTGGCGCAGTGTGAGGAAGCAGCATTGTACTCAGCCCCTGCACATCCCGCCACTGTACCGTGTGATTTGGAGGAGGGTGGAGCTGTGGAATCACCCGCTCCATCTGACGGCCGTTCCCCAGTGAAGCACAGGACGTCACGCTCTCCCCGGTCACACTTAGCCCCAGGTCTCCACTTTCCTAACCAGGTTTCACTCAGTGTAGCGGTCATGTGACAAGGCCCTGTCACATGACCGCTCCACTGAGTGAAACCTGGTACCTGAAATCGCCAGACACAGGTGAAAACAGAAGGGGGCGACGGGGGAGGGTGCTGTCACAACCAGCGGGAGCTAGCGATAAGGGGATGGGGGGTGCTGTCAGGGCCGGCGGGTTTTGTGCTATTGGTGCCGGCCAGAGCTGAGAAGGCAGCGGCAGTACATAATCCCTGGGCGGCGGTGGGTCTGTGTGCCGCCCCCTTACCGCATTACCAGTCCCCTATTCTGCTGACACCTGAGCTTACAGCTCAGGTTGCACATTGGATGCTGCAGCCCTGGGATTGAGAATAGAGGGGGGCGCCCGCACTCTATTCTGCCCCACTCTATTCTGCCCCACTCTCTTCTGCCCCTCTTCATTCTGCCCCACTCCATCCTGCCCCTGGTATGCTCCCTTTAGTCCTGCCCCACTCCATCCTGCCCCTGCTCTGCTCCCTCTTTGTCCTGCCTCACTTCATCCTTACCCTGCTCTGCTCCCACTCCGTCCTGCCCCACTCTGTCCTGCCTCACTCCATCCTGCTCCAGCCTGTCTTGCCCTACTCTATCCTGCCCCACTGTGTCCTGCCCCCGTCCACTGCACACCGACACTGCTGCACACTGACACTGCTGCACACCAACAGTGCTGCACACCGACACTGCTGCACACTGACACCGCCACACACTGACACCGCCACACAACACTAATACTACTGTACACTGACTTTGCCGCACACTGACTTTGCCGCACACTGACTTTGTTGCACACCGACACCGCCGCACATCGACACCACCGCACACCAACACTGCTGTAGGTATCTACTATATAATCATCTAATTCTGTCTGTTTGTTTGTAACAGAAATCCCGCGTTGCTGATTGGTCGCGCCAGCCGCCCACGACCAATCAGCGATATTGGCGCTGGATTTAAACCCAGCTTCACATTGTATTATTCTTAAATCTTCATAAATAAACTACATAACATAGTCTAGAATACCCGATGCATTAGAATCGGGTCACCATCTAGTTATTAATATTTGCCAAATGCCAGAATAATGAGAGAGAAAGAGAGAGAGAATTTTTTTAGTGCATTTTTACTACTTTCAGCAAAGTCACAAGTTTACATACATTTCATTAGTATTTGGTAGAAAAACAAAAAATTCCGGGGCCACTGAAGCGGTTTGCATCCTTTATTTTAGTTAAAATTGTTACACAGATGCCCCCGAAGGGGAACCACTAGTTTCATGTAAGATAGTGAGTAAAATGGGCATATGTGTCTTTTACCATAGTGTATGTAATCTTCTGGTTTTAACTGTACCTCATGTATTAGCACAGCTTCTATTCTGCACTTATACCCCTTTCATTTGCTTTTCTATTAACTGATAGCATGTTTTATCTGCCCTTCCTGAGACTGGACCTGCTGTTACAGCTATCTCGGTACCGCGTAATCCACAGTCAGGGGTCCTATGGCCGCAGCTTACTCAGGCATCCAGCGGTACTGTGCTGCCTGTCAGCATGCTGTTTTCTATCGATGGACCGTTCTCCCAGCATCTATCTTGTAGGCCTTCTGGATACGCGCTTAGGCTGCATGCGCTTCATGCCCCTTTCACTTAAAGGGCCAGGGCATCCTAACCCGGAAATGCTTCTCAGTCTATTGCTGAGAAGCACAATGTATTTAAGTCCCTTTCCCCCATTGGAAGGTGCCTGAGCAATGTGGTCATACCCTAGACATTTCTAGTTCTCAGGGCCCCGTCCCTGTACATTGTGTAAAACACAAAGGAGACAAAGCGAGGCGCAGAATAGTGCCCTATCAATGATGACACTTGTTGAAAAACGGTGGTGTGTAATGACCACTCACCTTGTTTAGTTGTGTAAACCCACAACTGGCTGGAGCACCAAATACATCTGCCGCTGGACCTCCACCTGCCACTGGATGTGGAAAACCGATATCAGTTGTTAGGAATAGGTGTATCACGGTCCGCGCTGCTGTGCCACAAAAGATCACGGGGAAGACAGTGCTTCAATCAAACAACTTCCTTTATTCTTCCTTTTCTACGCGTTTCGGAGTCACATCCGAGCTCCTTCCAGGGAGGAAGGAGCTCGGATGTGACTCCGAAACGCGTAGGAAAGGAAGAATAAAGGAAGTTGCTTGATTGAAGCACTGTCTTCCCCGTGATCTTTTGTGGCACAGCAGCGCGGACCGTGATACACCTATTCCTAACAACCGTCCCTGTGCATTGTCCCAGTGTCCTTGTCTACTGCCTTGTACCTTGAACCTTCCTTCTATGTCCTTGTACCCTTTGCAAATGTGTGTCTCACCCTAGACCTCTGCTACAGCCTGCTCCTGCCTGTTACCATCCGTTATGGACTGCACCTGTCTGCTAAAGCCTACACCTGTTTGCTACAATCTGCACCTGCTGCTCCTGATTCCAGTCTACAACAACTTGCTCCTACCAAGGGTGATGTCCTGCCTTTACTGTTTTCTCTGGCCGTATCTACCAAGAGACTGTGCAACCTAGTCCGTAAGAGCCAATCCCTGGTGTCATCTGTCATTGCATCTAGACTCAGCTGGGATTTCACTTGGTGGCCACCTACCAGCTAAGACTATCGCTACTTCCTTTGGTAATGTCAGAAATATCGGTGTCTTAGCCAGGTTAGCTGCTCAAGTCAGCAAAAGTGTCATGACCTAGTGGGTCCACTCCTGGATGCATGTCTCCTGAGAGCATAAGGGTGCCGTCACACGCATCAATTTAGTGAACAATATTGTTAGCGATCACATGCACGTGCTATCGCTAACAATTTCGTTCAGATCGCTGGTTTGCTGTCACACAGACAGACTCACCAGCGATCAATGGACCAGAGACATCATGGAAATGATTTAAATATAGTTTCCACGATGTCTTGCTCCCGCTGCCAGCCTGCGGTAAGCGGGAGCAAGCTGGTCTCCAAGGTAAACTGCGGGTATCTAGGCAGCGCACACTGCCTAGATACCCGATGTGTACCTTAGTTACCAGCCGGTGAGCGGAGGAGGCTGGTAACTAAGGTACACATCGGGTATCTAGGCAGCACGCGCTGCCTATATACCCACAGTTTACCTTGGATACCAGCTCCCAGCGCTTGTGAGAGGTGCTGGGAGCTGGCTTATCGGTCGTCTGCCGGTGTCACACGCAGCGATGCTGCGTGTCCACTGGATGACCAACGACAGATTTGTGAACATGTTTACAAATCTGCGATCAAACAATCAAGCGATTTTACATTGTAAAATCACTTGATTACACGCAGCGACGCGCAGACGATATTGCTTAAGCGATCAAAAAAGGAGATCGCTCAAGCGATCCGCTGTGTACCTTAGATACCCGCTGTACCCGCTGTGTACCTTGGATACCAGCCGGTGAGCGGAAGAGGCTGGTAACTAAGGTACACATTGGGTATCTAGGCAGCGCGCGCTGCCTAGATACCCGCAGTTTACCTTGGAGACCAGCCTGCTCCCGCTTACCGCAGGCTGGCAGCGGGAGCAAGACATCGTGGAAACGATATTTAAATCATTTCCACGATGTCTCTGGTCCATTGATCGCTGGTGAGTCTGCCTGAGTGACAGCTCATCAGCAATCTGAACGATATTGTTAGCGATTGCGCGTGCATGTGATCGCTAACAATATGGTTCTTCAAATTGATGCGTGTGACGGCACCTTAACACTTGTTTTCTTCCCTGTCCACAGTGCAGAATTGTGTACTAACCTCTCCCTTCTGCTATTTGTAACACTGTGAGAAAAAAGCGGGGATGGAGACTACAATTTTTGTAAGACATTTAGCTAGATGAAAAAGCTTACCGTATATACTCGCGTATAAGCCGAGTTTTTCAGCCCAAAAATTGGGCTGAAAAGTGCCCCCCTCGGCTTATACGCGAGTCATATGGCCCCCCTCAAAGTTTGGCGCCCCCACCTCACTTTCTGGGCCCCCCCGCATGCAGCGCTGCACATATACATTACGTGTCTAGCAGCTGTCACCCTCCGGTGGCGGATCGCGGCTCCCGGCTCCGGGCTCCATCTTCCTCTCTGTCTTCCTGGTTGTCATGTGACCGGCGCGATGACGTCATCGCGATGCGCGATGAGCCCCGGTCACAAGGCAGGAAGACAGCGAGGAAGATGGAGCCCGGAGCCGGGATCCGCGATCCGCCACCGGAGGGTGACAGCTGCTAGACACGTAATGTATATGTGCAGCGCTGCATGCGGGGGGGCCCAGAAAGTGAGGTGGGGGCGCCAAATTATGAGGGGGGCCCTGCTGGGGCCCTGTATACTACCACTGGGGCTATATACTACCACTGGGGCTATATACTACCACTGGGGCTATATACTACCACTGGGGCTGTATATATACTACCACTGGGGCTATATACTACCACTGGGGCTGTATACTACCACTGGGGCTGTATACTACCACTGGGGCTATATACTACCACTGGGGCTGTATGTATACTACCACTGGGGCTATATACTACCACTGGGGCTATATACTACCACTGGGGCTGTATACTACTACTGGGGCTATATACTACCACTGGGGCTATATACTACCACTGGGGCTGTATACTACTACTGGGGCTATATACTACCACTGGGGCTGTATGTATACTACCACTGGGGCTATATACTACCACTGGGGCTATATACTACCACTGGGGCTGTATACTACTACTGGGGCTATATACTACCACTGGGGCTGTATGTATACTACCACTGGGGCTATATACTACCACTGGGGCTATATACTACCACTGGGGCTGTATACTACTACTGGGGCTATATACTACCACTGGGGCTATATACTACCACTGGGGCTGTATGTATACTACCACTGGGGCTATATACTACCACTGGGGCTGTATACTACTACTGGGGCTATATACTACCACTGGGGCTATATACTACCACTGGGGCTGTATGTATACTACCACTGGGGCTATATACTACCACTGGGGCTGTATACTACCACTGGGGCTGTATACTACCACTGGGGCTGTATACTACCACTGGGGCTATATACTACCACTGCGGCTGTATGTACTACTGGGGCTGCGTGTATACTACCACTGGGGCTGCTGCTGTATACTACCACTGGGGCTGCTGCTGTATACTACCACTGGGGCTGCTGTATATACCTCTGGGGCTGCTGTATACTACCACTGGGGCTGCTGCTGTATATACCACTGGGGCTGCTGCTGTAACACTGCTGGGGCCTGTATATACCACTGGGGAGGCTGCTGTATACCACACTGCTGGGGGCTGTATACCTGTGCTGGGGTCCACCCTCGGCTTATACACGAGTCAATAAATTTTCCCAGGTTTTGGGGGCAAAAGTAGGGGGGTCGGCTTATACACGGGTCGGCTTATACACGAGTATATACGGTACATAAATTCTGCAGCAGCTAAATGATCAAAAAGGTGCAATATTCACTATTTATAAACCTACTTAACTTTGTATTTAGGAAGAAAATGAACAAAAACAATAGTTTGATACTGTTCATAACCTTTGAAACAGGATAATTTAATACTGCAGTAGCAACTGTGTCCACCTTTAAAACCGTTAAACTGAAATCTTTTTAAAAGTATAACTATACATTTACCTGTAAAAAATGTGCTGCGGCCTGTCTTCAAATTGTTTATGAAATGTGATCTACATTTTTGTAAACTTCCTCCAAAAGGTGTTGAAGTGAGACAGTGCGGTAACGGTACTATCAAAATACCAGCATATCATGATTACTTGTTTAGATGGATATGTCATCTATCAGAAAACCTTGGATAGTGCATTTTATTACATAATGATAGTGACAGTGGAAAAAAAAAATTTCAGAGCATTTTTCCTCTGCAATGTCACATATGTCATTTTTTAGCTGCATTTTACAGTAAAAGCCATTGTCTGCATTGTCTTACAACACAGTGAAGCAATTTTATTGTTGAAAATAATCATTCAGAATAGTACAAAAAAACTCTTCACTGCATTAGATACACTGTGGGGGGAAACCTTCGGCCTTTTCTGTGGCCCCTGGCAGATTTCCCTGGGACTGCTGCCGACCCTATAAGCCTGCACTTGCACTGTGAGGACGCAAATGCAGCATTCACTATTGAAAGCTTCATGTGCATGCATTGAAGGATTCAATCCTCATGCTGGTCAGTGCCAATGTGGGAATGTACTTTGTGGGTACAGTTAGGGTTAAAAGTGCTCCTGTCGCCAGGCCTGCTTAGCCTCCATAGTGATTATTATATCCTCAGACTCCTAAGTGAAGTATATGTTCCCAACCTTCTAGAGGAATGTATATGCCCCCAACCTTCCCCAGTGAAGTATATACCCTCATCCTCCCCATTGAAGTATATGGCCCAAACTCTCTCTAGTGATGCATATGCCTCAAACCCTACCCTGTGAAGTACATACTCTCAGCCTTCCCCAACTATGTATATGCTCCCAGCCACCCCAGTGGTATATATGTTCCAGCCCTCAGCAGTGATGTATATGCCACAAACCTTCCCCTGTGATATGTATGCCCCAGCCCTCCCCAGTGATAAATATGCTTCCAGAGTCCCACATGATTTATATGATGTATATGCCCCAGCCCCTCAATGTGATCAAAAATCCTTTGGTAACTTCCAGATTTCATAACGCCTTGAACACAGTAAAAGCACCTAGTTTCAGAGGCAGCAAAACAACCCCAAAATATTGTTGAACCTCCACCATATTTGAATGTAGGTTCTGTGTTCTTTTCTTTTTAGGCCTCATCTCATTTTGGTTAAACAGTAGAATGTGGTGCTTTTACCAAAAAGCTCCATCTTGGTCTCATCTGACAAGAAGATGCTTTCCCAGAAGAATTTGGTTTACTCGAACATTTTTGTAAACTGCAGTCTAGCTTTTTTATGTCTCTGTGTCAGCAGCAGGATCCTCCTGTCCCTCCTGCCATAGGGTGTAAGTTAATTTAAATGTTGTTTGATAGTTTGTGATGACACTAATGCACTCTGAACCTGTAGGACAGCATGAATTTCTTTGGAACTTGACTGGGGCTGTTTAACCACATGCACACTATCCTGTGTTGCAGCCCTTCATCAATTTTTCTCTACATCTATATCTAAAGAGATTAACTACAGTGACATGGTTTGTACATTTATACAAATGTTGTGCAACGTGGAAAAAGGAACATCAAAATATCTGGAGATCGACTTGTAATCTTTAAATCGCTGATATTTTTCAACAATTTTGGTTCTCAAATCTTCAGACAGTTATATTCTCTTCTTTCTGTTTTCTATGCTTAATGTGAATAGAGTCCATGGAGCCTCATTTAGGAGTTTCAAACATGGAACTAGCCAGATATCCCTCCAGGGAAGGACCTAGCCCTGGGGTGGCTCCTTGCAGACTCTATTTACATATTCGTAATTCCCAGGGGGCAATGCTTCTAGGATTTCACTGTGTTTGAGCATTTTTGCCGGCTGCCCGCAGTGTTTTCCTCAACTGGTCTCCCTGAAATCTGTGATTGCTTTGTGGTGTTGGTCTACTAGGAATTGCTCCCACCTAGCCCAACTGATGAGGAGCAAAACCCCAAAACAGCTGTCTGTGGATGGATACCTGGCTTTGGTAATTCCCTTATCATAGCTTTAAACTCATTGAATATTGACTGAAAGGGCCACTTAATATGGTGGTTATGGTGGCTTCTGCAAGGAGAATGATTCTTCCCTAGAGGGATAACTGGCTAGCTCCATGTTTGAGACATCTAATCGAGGCTCCACAGATTCTATTTGCATATTTGTAATTCCCAGGGGGCAATGCACCTAGGAATTCACTGTGCTGAGCGCTTTTGCCGGCTGCCCGCAGTGTTTTCCTCGACTGGTCTCCCTGAGATCAGTGAGTGCTTTGTGATGTTTTCTATGCTTAATGTGGCACACACAGACACACAATGTAAATATTAAGTCAACATTTTAATGAGTTTTAATTAGCTTAACGTGCTTGTAACAAAATTGGTGACCCACAATTATGGAAAGATGCTAGCAATTTGGTTCTGTCTATTTTGGGGATTTTGTGTAAAATTAAGCCAGTTTGCCCTTTTTTCTCTATCTTTGTTTTTTGCGTTATTCCAATGCATACAAAGGAAATAAACACGTGTATGACAAAACATGTAATTGCAATAATTTTCTATGTGAAATAAATTATCTCGAACAATTTCAATGGTGCCGAAAGTGACAGCCATAAATAACTGCATGAGCAGCCGTTCCAGGCTCTCCTATATGATGTATATACTGCAGTCCAAATATCTTCTGTGATGTACATACAATAGATCTACAGTAGTGTCTCCCTTGTGATGTATATAAAGAAGTAAAGTTGTTCTCTATGGGATGCATATGCTTTATAAAAGTTATCACAGAGTTGACTGTGCTCCAGACCACCGCAAATCGAAAAAAAGCAGTAGTGGGAAGTTACATAATCAACATTAACTAATATCACAACTGCACCAAAGAAGCAGCTCCAGCCACTACATTAGGGGTGAGTTAAATAATTGTTTGATCAAATATAGCAGAGTAATTTTTATGTTATTAATTTTGTGTGGCCTGAAAATGATGGTAGAACTATCCAAATGGCCCTGAGTAGAAAATAGATACTTTAACCTTGGTGTAGATGGCCTTCAAGGCTTAACTTACATTTTCTTTGACTGTGACACTACCTAGAACTGGACATAATTCAAAATTTGATGAAAAGACAAGAAGGAATTTGGACAAAGAGGCTACAAAAAAAACTACAGAAACATTAGAGGAGTTGCAGAAATTTTTGGCATGTGACAACAATATTTTTACATTCCTCAAATGTCTAGCTTTTGTGGTAATGATGGCAAGATGGAAGCCTTTTCCTTCAAAGAAAATCATTAAAATCCAGTGATGTCTTGTTAAAACCTTCAGCCTTCAAACAAAGTTGAACTTTTTAGTTTTAATATGTACGTTTGGCACAAATTGAACACTAAACATCCCCAGAAGTACACAATACCAACATAAAAGCATGGTAGAGACAGCATTATGCTTTGGGGCTGCTTTTTTGTCACCTACAACTAAGGCTTTGGTAATGGTGAAGTGATTTATGAACAGTTCCAACGATCATTAAATTTTGCAACAAAACTTTTAGGTAAAAAGCTCAAAAATGAAAAAGAATTTCACCTTTCAGGGTTACAATGACCCTAAGTATAATTTTAAATGAACAAAAGAATGGCTTCAACAGAAGATTGTATTGCATTGGTCCAGCCAGAGTCCGGACAAGAATCCATGTGAAAATCTATGGGTTGGTACCTATATTGGAAGAGGAGCATGTGAAAGTCCCAGGAATCTTATAATCCTGCTGTGTGTTTGGGATCTGTATCCTGTCTCTGGTCTCTATGTGAGCACAGGTCTTGCAGCTCTACATATTGCATGGATAAGTTCCTTTTGGTGTATCCGAGGGCATCAAACTTCGGACCATGATGTTTCTTAAATTGGGAGGCTGCCTGTAGCACAGCAAGGGAGGGTCTTTGAATATTATTTTAAGTCGGTCATCCTTGTGTAGGATGTGATGAAGTTTCCTGGTAGTTTTCCTTAGTACCTCAAGCTGTGGGTTGTAGGTCACCACCAGAGGAACACGATGGTTCTCTTCTTTTTCTCTGTATTGGAGTGCTTGACTTCAAGGGATCCTTGTGGCTTTAATGATCTGATCCTCAATGGAGGTGGGGTGGTAGCCCTAGTTTAAAAATGTTTTTTTCAGCTGGTTTAAGTGTTCATCCCTTTCCACTGGGTTGGAGCAAATACGGTTATATCTGAGGCCCTGGCTGTAGATAATGGATTTTTTTGATGTGTTTCGTGTGGAATCTGTTCCATCTGAGGTATGTGGGACGGTCAATCGGTGATATCCAGAAAGTTGATTTCTGTTTTTGAGTGGTCCAGTGTCAGGTTTATGCTGGGATGAAATTTGTTGAACTTGTCATGGAATTTTAGAAGTTCATGTTCAGTTCCAGTCCAGATTATTAAGATGTCATCAATGAAACGGAAGTAGGCCAAGGGTTTGATGGGGCAGGAGGCTAAAAAGTCATTTTCCAGTTTAGCCATGAAGAGGTTGGCATACTGGGGGCCATTTTATTCCCATGGCAGTTCCGGTGCGTTGTAAATACAGTTCTTCACCAAAAGAGAAACCTTTTTCTTCTAAATCTATGGGTTGACATGAAGATAGCATTGTACACAAGAGATTCTCTTGTAATCTGACAGATTTGAATCATTACTGCAGGGAAGACTGGCTAAAGATTGTCAATTCTAGATGTGCCATGCTGATAGATACCTACCCAATAAGACTTAATGTTGTCATAAATTCAACATGTACATCATCAAAGTTTTTAGTTTAAGGTGTACATATTTATGCAACCACTTTATTTTAGTTGTTTATTTTTCTTTTATTACTCTAAACGACTTCAGTTTATTTTTCAAGTTAAATGGCATAGATTATGAAGGACATTAAAGGAGGTTCTGAAATGATTTATTTCGCTCCTTTTCTTTTTGGTTTGATTTTTCTTACATGACAACCTGGCCTTTTCACAGGGGTGTGTAGACTTCTTATATCCACTGCACAAATAAATATATAGTATCAATGAAAAGTTTTGACATGAATGAACACTTAGTAAAACAAAACAAATAGCCTGTGTGGAAAAAAAATGATTGTGTTTAAACCATACAACCCATCTTTTACACTGTTGAAAGTTTTACACACCATTGTCATTCTCTTTTCTAGAATTAACAGACCTGGAATTGCTTTCCAGTCTTGAAGGACTTCCCAGAGGAGTGTGTACGGATGCGTTATCCCGACTGGTTGAAAAGGTTTGGGGTATGTACCATACACCTAGTGTCCAGTGTTAAACCTCAAACATGGACTTCTAACTAGCGGTGGGACTGCGTTCCCATATACGTTGTTTTGCCATGGAATACTGAATTCAAAATAAATGCAAAAGGAAAATGAAGATTTTTTCCTGGTGCCGGTTTTCTTTCTATTATAAGTATGGACTTCTATCTGTATGTCCATTTTACTGTTCTGGTTCAGCATTCAAATAAATCTTAACAGCAGGAAAGCTTAGACAGCAGGGCTAGGGAGTTGCAAAAGGAAGCAAAGTGGAAATAACAATAGGACAATTATACATATCATACCATACCGGAGATCAGACAGCTGTCAGACTCTTTCGTGGCCCAGTGATTAAACCTTACAAATAGTCACTGCTTCCCCCACCAACCCTCTGTGCCAGTATATTTTACTGTTTGCAGTTAGATCGCTATACACCCCCCCACCCTCTGTGTTGGCGTATGTGATTGGTTGCAGTCAGTCTGCTGTTTCTTGCAATCATCACACTATCTGTCTAGGTCTTAATTGAAATGTAGGGTAAAATATATAAATAATTTTAAAAAGGAATGTGAGGTCCCCCATATTTACTAATCAGCCAGGGAAAAGTCATCAGATGGGGACTGATATTAGGCTGGGAAGGGGTTCAATACCCTGGCTCTTCCTCCCTGATAGTATCAGCCTGCTGTTGTCTATTTTCCTGAATTGTGTTTTATGTTCTTTTAAGTCTATATTTTATATTTTCTGCAATTGCTGTTTGGTCAGTTAATTGAGGCACCTAAAATAACATGTTATATTTTCAAGTCAGCTTTATTATCATTCTGCTCGCACTGGGATTGCTGGAGTTGCTGCCATACTCTATTGCTAGCATGATACGATTGTAATAGTTTGACCTTATTTATCTACCTGGGAGGTCATCATTGGTGTCATCCATTGAGCTGCCCTCTGGACTGGGAGGACACGATCAGCAGTGATTTTATTTCCCGCACGCTGTCTGATATCCCACGTGTGGATTGTTGGTGAGGACGATCACTCCTATGCAATATACTGAGTTGTGAAGGTCAGCACAACCAGAGAAGGTGCGTGTACAAGCTCACTGTGCATATTACTCCATACTGCAATTATCGATGCACACAGGAGCACTTCTCGCTCTTTTTTTTTTTATTTTCTCCATGTTATCTGATGCAGCACTCCATCCTTTTTCTTCTTGGTCACATAGCCCTTATTTAGCTTGGAGATGTGTTTTTGTTCATTGTCATGTTGCACCACAAATAATGGTCCTAATAAATGCAAACCAGATGGAATGTCATGTCCCTGCAGATTGGTTTTGAAGCCATGCTGTATAGGTGTGTCTTGAATTTGAAACAAATTACCAAATGTCACCGTCACACCACCACACAACCCTAACGACACATTGAAACCATCAAATCACTTTTTTTTGCATCTCACAAAGATATGGCACTTGGTGCCAAAAATCTCAAACTTTGGTTCACCAGACAACAGTATAGATTTTCCGTTATCTAATGTTCAATACATGTATTGCTTAGTCAAACATGTCTCTCTTCTTCTTTGTAGTTTTCAGCAGTTACATTTTTTCTAGTAATTTGATCATATATTTAAAGATATATTTACTAGTCAACAAGGAAACAACAAAAGTAAGTTGAGATGAAAGAATTTCAACATATTCTAAATATAATGAATGCATAGTATACAAATTCAGAGAAGAAATAAATAATATAAGAGAAAAACAATATAGACAAAAGACATAAGTCGAAGAAATAAAATAACCAAATATTTACAACTGACACGACGATTATGAGTATCTAAAAAAAACAACAACTAAATAGCTTTTAGGGCCCTTTCACATCAGCGTTTTTTTCACTGCATCTGCCGCGATTACCGCATACCGGCTGCACTTGCGGCACGGTTGCGGCGCGGTTGCGGCAAGCCCCATAGAAAAGTATAGGCGGGCTTGCGGCAGGTGCGGCAAGTGCGGTTTTGCACTTGCGGCTGACCGCGTTTTTTTTGCGGCCGCACCTGCCGCAAGTGCCAAAACCGCACTTGCCGCACCTGCCGCAAGTCCGCCTATACCTTGTATGGCGTTTACCGCAACCGCGCCGCAACCGTGCCGCAAGTGCAGCCGATATGCGGTAATCGCAGCAGATGCGGTTTTTTTCACCGCATCTGCCACGATTTGAAAAAACGCTGATGTGAAAGGGCCCTTAGCAAACTAAGTACAATCAAAATGATAAATGGAGAAATTCAGGCTAAATTAGGGCAGATGAAATGTAAGAGTCGGTATATACATTCGAACCCAACTCGCCCATTTCGTCATGTAATTCAATCTAGCATGCATACCCTCTCTAAGAGCAAACGTGAATTCAAATGAGTTGTGCAATTCTATGCAATCCATAAAGTCCTCTATGGATGGAACACAATCACTCCTCCACCTAGAGGCGATAAGATTTTTAGCTACTAATAGGATATGTAAGGCCAAGAATCTTTTACATTTTGGGAGATCGCATATCCCAATCAACAATACAGCAGAGTCAAAAGTTAAGACTATGTCTAAATCTAAAACTAAATTGATCAGGGACTGGACATCTAACCAAAAGGAACGTAACTTTGAGCATGACCAAAATATATGACGGACAGATCCCACTAGTCCACATTTTCTCCAACATAAATTAGAAACAGTGAGGTCTATCTTATGCAGTTTTAAAGGTGTAAAATACCACTTGGTATATACTTTATATTGAGTTTCCAGAAGTGTTGAGCAGGGGACAGAGGAGTAAATATTTTTTAAAATGATGGGCAATTGGTTATGTAAAGTATGATTATCAATGTCAAGTTGGTGATCACATACTGTATAGAATCTAGAATTATTAAAAGTCACATCCTTATTAAAAGTTTTATAGATATTATTAGTTTTCCACACAAGTTGGCTTCCACTGTGACAAAGTAGGAGGTCAATATTGTTAGGTAGTGTAAAATCTAGACCTGGGTTGTTTAAAGTCTCATGCAGTAAAGTCCAAGTAGGTCTGTCAGATTCAGGTAGGCTGAAACGAGAAGAGACAACCTCAAAAGAGGCTAACCTCTCACCATCAAACACGTCAGACACATACCTAATATTCCTACTCTTCCAGATAGTCAAATTAAGAGATGGACACAACCAGGAAAAAATATCTATTGGGAGCCAGACAGGAGAAACTGGAGAGAAGATGGTTTTAGAGGTCTGATTAAACGTCCTCCAAGCCTTGATAGTAGCCTTAAGTGGGGTTTCTAGGGGAAGTCTCTTTTTTGGACTAAGGAGGTATAAAACAATAAACAATGCAGGATTCTGTTGCTTCATGATGGATCGTTCTATATTTACCCAGGATGGTGAGTATTCAGTACTCTACCATCGTGAACTAATTTGAGTAATGATAGCTAGATAATAGGCCCTAAGATTGGGGATACCTAAACCTCCATGTAATTTATGTTTTTCAAGAGTGGTAGCTGCAATTCTAGGAAATTTCCCTCGCCAAATAAATCGGCTAAGTTGTGTCTGGAGACGTTTAAAATATTTCTGAGGGATGACCACAGGGAGAGAACGGAAGAGGTATAGAATTTTGGGAAGTAGCAACATTTTATAGGCCGCAATACGTCCCGTACAGGAAACCTCTAAATTAGACAGATAAGACACATGTTTCGAAAGGGATTTAACAATATCTGATACATTTTTTTCAACCATGTTAGATAGAGGTTTAGTAATGGTGATTCCCAAATAGGGAATTTCTGACAGTGACCAGGAGAAATTAAATTCAGTTTTTAGAATATCTAATAGGTGATGTTCAATATGATAGGGCAAAACCTGTGTCTTATTAGTATTCAATTTATAATGAGAGACTCCAGAGAATCTCTCAACAATGTCCATCAGATTCCTAAGAGACACCAGAGGATCCGATAGAATAATCAGTAAGTCGTCTGCAAATAGAGATGCAACGTGTTGACGCCCATGTAATGGACATCCCCGGATCCCCTCATGTGACCGTATTGCCTCCACCAATGGTTCTAAAAAGAAATTAAATAAAGTAGGGGACAGATGGCATCCCTGTCGAGTTCCATTGGTAATTCTAAAGGAGTCAGACACAACATTATTTGTTAGAATTTTGGCGGATGGATGGGAATACAAAGCTCTAATAATATTAAATATGGGACCAGAAAAACCAAATTTTTTAAGGGACTCAAATAAAAACAGCCAATTTACTTGGTCAAAAGCCTGTTCGGCGTCTAGAGAAATCAGTAAAGTGGGAAGATTTGACCTTTCTACATATGATATAATATGGAATAATCTTCTCGTGGCATCCATAGTACTTCTGCCACTGACAAAACCCGTTTGGTCAGTATGAATTAAGCGAGTTGTATACTTAGATAGTCTGTTAACAACAACTTTGGCTATAATTTTAGCATCAGTGTTTAAGAACGAAATGGGCCTATAATCTCTGACATTTAGGGCATCCCCTTTATCCTTGGGAATGACTGTAATTAATGCTTCCTGCATTTTGCAGGAAGAAGGGATGACATGGAGGCCGAATTAAGAAGTCTAGTTAAATAAGGTGTCAGGATGTCAGCAAAAATTTTTGAAATATTCATTAGATAATCCATCAGGCCCAGGCGATTTCCCAGTTTTGAGGGATTTCACTGCTTCTGTAATCTCAGAATTCAGAAAGGGACAATTAAGAAGATCCACCTCTTCAGTAGTCAGAGAGGGAATGCTTAAGGAACCCAGAAAAGAGTTAATATCCAACAGAGAGGGTTGTACAGACCCTGGACTTAAATTTAAATTATAAAGGTTTTTATAAAAGTGCAGGAATTCACTTGAAATATCCTCTGGGTGTCTGTAAATCAACCCCTGTTGTTTTTGATTAGTAGAATCCTCCTCTTTTGTCTCATCAGTTTTATTCATGGGCAAAAATTTATTAGGTTTATTGTGACAAATATAGTAATTTAGTTAGAAGACTGAATCATTTTGTTATAGTCAGAAATTAAAAGGGACCTTAATTCTATTCTAAGCTTTAAGATTTTAAGCTGGGTAGATGAACAAGGAGACGCTATTTGTGATTCTTCTAGGGTACGAATGTCAGCTACCAGAGATGCAAGTTTGGCATTAGATTGTTTTTTAAGACATGAATTTAGTTCAATCAACTTGCCCCTAACTAATGTTTTATGGGCTAACCACAATGTCTCAATACTAACTGCATCACCATCGTTCTCTTTAAACTAATAATTTAGAGTGTCTATCAATTCCTTTCTTGAGTTGGGATAAGAATAAAGAAAGGTATTGGCCTCCAAATCCTAGTGGATGAAGCACCCCCTCTAGGGACCAACTCAAAAACTATCGGGGAATGATCAGACCAAGTCTTTGGCAGGATATTGATCTTTTTAATTTCATATATAGAGACACTATCAGCTAGAACTAGATCTATTCTAGATAAGGAAAGCTGGGAATCCGAGTAGAATGTGTATTCTCTAGAAGTGGAATGAATACATCGAAATACGTCATATAAGCTCTCTCTATCAATCCAAGGATTCAAGGTTAAATTAGAAACTCCACGAGTTCCAGAGGAATCCAAAAATGCATCAGGTATTACATTAAAATCCCCAAAGAAATTAAAGAACCCTTACGATTTTCCGAAATTAAAATCATTAACTCTTTCAAAAATCTAATCTGACCCTTATTAGGGGCATACACAGTAACCAAGGTATAATAAACACCACTAAGCCTACAGATTAAAATTATTATCTTCCCTCCGTATCTGCAATAACAGTCTCCTGTTCAAATTGGATGTTATTTCTAATCAAAAAAGCGACACCCGCCTTCTTTTTTTTCTGAGAGGCTAAGATAATAGATGAAAATAACTTATTTTCAAATTTCGGAGGATTATCATTAGAAAACTTACTCTCCTGCAACCCCGCAATATCTATTTTAAATCTAAATATGTCTCTCCACAGTAGATACCTCTTATGAGGGGAATTTAGGCCATGTACATTCAGGGACACGAAATTAATGGCCATAAAAGCAAATAAACGAAGTAAAGTCAGTAGAAAAAAGACTTACTAAACCATGCAGCCAAGAGATTTCTGGAATGAAATATAAAACATTCATGTGTCAATAAGTACTAAAGAAAAAAAAAAAAAAAGAATAAAACAAGAACAGAATAATATCAAGAAATATATACAATAACGGACTAACGGACTATATGGAGCAGTTACAACTAACTGATGGAAAAAGCTCCTTGGGGAGAAAAAAGGCCTCTCACCCACAACAATTAATAATGTATTATATACATCTAAGGGTAATCACCTCAGCGTTTCAAAATGAAGTTCTGTTTAACCCAATATAAGTATTCAGGTTACTGGCGGGTCAGCAATGCCAAGCTCTCTTAAAAGTTGAAGACCCTCCTCCAATCCGTCTATCACATGAGAAGTAGGACCCCGCTTAAAGTTGATTCTGGTCTGGGAGAGCCATCTATACATAATACCATTAGCCCTCAATATCTTGGTGACAGGCGTCAGAATTCTACGTTTGGACAATGTTTCCTTTTGAGAGGTCTGAAAAAATTTTAATATCATGAAATGGTCTAGGTAACGTCTATGCTTCTGTATGTAGGTTTGGTGAGGAGATTTTTTGTGTTTTTAAAGCTAAAAGTAACCAGAGTGTCACTGGGCAACTTCTCCGGGACAGATGTGGGTTTAGGAAGGCGAAACGCTTTATCCAGCAAACACTCTACATCCGACAGTGACGGTAACACTGTTTTAATCATTTTTTTAAGGTAAGGCTGTAATTCAGACCTTGTGACTGTCTCAGGAATTCCCCTCAATTTTAAATTGGACTGTCTATTAGTATTGTCAAAATAATCCAGTTTACTGGACAATGTTTTATAATCCTGTTTAGTTTTGTCCAATTCTTTTCTAAGAGAGCTATTAATTTTAGACAGTCTTATTATCTTCAGCCTCCATATCGTCAGCTCTGGTAGTTAGGGTGGAGAGCGCTTCTTTAATATCAGAGAACTCCATTTTCATCTGATCAGCGAAGCTGTGGAAGAGGTCAAGCAAAAATTCCCTATCTACTGGCCCAGCCTGACCTCTCATTTTAATAGATAAGGGAGAGGAAGTGATCCTAGGTCTTTGTTTAACAGGGGGGGAACCAGAACTGTCACCACCTCCCGAGTCCAATTCCTCCAAAGTAGATCCAACCAAAGCAGAACTCCCAGGGGGGCTTATGTCCTTACGTTTTGAGGTCTGCTTCAAGCTGTCCCACCCCTATTATCTAGGGTGTCCATATCTGAGCCCCGTATGTGAGATTCTTTTTATCCACCTTCTTTTTGTGTTCGCTATCCAAAATCAGCTAGCTGTAGATGGAGTGCATTTAAGATGGGGTTTAGTGGACCCACCCGTAGGATTCATAGTGACCTTATGAAGATCTGTCTGCCTACGAGACATAGTAAATAAAAGGAAGGTGTCTAAACAGTATCAGGATT
The DNA here is from genome assembly GCA_033576535.1 of Allobates femoralis. NCBI lineage: Eukaryota > Metazoa > Chordata > Amphibia > Anura > Aromobatidae > Allobates > Allobates femoralis. The sequence goes on from JARQOC010000006.1 coordinate 97,406,787, forward strand.
ATAAAGCTTAATATAAAAATATCAGTGTGGCTATATATTCAACCTCAATGTTAGAATCTGGTCACCGTCAAAGCTAATTGAAACAATGCCCAAATCCAAGCAGCACCAGTACACTGTAACGCACCCACACAAATAAGAAAACAGTTAACTTAAATAAACATATACATATTCTTGAGACCTGCTTCACTCTCCGGAAATCCCAGGGTCTGCGAATCTTGTGATCGCCGGAGGCCCTCCGACCTCACTGCCACACAGAATCAGATTTATGAGTCTTGAATATTGCAGAAAGTCACCAGTAATATGTATATATCAGATATACTGGACCAATACAATGGCTTAATATGTGAATGAACTAGTAAAAAATCCAAATTTGTTCAATATAGTAAATCGTTACTAGTAGATGAAAATAGGATCCAGGTGGAAAGAGAAAGACAATAAATATGCTTGAGTAAAGTTCTTTAGTATCGGTTTTATCCACAGGAGCATTGAGGCTGTAGGTTTCTGTTAATAAAAACCACAAAACAAACAACACTAGTCCAAAAATAGTTCTGAGGGGTCTGGAGAGACCCAGGACAACTCTCCAAAGGGTTCTGAGAAGAAATTAGGGTGGCACAGCAAAGCACAAAGCTCTGAAAGCTCTGAAGTAATTTCGGTGTAAATTCCAATGTAAGCTCCAATGGATTAAACAGGAGCTACGCAATATGCATAAGTAAAGTTCTTAAGTATCGGTTTTATCCACAGGAGCACTGAAGCTGTAGGTTTCTGGCAATAAAAACCACAAAACAACAATACTAGTCCAAAAATAGTTCAGGGGGATCTGGGGAGACCAGGACAACTCTCCAAAGGGTTTTGAGAAGAAATTAGGGTGGCACAGCAAAGCACAAAGCTCTAAGAGAAATGCTGAATCTTGAATTTTTTGACAGGAAAAAGTCTAAAATCGTAGGTGCCAATCCAAAAATAGGTTAGGAGGGTTCAGACTATCCCAGGGTAACCTCCTGTAGAGGAACACCCTAGAAATTAAGAGGTACAATATTGCTGCAATGGAAGCCTGTCAGATGCCTGTCAGATGTCTGTCAGATGTGCCCAAATCATGGAAATCAATGGAAAAGTCACACAGGCTGTCTCTCAAAGTTTCTTTCAGTATACTGAGAGATTTGAAGCCTAATTATATAAAATTTGGGGAGTATTAGGCAATGAAGATATTATGAGGTGACGAGGCAGCCATTATTCATGAGGTGACAGCACAATTCCTTTACCTCAGGCAAATTTGATGACTGGACTCTGAGGAGAATTCTTCTTAAAAGGGACCACTGACCCAAACAAAACTTCCCAAGGTGATTACCAGCTTGATAGTAGATCTTTTTCATTTCAAAGTCCTTTTGAGGGCATTTAGCCCAGTGCTTATTGTTGTGGGGAGAGCATAGGTAAAACCCTACACCATTACCATTAGGCCACGCCCCCTCCGTAATTTGATCATATAGGCATGTTTCTTGCAGGCAGTTGATGTTGAAATGTGTCTACTGCATGATGCTTGTGAATCATTTATGACGGTATTCTAGAGATGAGCTGACACAACAATACTCAAATTGCACAGATTTTACCAATTCACTTGGAGAAAATAGAACCGGATGGAGAGCCGGGGACCACATGAGAGTAACAGAGTAACACACACACTCTGTTTATTTAGCTACGAGTTTCATGGTGAACAGGCCACTTCATCAGGGCATCATGATTCATCCAGTTATATATACACACAGGAACAATCACAAAAAAAATCACAAAAAAATGACGCCCCACCCCCCTCTGATGTCACTTCAGGTGAAAACGCCCACTATAAGTTAAACATGTATAAAAATGCCCATTACATTGATTAAAATACATAAAAAATACATTAAAACACAATGATCAGTATTTAAAATCGCATATGTTCTTCAATAAATAATTAAAATATTTTTGGTATTGACATAAACCAGGATTAGAACTAACCCTGGCAAGGGCATAAAACTCTCCTCCAGAGATTGAACCTCCCGTCTTATACCACTTATCCATCTGGTCATCTTTGGTTAGAGTAACTGTTTAGCCAGGATCTACCAACTCAACCCATCCAAACAATGAAATATCCTCATTTACTTGGTACACAAAACCTTCTTTTTTATATAAAAAGTAAACATATAATTATAAAAATATAAACTTCTTGTCTATAGGGATCTTTCAAGGTAAATGACCCCTACATTATGTGTCTATAATATGCTCACTAAATAATTAATATTTCTTGGTTTGTTGATCTATGTAAATTACAAATCACCTGTGCATACAAACGCACAATTAAAAACCTCTCAATATCAAGAAGAAATACGGACATATGGACAGGATTTATCTGTGGTAATATATGAGGTAAAGGATTATATGAGGTAAAGGATGAACGGATCCTTACTTCTCTCCGGGAGCCTGCTGCGACCATACGTGCTTGTCCAGGGAGTTGTGACATTCACAACCAGACCAGGTGAGTCTGTATTGTGGGGTCCATGTGACCATCAAACCTGAAGGTCTTACTCTATGTGCACTTCTTTTCCTTCTTATTTGTACAGATTTTACCAAGAAATGTGATTTTCAGTAATTTTTTTCTGCAAATTGAATATTTTTATTATGGTATTGAGAAACCCAAGAGTACTGTATAATAAATGTAGGAAAGATTTAAAAAAACAAATTTTCACTGCTATGGCTCACTTTTCCCTTTATGGTCCTCAGCAACTTTCTTTCCATCACTGTGCGCCAATATCCTGGGTATTTTCATGCTGTGCTTGACTTCCAGGGCACTCCTGCATACGCGCATCATAAGGTTGCAACTCTGACGAGCATGTGCAGAAACATCTGTGGCTTAATCGCAGCTGCAAGTCCTTAACTAGCATAAAGTCTTAAAGTGTAAGTGCCATTTAAATTTTACTTAATAATAACATAGCGAAAAATGATTTTAATAAACTTTTTAATATACTTTATTGGAAAAATTCTGGTTGCAAACTATTTCTAAATATTTCATAAAGTGTCCCAACTGCACTGTGTGTGAAGGAGACATATGTTTATTATCAGTAACATCCGTCTTCAGTGAATACGGACATGAGAATGTTGCAGATTAGGCTCTGCATACACACAGTTGCTAAGCAACGTCAAAGTTCAGGATCAGGTCAAACTAGCTCGTGCCAGAAAGATGTGTTACAATCTATGTTAACCCCTTGTCTCCTGGCTCCACACAGCTCAGGATCTCTCTTGCCCCTTTGTCTGTTATCACATCCCATTGCACTAATCTCTATGAGCTTCTGACCATGCCCACAGAACTATAAAATGCAGTTTTTTAAATAGCACAGAAAAATGTGAGAAAACAAGTTATATGGCAAAAAAAAAACCTTATCTTGGCTGCTATGTGACACATCATTAACAACCAGTGCTGTATTGGTTTTTTTTTCAATGAAATTACATTTACACTTTAAGTTTTTGCTGCATTTTGTGATGCTATTGGAAACATATTTATGAATTATCCAGCCTGACAGTAAAGCATAATTCAAGAGTTGGGTACCACAATAATACATTAGTAATATGATTGAGATAATATTGGAATATATGATAAAATAATAACATTGAGTCATGAAAAACTTCAATTAGATGCATGATGTCATCCGAGCAAGAAGAGTCTTCCGTCTTCTACATGTTAACTGACAGATCAAAACAATAGAACTTAAGTAGAGTCACTTTGTATTTGTATTACTTTCTTGTGTACAACTTGCTTTGTAGTCCTTCATTTGTATTTGGTGTATTAAATTCTAAGCTTACTTCCTTTAACTATCACGTTTGATTCTCTACAACGAATCGCTAGTATTAAATATAGGCAGGACTTTTGTCTACAAGGGCAAACATTTAGGCTTTAACCACATCACTTCATTCGCTTTTCTTTATAATCCATTTCTTCCTATTGTGTGTCTAGTATCTTTTGTTTAGGCATTTTAACATTGACTAAAGAAGAGATTCTTCTGTTGATAGACTAGAAAAATAATCCTTCTGAAAAGCCGAACATTTTTCCGTTTCACTTTTTAAAAGCCGAAAAACAGTTTGTGTCATTAAACTGTCTCAACGACATCATCCACCGTGATTTCCATTCTGATATAAGCTCATGTTGCTGGATGAAACCTGTGGCCTTTCTTCAAAAAGATAATAAGTAACAGACTAACAGACCTCTAAGTGTCTGTTGAAAGGAATAGAAAGCTGCTGTCTGCCATTTGCCTCCCTGGGGAGCTGCTGCTATTGTTGGGAGGCAGACAGCCCATGTGCGCTAGTCAAGACTTACAATGACACACTCTAGTGACATGAGACATAACATCACAGCCAAGGCTCCTGAATGGCTAAATTCGTGGACACAAGCCGAGGATCTATAATTAACACTCAGGTGCTTACAGATGAATTCTGTCAAAGCTAATTTTAGAAAATTATTAATGAAATTCTTCTCTGTTCCCTTTACCAGGTAGGAAAAGTTTATAAAAGTGTTTCCTTCACTAGTCAATCCTTAGTCTCAGGTTAGAGTCATATGAGCGTATAAATAAGATAATTGTATCGGGTTTTTTTTTTCAGATATCATCAGGACCAATCTTATTCAACACAAAAGTGCTAATGAACATATTTTTATCAAAATTGCATGTAGAAAGAAAACCGGGCACTGACCTTATGTTGCTGCGATCAGGGGCGTATCTAGGGGGTGCAGCCGGACCTTTTGCCCCAGGTGCAACTCAGTGGAGGGCGCCGGCAGCCCCCCCCCCCTCAACCCCCCGCGGCTGCAATATGAGCAGCGCGGGCGCGGCTGGAATCCGACAGTGCTCATCATAGACATGTAGGACTCCTGTAAAGCGCCTCCTCCTCGCCATCTGGTGGCGGCCGGGCACACTGCACTTGTCCTGCTCACTCCGCTCCTGACATGGAGGAGAGATCCCCGGAGCTGAGTGCACTGACCCCCAACACCAAGAGGCTGCTGCCCTGGAGACAGGTGGGTGTCACATCTGCCCTCTATGTCCACATTCATGTCTGGGTCCTCACACCCTTCCTTATAACTAACATAAGTCAGCAGCATGCTGCCACCTGTAGTCCTTGTGCTCCCTCTAGAGCCAGCGCTGCACACACTGTCTCCTGCTGCATACACTGCCTGCTGCACACACTGCCTGCTGCACACACTGTCTGCACACACTGTCTGCTGCACAGACTGCCTGCTGCACACACTGACTGCTGCACACACTGCCTGCTGCACTGTCTGCTGCACACACTGACTGCTGCACACACTGTCTGCACACACTGTCTGCTGCACACACTGCCTGCTGCACTGTCTGCTGCACACACTGACTGCTGCACACACGCCGGCGACACCCACCCCCCCCTCGGCTGCAATATGAGCGGCGCGGCTGAAATCTGACAGCACGCCCCCGGTCCTCACCTACTTTGGGGGGGGCGCCAAAACAGATCCCTGTCCCGGGCGCCGGCAGACCTAGTTACACCCCTGGCTGCGATTGAAATTGTGGCACAGAACAAGGTCCAGCGTTGCTCAGCTGTAAGACATAGTCATTTTTATCCATTAAGAAAGAAGGAAGCGGCACTCGTTGGACCGGTGAAGACAGGTTTCTTTATTCCAATCGCGGTATCACATTAGGTGGAGGGTGCGGGGAGGGAGGTGCACTACTCGAAACAGGCTCCGTCATCCCGGCACCTCCCTCCCCGCACCCTCCACCTGATGTAATACCGCGACTGGAATAAAGAAACCTGTCTTCACCGGTCCAACGAGTGCCGCCTCCTTCTTTCTTTATGAACATATTTTTATCCCAAACCGAGAACTGAGAAAAAATTGCAACATGTGATTCTTTACGAGCATGCTGTTACTTGACACATAAATCGGACAAGACTCTCCCTATCAAGTCTATTTGGCCAGAAAAAACTCAGATGCCACAGTATGGCATTTATTTAATGTATTTTTATGGATACATTGCCATATTGTAGTAAAGAATACTTACTTTCAGTGCTCTTGTAAAGGATTAAAGCTGCTAAGAAAAAATAATGGGTTGCATACGGATGGCACATACACGCCACAAGGATCACAAGTGACAAAGAAATTCATCCGAATTTTTGGGTTGAAAATTGGGCTAATTATTTACACTGTATTGTACCCCTAGCTTAACCCCTTCACTTTTGTTTTACCCTCCCCTTCTTTCAAGAGCCATCATTTTTTATTTTTACATCAATATAAACATTTTTGGCCTTTTTTTTTTTGCGGGACGGGTTGTACTTCCAGATGAAATCATTTCTTTTACCATATAGTGTTCAGGAAAATAAGAAAAAATTCCAAGTGCAGTGAAATTGCAAAAAAAGTGCAATTACACATTTGTTTTTTGAATTTTTTATTCACCATGTTCACTATATGGTAAAACCGACATGTGGGTATAATGCTTCGGGTCGGTACAAGTTTGTGGATATCAAACATGAATACTTTTACTGTTATCTAAGCGGTGAAAAAAATTCTGAAATTGTTAAAGAAACAGAATTGCTCTTTTGTCGCCATTTTCACCGACCCATAGTGTTCTCATTTTTCAGGATCTGGGGCTGAGTGTCAACTATTTTTTTGTGTCTTGAGCTGACATATCTGATTATACAATTTATGTTTAGATACATTGTTTTGATCACCCGTTATTGCATTCTATTGCAATGTTGCAGCAACCAAACAGACATAATGTTGGCATTTGGACTTTACTTTCCGCTACGCAGTTTACCAATCTGATTAATTGATTTTATATTTTGATAGATCGGGCATTTCTGAATGCGGTGATACCAAGTATGTGTATTTTTTTTAATAGATTTATTTTACATGGGTAAAAAGGGGGGTAATTTGAACTTTTGTTGTTTTTTTCATATTTTTAAAAACAGATTTTTTTACTTTCCCTTAATGTTATACTGGCCACTAGAGGGCCTCAGGGCTGCACAGTCTGATCACTTGTTCTATGTACTGGAGAGCTGCAGCCCTTCAGTTCATAGCACAAATGATCACTGTCTGTCGATGCTGGTGCTTACCAGCAATCCACAGGAAGTGATCCCAGAGAGTTTCTGGGGTCATTACAGGACCGCAGGCTGTGCAAGTGAAAGATCGCTTCATGGGATCTCTAATCATGGGGGAACAGCACGATCCCTGCAGCAGGGCTTTGGATCACACTGTCAATCAATGACACCATGATCCAAAGGGTTAACAGCACCGATCAGCTTGCTGATCTGATCGGCGCTGTTAGATATACATCTCAGATGTGCAGAGGATGATGCGGGCTCACAACGTGAGCTCGCATCAAAGTATGGGAAGCGACCTATGACGTACATCTACATCATAGGCCGTGAAGGGGTTAATAATAAGAATGTTTTATAGTGTTTGATCGTAGTCTAACAAAGAATGTTTGGGGACAATATTTTAACAGTATCATAAAATACATTGTAAGGTCTTATTTAGGAGTACTTATTTTACTAAACAGTTTTACTAAATAAACCAACAATCACCTGACAAACTAGCAAAATGTTCATTCATTGGGTGAAATGATTCTTAAGCAAAATAAAAGTCATGGTTCTTGACAGCGCCTTGTCCTGTGTAAGCATAATGTTCTATGACTTTGAGCTCATGAAGGTATTTTCAACCTGTCTAAACAGACCATTAATTTAACTAATATGTAGGTATTTAATCGATAGGCTAAGTGCAGCATTAAAAACATCAGCGTTTTTTGAAAAATGCGGTAGTTGCGGTCAAAAAAACGCCTAACGGCCACACTTGTGGCACACTTGCGGCAAGCTCCGTGCATTGTCTATGGGGCTTGCAGTAAGTGTGCGGCAGGTGCGGCAAGTGCGGTTCCGGCAGTTGCGGCCGCGAAAAAAACGCTGATGTGAAAGGGGCCTAAATCTACCCAATAACTTTTCGTTTGCAGTTTAAAGGGAATCTGTTCCCAGGTCTAGGGTGTTCTAAACCCTGCCCACCATATTTATCATGATGAAATTGGGGTTCCTGAAACCCTTTCATATCCCCAGACATCCCCCTGCATACCTCATAAAACGACTTTTAATCTGTCCTGCATTGTATGCTAATTTCTGTTAAGGGTCATATGGGGCTCTGCACATTGTGGTCATCAACACCCCGCTCCATGGAAAACGCTCCACTCCTGAATGCATGCAAGTAATTGACATACGACATCATCCGCACAATTCACAAGCTTCATGTCTGTGCAGTGGGACTAGACTTTGGTCTCGCAGCAGCCGCACAGTGTCTAAAGTCTCGCGAGAAAAAAGGAGAGAGTAAGGCACATACCCATACAAATTTGTTTTTATTTTTGATTTAATCATTGTACAGCTTAGAACTGTTACTTATGAGTGTGTGTATATGAACCTCTAAATTGTAAAGCGCTGTGGAATATGTTGATGCTATATAATTTAAATTAAAATTATTATTATTAATGTTGTATAGCATATCTCATATACTGCATGTACATACATATGTTGGAAGAGATCGATTCGTATAGAAACCCAGTTAAGATTGTAATGGTAATGCGATGTGTAAGGTGTATGTAAAGAGGTTAGTACTGTATATTCGAATGATTCAATCAAAAACATTCAATTCAGAAATGACAAAAAATACAAAGATATATACATAAGTATATGTTATTATATTGTTTGTTATAGTTAAATGCCGTGCAGTACATAAGGTGTTGCATAATACCCATATGAAATCTAAATACGATGCATATGTGATGTCAAAAAAAGGATAGCAAGTAGAGATAGTATATATAAGATCCTATACTGAGTCCCTAAATAAAGTGCAGGCGTAATGCAATTCTGAAAAATATATAAAAGGTAATCTAGAGTTGGAAGTTAATGGGATATAAGTGCACTGCTCAAAAAAATAAAAGGAACTCTAAAATATCACATCCAAGATCTCTTAAATACTTCAGTTGCAAATCTTTATACATTAGGCTGCCTTCAGACTTGCAGATGCATCTGCAGCGTTTTGCAGATGCATCTGCAAGCATCTGCATGCAGACCGCGGCCCCTATGTTTATAATGGAGCGCACGGCGGTCTGCAGATGCTTGCAGACCGCCGTGCGCTCTCATTGCCTGCCATTAGTGATCTGTGCGCAGGCGATGCCTGCGCACAAATCACACACTCCCGCCCGCACCATGGACGCGAGATGTTGCGTCCATGGTGCGGGCGGGAGTGTGTGATTTGTGCGCAGGCATCCGCGTGCGCACAGATCACTTATGGCGGGCAATGAGAGCGCACGGCGGTCTGCAAGCATCTGCAGACCGCCGTGCGCTCCATTATAAACATAGGGGTCGAGGTCTGCATGCAGATGCTTGCAGATGCATCTGCAAAACGCTGCAGATGCATCTGCAAGTCTGAAGCCAGCCTTACAGAGTGGAATGCATTAAAAACAATCAAACATACAAATCAATGTACCGTAAATCAAAATTAATATCCCATGGAGTTCTGAATTTGGAATAATACTCAAGGAAATGAGGCTCAGTAGTGTGTATGACCTCCATGTTCCTGTATGACCTCCCTATAATACCTGGGCATGCTCATGATAAGGCAACTGATGCTATCCTGAGGGATCTCCTCTCAGTCCTGGATTAAAGCATCTGTCAAGTCTTGGATGGTCTATGGTGCAATGTGGCATTGGTGGATGGAATAAGACATGATGTCTAACATGTGCTTCATTGGACACAGGTCTGGGAAATGTGCTGGCCAGTCCATTACATCAATGTCTTAGGATAAGTTCACATCTAAGGGGGTTTGAGTTTGTGTTCCTATGCATTTTTGCAGTGCAAAAACGCATAGAAACACAAAGAAACGCATCCAAAAAACACACCCATTGATTTCAATGTAAAACGCAATGACAACTCATGTAAAAAAAACATGTCTTTTTCAGAAAATGCAAAATGCATGCGTTTTTGGGCTGCGTTTGCAAAAACGCATGCGTTTTGCATTTTCTGAAAAGGACATGCGTTTTCATTGCGTTTTACATTGAAATCAATGGGTGTGTTTTTGGATGCGTTTGCAATGTGTTTTGTCACACATGCTGTCAAAAACGCATTGCAACCCAAAAGGAAAAGAAATGCAGAAGTGAAAAGGCCCTTAACCACGCAGTAACTGCTGACACACTTCAACCACATCAGGCCTAGCTTTGTCATGCAACAGAAGGAACCCAGTGCTCACTGCAACTGCATATGACCTCACCAGACGTCTGAGGATCTCATCCCAGTACCTAATGGCAGTCAGAGTACAGCTGCCTAACACAGGGAGGGCTGTGCGGTCCTCCAAAGAAATGCCTCCCCACATCATTACTGATCCACTGCCAAACCGGTCTGGCTGGAGGATGTTGAAGACAGCAGAACTTTTTCCATGGCATCTCCAGATTCTGTTATGTCTTTCACATGTGTCAGTGTCAACCTGCACTCATCTGTGAAAAGCACAGGGTGCCAATGTCAAATCTGTCAATCTTGGTGTTCTTTGGCAAATGCTAGTTGCCTTGCACAGTGTTGGGCTGTAAGTACAACACCCACATGTTGACATCAGACGTCATACCACCCTCATGGGGTCTGTTTCTGATAGTTTGAGCAGACACATGATTAGTAGTGACTTGCTGGAGATTATTTGGCAGGGCACTGGCACTGTTTCTCCTGTTTCTTCTTGATCAAAGGAGGAGGTAGTGGTTCTGCTGCTGGGTTGTTGCACTCCTATGGCCCCCTCCACGTCTCCTGGTGTACTAGCCTATCTCCTGGTATCTACTCTATGCTCTCGGCACAACTAATAATGTACCATCCTGGATGAGCTGCACCAAATGAGCAACTTATGTGGGTTGTAGACATCACCTCATGCTACCTCTAAAGCCCCTGTTACACGGGGCGACATCGTCGCCCAGTACAGAGATGACGTGGGGCGTGGCCTATCGCCGGCATCATCGCCCCTATGTCGCCTCATGTAAAGGGGTGATGTCGGCGGTGCCGGCGAGTCGCCTGGTTTCAGAACAGTGCTCTGAAACCAGGCAACCATCATGGGGCGATGTGCACACATCGCCCCATGTAACCGGGCGCCAGCGACCTGTCATGCGATGGGAGCCAGAGGTTTTCCAGACACCCCGGCGGCGATGCCTCCTGTCAGATCGCCGGCGCAGGGCTGGATGTGTCGCCCCATCTAAACTGGGGACGGCGACGCTGGCGGGGCGCCAAAAACGTTTGTGCTCCTGCCAGTCGCCGCCGACATCCCCAGCCCCGTCGCCTGGTGTGACGGGGCCTTAAGGGTGAGAGCAGTGACAAAATGCAAAAGTGATCAAAACAATGACCAAAAAGGGTGAGAACAGAGAAATGGTCTGTGGTCATCACCTTTAGAACCACTTCTTTATAATAAATCTTTAATAATAAATCTTTATTTATATAGCGCCAACATATTCCGCAGCACTTTACAATACAGTGGTTAGAGTACAGAAAATATAATACAGTAAGTAATTACAGTGGAGAACAAATACAGTACAATAATTGGATACAAAACAATAGGCATAGAATCAATGTAAAAAAGAAAATACAATAAATAAAGCAAGAAATGAAGGTGACCCTGCTCAAAAGAGCTTACAATCTACAATGGGATAGGGGTTGCACAGGGTACAGGGGTTTATTGCACTGATCGTCCAGACATCTTGAGGAAATGGGGGATAGAAATAAGCTTACATGGATGGTCATTATACAGTCTGTGTAGACCTTTTTGGTTTGGTGGAGTTTGTAGAAGAGTAATGTCAAGAGAGATTGCCCATTCACTATCTACAGTGCACATGACTTCTATTAATGAGTATGACAGGCCGCCTGAAAAAGATGTGTTTTTAGGGATCGTCTGAAGCCATGCAAGTTGTGAATAGTCCTGATTTCTTGGGGTAGGGAGGTAAGTGGAGGGCGGGATCAGAAGAAGTTCAGTTTTGGAAAGGTTTAGTTTCAGATATAGAGAGGACATGATGTTGGAAACTGCAGCTACACATTCATTGGTGTTCTTTAATAATGCAGGGGTAAGGTCAGGGGCTGAAGCGAATAGTTGTGTGTCATCAGCAAAAAGATCAGTTATCCAAGACAAAGTGTCTTCTCGTCTGCGCTGCTGCTTCAGAAAAATACCAGACCCACCGGGATATCTGGGAGAATGATAGCTTTATATAAATAAAAGCTATAATAAAGCTATAAATAAAGCTATATTCTCCCAGATATCCCGCTGGGTCTGGTATTTTTCTGGAGCAGCTGCGCGAACGAGAAGGCACTTTGTCCTGGATAACTGATCTATCCCACAGCGAGTTGTGGATGTCCCTGCAGCAGCTGCATTGTTTTCTGAGTGAGCATACGGGTTGTGGGTGACACAACTGAACCGGTGAGCGGTTTTCATTTTGTCTATTACCATCAATCTCTCTTGGGAGATAAGAACCTATTGTGCATTCTCATCCCACAGATCAGCAAAAAGATGGTACTGGAAGCCAAATCTGCTGATGGTTTGTCCAATCGGGGCTGTGTGGAGAGAGAAGAGAAGAGGACCAAGGACTGAGCCCTTAGCGACCCCAATAGTGAGAGGAAGAGGGGAGGAAGTGGAGCCAGTGAAAGATACACTGAAAGAGCGGTCAGAAAGATAGGAGGAGAGCCAGGAGAGAGCAGTGTCTTTTATGCCAATGGAATGCAGCAAAGAGAGTAGGGATGATGGTCAACAGTGTCAAAAGCTGCAGAGAGTTCAAGGAGAATAAGCAGAGAGTGATCACCATTACTTTTTGCCGTCAGGAGGTCATTGGTCACTTTGATGAGGGCAGTTTATGTAGAGTGAAGGGGGCGGAAACCAGACTGTAATGGATCTAGAAGAGAGTGAGCGGAGAGGTAATGGGTGAGATGGGAGTGCTCCATGAGTTTAGAGATAAAGGGGAGATTGGAGACTGGTCTGTAGTTATATGTGCAGGATGGGTCATGAGAGGTTTTCTTTAATAATGGAGTAATGATCGAGTGTTTGAAGAAGGAGGGGAGGATGGATGCCAGAAGAGTTTGAGAGACTGAAGATTTTGGTTAGATGAGTGGTGACCACTGTAGAGAGGGACTGGAGTAGGTGTAAGGGAATGGGGTCAGTAGTGCATGTGGTGGGATGAGAGGAAGAGAGGAGCCTGAAAACGTCTTCTTCTGTGACTGGGCCAAATGTGGAGAGTGAACCGGAGGAGATGTGGGGAAGAATGGGAGTGGCAGCGCTTTGAGGCTGGGAGCTGATTTCCTGGCGGATGTTGTCTATTTTCTCCACAAAGTAAGAAGCCAGGTCATCAGCACAGAGGTCAGTGATGGGGGCCTGCACTTTAAGACTGAGGAGAGAGTGAAATGTGTCAAAGAGTTTTTTTGGCTTGTTGGATAGTGAGGAGACCAGTGTGGTGAAGTAGGTCTATTTGGCAAGGTGAAGGGCAGAGTTGTAAGTTTTGAGCATGAATTTATAATGGATAAATTCTCCTGGTGAGCGAGTTTTCCTCCACAGACATTCAGCACTCCTAGAGCATCGCTGGAGGAATCCAGTTTGTGATGTGAGCTAAGGCTGTTTTGTTCTATGTTTGGAGGTTCTGAGGGTGAGGGGCGCTACTTGGTCCAGGGAGCTTCTGAGAGTGTCATTGCAGTGATTTACTGCCTGATCTTGACAGGCGATTGAAGAGATTGGGGACAGAGATGAGATGAGGGAGTCTGTGAGTGCATGAGGGTTAATGGCCTGTAGATTTCTGGATGTGTGATAGGTAGGATTAGGCTGTCGTGGTCAAGGGTTAGTGAGTTCGTTATAGGTGCTGTCTTGGTAATTAGAAGATATAAAGGGAGACAAGCGAGGCGCAAATAGTGCCATATCACTGACGTTTCGTGAAAGGTGCGTATGAAAATACAGGTGCACTAACCTGTACCAGTTGTGATCCCCACAACTGGTTAGTAGGCGTTTTGCATATCACAGCTGCCGCTGGACCTCCACCACGACTTCGCACGTGGGAAGAGAATCAGGTATCAGGATATAGGTGTCCACGGTCCGCGCTGCTATGACCGGGTGATTATCCCTGGATGCTTCAGTTGGTCCCCCAAAAAAGACAGGAGTCCTAGGGGTGATGTGACGGTTACTTTATTCCACTTCCACCAACGCGTTTCGGCGTCCCTCTTGGCACCTTCCTCAGGGTACAACTGAAGCATCCAGGGATAATCGCCCGGTGATAGCAGCGCAGACCGTGGACACCTATATCCTGATACCTGTCTTGGTAATTGACTGTTCTTTCTACCTGTTTTCTTTTTCCATTTGTGCAACAGTAGGAGAAATTGATACACAATCAGTGTTGCTTCATAACTGGACACATAGATTTCATAGAAGTATGATTGACTTATGGCCCCTTTACACGCAGCTACAGGCAACAGGTTTTCCACAGGTAACTTACTGGCTGCAGTAAATCATGGAGACATGGTTCCATTTGTACACAGCAACAAGATAGAACCATGTCTCCATGATTTCACTGCAAGCCAGTAAGTTACCTGTGGAAAACCTGTTACCTGTAGCTGCGTGTAAAGGGGCCATTAGAGTTATGTTGTTTTGTTTAAGAGTTCCCTTTATTTTTTGAGCAGTGTATAGCAATGGATGCAATGCGATTCAAGAGGAATATGCACAACATAAAGCTTCACAGCTCATAAATGTGTTGAATGCATATTATAGTAAATTTTACAGATCAAAAGGGGGATCAGTAACAGGAATGAGTGCTATGCATACATATATACAGTTAGGGCCAGAAATATTTGGACAGTGACACAAGTTTTCTTATTTTAGCTGTTTACAAAAACATGTTCAGAAATACAATTATATATATAATATGGGCTGAAAGTGCACACTCCCAGCTGCAATATGAGAGTTTCCACATCCAAATCGGAGAAAGGGTTTAGGAATCATAGCTCTGTAATGCATAGCCTCCTCTTTTTCAAGGGACCAAAAGTAATTGGACAATGGACTCTAAGGGCTGCAATTAACTTGAAGGCGTCTCCCTCGTTAACCTGTAATCAATGAAGTAGTTAAAAGGTCAGGGGTGGATTCCAGGTGTGTGGTTTTGCATTTGGAAGCTGTTGCTGTGACCAGACAACATGCGGTCAAAGGAACTCTCAATTGAGGTGAAGCAGAACATCCTGAGGCTGAAAAAAAAGAAAAAATCCATCAGAAAGATAGCAGACATGCTTGGAGTAGCAAAATCAACAGTTGGGTACATTCTGAGTAAAAAAGGAATTGACTGGTGAGCTTGGGAACTCAAAAAGGCCTGGGCATCCACGGATGACAACAGTGGTGGATGATCGCCGCATACTTTATTTGGTGAAGAAGAACCCGTTCACAACATCAACTGAAGTCCAGAACACTCTCAGTGAAGTAGGTGTATCTGTCTCTAAGTCAACAGTAAAGAGAAGACTCCATGACAGTAAATACAAAGGGTTCACATCTAGATGCAAACCATTCATCAATTCCAAAAATAGACAGCCCAAAGTTAAATTTGCTGAAAAACACCTCAAGAAGCCAGCTCAGTTCTGGAAAAGTATTCTATGGACAGATGAGACAAAGATCAACCTGTACCAGAATGATGGGAAGAAAAAAGTTTGGAGAAGAAAGGGAACGGCACATGATCCAAGGAACACCACATCCTCTGTAAAACATGGTGGAGGCAACGTGATGGCATGGGCATGCATGGCTTTCAATGGCACTGGGTCACTTGTGTTTATTGATGACATAACAGCAGACAAGAGTAGCCGGATGAATTCTGAAGTGTACCGGGATATACATTCAGCCCAGATTCAGCCAAATGCTGCAAAGTTGATTGGACGGCGCTTCATAGTACAGATGGACAATGACCCCAAGCATACAGCCAAAGCTACCCAGGAGTTCATGAGTGCAAAAAAGTGGAACATTCTGCAATGACCAAGTCAATCACCAGATCTAAACCCAATTGAGCATGCATTTCACTTGCTCAAATCCAGACTTAAGATGGAAAGACCCACAAACAAGCAAGACCTGAAGGCTGCGGCTGTAAAGGCCTGGCAAAGCATTAAGAAGGAGGAAACCCAGCGTTTGGTGATGTCCATGGGTTCCAGACTTAAGGCATTGATTGCCTCCAAAGGATTCGCAACAAAATATTGAAAATAAAAATATTTTGTTTGGGTTATGTTTATTTGTCCAATTACTTTTGACCTCCTAAAATGTGGAGTGTTTGTAAAGAAATGTGTACAATTCCTACATTTTCTATCAGATATTTTTTGTTCAACCCTTCAAATTAAACGTTACAATCTGCACTTGAATTCTGTTGTAGAGGTTTCATTTCAAATCCAATGTGGTGGCATGCAGAGCCCAACTCGCGAAAATTGTGTCACTGTCCAAATATTTCTGGCCCTAACTGTATATACTCGTTTTATGGCTGGATGTGTGTGGGTGGATCTATCACTAATTGGCCATCATTGGACTCACTATTCAGATGAGTACGCAAGTATTGCAAACTACTCATTACAAGTATAGCAATTATGAATATATTGATACTCATTCATCACTAATTATGTATATATTATATATCACCTTACCAATCTCCTTCCCATTCCCCACACTTCTTCCCATTACCTGTTCAGACCTCATCATATCTTCTTTTAACCAAAGGTCATGCTGAAACCCCAAGTTTATTTATACTAGGCCAGGACTACCGACTGATGAGGCTTAAGATGGTTATGTGCAAGGAAGTTTATCACGATGTCAGGACATCATAACATCATGCACCTTGACTATGAGCGCACCTGTGTGGACAAACCCTGTGCTTCATCAGAGACAGAAGTCCCAGCCTAGCATAAAGAGGCCTGGGATTTCAAAACGAGCAGCTGTGATAAAAAGTTATGATGAAGATAAGATGGAGAACAGTGAGAAGCCAAAGAGAAGATAGTGGTAAGGTGAGTATGAATATTTTTGTTAAAAAAATTACCTTCTGATTGCCATTTTTGATTAAGCAAAATGGAGCTTACAAAAAATCAGCATTTTGTCAAATGAGAATTTTTGTTATATTCAAGTTTCATAGGAATTATTCGCTCATCTCTAGAGTTGAGGATAGCAGATAAATTTGTACTCATTTCTATAGCTTACAAATTTCACAAAGCCAGTATTAGTAATACAAAATACACAGTGGAATTATTGTGAGCTTACACTTAGACATTGAAAAAAAAGTCGCCAAAATCTGTCAAATTTTCTTTCATATTGTTTTCACAATTTTAAACCTATTGATGATATAATATTTGTTGCAACTTAATCAATATGGGAGCACAGCTTATACGAAAAAGAGCATGGCATAAGTGCAACAACTTCAACATATTGCAAGAAAGGTTTTAAAACTAAAAATTTGTCAAGTAAGTCAACCAATAGTTGGACTACAATTAGATAAAACTATCTCAAATTACGAATATCTTATAATTCATCATGAGATGAGCCACTGTGATAAGTTATACAGTGCAAACTTTGAGTAGAGAGTCTGAAAATGTGCCAAATGTATTAGTCCAAATTAGTAAACCTGCCTAATGATAAAACAAATTTTTTTTTTGAAGATCAAGGCAGTCATTTAATTATACATAATCCTTTGCAAACACTAAAGAAACAGAAACTGCCAAAGGTTACCATCTTATACAATTTACCTGAAGGCCTTCTGGCAGAAGATACAGAAGCTTTAGGTGAAATCAACTTTGCTGTCAATGGTTCCAGGGTGTGCTAACTACAGATATTATACCATTTTAGTTTGCCATTATTGCGAATGAGAACATTTTAAGACATTACAGACCAAACTAAAGATTAGATAAGGATTCTTCTCGAGTTCTTCTTTCATGTCCACCCTACTAATAGCCATCCTTTGCCTAATAGCTGACACAAGGTGACTTTACCTCTATCAAAGCCCTCAAGCTAGCCTTAGAATGCTCTAACTTATTCAGTAAGGTTTTGCAGCCACCAACGGAAGGTCTTCAAAGTGTCAATCTTCACTCCAAAAGTGCACAAGGCTTTTAAAATAAAGGCTTTCGTTTCAATAATGTAAAGTTTGATTAACTGCATATTTAAATGAAACATTTGTATTATGCTTTCAATAAAAGGAGGAAAATAAAAGATGAATGACATAGGTAAGGGACATGTAATTTTGGTTAAATAAGGACACATTTTGAAAATTATAGGATTATCAACGAATGTATAGATAATGGTGTCAGATGTTGTACATATCATTTATTAAGTAAAATGTCTAAGGTATAGTATTCCAGGATATGCCATAAAGATAAAGTATAAGATATATTAATTAATGTGGACAATTAATTAATGTTTTCTCACAATATGCACGTATACAGTACAGACCAAAAGTTTGGATACACCTTCTCATTCAAAGAGTTTTCTGTATTTTCATGACTATGAAAATTATAGATTCACACTGAAGGCATCAAAACTATGAATTAACACATGTGGAATTATATACTTAACAAAAAAGTGTGAAACAACTGAAAATATGTCTTATATTCTAGGTTCTTCAAAGTAGCCACCTTTTGCTTTGATTACTGCTTTGCACACTCTTGGCATTCTCTTGATGAGCTTCAAGAGGTAGTCACCGGAAATGGTTTTCACTTCACAGGTGTGCCCTGTCAGGTTTAATAAGTGGGATTTCTTGCCTTATAAATGGGGTTGTGACCATCAGTTGTTTTGTGCAGAAGTCTGGTGGATACACAGCTGATAGTCCTACTGAATAGACTGTTAGAATTTGTATTATGGCAAGAAAAAAGCAGCTAAGTAAAGAAAAATGAGTGTCCATCATTACTTTAGGAAATGAAGGTCAGTCAGTCCAAAAAATTAGGAAAACTTTGAAAGTGTCCCGAAGTGCAGTTGCAAAAACCATCAAGCGCTACAAAGAAACTGGCTCACATGAGGGCCGCCCCAGGAAAGGAAGACCAAGAGTCACCTCTGCTGCGGAGGATAAGTTCATCCGAGTCACCAGCTTCAGAAATCACACTTTAACAGCAGCTCAGATTAGAGACCAGGTCAATGCCACACAGAGTTCTAGCAGCAGACACATCTCTACAACAACTGTTAAGAGGAGACTTTGTGCAGCAGGCCTTCATGGTAAAATAGCTGCTAGGAAACCACTGCTAAGGACAGGCAACAAACAGAAGACACTTGTTTGGGCTAAAGAACACAAGGAATGGACATTAGACCAGTGGAAATCTGTAAAATACCCCACTCTATTGGATTTTACTGTTGTAAATCAATCACTATACATTTTTACGAGTTTCCCAAAAGTAGATTACCATATATTCTTTGTCAATTTGTCCAGAACTGTAGAAAAAAAGCTTCCTTGCCATTAATCATTAATTGAAATGAGGATGCAGTGGCTCTTTTCAAGAATAGCTGGCTAGATAGGGAGCCAGTTGGATAATTGCTCAGTGATCACTAGGAGCAAATGAGCCATACATTCTACTATCAACAATCAGTATTATATCAGACTTGTACTGTAATTCTATCTGCTAATTACCCCACAGCCTTCCGGTTGGAAACACTTAACATGAATCTTTTCACAGCTTCTAAGGCCCCATTTAAAACAACAATAACACATTCAAAGAAACTCTTTTTAACTCATTCCCCTAAGGTGATCCATGCTGGGAAGCAACACGCTACAAGGTATAAGGCATATTGTATTTCTAGCCTAATATAGACTAAACTAAGAAAGGTAGCAAAGTTATGGTATAGGTTTGCGGTTAAAGCAAAAGTATTTAACCTAGTCCAAAACATTAAGCCCAAAATTGAAAAGTAATGAAACATTTAATTTAATTGCTTAATTTAAATGTTGATTCATTTCTGAAATAGTTACATGCTATGCCATTTCTCCATTGGGATTTTCGAAGATCTTATTACGGTATTTCTATTTTCATGACACTTACATAGAAATTAGAGATGAGTGAATCAGTCTGAATAAGTAAAATAAATTGACATCAAATTTCCAGAAAATGTCAGGATTCTTTAGAATCTGAAATTTTAAGTACCGTATATACTCGCGTATAAGCCGAGTTTTTCAGCCCAAAAATTGGGCTGAAAAGTGCCCCCCTCGGCTTATACGCGAGTCAATACGGCCCCTCAAAGTTTGGCGCCCCCACCTCCCTTTCTGGGCCCCCCGCATGCAGCGCTGCGCATATACATTACCGGTCTAGCAGCTGTCACCCTCCGGTGGCGGATCGCGGCTCCCGGCTCCGGGCTCCATCTTCCTCGCTGTCTTCCTGCTTGTCAGGTGACCGGCCCGCGTCGCGATGACGTCATCGCGATGCGCGATGAGCCCCGGTCACAAAGCAGGAAGACAGCGAGGAAGATGGAGCCCGGAGCCGGGAGCCGCGATCCGCCATCGGAGGGTGACAGCTGCTAGACCGGTAATGTATATGCACAGCGCTGCATGTGGGGGGGCCCAGAAAGGGAGGTGGGGGCGCAAAACTTTGAGGGGGGCCCTGCTGGGGCCCTGTATACTACCACTGGGGCTGTATACTACCACTGGGGCTGTATACTACCACTGGGGCTGAATATACCACTGGGGCTGCTGTATACTACCACTGGGGCTGTATATACTACCACTGGGGCTGTATACTACCACTGGGGCTGTATATACTACCACTGGGGCTGTATACTACCACTGGGGCTGTATATACTACCACTGGGGCTGTATACTACCACTGGGGCTGTATATACTACCACTGGGGCTGTATATACTACTACTGGGGCTGCTGTATACTACCACTGGGGCTGTATATACTACCACTAGGGCTGTATACTACCACTGGGGCTGTATACTACCACTGGGGCTGAATATACCACTGGGGCTGCTGTATACTACCACTGGGGCTGTATATACTACCACTGGGGCTGTATACTACCACTGGGGCTGTATACTACTACTGGGGCTGCTGTATACTACCACTGGGGCTGTATATACTACCACTGGGGCTGTATACTACCACTGGGGCTGTATACTACTACTGGGGCTGCTGTATACTACCACTGGGGCTGTATATACTACCACTGGGGCTGTATACTACCACTGGGGCTGTATACTACTACTGGGGCTGAATATACCACTGGGGCTGTATACTACTACTGGGGCTGAATATACCACTGGGGCTGCTGTATACTACCACTGGGGCTGTATACTACCACTGGGGCTGTATACTACTACTGGGGCTGTATGTATACTACCACTGGGACTGTATATACCACTGGGGCTGTATACTACCACTGGGGCTGTATACTACTACTGGGGCTGTATGTATACTACCACTGGGGCTGAATATACCACTGGGGCTGCTGTATACTACCACGGGGGCTGTATACTACCACTGGGGCTGTATATACTACTGGGGCTGCGTGTATACTACCACTGGGGCTGCGTGTATACTACCACTGGGGCTGTATACTACCACTGGGGCTGTATATACCACTGGGGCTGCTGTATACTACCACTGGGGCTGAATATACCACTGGGGTTGCTGTATACTACCACTGGGGCTGTATACTACCACTGGGGCTGTATATACTACTGGGGCTGCGTGTATACTACCACTGGGGCTGTATATACTACTGGGGCTGCGTGTATACTACCACTGGGGCTGTATATACTACTGGGGCTGCGTGTATACTACCACTGGGGCTGCTGCTGTATACTACCACTGGGGCTGCTGTATATACCTCTGGGGCTGCTGTATACTACCACTGGGGCTGTATACTACCACTGGGGCTGTATATACTACTGGGGCTGCGTGTATACTACCACTGGGGCTGTATATACTACTGGGGCTGCGTGTATACTACCACTGGGGCTGCGTGTATACTACCACTGGGGCTGTATACTACCACTGGGGCTGTATATACCACTGGGGCTGCTGTATACTACCACTGGGGCTGAATATACCACTGGGCTGCTGTATACTACCACTGGGGCTGTATACTACCACTGGGGCTGTATATACTACTGGGGCTGCGTGTATACTACCACTGGGGCTGTATATACTACTGGGGCTGCGTGTATACTACCACTGGGGCTGTATATACTACTGGGGCTGCGTGTATACTATCACTGGGGCTGCTGTATATACCTCTGGGGCTGCTGTATACTACCACTGGGGCTGTATACTACCACTGGGGCTGTATATACTACTGGGGCTGCGTGTATACTACCACTGGGGCAGTATATACTACTGGGGCTGCGTGTATACTACCACTGGGGCTGCGTGTATACTACCACTGGGGCTGTATACTACCACTGGGGCTGTATATACCACTGGGGCTGCTGTATACTACCACTGGGGCTGAATATACCACTGGGGCTGCTGTATACTACCACTGGGGCTGTATACTACCACTGGGGCTGTATATACTACTGGGGCTGCGTGTATACTACCACTGGGGCTGTATTTACTACTGGGGCTGCGTGTATACTACCACTGGGGCTGCTGCTGTATACTACCACTGGGGCTGCTGTATATACCTCTGGGGCTGCTGTATACTACCACTGGGGCTGCTGCTGTATATACCACTGGGGCTGCTGCTGTAACACTGCTGGGGCCTGTATATACCACTGGGGAGGCTGCTGTATACCACACTGCTGGGGTCTGTATACCTGTGCTGGGGTCCACCCTCGGCTTATACACAAGTCAATAGATTTTCTCAGGTTTTGGGGGCAAAAGTAGGGGGGTCGGCTTATACACGGGTCGGCTTATACACGAGTATATACGGTATTTGATATATAGAAATCCAGTAAAATGGCTGGCAGCCATATTTTTCTGGATTCTTTGGAGAGACAGAAATGGGTTAAAATAATAAGACTTGTTATACTCAGCTGTGCTTAGCCCTCCTCATCTGCCCTTATTTCACCTGCACCATTGCTCCCCTGTTTTCTAGCACTGAAGCTAGTGATTGACCTCAATCCACAAGGAGACAGAGATGAGACACTGCTGCGCTGCTGCTGCAATCAAGACTTCAATCCGTATACAAAGAATAAGAATAATATATTGTGATTTTCGGTCATCCGATTGTATCCGTTTCAAAACGGATACATTCGGATCTGAAATCGGATCCCATGTCCCCCTATGGGAATCGGATCGGATTGGATGTGCCACTAATGGCATCCGATTTTGGCACCATCCAATGCTGTCCAGTTTAATCATGGGCACAAAACCGTAGCCTGCTGCGATTTTGTGTCCGTGACTCAAATCGGACAGCATCGGATCAGTGCTGATCCGAATGCACACAAAATGTGAGCCTATGGACATCAGATCCGAGTTCACCTCAGATCCGTGGTCCCTGCCTCTCCCTGTCTCTCCCTGCATCTTCCTTCTCCCATCTCCTCCCCATCTCCTCTATTCTGTCCCCCCCTCCGCTATTCTATTCTCAGCTGTTGTGTCATGTGATCGGCTCTCTGACATCACCACAGGTCCTTCTGCCCCGATGGTGTCACATCCTGGGAGCCAGTGACAAGGTGATGTATCCTCCGGGAGGAGTTTTTCTTTTTTTAAACACACAGGGAAGAGAACAGTGGACAGGATGGGGATTAGATCAGGATAGAGGAGCGGGGGGCAGAATAGAATAGCCGAGGGAAGAAGATGAAGGAGGCAGGAGCAGGGAGAGACAGGGGACCACAGTATCCACACGGATCATGCATAGAATCAGATCGGATGGCTATTTGCCATCCAATTGCAGGGACCCGTGTGGATCCGTGGCTGTCTGGGGGATCCTGCAAAAACTCGGATCCCACAGACACCCACAAAATCACAATGTGAAACCGGCCTAATTGGTTTTTATCGTCAATGCGTTTCTGAGAGCAATCTCCCCTTCTTCAGGATTAAATCACTAGTAACACGTGCAAGGGCTGAGGGGTATAAATATACACAAATGATAGACCTCAAACATAAAGGAGCACAATGAACGAACACGGTCAAGTGATCTTTTTATTATTTCAATTATTTGCTAAATGAACATCCTGTAATCAATTGATTTGCAATATAGGAACTGGTAAGATACTTATTAAATGTATTAGAATCTGAGAGTCCTCAGTGGTTGATACCTTTTAATGGCTAACTGAATAGATGGTAAGCATAGCAAGCTTTCGAGACACTATGGCCCCTTCATCAGGCTGATAATGACACAAATTCTAAAGACACACACATCTACTATATAATCGTCTAATTTTGTTTGTGTGTCTGTAGTTGCTGATTGGTCGCGCCAGCTGCCCGCAACCAATCAGCGACAGGCGCAGTCCGGCCGTGAATTGGCAAAGGATTTGAACCATGCTTTGCTGATTGGTCGCGCCGCGGCGGCGTTAGGCTGCGACCAATCAGCGCTTTTGGAGCGTGATTTAAATCCAGCTTTGCTGATTTGTCGCTGCGGCTGGTGGCGACTAATCAGCGAAGCAACGCGTGGCTTAGTGGGGGATTTGAATCCTGCTTCGCTCATTGGCTAAGTGGCGCAGGATTCAAATCCCCCACCAAGCCGCGCGCTGCTTTGCTGATTGGTCGCTGATTGGTCACCGCAACTGGCAGCGACCAATCAGTGAAGCGGGATGTAAATCGAACGCTAAGAGCGCTGATTGGTCACCGCTCTCAGTGGCGACCAATCAGCGAAGCGGGACTCAAAACCCCCGCCAAACTGCGCACCACTTTGCTGATTGGTTGCCGCTGTGCACGGCGACCAATCAGCGCTCTTGGCGCCTGATTTAAATCCCGCTTCGCTGATTGATCGCCGCTGCTGGCGGCAACCAATCAGTGAAGTGGCGAGGTATTGGCGGGAGATTTAAAGCTGGCTCAGCTCAGTGGTTAGAACTGTATGGTGGCTCAGTGAAAAGCATTGTATACGCTGGCTCAGTGTTAGCACTGTATATGGTGGCTCAGTGGTTAGTACTGTATATGGTGGCTCAGTGGTTAGCATTGTATATGGTGGCTCAGTGGTTATCACTGTATGGTGGCTCAGTGGTTAGCACTCTATATGGTGGCTCAGTGGTGAGCACTGTACATGGTGGATCAGTGGTTAGCACTGTATGGTGGCTCAGTGGTTAGCACTGTATATTGTGGCTCAGTGGTTAGCATTGTTAGCAGCTCAGTGTTTAGCACTGTATGGTGGCTCAGTGGTTAGCACTGTATGGTAGCTCAGTGGTTAGTACTGTATATGGTGGCTTAATGGTTAGCACTGTATATGTTGTCTCAGTGGTTAGCACTGTATATGGTAGCTCAGTGGTTAGGTGGCTCAGTGGTTAGCATGGAATGATGACCCAGTGGTTAGCACTGTATGGTGGCTCAGTGGTTAGCACTCTAAATGGTGGGACAGTGGTTAGCACTGTATATGGTGGATCAGTGGTTAGCACTGTATGGTGGCTCAGTGGTTAGCTCTGTATATGGTGGCTCAGTGCTTAGCATTGTATGGTGGCTCAGTGGTTAGCACTGTATGGTGGCTCAGTGGTTAGTACTGTATATGGTGGCTCAGTGATTAGCACTGTATACGATGGCTCAGTGGTTAGCACTGTATATGGTGGCTCAGTGGTTAGCATTGTATACTGTGGCTCAATGGTTAGCACTATATGGTTGCTCAGTAGTTAGCACTATATGGTGGCTCAGTGGTTAGGATGGTATGGTGGCTCAGTGGTTAGCACTGTATATGGTGGTTCAGTGGTTAGCATTGTATGGTGGCTCAGTGGTGAGTACTTTATGGTGGCTCAGTGGTTAGCATTGTCTACAGTGGCTAAGTGGTTAGCACTGTATATGGTGGCTCAGTGGTTAGCATTATATATGGTGGCTCAGTGGTTAGCACTGTATATGTTGGCTCAGTGGTTAAATGGCTCAGTGGTTAGCATGGAATGGTGGCCCAGTGGTTAGCACTGTATGGTGACTCAGTGTTTAGCACTGTATGGTGGCTCAGTGGTTAGCACTGTATGGTGGCTCAGTGATGAGAGGCAGGAGCACACGGGAGGCAGAAGGCATAGAGGAGGCAGGAGCACAGGGAGGCAGAAGGCATAGAGGAGGCAGGAGCACAGGGGAGGGAGAAGGCAAAGGAGAGGCAGCGGCACAGGGGGGGGCAGAGTCGTAGGGAGAGACAGCGCACACAGGGAGAGACAGCACACAAAGGGAGAGAGCGCACGCAGAGGCTGAGAGCACACAGAGAGGAGAAAGGCACAAGTAAGACAGAGCGCACAGGGGAAGAGACAGCACAGAGAGGAGAGAGCGCACAAGGGGAGACAGGCACAGAGACTGCCCTCCTGATGAAATAGCATTGGGTCTATTGGTATATATTCTAGAGTACCCAATGCATTAGAATCGGGCCACCATCTAGTATATACATATGCTGGGTGGGATGATGCAACACATAACAAGTCACAGAGCTTGTGAGTACTATTATTCTCTTAGGAATAATCTGCTGCACAAATTTTCAGCTAACTGGGAGTTTTGGGATTCCTATTGGACGTGATTAGAATAAGTGAAGACCATTAGTTATTTATATTAAGGCATTTATTGTATTCTTGAAATGTTGATTTTGAGGGACTATGCTGACGGGTTAAAATGGTGTATAATATTAACTAAGTTAACAGTGTTCATTATACATTGACTTCCTAGAAAGTCTGTTTATGGTTTGTTCTGTTCTGTTATTTTTTTTATTCTTTCTTTTCTTTTTTTAGAATAAATGGAAATTGGGACAAATTTTAGAAATTTGTTTATACACATATTTGTATATTGTCTTGTACTTCGTGTGTTATATTTTATTTTGCAACATAATTGTAGCCATACTATGATCACATCACTTTTTGTAATGATTTAATCTCAATAAAAATTATTTGAATTGGATGATGGAGTAAATATTACAGGTGACGTAAAGCAGAGTCAGTCTTGGGAGGGGGAGATGAGCTGGGGAGGTAAAAATCAAAATACCGAGATAAGAGGAAGAGATTGTATTATTGTTCTCTGATTAGTGTCCTGTGGAGACCTGAAAATTCCTCAGTGAGTGTAGAAAGCTATAAATCAATGTGAGACAGTTCACGTAAGTGACACTTTATTGCCTATATGTCCTATAGAGCCACTTAATTTCTTTTGTCGGTTTTCTCATGCTCTCCGCTCCTCGTTTGTCACGATTTCTGCTGTAGTAAGTGAATGATTCCCAGCCAATCTGTGTAGAGCTTTTGGGTTTGGTGGAGTTTAAAGGAGAGTTATATGTTTAAAGAAATAGTGAATGGGCTATATACAGCATAAAGGACTTCTATTAGGGAATATGATCGGCCGCCTTAAAAAGATGTGTTTTTAGGGAGTGCTTGAAGCTAAGCAAGTTGTGGAAAGTCCTAATTTCTTGTGGTAGAGTATTCCAGAGAATGGGTGCAGCTCAGGAGAAGTCTTGGAGCCGAGAGTGGGAGGTTCGAATTAGTAGGAATGTTAGTTGAAGGTCACTAGTAGAAAGTAGAGAACGAGTAGCGTGATAGACAGAGATGAGGAAGGAGATGTAGGGAGGTGCTGCACTGTGAAGAGATTTGTGGGTGAGAACAAGCAATTTGAATTGGATCCTGTAGTATATAGGCAGCCATTGCAGTGACTATCACAGAGCGGAAACGTCCGAATAACGATTGGCCAGATAGGTAATTCTGGCTGCTGCATTAAGGATGGACTGGAGAGGGGAAAGTCTAGTGAAGGGAAGGCGAATTAATAGAGATTCAGAAAGATGATGGGAGTATAGGTGTATCACGGTCCGCGCTGCTCCAGGGCTTAAAAAACTCACCAAAGAGTCAGTCAGATTTCCATCCTTTATTCTTCTCCTCCTCCTACGCGTTTCGGCGCCTAGCCTGGCACCTTCATCCCTGATGAAGGTGCCAGGCTAGGCGCCGAAACGCGTAGGAGGAGGAGAAGAATAAAGGATGGAAATCTGACTGACTCTTTGGTGAGTTTTTTAAGCCCTGGAGCAGCGCGGACCATGATACACCTATACTCCCATCATCTTTCTGGATTATAACCACTGTTCAGTGGTCGGTGGAGGTCCTGCAGCAGCTTGGAATAATATTTCCTAAACGCCTTCAAACCAGTTGTGGGGATCACAACTGCATCAGGTGAGTGGCTTCTCAGCACCACCCCATTACGATTAGTGTCACTAGTGATAGGGCACTATTGTGCCTCTTGTCCCCCACCCTTTTATATTTTACAATTAATAGAGATTGGCAGTAATTAACGCAGGAATGGATCAGGGCCACAGTAAGGGTTTTTGCTGTTTTCATGGTGAGAAAGGGGTGGATTTTAGAGATGTTCTTCAAGTGCAAGCAAAAAGAGCAGGCGAGAGATTGTATATAGAAGGTGAAGGAGAGATTGGTGTCAAGCATAATACCCAAACAGCGAGCCTGCCGCCTAGGCGTTATTGTGGTTCCGCACACCAAGAGGGAGATGTCAGAATTAGGGAGGTTAGTGGAGGGCGGAAGCAGAAGAAGTTCCGTTTTGGAAAGTTTCTGTTTCAGATAGAGAGTGGACATGATGTTGAAAACTACAGTTAGACAGTCATTTGTGTTCTTTAGTACCGCAAGGGTAAGGTCAGGAGCTAAAGTGTATAGTTGTGTGTCATCAGCATAGAGATGGTACTGGAAGCCAAATCTGCTGATGGTCTGTCCAATCGGGGCCGTGTAGAGAGAGATGAGAAGAGGGCCAAGGACTGAACCCTGAGAGATCCCAATAGTGAGAGGAAGAGGAGAGGAAGTTTTGCCAGCGAATGAAAGAGCAGTCCGAAAAATAGGATGAGAAAAAGGAGAGAGCAGTGTCCTTTATGCCGATGGAGTGCAGCATAGAGAGTAGGAGATGGTGGTTTATTGCGTCAAAAGCTGCAGAGAGGTCAAGAAGAATAAGCAGAGAATGGTCACCATTACATTTTGCCGTCAGAAGGTCATTGGTCACTTTGATGAGGGCAATTTCTGTAGAATGAAGGTGGCGGAAACCAGACTGTAATGGATCTAGAAGAGAGTGAGTGGACAGGTAACGGGTGAGGCGGGAGTAGACCAGACGCTCCAATAGTTTAGAGATGAAGAGGAGATTGGACACTGGTCTGTAGTTACTTGTGCAGGATGGGTCAAGAGAAGATTTCTTTAATAATGGAGTAATGATAGAGTATTTAAAGGAAGAGGGGAAGATGCCAGAAGAGAGGAAGGGATTGAAGATTTCGGTTAGGTGAGTAGTGACAACCAGAGAGAGGGACTGGAGTAGGTGTGAGGGAATGGGGTCAGAGGTGCATGTAGTAGGATGAAAGGAAGACTTCTTCTGTGACTGGGTCAAATATGGAGAGTGAGCTGGAGGATATTTGGGGAAGAATGGGAGTAACAGCACTTGGAGGTTGGTAACTGATTTCCTGCCGTATATTTTCTATTTTCTTCGTAAAGTAAGAAGCCAGATTATCTGCACAGAGGTCAGTGATTGGGGCCTGCACTTTAGGATTGAGGAGGGAGTGAAATGTGTCAAAGAGTTTTTTGAATTGTTGGATAGTGAGGAGAACAGGATGGTGAAGTAGGTCTGTTTGGCGAGGTGAAGGGCAGAGTTGTAGGTTCTTAACATGAATTTATAATGGATAAAATTTTCCATATAGGTATATATCATTATAAGTTTTTATGAGTCTATACTTAATTCTTTCTATATAATCTAGCTGTCAACTAACCCTTCTCCCTCTTCTTTTATATAATTTGATGTCATTAGAGCTCATGAGCACCAACTGCCGTTTTTTGAATCTGCTCGCTATAATTAATACATTTTTGTTACCAGCACTCTCATAAATGTAAATTATGGTTATTTCTGTGTTTTCCTTTCTTATAGTTAGCATGAAGTACTTTTCATCATGTCATCAATCTAAGCCTAAGGCACCATTATAATGTTGTACGTCAAGTGTCACAGTGTTGTCACTCTTTAGAACAGATGTAAATTGCATTCAAAATACTCCATTTCATTGGTGACACAATGCTATTAACATGATCATTCCAACTGCTGCTGAGCATAGTTCCAACTCATAAAAACATTAGTAAGGTGCGGGACAGTCAATTCACACTCACACTTCAAAAGACACTTCTAAATGGTGTGAATGGCTAAACACAGTAAAGCAAGAGTCTGTTTTTATTTTCTATCTCCTTTAAAATTTTGACCATCTCTTAGCTTGACACTTCAATATGGGGTGGTCTCTTCTTGCTTTGAACTGTGCATATTTCATTCCACATTTTATAGCACTAAGATAAAATATGGTAATAATAATAATACTAATAATAATAATAATAATAATAATGATAATAAAATAGAATTATAATATAATATTATAACATTATTTTTATCATTATGATTATTAATAATAAATAATAATTATTATTATACATAAACAAAAGTAACACACAGCAAATAAGATAACTATGCTGGATTAATCATGGTCGAATACTTCCCAAGCATCTAGGACTAGGACTGTGTGATATTTTGGCGAGTAATGTGTGCAGAGCCCAGTAGGGGCCTTTTACAGCTGAAATATTGTGATTTTGTCAACTCCAATTGTTTTCAAGTGCTGCCCCAGGATTTTAGGCACAGCACCCAGTGTGCCGATTACCACTGGGACTATCTTCACTGGCTTGTGCTGATTACCACTGGGACCACCTTCACTGGCTTGTGCTGATTACCACTGGGACCACCTTCATTGGCTTATGCTGATTACCACTGGGACCACCTTCATCGGCTTGGGCTGATTCCCACTGGGACCACCTTCACTGGCTTGTGCTGATTACCACTGGCACCACCTTCACTGGCTTATGCTGATTACCACTGGGACCACCTTCACTGGCTTGTGCTGATTACCACTGGCACCACCTTCACCAGCTTGTGCTGATTACCACTGGGACCCCCTTCACTGGCTTGTGCTGATTATCACTGGCACCACCTTCACCGGCTTGTGCTGATTACCACTGGGACCACCTTCACTGGCTTGAGCCAGAGTCTTTGCAGTTCATTCTTTAAATCATCATATTGTGTCAATTTTTCCAATTGTTTTTCCTCAATCTTGCTGTCACCCAGTATTTTGACCGCTGATAGATACACTTACAGTTTTACATGCACATACAGTTTTGTGTTCTAAGACTTTGTGAGTCTGAATTTGGGAGTTCCATAGTAGTTTTGCATGTTCATTTTCAATAACCTTTTCAGGTTTATGATTCCACCAGTTCTTTGTGACAGGAAGATGGTAATTGTGGCACAAGTTCCAATAAATCATCGGAAAAACTGTATTCTGCCTTTGCTTGCAGTATGTCTGCACGATCTCCTTGCAGCAGCTCAGTATATGATCTATTGTTTCTTCTGCTTCCTTGCACAGTGGATATTTGGTGCATATAGATGAATTTTCAATTTTGGCTTTAATTGGATTTGTGCAAATGGCTTGTTACTTGGCTGCAAGTACTAAGCCCTCTGTCTCCTTTTTCTATGTTTCATTAGTAAGCGAATTCAGGTCTTTTTCTTGTCAACTGTACCTTCACATTTCTCTAGGAATTGCTTTCTTTGCCAGTTTTCTCTACTGCTTCATACTGCGTTTTATTGTATTCATATTTTATCTTTTGTACTTTAACCACTTCACCACCCTGCAATTTTCGGGGGTTTTTT
Organism: Allobates femoralis; assembly: GCA_033576535.1. NCBI lineage: Eukaryota > Metazoa > Chordata > Amphibia > Anura > Aromobatidae > Allobates > Allobates femoralis. Next base: position 97,438,521 of record JARQOC010000006.1, read on the forward strand.
TGTTTTGCATTTTTCCACCTCTTCCTCCAAGAGCCATAACTTTTTTAGTTTTCAATCAATATGAACGTAAGATTACTTGTTTTACACAGGAGTAGTTGTCATTTTGAATTCCATCATTTATTTTACCATATAGTATACTGAAAAACAGGAAACAATTGTTGCATTTTATTGTAATGTTGCGGCAACCAAAAAAATGTAATTTTGGAATTTTGACTTTTTTTGTTTTTGCAGTTTAGAGATCTGATTAATTGATTATATTTTTGAGTATATTAAGTATTTTAAGTATATTATGATAGATTGGACATTTGTGAATGCAGCAATGCCAAATAAATTAGTTTTTTTTTCCATTGTTTTCATTTCAATGGGGCAAAAAGGGAGGTGATTTGAAGTTTTAGATTTTTTATTCATATTTTCTAAAACTTTTTTTACTTTTACTTTTTACACTACCCCTTAGAGCATCTCTGCACTGCATAATTCCTATATGTCACAGGTCGTGAAGAGGTTAAGCAATTTTCTATTGTTGACTTCCATCAATGTTGTTGTTATTCTTCTTCTTTTCTTCATCTTCTTCTTCTTCTTCTTCTTCCTCCTTCTTTTATTTTTAGATTCACTTAAATTAATACATAAAAGAAAGGCATAAAGAGCATTTAAGTGATAGTTTTATCAACTAATGTTCTCCTTTAGGGTACAATGTGCACTGCACTGCAAAAGTGGCACATGCAACACTTTTAGCTCAATGTTACAAGGATTTTGCTGCTTCTGGGTGGCACCTTTTTACAGTGTTTTTCTCCTCTATAAACAAAGCTTCTAGGGAAACATCTCTGGATTACAACATTTAATTCACTTTGTACAAATTCTCTCATCTCTCATAGCAGAAGTGTAATCCACTTCATAGCTTGACTTCTGATTCTGGAGCATCGAAAGCCATAGGATGCGATGCCAAATTGGTCACATCTTTCTCCAGGAGCCTTTTGAGCTAGACTCACTTTTTCTGGTAAATTTCATCAGAAAAAGAAAAAAGAAATTATATAATTCATTTTCCTTTTTCATACCACATTCTGCAGAACATGCCTCTAAAGGCCAGTCAAGATCAAAAGCCTCCTGGAGTAAGACTTCTGCTATCAGATGAGAGAATTTGTTCAATGGCAATTGAATTTGCCCTCAATTTTTTTTAAATGTTTTATTTCGACTTCCCCCGTTGCCTGAAATCCCCTTTAGCCATTTTTACAAAGCATCAGGGTCTCAGACATCATGGCACATGACAAGTTATGCATGGCCCAAGGCCTAGTCAGCTGTGGTATGATAAGACCATGTCTTTGCACGGTCAGACACATCCATCATACAGTACATAGCAGGGATACATATATAAGGTTATCTCAGCACAAGAGATGTGGTATAATTAGACCATATCCCTGCACTATCAGGCACATTCATTACACAGAACATAGCAGGGACACATATATAAGATTATCTCAGGATAGGAGATGTGGTATGATCAGACCATGTCCCTGTACGGTCAGACACATCTATTACACAGTCCTTAGCTGGGACACATATATAAGATTATCTCAGGATAGGAGATGTGGTATGATCAGACCATATCCCTGTACAGTTAGACATGGCCATTACACAGTACATAGCAGGGACACATATATAAGATTATGGCCTTGTCCACACACCTGCGCTCTAAGTATTCTGCGCTAAATACTTAGGTTTTGACAGAGAAGCGCAGGTGCGTGCGTGCCAGCGCTTCCTTGAAACGCAGCCCCTGGTTACCCGATGTGTATCATGGTAACCAGTTCATACTGCAGGCTGCCTAGTGACCGCTTATGCCGAGCTCACAGGGAAACTCTGCTTGCAGATACAGATAATGTTTGCATATACAGGGCGCCATTCACACTAATACATATATTTTGCAGAGTGTCGGTATGCCACCCACTGGTCCTGTTCCAGCTACTAGACCAAGCAGGCAGCCCAGTATGATACCTCTGCACTACTAGATGAATGATGCCCCATGAGACCCAGCTAAAAAATTCATATAAAAGTGCAAAAAAATTGTTTATGATACAAAAAAATTTTTGTGAGGTAATGGCAGATCTTTTGGCCAGAACAAGTAAACATTGGATGATTTGTAGAAGTGGAACATATTCAGACTATTATTTAAATTCTCAATAAAATGTGGTCACATATTATTTATGAAAATTAATGTGTCTGTGAAATACAAAAATAATACATCGCCCTCAGTGGTTGATACCTTGTAATGGTGAACTAAAAAGATAGTAAAAAAGTGTACTTTTGAGACTACTCAGGTCTCGACAGTGGTAGTCTAGAAGGTTCGCTATTTATTACCATTTTTCAGTTGGCCATTAAAAGGTATCAACCACCAAGGACTCTCAAATGTCATCATTTTTCTCTCTGCAGGCTAACATGGTACAGATATATATTTTTTCTGTGAAATATAGTACTTGTTCTGTGTAAAATATGAAATACCCAGCGGGAATGTTCATACATAAATCTCACAGGTGTCTACACTCAAGTCAGGTCAAGTCATATGGGAAATGGGTGGGAGAAGCTTCAAGTCATGTTCAGGACATCGAGGTCAGCAGTGTCAAGAGTTACTTTAAAGAGTTTTGTAGGCTCCAATGACCTCTAGAAAGAGGACTGTTTCCTCTCAGGACAAGTAGGCTAAAGACTGTTTGATGAAATTGTTATCTTTCCTAAACCAATGATTAATAGAAGCCGGACAGAAGACGTTTGTTTGTCTTTGAAGGGCTGTGTTGTCATCAAAAGAAAGGAAACTTTATGCAAAACTCATGGATTCAAATACCATGATGAAAATAAATAGGGGTATGCAGAAACCATCGCTAAAGAAAATATTACAAACAGAAAAACTATTTGCAGAGGTGAAAGTTTTAACAAGGAAAGATCAAAGGATAAAAGACAGAAGCGGAGCGAGTGTATAATATTGACTGGTCATGGGAGCACTTGTATAAACGAAGGATTAGCCGGGAGATGAAAATGGAGAAGGATAATTAAAAGATACACAAACAGGTATCTAGTGGGTACAAACATCATGTCACCATCAAAACATGGATTAGAAATAATAAGAATGAAGTAAGGTTGTATAAATATGGTGATATTTACTCTGAATATTAGGAGTGGAAAACAAATATGTGTTAGTCATTAGGTATCAATTTGTCATCCCCATAATCTTTCAATCATAGTATCATCTCGGGATTAGAGAACAGATATCATATGTGGACATTACTAAATAGCCTGATCTAAAAAGTAAATGGTGCAGTCAAAGCAAATTTTATTACAGAAAGGAAAATAAACAAAAAATAACACTTCTTCACTGTGCCTCCATCTTCACAAAAGTTGTTTCTTGACATGCCAAAGATTTGCTCAATTCACATGACGGCATATCTGCTAGTCTACTAATTAGTATAGGAGGAAAGTATTCTTGGTCAGTCTTGGAGCGCTATACAGTACATAAGAGATGATAGGCAGAGAATAATGATTTATACTAAACCTGTTTATTTATATAACAGTATATATCAATAAATGACGGCATCACCTGGACATGAAAAGGTGCTGGCAAAAAAATATACATGAATAAAGAGATTAATTGCCGCGACACTGATCATGGTGTAAATGAACAAGCATATGGCTATGTTTAAAGCTATGTACAGCTAAGGTGGTATATATGACAATGAAACACAGTAAATGCTGCTATAGAATATAAGGAAAAAAAGAGAGTCTTAGCTTCAACAATAGCTATGATCAGTGTCGCGGCAATTAATCTCTTTATTCATGCATATTTTTTTGCCAGCACCTTTTCATGTCCAGGTGATGCCGTCATTTATTGATATATATAGTATAATTTTTTTGACGAGCTCCCTTTCCCCTCCCCCAGCCCAGTGGCTGTGACCTGACTCCATCTTGCTGTAGCCCCAGTCCACAGACACACTATACCAGCAGGTTTTAATTGCAACTCACAGACATAAAAATCTCAAACTAGCAACTACATACCGCATGAAGCACTAGTGCGTTAGGACCCGGTAGGTAGAGAGCACTTTGTCGCAGTTACCGGGCTCTTCCCCAATAGCTATTGTTGAAGCTAAGACTCTCTTTTTTTCCTTATATTCTATAGCAGCATTTACTGTGTTTCATTGTCATATATACCACCTTAGCTGTACATAGCTTTAAACATAGCCATATGCTTGTTCATTTACACCATGATCAGTGTCGCGGCAATTAATCTCTTTATATAACAGTGTCCACTACGTAACCCCCACCTGATGAAGACGGCAATTCGCCGTTGCAATGCGTAGTGGACACTTTTATTTAAATAAACAGGTTTGGTATAAATCATTATTCTCTGCCTATCATCTCTTATGTATAGTGATCCAAGACTGACCAAGAATATTTTCCCATATACGTTCTTTTCTCCTGACTGGGCATCTTGGCTGGAGCTGCTTTTTCGTGAGAAGAGGTTGTAGGACCTTTCGTGATGTCAGACGCGAAGTCAGGTGACCAGGGCCACGTGACCCTACCAGGAAGTGGAGGATCTGGCACCGCTATGCTGTCGGCTGATGCTGGGCGCTTACACCGCAGTTGTGCAGGGCTTGCACAACCAGCTGAGGTGAGAGGCTAAACCCCCCCACCAGAGTTAAATAACCTTACTGACCACTGGGTATTATTCAAGGGTGCTCCTCTTGTATTTACGTTTTGCACTCTAATATTTAGGATATTTACTGAATATATGGACATCAGAATAGTTCAGTGGTTAGCTTTTCCGGGATCCTTAGTTCAATTCCCACCAAAAAAAATATCTTAAAGGAGTTTTTATGTTCTCACTTTCTTTGCATGGGATTCCTCTGGGTACTCCATTTCTTTAGACATACTGATAGGGAATTAAGATTGTGAGTGTGACGCCCCTGCGATTCGGTCACCACAGTGGTACTGCACCTTCCCCACAGGTGTAGTGCCATGCCCACAGGTAAGGGTGAACCTTACTGAGACATGCGACCACACACCCAACACCCATCCAAACTCCAGGCCAGGGAGATGGGGGCAGAAAAGGCTCACCAATAGAGCAGACCCCATCTTCTGGCTGGAAGGAGGAGCAGGGTTAGGGGGTGGGGTTAGGAAGTTAGATAAAGACAAAGAGTGAAGAATGAGAAGCAAAGTGGACTTATAGGAGGAACCCGGGAAAGGGATGATAGCAAGATGAGGCTGGGGTTAGCTGCTAATCCCCAACTCTGAGAACCCCTGAATCTATAGCCAGCTGTCCAGGTCAGATAGCTCCCCAGGGGGCAGCCCCAATTTGGGGTGGATCTGCACGACCAAGTCAAGAAACCAGAGGCCCCTGAACTGCACATGCAGTGGCCACTACCCTGGACTCTCCCAAGCACTGTGACTTAACAGGGTCAAGAGGACGTGCCAGGCCATCGCTCAGAAGGGCTTGCAGTCCCCTGCTTTGGGATTAGTAGCACAAGGGCACAGGGGAGAAAAAGAAGTAAAGTGTCAGGACGGGCAGCACGGAAAGGCATATACATGGTGTCTCAGTGAAGTGAACCTAGACTACCTGTGAGCTGGTCAAGCTGCAATCCTGGAGGACAGAGTACCCTGGCTGGGCAAGCACTGCTTAAAAGACCAGTAAAAAAAGCCATTAAGAACTGCAACTCTTGTGTCTGTCCATTTCTTCCTGTACCCTCCTGCACCAACAACAATAACCACCATCCTCCACCTCCATCTATACCCCAGGGGCCCACTCCGTCTGTGGGGAGTGTTCCACCAAGCTGCCTATCCACCTATCCCCTGGGGACCTATACAAGTAGCACTGGTAATCTCTTACCAGACACCACAGATGGCGTCACAAAAGAGTTTATTTCCTGTGTAAATATTCCCCTTATATATGCTCGGTCAGCGCCACGACCTTCAGGACTGCCACCGTTATTTCCATCAGACTGATCCCGGATGGCCGAGTACCCTCACCTTTGCGGCCAATGCATGAACCTCAATGGGGAGACTGATAATCCCCTCTGTCAAATTATTAGTGCTATACAAGTGAGAAAAAATAAATAATTATTTATATTGGTCAATTTCCAGATTAATCAGAGAATGTTTTAAGGCATTTCTATTACTTTCTGTAAAGTCAAAAGTTTACAGACATTTCTTTAGTATTAGGTACCATTGCACTGAAACTGAATACATTGGGAAAAAACTTTTTGGATATCCTTCCACAAGCCTCTCGCAGTATTTGGTAGGAATTTGAGCCCATTCATCTTGGCAGAACAGGTGTAACTGAGCCATGGATTGTAGGTCGCCTTACTAGTACCAGCCTTTTCAGCATGGTCTATAAATTTTTAACAGGATTGAGATCAGGGCTTTGTGATGGCCACTCCAAAACATCGACTTTGTTATCTTTAAGCCACTTTGCAACCAGTGTAGCAATATGCTTCTTCTCATTGACCATTTGGAAGACTCATTTCTGCGCAAGCTTTAACTTCCTGGCTGATGTCTTGATTTGCCACATAATCTTCTTTCCTCAAGATGTCATCTATTTTGTGAAGTGCACCAGTCCCTCCTGCAGCAGAACAACCCCATAGCATGATGCTGCCATCCACATGTTTCACAGTTGGGATGGTGTTCTTAGGCTTCTAAACTTCTCCATTTTTACTCCAAACGTAACGATAGTCATTATGGCCAACAGTTCAGTTTTAGTTGTTAGACCACAGGACATGTCTCCAAATATGTAGATCTTTGTTTCTGTGTACACTTGCAAACATTAATCTGTCTTTTCGTATGGAGTATTGGATTCTTCCTGGCAGAGTGGCCTTTCAGCCCATGTTGATACAGAACTTGTTTCAATGTGGATAATGACACAATCTTACCAGCCTTGGCGTTCTTCTTCACAAGTTCTTATGCTTTTGTCCTTGCACTGATATGCATGTTGGACCAAAACACACTCTGGGACACAGAACCTGTATCCTTCCTGAGCAGTATGATGGCTGGACATTTCCATTTTATTTGTAATTTCATATGATTGTTTGCACAAATGAACAAAGAAAATTCAGTTATCTGGAAATTGCAACCAAGGTTGAACCAGACTTATGTAAGTCCACAATTCTCTTCCTGATAACTTGGCTGATTTCTTTAGACTTTTCCATGATGCTACACAAAACAGCAGTGTGTGTTCAGGTGTGCATTACAATTAGGGATGAGCAAGTATACTCATAACTATTTGGTACTCGCCATATAGTACAGTATTCGGGCTACTAGTACATTCACTTTCACAGTCTATTTATATACACTGTGAAAGTGAAATAAAAGTTAATAAAAGGTGTTAAAAATAAAAAAATAACACCTATCCGATGGCTTTCCTGGAACCCGAAAAGAACACATCCGATGGCCTGCCAGGACCTTAAGTCTGATGTCCAATCAGATGGCCGGTAGCAATCAGGTGGTGTGTGACCGGCCATTTTATTGGCCATCAGACTTAAGGTCCTGGCAGGCCATCAGATATGTTCTTTTCGGGTCCCGGGACAGCCGTCGGATAGGTGAGTATGTTTTTTTTAATTTTTAACACCTTTTATTAACTTTTATTTCACTCACATTTCCCATTGAATTACATTGGACTCGCTACTCATAACAAGTACCCGAGTATTAGGACCTATTCATTACGAGTATAGCGAGTCCGAATATTTCACTACTCGCTCATCCCTAAGTAAAAAACATAAACAGGTGTGTCTCTAATTAACTCAGATGTTGCCAATAAAGCTATCAGAAGCTCCCAAACACATGACATCATCATATGGGCAGTCCCAAATTGTTTAAAGCCATAGTATTATCACATCACACGCTAGGATATAGGTGAACGAGATCGTTAGCTATCTCACGTGACCACGATCCTTCCGACATTGTTAGTGCATTGTCACACACAAGGATATCGTTAACGATCTTAAATTTAGCAGCGCTCCAGCTATTTGCAGAAGAACTTTTGAACGATTTTACAAAGCGGCAGGAATAGGAGAAGTACGAATGACATCGTTCAAAAGGTTGTCACACTGAACAATGTTGCTTCTTCACAGATCATTAATTGGACAACGAACAATAGATTTGAGGTCCGGATCACAAATTTTGAATGACCGTTCTAACGATTTTTCCTTACTACATCGTTCGTTGACATGCAACGGCGCACAAACGATATCATTAGTGCGTTGTTGCGTGTAAATGAACGATGTAGGAAGGAATAATCATTAGAACGGTCATCCAAACTTTGTGATCCGGACCTGAAATCTATCGTTAACGATATTCTAGCATGTGAAGCGGCCTTTAGTTTATATAAACTTTGACTTTGCAGAAAGTAATAAAAATGCCTTAAAACATTATCTCTCTTTATTCTGGAAATTGGCAAATGATTATGGTAATTGACCTAAAATGGGAAAAGTAAATTTTGATTTCATTTTAGATAGTGAGAGAAATGTGCATATGTGTCTTTTTATATAATGTATGTAAAATTCTGGTTTCAACTGTACATACCTAATAATATAAGGAGTTGACAATTATATGATACTAGATGGTGGCCCAATTCTAACGCATCGGGTATTCTAGAATATGTACATAGTTTATTTAAGAAGATTTAAGATTAATGCAATGAATACACAATATCTATCTATCATCTACCTATGTGTCTATCGTCTATATATGCTATATTTATTTATCATCTCTCTATACATGTTTTATCTATCTATTTATGAAAGAAAGCAGCACGGCTTTTTATGGGTGCAATTCAGTCAAGCTCCTCTCCCATCCGCTGTCTTCAATATTAAATAATTTGACTGCAGGACTCCTTGTTCTATTTTCAGTCTGCCTTTATTGGGCCATCAGGTGTACAGCAACGTTTCGGAAACAGACTCCCTTCCTCCACCCCTCCAGCTGCAGTCAAATTATTTAATATCTATCTATCTACCTATCTATCTATGTGTATAGATGAAAAAAAAAGTGGGTCAGGGAGCAGCATAAACAGCTGAAAAGCAGGTGCAGGCAAATCAAACCTTATCTTTTAAAGGTTGTAGACAAATCCAGGTCTGGAGAAAGACTTGCAGCACTCCAAGTTCTCAATGTGAAAAGAACTTTCTTTATTTGGACAGGCACAAAAAACATGCAACGTTTCAAGTCACAAAGACTTTTCCTCAGGCCTGAGGAAAAGTCTTTGTGACTTGAAACGTTGCATGTTTTTTGTGCCTGTCCAAATAAAGAAAGTTCTTTTCACATTGAGAACTTGGAGTGCTGCAAGTCTTTCTCCAGACCTGTATGTGTATAGATGGAGATGTGGTGAACAGCCGTCCCGCCTATCTCTTTAGCTGTTCACAAAAACCCAGCCCTGTTAAAGATAAATTAAATTTCTCAGCATCTATGATACTGGAATATTACATCTAGGTTAATATCACCAAATTTGACAATTTGGATGATACACATCTCCTCTCTTACACTTAACGTGTGATCACCTTACCATATGAAATATCTATAAATTTATCACACCTATGTATTTATGTATACCTATGTCATATCTATCTGTTATCTAGCTATGTATTATCTATGTATTTTAGATTAATTAAACCAATTGAATAAATGTGACTGAAGTAGTTCAGACTGTCACTGACACAACGTGTGAAGTAAATGTGACTGAAGAACAGCATGCTATAACTGACAGACCTTGTAAAAAGGAGTGAAGTGTGTCACACTATGAGTGGCAGACCTTGTAAAAAGGAGTGAAATGTGTCATACTATGGCTAGGGTCACACTTGAAAATCAAATTGCGTTCACCGCATCCAGATCCAGATGCGGTGAACGCAATTGCGGTCACACACATTTTTCATCAAAAATGTGTGGAGGGAACCGCAATCAGGTAACTGGATTGCTCAGGATGTGTAATCCACAGCAATACAGTTACCGTACAGTTTGCTCATCCCTGCTGCCGCAGGGATGAGCAAACTGTTATCTGTGTTTTAACATTTGTAATTTTATTAATAAATATGTCTATACTGTCTCTAGGGAGTGCCCACCCCCCTAGAGACCAAGCACCCACTCAGCGCATATAATGATTTATTCTCTTATGTACAGTAGCCGGCTCCTGGCGGCTCAGTACATTTTTATGAATGAAGCCGGCGGCTCCACTGACAGCAGTGCGCATACCATAGCTATTGTAGGTATAGTATGTGCGCTGTCCGAGGTCCTGAAGGCTTATACAGTAACATCTATGTGCAGCGCTGCGTCACACTATGAGCGGCAGCCATGTTGACAGGAGTGAAGTGCGTCACACTATGACTGACAGCCTTGTAGACAGGAGTAAAGTGTGTCACACTATGAGCAGGAGCCTTGTAGACAGGAGTGAAGTGTGTCACACTCTCAGCAGCAACCTTGTAGACAGGAGAGAACTGTGTCACACTATGACTGACAAACCTTGTAGACAGGAGTGAAGTGCGTCACACTATGAGCGGCAGCCTTGTAGACAGGAGTGAACTGCGTCACACTATGACTGACAGACCTTGTAGACAGGAGTGAACTGCATCACACTCTGACTGACAACCTTGTAGACAGAAGAGAACTGCATCACACAATGACTGACAGACCTTGTAGACACGAGTGAACTGCGTCACACTATGAGCGGCAGCCTTGCAAACAGGAGTGAAGTGTGTCACTATGAGCGGCAGTTCAAATTGCCCGCCAATATACCACTTCGCTAATTGGTCACCGCAAGCCGCGGCGACCAATCAATGCACTTGGCGCGTGTTTTAAAACACGATGCGCTGATTGGTTGCTGCAGCCGGCAGCAACCAATGAGCGAAGCAGCGTGTGTTTTAAAACTCTGACCAATTAGAGAAGTAGCGTGGCTTGGCGGGGAATTTGAATCCTGCTCGGGGTACTACCGCTGCGAGCAGCCGGGACATGACCGGCTGAAGCCGGTCATCTCCCGGCTGGCTCTCTGTGGACCTCTGTGCGGCAGATAGCCGTGGCTCATTTACTGCCGCACAGAGTTCCACGGCGAGCCAGTGGGGAGATGACGCCGGTTATCTCCAGGCTGGCTCGCCGCGGACCTCTGTATGGCAGTACATGAGCTGTAGCTCTTTTGAATGCGCGCGGCTCTTTTGTATACGCTGGGCTCATTGGTCGCCGCGAGCTGGTGGAGACACGATTAGGCACACTTTCACACTTGAAATGCACGTTTTAGGTTTTGCTCAAATCTGCATATAAAAGTTTGCTCCAGTTTTCATCCAGGAAAAAAGTGAAATCCGTTTAGTATTCCATATGTCATGCCAGTGTGCATTTTTGTTTCTTGTCTAGCATCTGTATGACACTTGCATGTTATCTGTATACATGGCGTTTTTTTTCTCATCAGCTATTACTCTACAATCACTTACAGGATCATTTACAGTGTTCTATGCTACAGAATAATAATATATATTTGTATGTATTGGGGAGTCTCAGCTGTTGTATGTGACCACACACAGTATTTTTACTGAGGCCGAAGACAACTGGGGATAAAAATCACAGATCAGCACTGCGTTATTGCTTAACATTGATGCGAGTGCAATGTGATTTTTTTTTTTATCATATTGTACTTGCCATATTAATACACAGATGTGAGCAAACCCTTAAATCTATGAAAGAAAAAAATAATCTGTTCTATGCAAAACAAGTAAACTTTTAAGCCACATTGAGGATTTGGTCACTATTTTACCGCAGTATTTGTAGCCAAAACCAGGACTGGAGCAATCAGATGTATTTCAAAAGAGTAATAGGAATTTGTGTGAGCGCTGGGGAATCTACCGGCACCAAGGCTATTATGAATAGTTACCTCTCGGCTTTATTTGTACAATAAAAAGGCAGGGTCCTTTAGGCCACAACGTGTTTCTACGCTCTCCAAGCGTCTTCCTCAAGTGGAATTCCACTTGAGGAAGACGCTTGGAGAGCGTAGAAACGCGTTGTGGCCTAAAGGACCCTGCCTTTTTATTGTACAAATAAAGCCGAGAGGTAACTATTCATAATAGCCTTGGTGCCGGTTGATTCCCCAGCGCTCACACAAATACCTATTACTCTTTTGAAATACATTCGTTCCTCCGCTATGCGGAGTGAGGTATGGAGCAGCTCCGGGCAATAGGACCTTGGATGACGTCCTGAACACGCCCACGGACCCACCACGTGACGACTCACATGTGAGGTGCTGGGATTAAGGACGCAGCAAAATCTTCACCATCCACAGCCGCTCATTAGCCGAGGACACAGGGAGATAAACATCAATGCACTAATTCTTGTTGTGCAGACAGCACAACAAGCACAGGTGAGGTTCCCATTCAAATAACCTGCTTCCGATGACAATTACAGAGTGGCGCAACAATATTACCTTCTTTGTGGAGCAATCAGAGGAAAAGTATAGTAGAAACACGTCACCGCTTCTATATTTATCACCCACTCCTGGTTTTGACTTACAAATACTGGGGACCAAACACTCAACATGTGCACATGCTCTTAGAAGGTTTATACATTCTGCATTGCCGCCAATTGCTGATGGATTACACTCCCTGACAGAAGTTATGTCGCTTATCCATGTTATGTAAATAAAAGCTTATAACCTGACGTTAAATTCATCCATTGGTTGCATAAATTACTCTTTTGAAAGCTGAAACCATCCGAAATGTGGTTTAGGTAGGGATGAGCGATTATAATAATAGGTACTCGCCGAATAGTAACGAAATTTGACTACTCGCCGAGTCTCTTGTGATTACTCGGGAGTAGTGAGTAGTCCTTTTACTTTCGCAGTGTATCTATATATACACTGCAAAAGTACACTGAAAGTGAAGAAAAGTTGTTAAAAAATAAAAAAAACATTATACTCACCTTCCGACCCGAATACCTCACCTCCAATGTGCGGCAAGGACCTGCCATTCTGATAGCCAATCAGATGGCTGGGAGCGATCTGGCCAATCAGATGGTTGGACGTCACAAACCATGTGATCGCTATCAGCCACCTGATTGGCCAGATTGCCAGGTCTTGAACATGTATCAATGACCTGGAAATCTGGCCAATTAGGTCGCTGGTAGCGATCACGTGATTTGTGACGTACGGCCATCTGATTGGCAAGATTGCTCCCAGCCATCTGATTGGCTATCAGACTGGCAGGTCCTTGCCGCACATCGGAGGTGAGGTTTTCGGGTACCGATGCAGGCTTCGGAAGGTGAGTATGATTTTTTTTTATTTTTTAACAACTTTTCTTCACTTTTAGTGTACTTTCACATTGTATATATAGATACACTGTGAAAGTACTTGCATTTCGAAAGTACTCGCATTTCAATCGGACTCGCTATACTCGCAATGAGTACAAAGTATCGGGACCTCCTCGTTGTGAGTATAGCGAGTCCAATTACTTCAGAACTCGCTCATCCCTAGGTTTAGGTTAAGAAAATAAATTGCCATCAATGCTGAAATATTGATCCTTTAGTGAACACAGAATGGTCAGATGTTGGCAAGACAAAAGTTTTGTCGCCCACAGAAAGTAATGTGATTTTCAAACCAAAAATTAACTTAAAATGCAAATATAGGTTGCATAACATTAGTGAATGAAGTTGTGGTGCTATTAGAGTCATATTTAATATTTTGTGTGACTTCCATGTGCTTGAAGGACTGCATCCATGCCATTCAACAATGATTCATACAATTTATTAATTAAGTCATCAGGAATAGCAAAGAATGCAGTCTTACATGCCTCCCAGAGTTCATCTAGATTCTTTGGTTTTGTCTTCCAAGCTTCCTATTTCATCCTACCCCAAACATGCTCAATGATGTTCATTCCACTGACTGGGCTGGCCAGTCCTTCAGCACCTTGATCTTTTTTGCCTGGAGGAACTTTGTTGTAGAGATGGATGTATGAGATGGAGCACCATCCTGCTACAGAATTTGACCCCTTTTATGATTTGGAATATAAGAGGTGGCAAATACTTCTTGCTATTTTAGGCTATTGATATTGCCTTCCACCTTCCACAATGCCATCAAGAAGTTTAAAGCCCATGGCACTGTGGCTAACCTCCCTAGATGTGGACAGAAAAGAAAAATTGACGAGAGATTTCAACGCAAGATTGTGCGGATTTTGGATAAAGAACCTCGACTAACATCCAAACAAGTTCAAGCTGCCCTGCAGTCCGAGGGTACAACGGTGTCAACCTGTACTATTCGTCGGCGTCTGAATGAAAAGGGACTGTACGGTAGGATACCCAGGAAGACCCAACTTCTTACCCCGAGACATAAAAAAGCCAGGCTGGAGTTTGCCAAAACTTACCTGAGAAAGCCTGCAATGTTTTGGAAGAATGTTCTCTAGTCAGATGAGACAAAAGTAGAGCTTTTTGGGCAAATGCATTAACATAGAGTTTACAGGAGAAAAAAAGAGGTATTCAAAGAAAAAAACACGGTCCCTACAGTCAAACATGGCGGAGGTTCCTTGATGTTTTGGGGTTGCTTTGCTACCTCTGGCACTGGACTGCTTGACCGTGTGCATGGCATTATGAAGTCTGAAGACTACCAACAAATTTTGCAGCATAATGTAGGGCCCAGTGTGAGAAAGCTGGGTCTCCCTCAGAGGTCATGGGTCTTCCAGCAGGACAATGACCCAAAACACACTTCAAAAAGCACTAGAAAATGGTTTGAGAGAAAGCACTGGAGACTTCTAAGGTGACCAGTAATGAGTCCAGACCTGAATCCCATAGAACACCTGTGGAGAGATCTAAAAATGGCAGTTTGGAGAAGGTACCCTTCAAATATCAGGGACCTGGAGCAGTTTGCCAAAGAAGAATGGTCTAAAATTCCAGCAGAGCATTGTAAGAAACTCATTGATGGGGTTGATCGCTGTTATTTTCGTTAAAGGTTGTGCAACCAAGTATTAGGCTGAGGGTGCCAATACTATTGTTTGTCCCATTTTTAGAGTTTTGTGTGAAATGATCAATGTTTTGCTTTTTGCTTCATTCTCTTTTGTGTTTTTTCATTGAAGACAAGTTAAATGAAGATAATAATACCAAAGAATTTGTGATTGCAATCATTTTCAGGAAGAAACGGAGTATTATCTGACAGAGTTGCAGGGGTGTCAATACTTTTGGCCACAACTGTAAATGGAAACAGCATTTTGTTAAAAAAAAACAACTTTAATTATTGCATGTGCTACCTACCTTACTTGTATCACAGAGATAGAAACATTCTGAGAAATATTGGGAAGAGTTTGTACTGAAAATTATATTAGTCTTATTTGATTTCCATTGAAAAGCTTCAGTCATGTTTGACAAGTTGTAATAGTTTGTGTATCACAAACCTGTAACGTTAGGATTGACTAACTTTTGATACTAGAGATATGACACTTCCTCTGTAACTGGTAACAGAAGGAAAGTCTGTTTCAATTATTGCTTCCATGCAGTATTTAATATGTACTGTATTTAAGTATATTTTCCTATTTGCTGGTCTTCAGATTCCTTTATTATGAGATCAGAAATGCACTAAATCTCAAATGAAAGGCCGAGAGATAAAAAGACCAAAACTGCTATATGATAAAGCAAATCAAATTTTTGAAGCATAAGCAATTGTGGAATAACATTAGACATAATGAAGATTTTCCATAAATCTGCTTTTTATTTAATATGACAAGTCTTTATTGCTGGAAGCAGGAAGTTCCTGGGAAGTGAACATACCACATGAAATATTTATTGAACTTCTAGTGATTATTATAAAGACGTTGAAGACAAAACACTATGCCGAATGTAATACTCAAATATCATGGCCTAACCTTTCAGTATTTTCAGCTTTGTACTTTAATCCTTGAAAATCATAGGACTTGAAGTTTAACCTTCCTGATAAAATAGAAAAGAACATAAATGAGTTTCAGTGCTGAAAAGAACCATTACTGATACTCATACTACTGCATCCATATGTGGCCTTTGTATGTGAATGTAGATTTTTAAATATTGTTAATAGAGATGTGCGGACCAGTGGAAGTTTTGTGTCCGCTGGGTTTGGCCAGACTTTTAAAAAAATGTCCAGTTAGGGACCCTCAATGGACTCAAACTTAACCTGTGAACCTTCCAAGCCTGATAATATCAGCTTACCACTGTCTGCTTTATTTGTGATAGTTATAAACAAGCCCCATGTCGTTTTTCTCAATTATTTATTTATTACTTAAAAAAAATGAAAAAATACTACTTTATAAAAAAGTAATTGAAAAATATTACTTGGGTAATCCCTTATTTTTGATAACCAGCGCAGATATAGCAGACAACTGTGGGCTTTTATCAGGCTGGGAGGGCGCATGGTATTTGGTCCCATCCCTGCCAAAAGAAATAATACCACAACTGCCCCAGAGTTGGCACATCACATTAGATGCGTCAAATCTGGTACTTTACTCAGCACATCCTACTTACCCATGTGTGGTGGCAGTTGGGATAGTATATGAGGTTGATTGTCAAAAATCACAGCTGCTATTGAGTTATGGGTTAGTAATGAAGAGCTGTCAATGAAACACCCCTTTCTAACCCTGTAAATCAAAAGCATTAAAGACAAACCTGAAGAAATCCTTTATTTTCAATAAAAACACAAACACCCTCTTTCACCCATTTATTATCTCCAAAAATAACCCCGTGAGTCCAACATAATCCACAACGCTGTCCCAAGACAATCCTCAACTCTGCTACTTCTAGAGGAAGTGGTGAGCAGCGAAATTAGAAATGCTACTTTTTACCACAGCCTCCCGGACACACTGAGGGCAAAGTGGGAGCCACCGGCTGAGAGAAATGGGGATGTCAGTGAAGTCACTGGAGTTTACAGCTGGTGGTTCTCATTTTTCAGTACCCTCTCTGTGAACCACCAACCTGGATCACAGGTAAACTCACTGTTGGACTGCTTTGGTACCATGACATGTAGTAGGACAGTCCAGCAGTCCAGCATACTCAATCAATTCTGCTTCTGATGAAGGGATTGAAATCCCTGAAATGCGTTGAAATAAATCACAATCCTATACAGTCAACATCATGAAAGAATTAATTATTTGTGGATGAAAGCGCGTTTGTAAACCCCATTTTCACTAAAACTGGAGTTTGGATTTCACTGTGTGGGGGACTGCTGCAGACCGGTAAACCCTATGTTACGTCTTACTTTGCTTTCCAGAGTTTGCTGCAGCATCAGCTGCCTCACAGCACCTACACCAGAGACTGTGACTGTCGAGAAAAAAAAAAACAACTCACCAAATTTAGCCAAGTAAAATATCCATTGCACCTAGCAGACGGCTGCCAGCTCCACTAGTAGGCAACACAAGTGTACGAACACTGATGCTCAATCCCCTGCAACCCAAGCATAGGGGCGGCTGTAGCACCTGTGTCCAGCCATGCTGACAAGGAGAGGACTGGTGGTATTCATGCACACAAGGTTACCAACAGGGCATCAGCTACACAGGTCGAAGTGAAGCAAAGTGTCAGAGCTCAGCCTATTGGTCACGCCCAACTATTAGAAAAGGCGGGACGCTCTGCACCAAATACATGCATCACAGTGACAGGCACCCCCCAGAGGGCTCAGCCTCAACTGCAGAGATAAAAAGCTGCAAATAACGCTATAGATGAAAAATGTGAGGCGTTAGTGGATACATTGGCCAAAATAACGTAAGCTTGTAACCTATCTATTGCAGATTTAGCAGTCTGTGAATATGTCAGACTACCTGGCAGCAGGCCAAGTAGACTGCTAATGATAATCTCCAGCTGGTCAAACAGTGATTTCATCAACACTACACTGAGCAGCCCAGTAAGTGACACATCGCTGGAATCAGGATCTCGGGTCCTACATTATGCTATTCTCAGATTAAGTTGCAAAAATCTGGTGACAGGTTCCCTTTAATGGTTGATACTTTTTAATGGCTCAGAAACAGACTCCATGAGTGTGGTATGAGGGCCCGATGTCCACAAGTGGGTGTTGTGCTTACAACCCAACACTGTGCAGCTTTCATGGCTTCTCAGGTTTCTCAGGCAGCCTCAGTATAACACAAAATCTTATACACTGTGTGCAGAATTATTAGGCATGTTGAATTTTAGAGGATTATTTTTATTATTGATCAACAACTATGTTCTCAATCAACCTAAAAGACTCATAAATATCAAAGCTTAATATTTTGGGAAGTTGGAGTGTTTTTTTTTTAGATTTGGCTATCTTAGGAAGATATCTGTTTGTGCAGGTAACTATTACTGTGCAGAATTATTAGGCAACTTAATTAAAAACAAATATATTCCCATCTCACATGTTTATTTTCCCCCGGTAAACTAATATAACTGCACAAAATGTAGGAAAAAAAACATTTCTGACATGCAAAAACAAAACACAAAGAAATTAGTGACCAATATAGCCACCTTTCTTTATGATGACACTCAACAGCCTTCCATCCATAGAATCTGTCAGTTACTTGATCTGATTATGATCAACAGTGCGTGCAGCAGCCACCACAGTCTCCCAGACACTATTCCGAGAGGTGTATTGTTTTCCCTCTCTGTAGATCTCACATTTTAGGAGGGATCTCTATGGGGTTCAGATCAGGTGAACAAGGGGGCCATGTCATTACTTTTTCTTCTTTTAGACCTTTACTGGCCAGCCACGCTATGGAGTAGTTGGATGCATGTGATGGAGCATTGTCCTGCATGAAAATCATGTTTTTCTTGAACGATACCGACTTCTTTCTGTACCACTGCTTGAAGAAGTTGTCTTGCAGAAACTGGCAATAGGTCCAGGAGTTGAGTTTCACTACATCCTCAACCCGAAAAGGTCCCACAAGTTCATCTTGATATATTGATGGTACCAGCCCATACCAGTGTGGAGACCCGGGAGTCAGTGGGTGCTCTCGTCCGTAGGCCCAGCCGCCTTTAGCAAGGCAAAGTGGACCAGGGCTCCTCTTCATACTGAACGCTCGAGCTCCTTAACCGTGGGCGAAACACTACTCAGACAACACTGGGTGAGGGAACCACAAAACTAAGGCTTTATTGGATCCCCAAACAGTTAACAGCATATAACACATAACCAGCAAAACACAACAATGTAACAGGCAACAGAGTCTCACCCTTCTGCTGGCTCAACAGGGATTAGAATATAGCACAGCAAAGTCTGTAACCAGGTGACTGGATCATCCCAACCTGGGTTGCTTCCTTATGCAGTCTTTGTCATCACAGCCAAATCCGATAATTCGATGCTGAAGTCCTTGTGGTCTTATAGTTCAGGTTCTGATCCCCTTGGTCGGCACCGAAATGCCTAGGCCGGGGTTATGGCCAACCAATCGGACCCGAAGAACCTAGATTAGCTGCCTTTATCAAGTCCAGTGCCACTCTAACCGGGACCGAAATCCCTAGACTGAGGGCACTAGACAGAATCTAACTCTGGTTAATGAACAGCTCCTCTTATATACCCTCAGCCCTCATTGCAGGATATTGGAGACTTCACCATTGGTGGAGTAAGACTGTCTTTTCATTGGCTGGGTCTCAAGCCTCATATAACCATTTTTGGTCGTATTGCAGTCCATACATGGAGAGCCAAATACTGATTGATATAGCACCTAGCACTAATACAATGGAATGTTAGTAGGAGACATTGAGTCTGCAAACCATGACATTAAACAATGGTAGCTGAAGCCATTCACATAAGAGTCCACAATCCACATGGTAATATACAATGGACGATTAGCATAATTAAGTTCTCTGGCCTTCTATGACAAAGAAGTTAGATAATTACATTACCACGTTAAAATAAACACCAATTGTCATCTACAAGACTCTAGGAACTTCAAGTTGGCCATCACAAGTTTGCAAACCAAAATACAATACTGTCTGGGTTACATAAGAAATCATCATATGTTCTACATTGAAGGGTTCATTTCGTCACATACCTCCCCTTCTTATGTAACCAGACAGGGCGGTCAACTGTGATCAGTCTCTGGTCATCCTTCTCCTCTGGGCGGCATTGTCTTTTTTAATGGTAAAGACAGCAATCGAGGCTTCCATCTATACACTCCCCTAGAATACCTCCCCCAGGATGGGCAGACATATTGTGGAAAAGCACTAAAAGGGGATTCAGGAGTTGGGCTTCCATAAACTTCTTGCTATCAATTACCCTCCAGTCAATGACCACAGTCTGTGTAGGTTTACTCACTGTTGATAGTTTACAGGAGACTGATGGGGGCTGGGAACATGGTTTATCCTCAGAAGGTGGGGTAGCAGGATCCACATCAGCGTGCTGCCTGGCTTCTTGGATGTGGGGGATGGCTGTGACAAACTGGCTGGATAGTCCTTGGCCTGGGTCAGGCCGCAAAACAACAGATGCAGGGGGGGCCATCTATGAACCCCAATTCAACCTCCTCAAAGTTAGCCCTTGAAACAACAGTTGTGGGAAGGCTGTCCACAAATCCCACATCATCCTCTTCCTGTTCAGTCTCCACAAAAGCAGGTGTGGGGATACAGTCTGTAAGCTCCACATCAACCTCTTTCTGGTCAGTTTGCAAAGCAACAGGGATAGGGACGTTGTCCATAAACTTCAACTTATCCTCTTCCTGCTCAGGCTCCAAAATAACAGGGGTGGGGACGCTGTCTTTACGCGCCACATCAACCTCTTCGGGGTCATTTTCCACAATAGCTGGTGTAGGGACTTTGTCTATAAGCTCCACATCAACCTCTTCTGGGTCAGTTCCCACAGCAACAGGGATAGGGACGTTGTCCATAAACTCCAACTTGTCCTCTCCCTGCTCAGGCTCCAAAATAACAGGGGTGTGGATGCTGTCCATTCGCTCCAAATCGCCCTCTCCTTGGTCGTTCACCCCGGCCAGCTGCACACCTTCCAGAGGAATGTCTGAGCACTGACCCTCAACCAGGAAGATGGTTAATTGGGAACATGGTACATGGTCTGGAGAAACAATAGCTGGGCTTATCAGGGTGTTGACAGAATCATTTTTTTGTAGTCTCGGGGCTTGGCGGTCACTGACCTGGACTGGCCGTGCTGACAGATGTGCTCCAGGCATGGGGCCCCAGCGTTGGTGACAATCTTTGTCCATATGTCCAAGACGTCCACTCGTATAACAGCGCCGTGGATTGGGCAAGTCACGGATCCTGTCTGTGCACCTTTGTCCTGGTGGGGCTTCTACTGGGTAGAGGAACCATCCTTCTCGAGTGGTTGCTGCTAGCAGTCGGGCAGATGGAATTCCATAAACATATCCTATCACAGCAGCCCTTTCTTCTCTTGAGGAGTTGGGCCCCAATGCGTCCAACCACTTCTCGGCTTGGGCTGCTAGAGACAAGGTTGATTCACGATTGTCACTGGATACATGATGTGTCACATAATTTAAATCCTCTGGTTCAATATCGGCGGAGTCCTCATCATCCTCCGCATCATTCTGGGCCCTCCAATGGACCAATTTCTGGATCAAATCTGACTTGGTGTCGGTGCCCCTGACTTTGATCTGATGATGCCGACACAGCACCTGTAGTAGCTGTTTCTTCTGACGGTGGAATATCCACTCTGTTCCTCGTCCCATGGTTGAGCAGGTGGAGTTGGACATGGCAGCATCCGAAACCTGTATGCCTCACCTATGGCCTGCTAGGTATGCTTACATGACTCCCTGGTTGTTGAGCCCCTGCAAGGTGTCCACAAACACCAGTCCCCTGCAGCTCCCCTGAATAAACCAGGCTGAGTAGTATCCCACCGCTGCCACCAATTGTTGAGACCCGGGGGTCAGTGGATGCTCTTATCCGCAGGCCCAACCGTCTTTAGCAAGGCAACGTGGACCAGGGCTCATCCCCAAACTGAGTGCCCGAGCTCCTTAACCGTGGGCGGAACACTACTCAGACAACACAGGGTGAGGGAACCACAATATTAAGGTTTTATTGGATCCCCAAACAGTTAACAGCATATAACACATAACCAACAAAACATAGCAATGTAATAGGCAACAGAGTCTCACCCTTCCGCTGGCTCATCAGGGATTAGAATATAGCACAGCAAAGTCTGTAACCAGGTGACAGGATCATCCCAACATGGATTGCTTCCTTATGCAGTCTTTGTCATCACAGCCGAATAATTTGATGCTGAAGTCCTTGTGGTCTTATAGTTCAGGTTCTGTTCTCCTTGGTCGGCACTGAAATGCCTAGGCCGGGGTTATGGATGGACAATCGGACCCGAAGATCCTACATTAGCTGCCTTTATCAAGTCCACTGCCACTCTAACCAGGACCGAAATCCCTAGACTGAGGGCACTAGACAGAATCTAACTCTGGTTAATGAACCAGCTCTCTTTATATACCCTCAGCCCTCATTGCAGGATATAGGAGACTTCACCATTGGTGGAGTAAGACTGTCTTTTCATTGGCTGGGTCTCAAGCCTCATATAACCCTTTTTGGTCGTATTGCAGTCCATACATGGACTGCCAAATACTGATTGATATAGCACCTAGCAGTAATACAATGGAATGTTAGTAGGAGACATTGAGTCTGCAAACCATGACATTAAACAATGGTAGCTGAATCCATTTACATAAGAGTCCACAATCCACATGGTAATATACAATGGACGATTAGCATAATTAAGTTCTCTGGCCTTCTATGACAAACAAGTTAGACAATTACATTACCATGTTAAAATAAACACCAACAGTCATCTACAAGACTCTAGGAACATCAAGTTGGCTATCACAAGTTTGCAAGCCAAAATACAATACTGTCTGGGTTACATAAGAAATCATCATATGTTCTACATTGAAGGAGTCCATTTCATCACAACCAGTACCCTACCTCTACCTTGCTGGTGTCTGAGTCGGAGTGGAGCTCTCTGCCTTTTACTGATCCAGCCTCCGGCCCATACATCTGGCCCATCATGAGTCATTCTCATTTCATCATTCCATAAAACCTTTGAAAAATGAGTCTTAAGATATTTCTTGGCCCAGTCTTGACATTTTATCTTATGTTTCTTGTTCAAAGTTGGTCGTTTTTCAGCCTTCCTTACCTTGGCCATGTCCCTGAGTATAGCACACCTTGTGCTTTTTGATACTCCAGTAACACTGCAGCTCTGAAATATATCAAAACTGATGGCAAATGGCATCTCGGCAGCTTCACATTTGATTTTCCTCAATTCATGGGCAGTTATTTTGCGTCTTTTTTGCCTAACACGCTTCTTGCGACCCTGTTGGATATTTGCCATGAAACACTTGATTGTTCGGTGATCACGCTTCAACTGTTTGGCAGTTTCAAGACTGCTGCATCCCTCTGCAAGACATCTCACAATTTTGGACTTTTCAAAGCCTGTCAAATCTCTCTTCTGACCCATTTTGCCAAAGGAAAGGCATTTGCCTAATAATTAAGCACACTTTATATAGGGTGTTGATGTCATTAGACCACACCCTCCTCATTACAGAGATCCCCATCACCTGATTTACTTAATTGGTAGTTGGCTCTCAAGCTTATACAGCTTGGAGTAGGACCACATGCATAAAAAGTATCAGGTGATCAAAATGCTCATTTGCCGAATAATTCTACACAGAGTGTATGTGTGTGTGTGTCTGTATGTGTGTGTGTCTCTGTGTGTACCTCTAATCTGTGTGTGTCTCTATGTGTATCTATATCTGTATGCGTGTGTTTGTATGTGTGTGTATTTGTATTTGTGTATATCTATATTTGTTTATATGTATGTGCATGTAGCAGAGCTGTGTGTTTGTATGTATATGTAGAAGAGCTGTGTGTGTTTGTATGTGCATGTAGCAGAGTTGTGTGTCTTTTTATATGTATGCATTGTACATGTAGCAGAGCTGGGTATGTAGTGTCAATGCAGCAGAGCCATATGTGTATCTGTATGTGTAGTGTGCATGTAGCAGAGCTGCGTATGTCTGTATGTGCATGAATTAGGCATCTACCAGTGATGTGTGTGTATCTGTATGCTCATGTAGTAGAGCTGTGTGTGTGTATTATGTGTAGTGTGAATGTAGCAGAGCTATGTGTCTTCATGTGCGTGTAGCAGAGGCATCTATGTCTATGGACATGTATGTCTATGTGTAGTGTGCATGTAGCAGAGCTGCGTGCATCTGTATGTGCATGAATTGGGCATGTACCAGTGGTGTGTGTGTTTTATTTGTACGTTCATGTAGTAGTGCTGTGTATGTGTATCTGTATATTCATGTAGTAGAGTTGTGTGTACTATGTGTAGTGTGCATGTAGCAGACCTGTGTGTCTACATGTGCGCACAGCAAAGCCATTTATGTTTATGGGCATGTAACAGAGCTATGTGTGTACTATGTGTAGTGCGCATGTAGCAGAGCTGTGTGTCTACTTGTGCGTGTAGCAGAGCCATCTATGTCTATGGGCATATAGCAGAGCTGTGTGTGTCATATAAAATTTGGAGGGGCGGAGGTGGAGTGTAAAAGGGGCCCATTAAGACTCATTCGCCAGGGGCCCACAAAAATCTGGAGCCAGCCCTGCCGGGCCAGTATGCATATATATACAGTATGTATATATATATATATATATATATATATATATATATATATATATATATACATATATACATATACATGTAGGTGATTTGGGTATGACGTTTATTCACTGTGGTATTTACAGTATGTATGCTGAATATCAATTTATGTATTTTGTTCAATTCATGCAGTTAAATTTAAGCTTGATAAGAACAATTTTGAGGATTTCTTTATTTGGTCAGGTGGAAGGGGGAGCTCCATATTAATATTTGGATCAGGTAGCAGAAAAGTTGGAATTTGCCCTCTATTATACTGTAAATCAATTTAAACTGCATAATAGGTTTATTTACAGTTCATTTACTTTTTAATGTAATTTTAAAGTATAGGCACTTACTGAAGTAAGGACATCATGTCCCAGTACACCCCTTTATTAAGACTGACATGTTGGTGCCAGTCTGAGGCTGCATATTCACAATCAGTATACGCAGCGTTTTGGAGGCAGCATCTTGCTGCTGCGTCCAAAACGTGTCCAAAACGTACAGTATATCAGCATAGTGGATGGGATTTGTAGAAATCTCATGCTCACTATGCTTAACCCAACTGCAGCATTTTGACAGTTGCGGTGCGGGTTGCCACCATTCCACTCCTCCTCCGCATGTTCAATTCATGCTGCGGAGTCAGAAGCGGGTCCCATTGGGTGACTGCAGGGAGAAGCTGCCCTGCACACGGTGAGTACTGCGTCCAACACGCAGCTCCTCCAGACTGTGAGCACATACCCTTAGAAGGACTGTTCGGTCGTCTACAGTCACTCAATGTGATTTTAAGCGTCATAATTCTGTCAATATATGCACTGCACCCTGTAAGGATTATCTGGTCTTGTTGGCAAGAATGGATGGTTATGTGATCACATGTATACAATCTGCATACTTCTGGCCATATTACGAATAGATGAACATGGTCTCGCTCCATACAAGTGAAGATCAGACAATCTCAGCCCAATTATGCTTTGTTAAAAGGAGGTTAATGTTACTCTCCTGACCACACCTGAAAATTGTTGTAGATTTCATTCACAGGTCCTATAAAAAAGTCTGATTAAGGTAAAATACACTATCTGACTAAAGACAGCAATGCACAATTATAATAATACATGATTGGTTACAATATATACATATCAAGGATTTTTTCTTTTACACTTTTATTAAATTGAAGTCCATAAACATGAAAATGAAGAAAATAAGCTGCAAAATGTAACAACATTTAGAAAACCTAAAGGAAAACATACCCTAATCTACTAAATTGCAATCCCAAATGCACCTAATGTCTTACTTATATTCCTCATGATTTCAAGCCAGTGAAAAGATGTGAAATACTGGAGTTTACATAAATATCCAAACCACAAAACATTAAAATAGAGCTGAACTGAGAGGTCACATTTCATTTTGGGTTTTCTCCAAACCAGAACTAATAAAGCTTGGTCAGCCATTATTGACATTTGGTCACATTTTAAACCACAGCATATCAACCTCAGCCAACCTTTCCAAATGATGCTCACTGACCTCATGCTCTGAAATAGTATGACCATCTAGCTCCTCATTATTAAGGTCATTGAGATATACAAAGCTGCATATTAAAAGGACTTAGGAAGGCCCAATTATAAAATTGAAATAACAGATCCTCCCACGTCACAAGAGCTGCTCCAGCTGGGGATAGCATGGATGACATTGATTATGCCATGTAAGCTCTGCAGCCAATCAGCAGCCACTAGCAGACTTCTGTCCTCTCACTTCTTCCGCTTGTTAGATTATCAATTGGGGAACATAGCGCCAGCATTGCTGACATACACTCACCTAACTAAAATATTTAACCTCTCTTTCTCCAAGTAAAGTTCAAAGGTTATTCCAGCTCACCTCGCAGAGAAAGGTATGCACACACCCAGCATCCTGATTCCACCATGACTTCAGTGGAAATAAACAACAAGGTGATCCAGCTCCCGGATGTGAATAATTAAAAAAACGTATCTTATAGAAATCAGTGTTCCAATAACTGGTACATATCAGGCGGGCATGCAGATAGTAACAGAAGAAGTTGGTGCCGCAGCAGGCAATGCATTTCGAACAGAATTCTTTCCTTTGTCAAGCCTCAGGACAAGGACAGAGTTCTGTCCGAAACATGTTATCATCTGCATGCCTGCCTGATATGTGCCAGTTATTGGAACACTGATTTGTATAAGATACATTTTTTTAGTTATTCGTATCCAGGAGCTGGATCTCCTTTTTGTTTATTTCCATCTTTCGCTCCTCGTTGAAACAAGCCAACATACACCATTACTTCAAAAAATAAACTGTGCTGCTAACTACAGAACTGTCTCTAATATAATATTTCAAACTTCTGAAATATTTGACTCACTCCCATTTCATCTGCTATCTCTCAGAGTTAATTCTCTTCTTAATCCTTTATTCTCCAACTAGATTCTAAGCCCACAAGGGCAGGGTCCTCTTCCCTCTGTGCTAATCAGTCATTATTATATTGTTTACTGTAACCTATACTTGTATCCTGTATGTAAACCCTTCTCATTGAATTAATGGTGCAGTATGAATAAATATAAATAATATTAATATTTAATAATACTGAAACTGCTCTTACTAAAGGCTCTACCTATCTACTAATGTCACATCAGTGTTGGTTTCTGTTTCGGCCACTACACTATTGTTGCAATTGATGCTTGATAGAACAGTCTTATCTTATTCCTGGGACTTGTGGTTCTGTCTAGTCTGGTGGCTAGAAGGTTTATCGGTTGCTTTGGTTTCAATCTACTGTCAGCACTGGGTTGAGCTGTTCTATATGAAACCCCAGAGATCCTGGTCTTGCTGCCAGTCAATAGCATTACTGTGCTCCTGAATACTGCTGAGCTCAGATCCAGTTAGTTGTTCTACATCTGTTTTGACCTCGGCTTGATTCCTGACTACCCAGCTTGCTCTACAATTTTTTCCCTGATGGGACTTCCTGATTCTGACCTGGCTATCAGACTATCCATCTTGCCAGGCAGCACTACTGATCATCTGCTGACTCTGTGGCTCTTGCTCACGGTCTCCTGTGTAAGTCCAGATCCCCATACAGGTGTTAAATGTTGAAGACCAGGGCAACCCTTGGCTCTGGGAAACAGAGCAGCTTGTGCCAAGCCTGTTTGTGGAAGCCATTTTTGAACAGTTAGGTGACTATAAATAAGTTAAATGGATTAAAATAAAATAAAAAGAAATACCATACATTTGGCATTAAGAATATAGAAGCCATAAGCAGCAACAGCAGCACCACCACTGGCACCAGCTATCCAGGTAGTAATATTACCGTTTAGAAGGCACTTAAACTCCTTGACCTCCGATAAGTATATTAGGGAGGAAGCAAAGAATATTGTGGAATAATGTTATAATACATTAAAAATCTCATTAACGTTGTCAGGAAAAGATTAATTATTCTCATTGACATAGAGACGCAGCCAGAGCTAATGCACCTCTCCGCCCCTTTTTGGTTTCTAAGAAGCACTCTGTCTCTCTCCCTTCACTTTACTTCCCTCCTCCCTTCCCTGGTATTTATGACTAACCAAGTCATAAATCTGAGCTAAGATAAAAGCCGGCTAGTTTGCTCTGGATTTTTCCTCCAGAATCCCTTTATCTGCAG
Source organism: Allobates femoralis (assembly GCA_033576535.1). Taxonomy (NCBI): domain Eukaryota; kingdom Metazoa; phylum Chordata; class Amphibia; order Anura; family Aromobatidae; genus Allobates; species Allobates femoralis. The sequence continues at coordinate 97,466,705 of JARQOC010000006.1, forward strand.
TTACAAACATTCAACGTCAAATTTAATCATGCACATTAATTTCACAAATACATAAATCATATTTTTGGAATGCTTACATTTTTGCGGCTCTAATAGTGTATCTTATATGTCTGGAAATGGGTCAGAAACCAGGGAAATGAATTCTGACCACCAGCACATCACAGACATATCATATTTGGAGTCAAACAACACCAAAAGCCATGAGGAAAAACATGATGTCCATATCTTTGACGTAGGAGAATCCTAGCCAAAGATATGGAAAAATGGAGATTCTGAGAATTATGCAGCTGTGTGGGTTTCCAAGAAACCAGTTCACCTGTGAGGTAAACAAAGTGGGAGTTTCTGGTTTCATGCTTTAACACATAAAACCAAAGTGTCCATTTTTGGAGTCATTCCACCCTGGGACCACGGACACAAAATCACACTATCGCTATGTGGTGGAATCATACACCATTTCTTGGGTGCCGTCCTCCCTACTGATTCTGCAATTGTCACCATGTGGCACAGATTTAATAATTTCTCATTTAATGTCTTTTATTTCAATAACTGTTTATGCATATATGTAAATTATCTCTTTTGTAATATCTTTTATATCTTTTTTGTAAACACTGCCAACTTACTGGAGTAAAACTTAAAAATGTGCTTATTTTCGTTCTTCATGTTCTATGACGAGCGGACACGCACCTCCCGCTATTCCACGTTGCCAAACAGGTTTCTGATCCACCTTTTAAGAGATCGGTGGTGGCAGCATACTTCTATATTTATGTGATATTATGGCTTGATAGTGGCTGGATTGAGGTATATATATGTTCCTGACTGGAACTGGTGGTATATATACATCCCGTCACATCACGTGCCGCAATAGTCAACATAAATTAGAGCACCTGCACTCCTTTGCTTATCCTCTGTCAATACCGTGGTTGACCCACAGGATAAGAGGGCACCAGACAGCTGCAGGTCTTGACTAAGTTCATGACAAACAGCAGGATGATGTCTCTGATAGTGACATTGTCATTTTTATTCAGTGATCTACACAGTCCTCTTCCTCCATTCCCTTAACAGCTACAGTAATCTTTTCCATTGTGGAATTTCAATTATGTTGATGACATTTTGCCTTTTTTTGTCCTATAGTACCCTAACACTTCAGGGGCTAAGGAAGATATTTTACAACAAAAATTTCCAGTTGATATATTTGAGTAGACGAACAATCAACAATTTAACTCAGACAACATGGGGGCAGGGGGGAGCACATGAGTAAAATGCATAGCTGTGTTTGTGGCTCTGTCAGCAATGAAGTTAGTGCACTGACAGTGTAGATGGAGTTAGCACTCAAAATCAGGACAAATACAGAGGAATAAAACAGGAGGAAGGACAGGAATCTTAGAACTTATCCTACACAGAGATAACTATCAACCTAGTCAGGGATAATAATGATAATAATTATTGTGTAATGAACAGGACCTTAAGGGCCTGTCACACGTGTCAATGTCGTCAGCGATCTGATCGCTGACGACATTGACGGCTGATCGCTGGTGAGCTGTCACACAGACAGACTCACCAGCGATCAATTGACCAGAAACGTGTACCTTAGTTACCAGCCTCCTCCGCTCACCGGCTGGTATCTAAGGTACACAGCGGGTAACTAGGGACCCTAGTTACCCGCTGTGTACCTTAGATACCAGCCGGTGAGCAGAGGAGGCTGGTAACTAAGGTACACGTCGGGTATCTAGGCAGCGCGCGCTGCCTAGATACCCGCAGTTTACCTTGGATACCAGCTCCCAGCGCTTGTGAGAGGCGCTGGGAGCTGGAATATTGCTACTCCCGGTGTCACACGCAGCGATGCTGCGTGTCCACCGGGCGACAATCGCCAGGTTTTAGAGCAGGTTCTAAAACCTGGCGATCATCAACCAGCGATTTATCGCTGGTTGATTCAGTATGTCACACGCGTCAATATCGCTGCAACGTCACGTGCAGCCGATATCGTGCAGGCGATATTGATGCGTGTGACAGGCCCTATAGAACCAGACAGCAATAGCGAGGAGATGATGTAATCAGAGAAATCATATGTTGGCATCTGCAATAACAAGAGGAGCCTACATCCAGCCAAAAGAACTTCTAATTCAGATCTACTTCTTCTGTGGTCAACTCAACAGTTGTGTTTGCGGTAAATCTGATAGGAGGTCATCTCTGATGAAGAAATTATTTTCCACTTTGCAGGTTGATGAATCATTTGCATTGTGCAGGCTCTACAGGAGAAACATAAACCATGTGCACCACAGCTTATAGAGACTAGAAACTATGCACTCTATCAGCACTTGAAGCATCAGCTGTTCCGTGTTGGCGCGGGAGATTCAAACAGCTGTCAGATCAGCTGTGTTTAAAGAGGACCTATCACCTCCTCGGTGCTTGGCAAACTGACTGCAGCACTGAATACAGCATGTCTGCTGCATTCAGGGAAGGGGTCCCCCATGTCTGTAGCCCCCCTGTTAGCTTTAAAAAAGACTTTAGAAACCATACAGTTAAGACGTCGTCTGGGTTGGATCAGAATAAGAGGTCCTGGCTTCTGGCAAAATCCTCCCTGCCTTCTTCTAGTGTGTACCGCACCCTCTAGGTGTCTGCCACCACCTCCTCTTCTGCTGGGTCTGCCCTCCCCTTCTGCTCCTGCTCTGTGTGACATCAGGAGCAGAAGAGGAGGGCAGACCCAGAAGAAGGGGAGGCAGTGGCAGACACATAGACGGGACGGAAGACACAATGAGAAGGCAGGGAGGACTGTGCCAGCAGCCAGGACCTCTTAATAAGATCCCACCCAGGCGTCCTCATAACTGTAATGTTTCTAGTCTTTTTTAAAGCTTACAGGGGGGCTGAAGACATGGGGGACCCCTTCTCTGAAAGCAGCAGACATGCTGCATTCAGTGCTGCATTCAGTTTGCCAAGCACCAGGGGGTGACAGGTCCTCTTTAAATCTCCTGTGCCGATGCTGAACAGCTGATGTCAGCGCGGGAGATTTATACACAGCTGATCTGACAGCTGTTTAAATCTCCTGCGCTGACATCAGCTGTTTGGTGTCAGCGTGGGAGATTTAAACAGCTGTCAGATCAGCTGCTTTTAAATCGCTCGCTGCCGACAGCTAAGCGGTGTTGACGGGAGCTTTAAACAGTTGTCAGATCAGCTGTGTTTAAATCGCCAGAGCCGACATCAGCTGTTCAGTGTCGGCGCCAGCAATTTAAACTAATAGCTGATCTGACAGCTGATACAGGTCCTTGAACCTGATATTGATCATCTGAACTGTTTGCCAGCTTGCAAACTGATCAGATGATATTGGATCCGGATTGGACATCATGGGACCCTCGAGCTTGACTATGTTGGAGGCGGGGGTTCGTTTATAAAGATGGAGTCACTAATTGTGTTTGTGTTTTATTTCTAATAAAAATATTTTCTCTGTTGTGGTATTTTATCTGATTACTAGAAATTCATGGTGGCCATGTCTAATATTGGTGTTACACCATGAATTTTGGGCTTAGGGACAGCTGATAATACAAAGCTGGCCCTAACCCCATTATGTTCAAATATTTTTATTGGTTTGCAAATAAAAGAACGGTATAACATACAGTACGATTAGCATAAATGATACAGAAATCAATGAAGTACAATAAAAGGAGATTAGTAATCTAGGTGGTACAATATGAAGAAAGATGTACAATCTATATATTCATAGACCAAGGATAAATCAGAAATATATAACACTACTCAAGGCTTTAGTCGCTCGGTCAATGATTTATATAAATATCAATCATATTCCATTAATTTGATTATTTAATGTATAGCGAGTTGCTAAACAGTAACTTAACTATTTACATACATGGAAGAACAAAGAATACGTATAAAAGAATGACCGCTATGAATTAACGTGGGTATGATTTATTGAAATAGTAATGCTAAATTATTTGGATTAGGGTACGAAGATTAATCTGGTCTTGTACAATGTTGAGGTCTTTATGGTTGATTTGTAGGAGACATAATTTTATTCCACTCCTTCCATTTTTTGGAGTATTTTTTTAAAAGGTTGTTTCTAAGGGCGTATGTGTATTCGTATGTGTTGTGACATGCTATTTTCTCTATGTGTTTTCCACCGTAGGGGGAATAGGGTCCTCCAGAGGGCAGCAATGTTACTTTTAGCTGTGAGTAGAATTTGCGTAATGATAGGTCTATGTTTATGAGGGATGGATTCGAGGCCAACAAGGAGAAGTACTAGTTCAGAAGATAGGTGTAATTTCAAACCAGTGATGCTATTAATTAGAGCTTCAACTCTGTCCCAGAAGTATTTGAAACTCTACAGCTCCAAAAAATGTGAGTCAAGCTACCAATAACATTACAATTCCTCCAGCAGAGGGGGGAGTTGGAGTTTTGAATTTGATTAAGTTTAAAGGGGTATAATACCAGCGTGTTTAAATCTTATAGTGGGTCTCTGCAAGGGATGAGTAGGGATGTAAGAGTAGATAGATTCGAAAATTTGATGCCAAACATCAGTTGTAATTTCTACGTTTAGTTCTTTTTCCCATGCTTTTACATTTGATGAGTATGAAAAATGAGTGTCTTGGTTAAAGCTTTGATATATATGCCCAGTTTTCCAGAAAAGAAGGCTTCGAGGATATCTGAACATCTAACCCCATTATTACCCAGCGAGCTACCTGACACCAGTGCCGCTGGAAGAGTCGATACAACACCAGAAGATGGCGCTTCTGTGAACGCCCATTTTCTGCAGCGAATGTGGACTGAAATTTGCAACGGGGGAGCCCAGAAAGCTTGGGCCACTCTGCACTGCGGATTCCAGCCTCCAGCTGCCTAATTGTACCTGCTGGACACAAAAATAGGGCAAAGCCCTAAATAGTTTTTTTGTAGTTATTTCATAAAATTCATGACATAATTAAAAAAAGGGCTTCCTTATATTTTTGGTTCCAAGGCAGATACAAATAGGCAGCTGGGGTTGGGCACAGCCCGTACCTGCCTGCTGTACCTGACTAGTATACAAAAATATGGCAAAGCCCTTGTCGATGAACCAAAAATATAGGGAAGTCTTTTTTCTTAATTATTTCATGAATTAAAAAAATGACATAGTCTTCTCCCTATTTTTGTATCCAGCCAGGTACAACTAGGCAGCTGGGGCTGGAATCCACAGCGCAGGGTGGTCCAAGCTTTCTGCCCCCCATTGCTGCGAATTGCAGTCTGCAGCAGCCCCGGAAAATGGGATGCTCATAGAAGCGCCATCTTCTGGCGCTGTTTCCGACTCTTCCAGGGCCCTGGTCCTGTTTGGTTCACTGGGTAATAATGGGGTTAGGACCAGCTTTGTATTATCAGCCAATATTAGACATGCCACCATGAATTTCTAGTAATCAGATAAAAAAAACACAACACAGAGAAAAATATTTTTATTTGAATAAAACACAACACAATTAGTGATTCCATTTTTATTGAACAAAATAACCCCCCTCCTCCCATGTAGTCCTGGGTCAAGGGTCCCACGACATCCAATTCAGATCTAATATCATCTGATCGGTTTGCCTGCCGGCAAACTGATCAGTGCTTGATATCAGGTTCAAGAACCTGAATGAGATGACATATCAGCTGATTGTTTTAAAAGCAAATTAAAAATCAGCTGATGCATCAGTAGAAAAAAAAAACATACCTCTGTGCAGACACGTCCTCTCAGCTCCAGGAACTGCTGGTAATCAGCTGATGCTGTCACCTCCCAGCATAAGCTGATCGTCTAAGTCGCAGTAAAAAGCCAACTTTTTACCACTCAGCCAGGTTTAAGTGATCACCTGATCAGCAATCAGCTAATCCAATAGACAGCTTTCTACCGTGGAACTTCCTGATCAGCTGATGCTGTCAGGTGACAGCATCAGCTGATTACCGGCAGGTCCTGGCAGCGATTGGACGTGTCCGGGAGTTTACGGACAGGTGATTATGATATCGTATTTTTCACTTGGATTTCACTTTAGCAGCAAATGTACAGGCAACCAGAAGCTGCCGCACATACGCTGCTAAAGTGTAAGTAACATATTACATGGGGGAGGAACGAGCACAGCGCCAACAGGTCTGATATAGACCTGATGACGCTTTGTGGCCAGCTAATCACTGTAATGCCACAACCAACATGGCTGTGGCATTACAGTGTGTGGCAGCCAATCCCTGCATGTGGGCTGGCTCTGTAAAGAGCGCCAACATGGGGGGAGAGCCGAGCATCTGCCTGTGCATCTCGCCAGTACTCTGTGCTCGCCGAGCATCCCGAATACTGAGATGCTCGGGCGAGCACCGAGTACCGGCAAGCATGCTCCCACATACTTAGCTAAGATCTCTTTGATATTACTAAGGTTGGATTTGCATTAGAAGAGCATTAAAGAGGTTGGGTACAGTCTTTAGGCAGGGGACTTCAAAGTGTAATATACACCACACCTTGGAAATTGGAAGGTTTTCCGTGTTTGCAAATCATACATAGAAAGGTAAAAATTACCCTTATCTGATAGAAGCATGATCTAGGCAAAGAGACTCTAAATCCAATGATGTATCTGGGTGTAGCGGTTGTGACATAAAGTATTTAGATTTAGCCATGCAGCAGATCTGAAAAAGCTGCCTTAGCCCACACCAGGCTTTCAATGTACAATGCTATAGACAGTGAGCTGCTAATCACAAGAGAGGGTGGAGACGGACAACATGGCATAAGCCAACTAGTCAAAGCAATGATAATATCCTACTGATAAAACACTCTAATAAGCAACAACCGCATGGGAGGCTGCATGTCACACATCACTGAATTCTTGATGTCATCAGATTACTTAGCACAAACCCGCTGATAGTTTTGCTTTAAGCTTTATGTATGTTAAATCCAGTCTCAGCTGTATGATGTCTACTCTGCGATTCTCTCCTTTTAATATAGATTTGCATATTTACTTAATTTAATGAAAAAAAATTTATTATTGTAATATCCTTAAAATTTGGGGCTATAAGAATGTACAGTTTAGATATGCTTACTTAAGTAATTTACCGTATATACTTGTGTATAAGCCGAGTTTTTCAGCCCAAAAATTGGGCTGAAAAGTCCCCCCCTCGGCTTATACACGAGTCAATATACAGGGTGAGTGGGGTGGGGGCTGTGTAGGGCTGGGGAGGCAGGAGGAGGCGGTGGGGATAATGTATATTGAGCGGCCCTGTCACGTGGGGCCGCTCATTACATATGCACTGCATCCCCCTGTCAATCAGCGCCAGGGGGAGCAGTGCATATCTGTTCATAATGCCCCCCAAACTGCTGGCACACGTCCCCCACTGTTGTAAGGCCCCCCCTGCTGAATACTTACCATCCCTGGTCTTCAGCAGCACCTTCTCTGTGCTCCGGTCCTCCGTGGTCCCGTCCTCTGTGCTCCGTTCCCCGGCTGTATCATGTGACCAGCCGGGTCGCAGAAGCGATGATGTCATCGCTTCTGCGACGCGCGGGGACCCCGGATGCAGCCGTGGACGGCAGCACAGAGGACGGGACCAAGGTGGACCGGAGCACAGAGGAAGTGCTGCTGAAGACCAGGGATGGTAAGTAATCAGCAGGGGGGCCTTACAACAGGGGGGGACGTGTGCCAGCATTTGTGTGGGGCTGCAATACCACTGGGGCTGCAATACTACTGGGGCTGCAGTATATAGGGGCTGCTGTATATAGGGGCTGCAATACCACTGGGGCTGCTGTATATAGGGGCTGCAATACCACTGGGGCTGCAATACCACTGGGGCTGCTGTATATAAGGGCTGCAATACCACTGGGGCTGCAATACTACTGGGGCTGCTGTATATAGGGGCTGCTGTATATAGGGGCTGCAATACCACTGGGGCTGCTGTATATAGGGGCTGCAATACCACTGGGGCTGCAATACCACTGGGGCTGCTGTATATGGGGGCTGCTGTATACACCACTGGGGCTGCAATACCACTGGGGATGCTGTATATAGGGGCTGCAATACCACTGGGGCTGCTGTATATAGGGGCTGCAATACCACTGGGGCTGCAATACCACTGGGGCTGCTGTATATAGGGGCTGCAATACCACTGGGGCTGCAATACTACTGGGGCTGCTGTATATAGGGGCTGCTGTATATAGGGGCTGCAATACCACTGGGGCTGCTGTATATAGGGGCTGCAATACCACTGGGGCTGCTGTATATTGGGGCTGCAATACCACTGGGGCTGCAATACCACTGGGGCTGCTGTATATAGGGGCTGCAATACCACTGGGGCTGCAATACCACTGGGGCTGCTGTATATAGGGGCTGCAATACCACTGGGGCTGCTGTATATAGGGGCTGCTGTATACACCACTGGGGCTGCAATACCACTGGGGCTGCTGTATATAGGGGCTGCAATACCACTGGGGCTGCTGTATATAGGGGCTGCAATACCACTGGGGCTGCAATACTACTGGGGCTGCTGTATATAGGGGCTGCTGTATATAGGGGCTGCAATACCACTGGGGCTGCTGTATATAGGGGCTGCAATACCACTGGGGCTGCAATACCACTGGGGCTATTGTATATAGGGGCTGCTGTATACACCACTGGGGCTGCTGTATATAGGGGCTGCAATACCACTGGGGCTGCTGTATATGCCACGGGGGGCTGCTGTATATACCAATGGGGCTGCTGTATATACCACTGTGGCTGCTGTATATACCACTGGGAGCTGCTGTATATACCACTGGGGGCTGCTGTATATCATACTGCTGGGGCCTGTATACCACTGCTGGGGGCTGTATACCTGTGCTGGGGTCCACCCTTGGCTTATACGCGAGTCAATAGATTTTCCCAGGTTTTGGGGGCAAAAGTAGGGGGGTCGGCTTATACACGGGTCGGCTTATACACGAGTATATACGGTAGTTAAAAATAAAAATGACTGTAATTTATTTAAAATTCTTACCTATAACAAAGTTAATATTTTAACTTACATTTTTTTGCAACAAGCAAAAATGTATTAACCATCGTGAAATTGATTTCATGCAAATAGTAAAATTGACAGTAAACTCTCACTTGAAACCCACGTGAGACATTTTGTTATTCTTTTACTCAGTACCAATTCTAATTGTGGACTGGCAAAGCAAGTTCCCTTCTGGGTAATAAAATTACATTGTAAGCTTTTAGGGACAAGGCGTCTGTGTCTGCTTTATCCCTCTGATAAATGTTGTACTCAAACATTCTGGTATCACTTCCAGCTGTTCTTTTCCACATATTCAGCAGTATATAGAGAGTGCCCAAACCTCAAGTGTATACTGGAAGACATAAAAAGGTAAAGAGAAGCTATTTATTAGCACTTTGTGAAAGTTCTGATTTTTTTTATTGGAAAAGAAGTCAATCTGGAATAAAATATAAACATCACTAACTTACTCTTCTAGGTAATACTCAAACTTCTTGGAAGGTACAGTCTTTGCTTATTCACCAGTTTATTTTTTATACAGGTCTATAAAAGATTTTACTGGATAAAAAATATATAATTAATAACAGTTTTTAACAGTGAAGAAGATATTGCTGGTAGGTGAAAATAGCACAACTGTATTTTTTGGCATTAATTATTATTATTATTATTATTATTATTATTATTATTATTGCGCTATTTATTCCATGGCACTTTACATGTGAAAAGGGCATACATAAACAAGTACAATAATCATAAAACATACAAGGCACAGACAGGTAAAGGATAGGGATGAGCGAGTCCTAAATTACTCGGAATCGCTAGACCCGCACGAGTCCGAGCCCAGGACTCGCTACTCGTTGCGAGTCTAGCGAGTCCAATGTTAATGAATAGGGAACCGAGTAATAGCGAATAATGCTATTTACAAATTGCTGATGTGTCTCTGAAAGTGTGCGAGTCCAAACTCGCAGGTTTTTCTCTTATTTGGAGCCGATGATGGGAGGGGGAAGCGATTCTCTGGCACACACCATGCTGTAAAAGCAAACAGGAAACGACTCGCTCTGACAGACGCACACACAGAGCAATCCATTCCCCAGAGCAATCATGGCCGGCCGTGTCACTGTGAACATGCTGAGTTTGATTCCTCTGGTGGAGGCTCGGCCACTGCTATGGCTCCCAACAGACCCTGACTATGGGGATAACATCATGAGGACTACTGCCTGGAGAGAGATCGCCCAAGTGATGTTCCCTGCGTTCCATCTGAGTGGCCATGATGAACAGAGCAATATGAGTAAGTTAAATGAGTTCACCCGTTATATATTGGATTTACTGTATATATACTCGTGTATAAGCCGACCCGTGTATAAGCCGACCCCTCTATTTTTGCCCCCAAAAACTGTGAAAACATATTGACCGCCATCCTGGTATACAGCGGCTATCACTGGTAGACAGCCCCCCAGCAGAGTGTACAGCTCCCCTGCAGAGTATACAGGCCCCCAGATGGGTATACATGCCCCCATATTATGGTATACAGGCAGGGGCGGACTGGCCCAGGTGCCGGTGTATTTTCCCCTATTTTGGGCCGCCTGGACCATGAAAAGGGCTGCCGCCCGCACGGCTCATGCGGCTGCAGGAGCATGAAGCAGCGCATGACCCCGAAGCAGCAGCCGGAACCGCAAGCTCCTGGCCGCGCGATGACGTCATCAGCGCGCGGCTGCGACCGGGAGTGAGCGGCTGTGAGGAGCGCGAGGCTGCGGCTGGGAGCGAGCCCTAGGAGACTGCGGGAGCTGTGGTGACTGTGAGGCGGCCGCCTGTCATCACCCCCCCCTCCCCCGTCCTCACCTGTGTCGAACCGGTGAGGGAGGGCTGGCACCCAAACTGTAGTGTGCCAGTCAGTCCCTGTATACAGGGCCCTCAGTGGGTCTACAGCCCACCCAGCAGTGGGTATACAGGGCCCCCAGCAGTGGGTATACAGGGCCCCCAGCAGTGGGTATACAGGGCCCCCAGCAGTGGGTATACAGGGCCCCCAGCAGTGGGTATACAGGGCCCTCGTGGGTATACAGGCCCCCCATAGCAGGGTATACAGGACCCTCAATGTGTTATCATGCGCCGTCGCATAGTTGCCTATATTTGGATGGGGTCACAACAGTACACTTAGTTTAAGGGCTGGTGCTCCTGGCTCTTACGGCCAGGGGGTTGGGTGTATATTAATACCACTAATGAGCAGAGTCTGGTGCCCGCACTATTACCTTCTCGATGCGTCGACATGAGACCTGCCTCATTTGTGATAGTGTCCACGTGAGCTCAATGTCCGTAATGCTGTTGATGATGTTCCACACTGTCGTGTCACTGTGCCTTGTATACACATTACACACACAACATGAATAAAATGTTATTGTTGATTTGTACACAAACTTTTGGTGTTTCAAATATTACACATGTCTAAACCCGGTTTGAAATCATTTCACAGTTGACCATCTTCAAAAACGTTGGAGGAGCTGCCGCGATCAACATAAGAAACAGCATCGCCAGATCGCTGAGGGGGGCCCGGGAGCAGCTCCAGAGCTGATCTACAAACACTATGACCGGCTGTCCTTCCTTGGACCGGTGGCCCGTATGCCAAGGTATGTGTCTGCAGCACTGTTGTCTACTATTATTATAATTTATTTATATAGCGCCATTAGGTCTCATGGCACTTTACATGAGGATAATGGTTAACTACAAAAAACAGTAAAGGAAGACAATCAGGTCGTACAGGTACAAGAGGAGAGGACCCTGTCCACGAGGGCACACAGTGTACGTATGAAGCTCTATAATGAGTGTGCTGGTTTACATACCCACACTGGGGTTTGTTTCTGCCATGGTGCAACAGATTTCTATTACCTTTGGCAGTGATCCAGGACATACACATTTATAGTCACATTGTGACGTTGGGACAAATAAGCAGGGTGGGCAGACACAATGTTCCGTGACCTCACAATTAGCTCTTATTGTTGGCATGTTTGTGGAACAAAGCCATGTTCTTCCCTGCAATGGCCTCTAAGGTGTGTGGCCTTGTCTGGTTTGCCTGTCGTAAGCATCATTTGTATGTGTTCCTAATGGCCTCCCTCCACTTGCATAAGGGCCACATACATCCCTACACGTTTAATTGTGGGTGTTTTTTAGGCTAAATAACGTTGTAAGGATATACCCCTTTTGCACTAAACTGTTTGTACACCATCCCAGATTGTTTACACAGTCATACACATTTGAGGACATACCCTGTATCACTACAAATATGTGTGGGTGAGTTTGGCCATGGGTATATTTGTGGCTGCAAGGTGATGGTGTAGATATTAGGATCCACATGTGAATTTAATTGTTTTGTTGTTAACTGATGGCCACATTAAGAATCCTTGGAAAAACATAGTGTATTAATGCTGTATAAAATTAAAGTTAAGGGGGCCATATTTTCAGTGCAACAGCCTTTTATGTACAAGGTCCTTTAGGAAACAAGAAGTTTGCCCTTGCTGTTCCCGGCTTTGTGTTCGGCCCCGTTGGAATAATTGTAAAACTGTCCATCTGGGAATACCACCTTGTTTGGCACCAACGATGTGTGACCTGCTGATCAAAAACACCCCCATACTCTATGTCCATTACAGTCGTTTCAAAATCCAAGCCATATGTTTTTGTGGGGTTTATTTACCAAGACATTCCTGATTAGCATACATGGCAGCAACAAGGAGTGTAGGCCACTAACGCCAAATGCTCATGTGTCACCTATGCTGCATGACTCCATTTACTGTCTTGCTCACCTGCCCTATAGATGTGGGTTATGTGCTTTGAAACCAAGGTCGCCCACACTGCGTCTTTTACTGTCCATCTGATGGTAAGCAACCTGAAGAATGTGTTTGCCTCTAAGTGTCATGCTATAGCTTTGTCCACATAAAGTTACAACAAAAAGTAAATGCTATACTTGTGGCCACTAATATGTCTTCAAGTGCCTATATAGCTGTCCTGCCTAAGGCAGGGCACAGTGTAATTGGGCAGACAAATGGTTAAATTTCAAATGTAATGTCAAAAAATCGAGGACCAACACTACCCACACATAGAATATTGGTTGAGGCATGAGCCAAAATGTCCTAATTTATTGGCTGCAATTCAATCTTAAGGTCAACAATGAAAACACAGAATACACAGATGTGGGAGCCATGAACGAGGGTTGAGAAAGAAGTGGATGGAGATAGTGGCTGAATAGTCATTATTATATATATTGTATTATATTAAATATTATATTATATATATATATTGTATACGTTTGAACCCCTTCACTGGTTTATATAGCTGATGTAACCTAAAAGTTTGGTAAATTAAGTATGTCAAGTTAAAAGTGAAGTCAGGTGGACGTTTTTTTTCTTGTGAAACATTGGTGTTATTGATCGTCTAGATTAGATGGGATGGGGGGGGTAATAATGTGGGGAAAAATGATGTATTATTATGGAATTAGCAAACAAAGTGACGTATTCCTTTATGTTATGTACAGTTGGTTATTCTTTAATAATAATAAAAAATATCTGATTCAGAACACACTGATACACAGTCAAAAAAGCGTGCAACTTAATGTTTGACCTATGTTTTTGTTTATAAATGCAATGCATTCACCAAACTTTTTTGGCCTTTACCCACAGAGAGGCTCACTACCGCAGGCGCCGTGCACCACAACAGCTGCCTGAACAGGCGAGGGAGGCCCCAGACGCACCGGAAGTGGAGGACCAAGGCCAAGCTGGTGGAATACCACCAACGCCGCCGCCACCAGCTCCAACACCACCACCGCCGCCGCTACCAGCACAAACACCACCACCACCGACGCCACCAGCAACAACACCACCACCACCACCGCCGCCACCAGCACCAGCACCAACACCACCACCACCGCCGCCACCAGCACCAACCCCAGCTTTGGGGCATGTCCGGCCGCCAGAGGAGGTTGTTGCAGGGCCAGAAAATCGTGCACAAAGTAATGCTGACTGAGAGACGACTGCGGGCATTGTCAGCAATACATATTGTCATCGATGCATGTCGGCCTCCAAACCACCCTGCCCAGGTCTTTTCATATTTGGAGGGGTGGCAGCAATCTGGTGCAAACATTCTGGACAGGCACACACCACAGCGGGACAGCTATGTGGCGACCCAGAGGCCGTACCAACATTTCTGGCCAACCCACATGGACCTCCCAACCCAAGGCCATTTTGAGAGACCGGCCCAGGTGACCCAACCTACAGGGTTACAAGCAGTGGGGGAGGCTATCCATAGGGCCCTGGACCTCCTCCATGACCAGGGTGATGGTGGCGGGGTAGAGGCTAACCCACACAATCGTCCCACCTACCACCAGCTGTAGGTTCAACTTTTTTTTTTTTGTTTGTTAATGTAAATAGTGCATGTTTGCACTTTTTACATCTTTACATCTTTATTTCTGTTTTTTACGTTGCTTTTCGAAAGCTAAAAAAAAAAAAAAAAAAAAAAAAAAAAATCTGACAGCTTTGCCATTAAGACATAATAATACAGATTTAAAAAAAAAATGCTTTGTGTCTGTCTTTTTTCAGGGAATGGATGTGTAGGTTGTTTTGTGGGTGGCCTTAAAGTCATCATCATTAGCAAGTACTTTACGGCCTGCATGGCGCATGAGGGCACCTTGGTTAGTACGTGTAAAATCATTACTGCACATACCAATGTTGCTAACAAAGAAATAGTGCCTGTGTTTGGGGGGGGGTTACTTAATGACTCGGTATGTTAACAACACTAGGAACACAGATGCGAGAGGCTGGGACGTCTACTTGCAACACACAACGTCTATGCGTTATCTCCGTAGCGTACAGTGGGACCCTTCGCCAGGCTACAGCAGGATCATAGTACATGCAACGTCTTCGATGCAGGCATAGGCTTGTTGCCTCAAACAATTAGTCCAAGGGGCTGTTTGGCAATTTGGGTATAAATGCAGGCCTACCGGCCATGATAAGCTTCTTAGCCTGGGTGGCTCCAAAATTTTGCCCAAGGGGCTGTTTGGCATTTTGAGTATAAATGCAGGCCTAATGGTCATGATAAGCTTCTTAGGCTGGGTGCCTCAAAAAATTAGCCCAATGGGCTTGATCAACTCTTTTTAGATATAGAAGAGGGAGCGTGGCCCATACTATATTCTTGCTTGTCCTGAGAGCATAGTACAAGCAACGTATTCCATGCAGGCATAGGCTTGTTGCCTCAAAGAATTATCCCAAGGGGCTTGATCAACTCTTTTTAGATATAGAGGAGGGAGCGTGGCCCATACTATAGTCTTGCTTGTCTTGAGAGCATAGGAGAAGCAACATATTCGATGCAGGTATAGGCTTGTTGGCTCAAAAAATTAGCCCAAGGGGCTTGATCAACTCTTTTTAGATATAGAGGAGGGAGCGTGGCCCATACTATAGTCTTGCTTGTCTTGAGAGCATAGGAGAAGCAACATATTCCATGCAGGTATAGGCTTGTTGCCTCAAAAAATTTACCCAAGGGGCTCTTTGGCAATTTGGGTATAAATGCAGGCCTACCGGCCATGATAACCTTCTTAGCCTGGGTGGCTCCATAAATTATTCCAAGGGGCTGTTTGGCATTTTGAGTGTAAATGCAGGCCTAAGGGCCATGATAAGCCTCTTAGGCTGGGTGTCTCCAAAAATTAGCCCAAGGGGCTGTTTTGCATTTTGGGTATAAATGCAGGCCTAAGGGCCATGATAAGCTTCTTAGCCTGGGTGGCTCCAAAAATTAGCCCAAGGGGCTGTTTTGCATTTTGGGTATAAATGCAGGCCTAAGGGCCATGATAAGCTTGTTAGCCTGGGTGGCTCTAAAAATTAGCCCAAGGGGCTTTTAAATGTTTGCTAACAGAAAATAAAGGTTGATTCATTGTCAAAAGGTGTTGTAATGGTTAATGAAACCGAAGTTAAGGTATAGTGTTGGTTTAAGATGAAGCAGCCTCATTACCAGGTTGCAGGAACATGGTTACGCAAATCGTTACTGGTCTTGTACATACTGCTTGTACCAAAAAGACACAATATAATACAATGATTAATTATATCATATTGATGTTGAACGTGGCACTTCAGCTCTGAGTACTGTCGTCTTCAGGGCTCAAGAAGTCTTGTGAAATCCAGTTCCTATTAAACTTAATTAGAGTAAGCCTGTCTGCATTCTCTGGAGTAAAACGTGTCCTGGTATCAGTTATGATACCCCCAGCTTCACTGAAAACCCGCTCTGATGTCACACTAGCCGCAGGGCATGCCAGCACCTCCAAGGCATACAACGAGAGCTCTGTCCAAGTGTGGAGCTTGGAGACCCAGTAATTAAACGGGACTGCGGCATCAGTCAGGAAGCAGGTACTGTCACGTAAGTATTCTTGTACCATGTTGGTAAGTTTCTGTCTCCGAGAGATGGTTACTGGAGCAACATGGCGCTGCAGGTTCGATGGCTTATTGAACATAGCCCACTTTGCGGACATCTTTCCAGCATCTCTTCTGGACAGCGTGGATGATTGTGCCCCGACCAATGGCTGCTGTTGCACAGAGTTGCTACCTATGGGCAGAGTGTTGTCTGACGGTGATATTAGAAGCATATTATCCACAAGAACCCTCTTGAAATAGTCAATTGTCAAGCCACGTGGTGACTGAAACAGCAGTGAGGTGAATTTATCTTTATAACGTGGGTCCAGAAAGGTGGCCAACCAGTAGAGGTCGTTGTGCAATATGTTAATCACTCGTGGGTCTTCTAGCAGACAAGTCAACATGAAGTCAGCCATGTGTCCTAGGCTGCATAGAGTCATGTCTTCAGTGTCCTCAGAATGATGTTCAATACCCATTGTATCCGCAAAGTCTGTCTCCGCCTCCTCCTCTCCGGCCCACCCATGGTGGACAGACACAAAGCTGGGGTTGTGAGTACCATCTGGGTTGACATCGGCACCAACAAAAAATAAATCCTCTTCATCGTCTTGCTCCTGTTCCTCTTCAGGAGCCAATGTTGCCTGGTCATACTGGCTTTGCTGGCTAGGTACTGCGCTGTTTAAATCTGGCTCCATAGCCATCTGCTGGGCTCTCAATGCTTCATTTTTCTGATTAATGAGGGATTCTTTCAGCGGACACAGCATGGGGATAGTGACACTGATGATGGACTGATCACCGCTCACCAGTTTTGTGCAGTAGTCAAAATTATCAAGAACCTCAGATGTGTCAGCGATCCACACCCACTCAATTGTACTAATATGTCGTGGCTGACTGCCGGTCTGACGGGCATGTTGCAACTGATACTCGGATATTGCCCTCTGCTGCTCATTGATCCTCGATAACATATGGAATGTAGAGTTCCATCGTGTCGGCATGTCACAAATGAGTCTGTGGTTGGGCAAATTCAATTGCTTTTGAAGCAATGAAAGTTTTCCAACCGCTGTTGACGAATGACGAAAATGTGCGCAAACTCGACGCACCTTCTCCAGTAGGTCAGATAACTCTGGGTATGTACGCAGGAATTTCTGCACTACTAGATTCAGCACGTGAGCCATGCAAGGCACGTGCACAAGGTTTCCGAGCTTTAGTGCAGCCACTAGGTTACGACCATTGTCGCTCACCACGAGACCGGTCTGGAGTTGGAGTGGGGATAGCCACTCATCTGTCTATTGCTTCAGACCTTTCGACAGCTCTACTGCAGTGTGAGGTGTGTGACCTAAACAGATCAGCTTCAGCAGAGCCTGTTGGCGTCTTGCTGAAGCACTGCATCAAACCTCCCAACTTGGCCGTGATGTTGAGGGTAATTGAGGATTGGTCGAGGAAGCGGAAGATGGTGTAGTGGACATATAGGATGATGCAGAGACCCTGAATGAGGTTGTGCCAGCTATCCGTGGCGTGGGTAGGATGTTTGATGTAACACTAACATCGTTTGGCACACTCTCCACAACGTTGATCCAATGCGCGGTGAGCGAGATGTACCGGCCCTGTCCTGAACTGCTTGTCCACGTGTCCGTAGTAAGGTGTACTTTCCCGGTTACAGCGTTGGTGAGGGCACGCTTGAGGTTGTTAATGACATGCTCATGTAACGCGGGGACGGCACAACGTGAAAAGTAGTGGCGGCTTGGAACCGAGTAGCGTGGTACTGCCACAGCCAAAAGCTCACGAAAAGAGTCTGTACCCACAAGCCTAAACGGCAACATCTCGACTGCTAACAACTTAGCTATCTGGGCATTTATTTTTTTGGCTAATGGGTGGGAAGAGTGGTATTTCTGCTTCCTTTCGTACAGCTGTGTCACTGACAACTGTAAGGATGTTGCTGACCGAGAACTGTCTGCACTCGTGTTCAGTCTCTCTGCAACCACTGCTTGTGATGAGTACATATGAGCTGGACCAGCTTCAGCAACACTTGATTGTGACGGACGGATCTGAGTTACCGTGGCAGTCTTTGGGTCAGATGACACTGTTGTGGAAGGCTGCACTTTTGACCACTGAATAGGGTGCTGACCAGCCATGTGCTTCCGCATACTGCTGGTGCTCTGGTTTCCTTTCCCGTGGCCTCTGCTTAGCCTTGCATGGCAGATGGTACAGATGACCACATTTTCTTGAGAAGGCCCATCTTTAAAAAATTTCCACACAGTGGCTGACCGACCTCTATGCTTGAATGTACTCCCAGAGGGATTACTCAGGCCCACATTTGAGACATTTTGTCTAGGGATGGGCGAATCTACTCGCTAGGACTCGTTACTCGGCGAGTAGTAAGGGACTCGCAGGACTCGGTACTCTGCGAGTTTCCCAGTGATTACTCGCACGAGTCCAATGCAAATCAATATCAATCCTAGTTTTGTCAGAAACGCTGACAAAACTAGGATTGCCATTGTTTGCATTAGACTCGGCTACTGTGCCAGTGATAGCAGGGAAACTCGCAAAGTAACTGCTGTTTCTTTGCGAGCCGAGTCCAGCTGTCTTCTCTGTGCAGCTCCAGGGTCCTAGAGCCCGCCTGCTGCCTGATGTAGCAGTGCTGAGATTGTTCTCAGTCTGCTCATTCCCTGTGCATAGACATCTATATTTATGCACAGGGGATGTAGCAGAGAGGACATCGCGTTTTGGACTGCGTCGGACAGAAGAGGATTTTTTTAATTAAAGATGGAGTCCCTAATGGCTTTTTTTTTTATTTCAAATAAAAAATTTTCTCTGTGTTGTGTTTTTTTAACCCTTTATTGGAGATTCTTAGTGGCTGGGTCAAACGTGGCCTGACATTAAGAATCTCGGGCTTAATACCAGCTTTTATAACAAAGCTGGTATTAACCCCTTTATTACCCAGCGTGCCACCGCCACCAGGGCCGCTGGAAGAGCGGGGTTCAGCGCCAGAGGATGGCGCTTCAATGAACGCGCCATCTTCTGGGGCGGCTGCGGGCTGCAATTTGCAGCGGGGGGTGCCCAGAAAGCTTGGGCATCCCTGCGCTGCGGATTCCAGCCCCCAGCTGCTTAGCTGTACCTGGCTAGACATAGAAATTGCGCGGAGCCCCACGCATTTTTTTTTTTATTATTTAATGAATTTCAGAGTCAGAGGCTCAGAGTCGGAGTCTCAGAGTCGGAGTCTCAGAGTCGGAGTCTCAGAGTCGGAGTCGCCTCAGAGTCGGAGTCGCCTCAGAGTCAGAGTCGCCTCGGAGTCGGAGTCGCCTCGGAGTCGGAGTCGTCTCGGAGTCGGAGTCGTCTCGGAGTCGGAGTCGTCTCGGAGTCGGAGTCGGAGTCGGAGTCGGAGTCGTCTCGGAGTCGGAGTCGTCTCGAAGTCGGAGTTGTCTCGGAGTCGGAGTCGTCTCGGAGTCGGAGTCGTCTCGGAGTCGAGTCGGAGTCGGAGTCGTCTCGGAGTCGTCTCGGAGTCGGAGTCGTCTCGGAGTCGTCTCGGAGTCGGAGTCGTCTCGGAGTCGGAGTCGGAGTCGTCTCGGAGTCGGAGTCGTCTCGGAGTCAGAGTCGTCTCGGAGTCGGAGTCATCTCGGAGTCGGAGTCGGAGTCGTCTCAGAGTCGGAGTCGGAGTCGTCTCGGAGTCGGAGTCGGAGTCATCTCGGAGTCGGAGTCGGAGTCGTCTCGGAGTCGAAGTCGGAGTCGTCTCGGAGAGTCGGAGTCGTCTCGGAGTCGGAGTCGGAGTCGTCTCGGAGTCCGAGTCGGAGTCGTCTCGGAGTCGGAGTCGGAGTCGTCTCGGAGTCGGAGTCGTCTCGGAGTCGGAGTCGTCTCGGAGTCGAGTCGGAGTCGTCTCGGAGTCGGAGTCGTCTCGGAGTCGGAGTCAAAAAAATGCGTGGGGCTCCGCGCAATTTCTATGTCTAGCCAGGTACAGCTAAGCAGCTGGGGGCTGGAATCCGCAGCGCAGGGATGCCCAAGCTTTCTGGGCACCCCCCACTGCAAATTGCAGCCCGCAGCCGCCCCAGAAGATGGCGCGTTCATTGAAGCGCCATCCTCTGGCGCTGAACCCCGCTCTTCCAGTGGCCCTGGTAGCGGTGGCACGCTGGGTAATAGAGGTTAGGGCCAGCTTTGTATTATCAGCTGGCCCTAAGCCCGAAATTTATGGCGGTCACGCCAATATTAGACATGACCGCCATGAATTTCTATTAAATTGTTTTAAAAAAAACACAACACAGAGAAATTTTTTTATTAGAAATAAAAAAAAAAGCCATTAGGGACTCCATCTTTAATTAAAAAAAATCCTCTTCTGTCCGACGCAGTCCAAAACGCGATGTCCTCTCTGCTACATCCCCTGTGTATAGATATAGATGTCTATGCACAGGGAATGAGCAGACTGAGAACAATCTCTGCACTGCTACATCAGGCAGCAGGCGGGCTCTAGGACCCTGGAGCTGCACAGAGCAGACAGGACTCTTCTCTTATCTGTGCGAGTTTCCCAGCGATTACTTACAAAGTAAACGAGTCCAATGCAAATAAATGGCAAAACTCGGATTGCTTCAGGCTGAAGCTTCCGAGACACATCTGCGATTTGTAAATCTCACACTACTCGCTATTACTCGCTTCCCCATTCATTAACATTGGACTCGCTAGACTCGCAACGAGTAGCGAGTCCTGAGCTCGGACTCGCTAGAGTCAAGCGATTCCGAGTAATTTAGGATTCGCCCATCACTAATTTTGTCCAACAGTCGACAAATTTTGAGCCACAGTGGACACATTTTGGGCAACAGTGGTGACTCTTTCAGTTCTGGTGGGAGGAGTAGGCCTTGGTGCCTTTGTTGGTGGGACATACACACTTTCTTCCTCCGTGCTGCTCTGCTGGCTCTGCATGGCAACATTCCACGTGGGATCAGTGGTCTCATCATCAACCCCTTCCTCTTCTAAATCTTCCCGATAACAAGATTGATTTTGCTCCCCAGATGACAAGTGTGTCACTGTCTCATCATCATCATCCTCCAACTCCTGAGACGGTCTAAGACTTTGCTGAAAGACACGTTCATGTGGCCGGGGTGTCTCTAAAACTTGTTCATGATTGGACAATTCTTCATCAAGTATCTCATCTAGTACTGAGTCTGGCAAACCAGATTCATGCAAAGGATTATATGTACCAAATAAGTCATCTGAGTGACCCATATCTGTGTCAACATTTTCATGGGGCTGCTGTTGGTCTGAGGAACTGTGAAGAGGTTGTGGATTAGATGACCCAGCATGGTATGTACCAACAGTAGACACAGTGCTCAAGGAACCTTGAGTGCTGCAAGAACCTGTTGTTGAGGTCTTGTCTGCCAGCCAAGACGTTAGATGGTGTTCGTCTTCCGGCCTCAATACTCATTTACTTTCCTGACGGGGAAAGTTAGACAGGAGGAACGATCGATCAATCCTCATCTGTCTGCCCAAACTGGTGGATAGTTGGCCACGACTACCAATGCCTGTACCTCGTCCCTGTCCCTTAGCAACACTTTTTTTGGGATTTGGTTTTTTGGGTGACATTTTATAATTTCTGGTGGCTTTCTGGGGCTTGTAAAACAAGTAGCAGGTACTATTTCGTGAAAGGTACACACTAGAGGCTAAGATATTTTAAGACAGATGGAAGGTACCGTGCGAGCTGCAGGCAGGACACCGTACAGCAACGCACTGGCACAGGAAAAAAAATTGTTTATTACGCAGAACCAGGCACAATTAGGCTGCGGTGCTGGCTGCGTGCAATGTTACAAGTACCGTGCGAGCTGCAGGCAGGACACCTTACAGCAACGCACTGGTACAGGAAAAAAAATTGTTTAGTACGCAGAACCAGGCACTATTAGGCTGCGGTGCTGGCTGCGTGCAATGTTACAAGTACTGTGCGAGCTGCAGGCAGGACACCTTACAGCAACGCACTGGCACAGGAAATTTTTTGTGGAAAAATGGCACCAAAATTATTTGGTAGACTAGTGCCAAAAATAAGAAAAAGCTTAGGATTACAGCTCTGCGGAAAGCTGGGTGAACTAAGCTCTGAGGATGGTGCTGTATTCACTGTAAGGCTGCTCCTATCTCCCTTCCTTACAGTCCTGTACAGCAATCCTCCGTCCTGGTAGTTCTGAAAAGAACTTTTGGGTTATGTGTGAGGAATCTTGACTCCTACACTCCCTCCTGTTAGTTCTGAAAAGAACTTTTGGGTTATATGTGACTCCTACACTGCCTAACTGTCCCTAGATCTGCTCCAAGTCTCCCTGCACTAGGTCAGCTCTTCTCAGGAATGTGCCCAAAATGGCGGGGACAAGCCTTATATACTGCCTTGCCTGTCATAGATGACATAGGCATCACGATGGACAGCAGCCAATCATAGTCCTGACACAACCAAAAATGCTATGGCATTACTGACTATGATTGGCTAACATGCTTGTCCTTCTTCACAAGTTTTCTGACCTAACACGCAATGCTGACTAGTAACATAAAAGATTCTGGATTCGCGATTCCCAAATAGAGAATACAGGACTCGGAATCGCAATCTCGCTAGGAATCGGACTCGTAGACTCGCTCAGACTCGCTGCTGTTTGGGGAGATTCAAGCTATATAGCGATGTGATATAGCGAGTCTAGCGAGTCTAGCGAGTGAGAGAAAGTAAACTCTGACAAAACTAGGATTGCCATTTACTTGCATTGGACTCGTTACTGAGCGAGTATTCGCTAAAAGACTCGCCGATTACCGAGTCCAGCGAGTCCCTTAAGAATCGCCGAGTAACGAGTCCTAGCGAGTAGACTCGCTCATCCCTAGTAAAGGAGGAGAGAGAACGCAGCCTGTGAGGGCTCACAGTCTACAAAGGATGGATGAGGATACACTAGGAGAAGAGAGTGAACCCTGCCCGTGAGGGCTCACAGTCTACAAGGGATAGGTGAGGATACAGTAGGTGAGAAGGGATGACCCTGGCCATAAGGGCTCACTGTCTGAAAGGGATAGGTAAGGAGAGAGGACCCTGCCCCCGTGGGCTCACAGTCTACAAGGGATGGGTGAGGATATACTGTAGTAGGTTAGGAGAGAGGACACTGCCCACAAGGGTTTACAGAATACAAGGGATGGGTGAGGATATAGTAGGTGAGAAGGGAAGACCCTGCCTACAAGGATTCACAGTCTATAAGGGATAGGTGAAGATACACTAGGAGAGGGTAGAGCTGGTTGTGCAGCATGGTTAGGCCACTGATATTGTGCAGGGGGCCATGATGACTCATTCTGGGCATTTATAGGCTGAGTTTTCAATAGTCAATCTGCTTATCAAGTTCCAGAAAAAAGGTTTTTGACTTTTCATCCCTAAACAGAGTTCTGACTGGCCTTCGCTGTATATAAATCATATAGAAAAGTCAAAATACCACAAAAACATAAGGATATAATATTTTATTATCTACTATATAAAAGCCCTATCCAGTAATCCAGTATGTCTGTCTGAAAGTTTGTCCCGAAAACAGTGCCACCTATAGGTCATTGTGTACATTGCAAAAAACAGTTAAAAAGGAATGTGAGATTTTAAATAGGGATGAGCGAGCAGTGAAATACTCACTATACTCGTAACGAGTAGGTCCCGATACTCGGGTACTTGTTACGAGTAGCGAGTCTAATGCAAGTCAATGGGAAAAGTCAGTAAGCTGAGTAATTCCTCAGCTGGACCCTACACAGCGGTCTGGGGTCTGAGGAGAAGGCTGAAATGGGTGCATAATTGTTTATAAGCCGACGTTAAAAAGCCGCCGGCTTTTAAACTATCATTCAGCCCAATTCTCTGTCTCCCATCCCGATCCTATGGTCCTCAGCCTCCCATCCTCATCATCTGCTCCCCCGCTGCCTCCCACCCCAATCCTGAGTTAGGACCGGGTGGGGAGCACAGCACAAGGGAGCGGGGAGCAAAGGACGCAGGTGGAGAAGCCGGCGGTGAGAAGACTTCACCGCCGGCTTTCCCGTTCTGTGCTGCGCTCTCTGCTCCCTAATGCCCCCTCCCCGCTCCCTAGTTCTGCACTCCCCGCCCGGTCCTAACTTAGGATCAGATGGAGAGGTGACGGGGGAGCGGGGAGGGGGCATCTGGGAGAGGGGAGCGCAGCACAGGACAGGAAACCCGGCGGTGAAGTCTTCTCATTGCCGGCTTTCCCGCTGGTTATTTCAAATGAACAGCTGATGCTGATCAGCTGTTAATTTGAAGTAGCCGCGCGGTGCCGTCACAGGGTTCATGTGAGTTCATGCAGCATGAACTCACATGAAGTTTCCCATGGCCAGGTGCAGAGCTCAGCTACATCTCTGGTAGAGTTTGTTGTTTTTATAATAAAAGATTTTTTCTCTGTGTAGTGATTTTTTTGAACCCTTTACTAGAAATTCATGGCAGTCAAGTCTAATATACGTCAACATTTTTTTGAAAAATTCATTAAAAAAAAAAAAACGAATTTAGGGACTGCATCTTTATTAACCCCTCAAGTGGAAAATTTTAATGAGTTTTTACTAAATATTTTGACATGCGCTTCCCCATATTTTTGCACGCCAGCCAGGTACAGCAGGCAGGAATGGGCTGCCCCAGCTACCTATTTGTACGTGGCTGGAAACTGAAATATAGGAAAGCCCTTTATTTTATTATTTCATGAATTTCATGAAATAATAAAAAAAAAATGTGTGGGTCTTTGTGCTATTTCTGTGTCCAGCCAGGTACAACTAGGCAGCTGGGGGCTGGAATCCACAGTGCAGGGAGGCCCAAGCTTTTTCTGGCCCCCTCCCCCCCCCCGCTGCGAATTGCAGTCCGCAGCCACCCAAGAAAATGGCGCATTCATAGTAGCGCCATCTTCTTGCACTGTACCCAACTCATCCAGGGCCTTGGTGCATTGGCTCACTGGGTAATAAAGGGGTTAGAGCCACGTTTGTATTATCAGCTGGCCCTAATTCATGGAGTCACGCCAATATTAGACATGACTTCCATGAATTTCTAGTAAAGTGTTAAAAAAAAACACAACACAGAGAAAAAATCTTTTATTAGAAAAAGCAAAACAACACTTAGAGGCTCCATTTTTATTAAAAAAAATAATCTTCTGTCCAACGTAGTCCAAATGGGAAAGAATCTCAGCTCTGCTACATCACTCTGCATAGACGACACATGTCTATGCAGAGGGAGAGCAGGCTGAGAACTGACTGTTAGGGTACCGTCACACCTGGACATATCGCTGGCGATTTCACAGGTGACGCTGGGCGTGGCCTGTCGCCGGCAACATCGTCAATGCGTCGCCTAATGTAAAAGGGCGAGGGCGACACGTCTGAGTGGTCGCCTGGTTTCAAATCAGAGCTCTGAAACCAGGCGACCATTCTTGGGCGATGTGTGCTGATCGCCCTGTGTAACATCTCATGAGCGATGTCAAGGGCGACAGCACACATCGCCTATACCATTCCGGTAGGCGTTTCAGGGCGTATTTACTAGCTCTAGCGGTCTGCTGGATTGGTGGCAGCTCGAGCGTTCCGATTGGTTGTCTTGTTCCTCGGCGCCATATTTGATGATGTGTGCATCCAAAGGTGTATTACCCAGGAGCGTACATACTGTACAGCAGCGCATTGATGTCACCTCTGTGTTTGCGGCTGTGTTCAACAGTGCAGAGATGTGCCACAACTGTGTGTTAACAGAAACGCAATTGTCATTACATCCCAACTAATGTCTGCATGAGCGCTGTAGTGGCAGCCTTCCTGTAGTACATGAACGCAAAAGCATACAGTGAATCATGTTGCTTTTGCGGCCTCTGGGCCCCGTCAACGTGTGACATCTCTCCCGTGCGTTCATTCGCCAGAACGTTGTCAATCTTTTGGCGCCGCCTTTCTGGTGTTTTCGCTTCCCCTGCAGAATAGAAAACATGGTGGCACCCAGAGACAGGCCTTTGTGGTGACAATGTATGGTGCCTGTGTGTGTTTGCCTCCATATACATGAATGTAATTATACAGATTCTGTACACACACATGACAAGGAAATGTTAGCTGAACAATACATATGTGCCACATAACTGCAAACACACAAATATCTGTGGACACACATACTTGGTCAAGGCTCCAATATTATCCTGACCAACAAAGCAAGAGTGATTTTATTAGATAACAGCAGTAGCACCGCACACATTACATCAAAGCGCCAATACGGATTCACTGTAACATTACTCGACATACGAGCGCCGTGTTTGTGCCGTGTTGACTACGCCAATGCGTCTAGCAATTAACGCACATGCATTACGAGACAATACGCACATGCATGCTTACATTTTACGATGTGGCTCGGCGAACTAGGACACAGTCATTGGTGGTTTTTGCAACCAATCAAACGTCTTCGAGGCGTCACCAAACATAATGTGAACGCCTACCTCCGAGACATGGGACAAAACAACGCCCACGTCGCTAATGTGGTTGCTCTGTGTGACGTCCAAGCGGCCACCAGCGAAAATGATCGCCCGTCGGCCTTGGGCGACGCTCAGGCAATTTACGGTCAGGTCATCGCCTAAGCATTGCCTGAGTTGTGCCCTGTAAAGGGCGTCGGCGACCTTGGGTGACACGCAAAAACGTGCGCGTGCACGTGCGTCGCCTGTGAAATCGCCAGAGATATGTCCAGGTGTGACGGTACCCTTACAGTCAGAATTCACCCCAGGTCATAGCTGGGGCTATGACCGCAAGTGAACTCTGCCTTCACAGCCACAACACTGCCGAGCGTTGGCAGGAACTGCCGAGTGCACGGCAGAGCAGTGAATAACTCAGAAGTTAATGACTCATTAATTTCTAGTATTATTCACTGTTCTGCCCTCGCTCAGCAGTTTCTGCCGGCGCTCGGCAGTGTCTACTCCACGAGTTTCCTTGTGATAACTCGCTAGGAGTAATGAGTACAATGTAAGTCAATTGTAAATGCAAATAAATCCTCAGCTGGACCCTACACAGCCATCTAGGGGCTGAGGAAAAAGGCTGAAATGGGTGCAAGATTGTTTAAAAACTGACGGTAAAATGCTGCCTGCTTTTAAACAATCATTCAGCTGATACCCCTGCCTCCCATCCAAATCTATGGTCCCCCACAGCCTCCCATCCCGATCATCCGCTCCCCCCACCGCCTCCCTACCCCGATCCTTAGTTAGGACCGGGCGGGGAGTGCAGCACAAGGGAGGGGGAGCAAAGGACCCAGGTGGGGAAGCCGGATTAAGAAGACTTCACTGCCGGCTTTCTGTTCTGTGCTGCACTCCCCGCTCCCTAATGTTTCCGCGCCTCTCCGCCCATCCTGAGTTAGGACCCTTCCTAAAGTCTTTGGAAGGAATAAGTAATGTGTATTAAAGGCAAAGACAAAAAGAACTGGATTGTGCTTCCTGGTTCTTTTTGCCTTTGACTTTGGTCACCATTATTGCAAGTGGAGTATGGATCCGGTGGCAGCATTGTATACCTTCAACCAGTTATGGGTGGCACAACCGTCCTGTTGAGCAGTGACAATTGATCAAGCAACGTAAATTGTTATAAAGATAAAACCCTTTTGCGCTTTCTCTCCTCTTTTCACAGTTCAGTCCTTTGTATGAATCACACATGCATTTATAATATTATACATCATATTATCTATTATGTAATATATATCATCTGCTGCACTAATTTCTTTTGGGGGGGCTGACCTTTGAGTCAATAATCCTCAACAATGGCCTTATCTTGATATGTTGGTGCTTCTTCAAAAGAGCTTGAAATCCCATTTTGTTTTGAAATCTTTGCCTTGTAGAAACCTTGCTGATGCAGTATAACTACTTGATGTCCTGCTGAGCCCAGACTTGCCATTGAGCACGACTTGTGACATGTTCCCTAACCTCATATTTGTAGCAGAGTTTTGTGTTAAGGCCGCTTCACACGCTAGGATATCATTAACGATATCGTTGAAACGTCACGGATTTGTGAACGTTCTAAAGATATCGTTTGTGCGTCCTTAAACGAACGTAAATGAACGATGTAGGATGGAAAAATCGTTGGAACGTTCATCCAAAAAATGAGACCCTGACCTCAAATCTATCGTTCGTCGTCCAATTAAGGATCTGTGAAGCAGCAACATCGTTCAGTGTGACACCTTTTTGAACGATGTCATTCATATTTCTCCCATTCCTGCCGCTATTTAACATCGTTCATACATTCTTCACCACATCGCTGGAGCGTTGCCAAATTTAGGATCGTTACGATATCATTGTGTGTGACAATGCACTAATGATGTCGGAAGGATCGCGGTCACGTGACATAGCTAACGATATCCTTCACCTATATCCTAGCATGTGAAGCGGCCTTTACTCAGTTTTAAGCCTCCAAAAAATGTTAACGTACATATGAAAATGAGGATCATTATCACCTGTTTGGTAATTGGGTTCTCATACATCAGATAATAATTCTACAAAATCCTAGAAGAGTTTGTGTTATTTTGATGACAAACTTTGGTTACATCAAATGTGGATTTAATTTAGATTTGTATTTTGTTAACTGATAAAAATTAACAGCTATTTTAAGATTCTTCTTACTTTGCAGCATTTCTTTTACACTTGACTAAAACCTTTGCACATACTGTATACTTTTTATTTGATAAAACTAGAAGAGCTTATTAATGGCATAATTAAAATCAACAACCTACGATACGTGCGGAGGGAACTTTACAATCGAGCCACAAGCTTTATTTTAAAGTTTGAAGCTGTTTAAAGAATTCAGTGGGATTATTGACTAGAAGGACAACCCCTTCCCATTCCTCAGCTGGTCACTCCCTTCCTGTTGATTACTTATATATCCGAAGAAGGGGACAGCAAAGCTAGTTCTGATAAAGTTTGGGGTTCGCGTGACATAACAACTTCACGTGAGCCTTGAGAGAGTGCTGACACCGCTGGAACAGCCAGGAAATATAAGCATTTTTATTCTAATGGGGACAAACATGGGGAATAAGAACGGGTTTTCCAAGTAGTGGACAACCCCTTTAAAGACGAAAAGACAGAGATTTTATTTAAAAAATGCACTGAATAAATACTTGTATATAGTACACTACATACCTTAAAATAACCTAAAAATATGAAAAAAGCTAAATTGTTAGACTTTTTGATTTGTGGACAATGGTAAGATTTTAAGACTGAAGCTTTCATATGGAAGAGAAAATTGCTTACCCCAAGCTATAAGCTGCCCTGTTAAGCAGGATTATTTTCTAAGTTTTATACACAAAAATAGTAACCAAGTCAATTAAAAAAAATATTCTTGTTAATTAAAAAAGATTTGACATATTAATGAAGAAACCTTTACTTATAGAGACAGGTGAATGACACTATCAGGAACTCTTGTTGGAGCCCAATAATATTTTTTTTAAAAGGCTATGCAAGTTTGTCTTAGTATAAAAAAGTTAGTTTATGAAAAAAAAACCTCTTCACTTTATACGTGGTATAAAATGTTGTGGTTTTTTGAGCCAAAAATTGGAATTGATGAAATATATCTTAGGGCAGAGACACACTTATGGGAGATGCATGCAAGATATTCGCATGAGTCTAACATGGCTCACCCAGAACAGCCCCCTGCATTTCTCAATGGGAGCATAGATCTCCATTGAAAACAACCAGCTGACCTGCTCCCATCCTGAGAGGCAGGGGTCATTCAGGGTGAGTCATGCAAGATTCATGCGAGTATCTCACATGCATCTCGCATAGTGTGTCTATGGTCTAAAATATACATACGCGGAAACAAACCAAACACACTTTTGAAATTTCGAAATGGAACATTCAAATCGGTTAAAGTAAAATCATTCATGAAAGTGTGGTATGTGCAAAAAAGAAAGTTATGCTATCATTGCTAAACACACAGCAATGTTTGTTTTGTGCAACAAAATGTTACTTTGATGTCGGTAATGCAATATAACACACAAAGCAAGCAATACATTTATTTGGTGGCATTTTTGACTCAGTGCTTTGTATCCTTCTATGTAGCATGTTGTGGGTAGGACTTGTAAAAGTATGTTTTCCCATAATATTCTCTATAGGATTTAAATAACTGTAGAAAAACTTATGTACAAAGTAAGGCCTGTTTCACACATCCGTTCCTGCAGCACGCGTGCGGTCCGTTCCGACACATTCCGAAGGCACGGACATATAGATAGCAATGTTACTCTATGGCCTTCACATGTCCGTGATACCGTGTAGACCATGTCTCTGCATGGAGCAGACGCATGTCCGTTTGCGCCAAACGGCAACATGTCCATTTTTTGCTGGCACCACTAACCACTTTTGTCCAAAAACGTCTTTTCACACAGAGTCCTCCATTTGACTTCCGTGTGCAGGGACCAGAGCCAGAAGAGGAAAGCTTTCAAATAAAAAATGTCATACTCACATCCCTCCAGCACTGCCTGTTCCTCTCACTTCCGGAGCCACTCATTAGTCTCATCTAATATTCACAGCACTGAGCCCAACTGTGGTCCCGGAAGTGAAAGGACAGGCAGCACTGGAGGCAGGTGAGTATGCAGTGACAGGCTGTCCGTGTGATATCCATGGACACATGCCCCCCTCAAAAACATAATGTCTCACACATCATTGTTTTGCACGGATGTATGAAATAGGCCTATGAAATAAACTAAAAATCCCACTAAAATGTCCCAAAAAATCACTTGTTACATATAGAAAAATGGAAACAATTGAAATGTGTTATTTTATTTATCCACTTTTACGCAACGTTCCAATGAGTATTTTTATGTTGTCAGCAACGTTTCCCTGTGCGTCTTGCAAAAGCGCACTGCCTGGTGCTTCCTGTGAAGCTGTATCCATAGTAAACAGCGGGTTTCTATGGACCAGCGTTCATAGGAAACACTTGACGTTAGCGGTCAGCGTTAAAGCAGGCTGGGCTTGGCAGTAACGCCATCCGCCTAACGTGGGTGCACTGATAAGTGTGACCCTAGCCATATACAGATCAAAGACAAATACAAAATCAAAAAACAAACACAAAGGCCAGGATCACACATGAGCCCTGGATCCGCTAAAAGCATCAGTTTTTCAACTTAGAATTTTGTGAAAAACGCATGTGTTAACAGATCCATAGGCTCCAATGCAAAAAACGCTGTGTCAAAAGTGCACTAATAAAACGCTATGCGTTTTTTAAGCTGCATCAAAAAATTCTGATAGCAGCTTTTTGGGTGCAGTAAAAAAACGCATAGCATTTTATTAACATGGGACCCTATGGGAAACGCATCCGTTAACGCATGGTACATATAGGTATCTTGCGTTAACGCATAGGTTTCTAAAAAGCAAACATGTACAATTTCCAAAAACGGAATCAGGTTTACAAAACCCCAAAAAACGGCCAGCCATGTTTGACCCTAGCCATAGGCCAGGGTCACACATGCCCATGCAGTTTTTTACCATTTTCAAATCCCGATTCCGTTTTTTGAAAATGCCATTTTTGCACCTAAAAAACGCTATGCGTTAACGCAAGGTACCTATATGTACCATGCGTTAACGGATGCGTTTCCCATAGGGTCCCATGTTAAAAAAAGCTATGCTTTTTTTAGTGCGCTTTTGACAATGTGCTTTTTGCATTGGAGCCTATGGATCCATTAATGCAAGCGTTTTTCACAAAATTCTAAGTTGAAAAACTGATGCTTTTAACAGATCCAGGACTTATGTGTGACCATGGCCATAGTCAAATACCCGATATCCGCAGGATTAGACCACACAATTCATTTCATGTGGTCAGCAACATAACAGGTGAAATCAGATAATGAACAGGACTTCGATCAACACGGTCATCTATTGTGTATAGTGTAGGGTCAAGAGTGAGAGCATCTGCGGTCCCGCAAATGTCTGCCGCTCTACCGGGAACATCATAATAAATCAATCTACACTGTGTGCAGAATTATTAGGCAAATTAGTTTTTTGGTCACATGATACTTTTTATACATGTTGTCCTACTCCAAGCTGTATAGGCTTGAGAGCCAACTACAATTAAGTAAATCAGGTGATGTGCATCTCTGTAATGAGAGGGGTGTGGTGTAATGACATCAACACCCTAATATAAGGTGTGCTTAAAGGGATCCTGTCACCTCCAAAAAGGCACCTAAGCTTCAAAAACATGTCCCTGCAGCATCCTATCACCATTCTCACACTCCTTTTGTCTCCCAAATGCTTCCTGTAAAAGTTCATAAAAACCTTTTAATACTCATACTCATTAGCCATTATAATTAGTAGGGGCTATATTCTTTAGCCCTTAGGGCGTGTTTGTTTGGTGCCTAGTTTGTCATAAGATCACACCCTAATGGGCGTGATCTTTTATTCATTTCTATGCAGGCCCTCCCTGCTTTCCACGGTGCTGGCTCTGCATGTAATGAAGCAAATCACATCATTTCGGTGTAGGGTGACGCCAGTACACCCATGCCAACAGGATCTTTTTGGATAAAAATGATTATGTCCTACGGCTGAGCAACGCTGGACCTGGTTCTGTGCCACAATTTCAACTGCAGCAATATAAGGTCAGTGCCGGTTTTCCTTCTACATTCAAAATTAACATGTTTTTATGAACTTTTACAGGAAGCATTT
Organism: Allobates femoralis; assembly: GCA_033576535.1. Taxonomy (NCBI): domain Eukaryota; kingdom Metazoa; phylum Chordata; class Amphibia; order Anura; family Aromobatidae; genus Allobates; species Allobates femoralis. Next base: position 97,499,616 of record JARQOC010000006.1, read on the forward strand.
GGGACAAAAAAGGAGTGTGAGAATGGTGATAGGATGCTGTAGGGACATGTTTTTGAAGCTTAGGTGCATTTTTGGAGGTGACAGGATCCCTTAAATTATTAGGCAAATGCCTTTCCTTAGGCAAAATGGGTCAGAAGAGAGATTTGATGGGCTCTGAAAAGTCCACAATTGTGAGATGTGTTGCAGAGGGATGCAGCAGTCTTGAAATTGCCAAACTTTTGAAGCGTGATCACTGAACAATCAAGCGTTTCATGGCAAATAGCCAACAAGGTCACAAGAAGCGTGTTGGGCAACAAAGGCTCAAAATAACTGCCCATGAATTGAGGAAAATCCAGCGTGAAGCTGCCAAGATGCCATTTGACACCAGTTTTGCCATATTTCAGAACTACAACGTTTCTGGAGTATCAAAAAGCACAAGGTGTGCTATACTCAGGGACATGGTCAAGGTAAGGAAAGCTGAAAAATGACCACCTTTGAACAAGAAACACAAAATAAAATGTCAAGACTCGGCCAAGAAATATCTTAAGACTGATTTTTCAAAGGTTTTATGGACTGATGAAATGAGAGTGACTCTTGATGGGCCAGAGGCTGGATCAGTAAAGGGCAGAGAGCTCCACTCCGACTCAGACGCCAGCAAGGTGGAGGTGGGGTACTGGTATGGGCTGGTATCATCAAAGATGAACTTGTGGAACCTTTTCGGGTTGAGGATGGAGTGAAGCTCAACTCCCTGACCTACTGCCAGTTTCTGGAAGACAACTTCCTCAAGCAGTGGTACAGGAAAAAGTCAGTATTGTTGCAAGAAAAACATGATTTTCATGCAGGACAATGCTCAATCACATGCATCCAACTACCCCACAGTGTGGCTGGCCAGTAAAGGTCTACAAGAAGAAAAAATAATGACATGGTCCCCTTGTTCACCTGATCTGAACCCCATAGAGAACCTGTGGTCCTCCTAAAATGTGAGATCTACAGGGAGGGAAAACAGTACACCTCTGGGAACAGTGTCTGGGAGGCTGTGGTGGCTGCTGCACGCAATGTTGATCGTAACAGGTCAAGTAACTGACAGATTCTATGTATGGAAGGCTGCTGAGTGTCATCATAAAGAAAGGTGGCTATATTGGTTATTAATTTTTTGGGGTTTTGTGTTTGCATGTCAGAAATGTTTATTTTCTAAATTTTGTGCAGGTATATTTATTTTACCTGGTGAAAATAAACAAGTGAGATGGGAAAATATTTGGTTTTTATTAAGTTGCCTAATAATTCTGCACAGTAATAGTTACCTGCACAAACAGATATCCTCCTAAGATAGCCAAATCTAAAAAAAAACCTCCAACTTCCAAAAATATTAAGCTTTGATATTTATGATCTTTTGGGTTGATTGAGAACATAGTTGTTGATCAATAATAAAAATAATCCTCTAAAATACAACTTGCCTAATAATTCTGCACACAGTGTAATATACTTTCAGAAATGACATAGAGGTAGTGCAAGAAAAAGGTAGTGGGGGGGAGTGAGATTTATAGAGCGGGATAAGGTAAAAGAAGCAGGGATAGTTCGTCCGGGTCGAGTTAACCCACTGGTCATACGGATTATAAATGTTTTTACCTGCATATTTTCTGCATCAATTGCAATTCTATAAGGGAAATCTGCACATAAAATTCCATGTAGCCACAAGATAATTGACATTTTGCAGTATTCAAAAATGCTCTGCAGGTCATGTTATTCAGCATTAATAAAGCGGCCATACGATTTCTATAAGCTGCTTGATCTGTTCTTTGTGCAGCAAAAATATATTTCATTAAAAACTCACCCAAAACGCTTCATGGGAACTTAACGTAGAAATGTCATAAATCTGATTTTGTGGATATTTTACCCCAGAAAACATTTTTTTTTTTTAAAGGAAATAAGAAGAGGAGACTAAGGCTATTAAGACAGTGACTATTCCTTTGTGCCTAAAGTGTAGTATTAGAAGCTACATTTAAAGAAGCCAGACAAAAGAGAAGGAAATATATTATTTCCATTATAGGTAATTGTCTCTTCTTATGTGGTCACCTAACATGTTTGAATAGGTCGAAAATACCCTCAAAAGGAAATGTGTGAATAATCTTATTATTTTAGCTTGAAGTGAGAGACAGTGTTGACACAGCCTATGTCTACCACTATCCATATATTAGCTATGCTTTTCTAAAGGGTTCTAATTACTGAATGTTTGAAACCTTTTAGGAAGACTACAGTAAAGGGAATTGAAAGACGAATATATTATAACAAACAGACCCATGAGGAAAGACAAGATCATACTGCTTAGTATATGTAAACTTGCTAGACCATATAAAGGATAATTGGGAAATGGAGGCTACATATAGTTAGACATGTATAGGACTTGGTTACCAGTCATACTGGTTTTACAGGTGCTTTCCTCCTTCTTTCAATGTTTTTTACTATTAAAAGATCAAAGAAATCCAACATGGTTTAGATGACCTATTAACCCATGGTGGAACTTTGTAACTAGTAACTAAGTGAAGGCTTCATTTTTGGTACAGGAGAGTAAATAAAATCAGGGAGATTATTTTGCCAGTTTTTTTTCTTCATTCGGAGTGAATGTCCATCATTTATAACAGATACATTTTTAGGATCAAAATTTAGATGTGATTTTACAAAAATCAATTTTCATAGAATTTGGAGGGGGTGTCACTAATATTTTTGCTGAGCTTCAAATTCTGTTTCTCTTAACACATTCAGGTTACCTTTACACGCCGCTACTGGTGGGTGGATACAACCAGCTACTTCACGTGCACGAGCACGCACAAACGGTTGCAAACGCTAATCGCACCACCTTTACACGCCGCCACAAGGTGCGCTACAGTAGGTTACATCTATCTCTAGATACACCCCCGGGTGTCTCAAGTCACCTTCTGTAGCTCACCTTACCTCATTAACACACCGCTACAACAAGCTAATATGGGCGGACCTGGTGCAGCAGGGACAACACATAGGCGTGCCACAATTGTGGATTACGAGACGTCCGTACGCTGATAGGACAAAGCAAGAACATCATGATTGGGCAGGCATCGCAGGAGGCTGTTTAATACATGACACTCGAGCAATTGTGTAGTGTGACTGGTCAGCTCCTTGAATATGCCTCCCTATGCAGCAACTACCAATCGTAATGCAGGAGCTTCCTCCAATGATCGCTGATGGGGCGCGGTAACCCGGAGCCTGTGTCACGCCCCAGCTACATACCAGGTACATAGCATGGTGTGGAAACAACCCTTCTGTTCCTTCTTTACACGCCGATACAGGTCGCTACAATCGGCTGTGTAGCCACCTGTTTCAGGGCAGTGCTCGGAAACAGGTGCAGCTACTGCCGGGTGACTACTACCGTCTTCACACGCCGCTACTGCGGGGTACATTGCCGATGCAAGATACATTTCTCGCAAGTAGCTGGTTGTATCCATCCGCCAGTAGCGGCGTGTAAAGGTACCCTAAAGGATGATGATATTTTTGGTATGAGTGCTATCTGTCAAAGATCAGACCTCACTCAATCCAATGTTATTCAATAATGCAGTGCACATGTCTAATTTTTTCCTTAGAACAAATGGTCCAAGAAAAATAATCGCAGCATGCACAATTTGGCTTTGAGAAGGAGATGATACTCAGCCATTCATGTCTATGGATCAGTGGAAAAAATTGTACCGCATTTGGAAGATATTTTCATGGTCTGACAAAGTGGAGATGGTGGAGAATTCTTTTTATTTTTTGTCTTTCCACATCTGAAAAAAATGTACCCCACTCTGATTAGCCTTATCAGACCATTTCTCTAAGATGGAGAAAATACAGTCATGTGATCCCAGACTAATAATACCGTATATACTCGTGTATAAGCTGAGTTTTTCAGCCCAAAAATTGGGCTGAAAAGTCACCCCCTCGGCTTATACACGAGTCTATACGGTATACGGGATTTTTCCTGTGCTGGTGAGGCTGGAGGAGGCGGGGGGAGGCTGATGAGTGAGCGGCCCATCACGTGGGGCCGCTCATTAGATATGCACGGCTCCCCCCGCCCATCACAGCGGCAGGGGGAGCCGTGCATACATCCCCCAGTGGCACTAGCCCCCCTATCATGGGAAGAGCCCCCCACACTTTGCAGAGCCCCCCGCTGCTTTATCTTACCATCCAGGGTCTCCGCCGCGGGTCCTGCGCGCTGTGTTCCGGTCTCACGTGACCCGGCGCGATGACGTCATTCCACTGCGACCGCCGGGTCACATGAGACCGGGAACACAGCGTGCGAGGATGGACTGCAGGATACGCGGGTGAAGAAGACCCTGAATGGTAAGATAAAGCAGCGGGGGGCTCTGCAAAGTGTGGGGGGCTCTTCCCATGATGGGGGGGGCGAGTGCTACTGGGGCTGCTGTATAACTAACCTCTGGGGCCTGCTGTATACCTCTGGGGGCTGCTGTATACCTCTGGGGCCTGCTGTATACCTCTGGGGGCTGCTGTATACCTCTGGGGGCTGCTGTATACCTCTGGGGCCTGCTGTATACCTCTGGGGCCTGCTGTATACACCTCTGGGGCCTTCTGTATACACCTCTGGGGCCTGCTGTATACACCTCTGGGGCCTGCTGTATACACCTCTTGGGCCTGCTGTATACACCTCTGGGGCCTGCTGTATACACCTCTGGGGCCTGCTGTATATACCTTTAGGGCTGCTGTATATACCCTTTAGGGCTTCTGTATATACCTTTTAGGGCTTCTGTATATATCTTTTAGGGCTTCTGTATGTACCTTTTAGGGCTGCTGTATATACCTTTTAGGGATGCTGTATATACCTTTTAGGGCTGCTGTATACTACCACTGGGGAGGCTGCTGTATACTACCACTGGGAGGCTGCTGTATACTACCACTGGGGAGGCCTGTATACCACACTGCTGGGGGCTGTATACCTGTGCTGGGGTCCACCCTCGGCTTATACACGAGTCAATAGGTTTTCCCAGGTTTTGGGGGCAAAAGTATGGGGGGTCGGCTTATACACGGGTCGGCTTATACACGAGTATATACGGTAATCAATTATAAAACCTGTTTTAACCAAACACTAGCCTGAGCTGTGGTTTGGTTGACCACTACTTTGATCCTTTAGATTGACAGCTGCACAGGGTAAAAGGAATCTGTCAACAGATTTTAGGCACCTAATCTAAGGGCCCCATCACATTTGGCGATGCACCAGCGATCCCGAAAACGATCCGACCTGGCCAGGATCGCTGGTGAGATGTCAAACAGTTACATCTCACCAGCGATGCAGCAACGATACAGCGGTTGTTAGAAAAAATGTATCATGGGCATAAGGCCTTATAACTATATGGTGGGGCCACGTTCACAGAAAGCTTTCCCCATATTCTGTGAGAGCAGTCATGCAGGCTTTCTGAGAGTGTGACAAGCAGCGCTATCACAAACAATACTGCAATTCAGACTCAAGGCATCACACAGGAGCTATCCCGCAAGATTGAACTGTGCTACCCTCCCTGATGTCACACGCTGTCTCATAACACGATACTGTGCAAAATAGCAGCTCTCACAAGACAGCTAGTCTTATAAGCGCTAAAGCAACTGAGGTTATCTCAGATCACACTGCAGGATTCCCTGCTGTGTGATATCTGCTGTGTAACGTGACACCACCTAATAGAAGTCATGAGGATGTCTGAAGTTCATGAATGCATGTTGACAGTGGCGCTAAAGCTTGCTAAGTAATAGTTTAGCAAGATAATGTATGTGTCAAAACAGCAGAGCTCCCCTGTAAAATGGTTTGAGCTGTGTTTGGCAGCTTTTCATTTCTAGGCCTTTGATTTAGCCTCCCATTGAGTTGTATGGGGTATGGGAGTTTGGCAAACTTTTAGCCGCATAATTCCATGAACATATGCCTGTTCGGCACACCAAGTTGAACCCAAATTTCAAAAGGTTTGCTCACCTCTACTGAGGGTGACTGATCTCATACTACATATGAAGGGCAGGTGGAGAATTGAAAACCCCACAATACACACGAAGGTCAGGAAGAGAGTGACAGATCCAACACTATATATGGAGAGCAGGAAGAAAGTTATAGAGTGACATGAAGGGTAGGGAGAGCGTGACTGACCTCATACAAAACATGAAGGGTAGGAAGAGAATAACTGACCTCATACAACATAAGGATGTCAGTTAAAGAGTGACTGACCTCATATTACATGTAAAGCGCAGATAGTAAGTGACAGACCCTGCACTACTATACATGTAGTGCAGGAAGAAAGTTAGAGAATGACTGATCTCATACTATACCTGAATAGCTGGTCACTGATCCCATACTATACATGGAGGACAGGTAGAAAGAGACAGACCCACTACTTCTCATGGAGGACAGGAGAGTTGTGAATTCACTCTATGCATGAAAGGCAGACAGAGAGTGACAAATCCTACATTGCATGGGGAGGCTAGAAAATGAGAACTCTTAGTAGGGAGAAGGAAGTGTCTGTCCTCCTATTGAACTGAGGGACCCCGGGGCAATGGGGCACTCTGAACCGGATGATAATGTCTCTGGGGAGTCATAGGGGCCGATGTCTGGGCTTCTGTGACCCTGGGTTCAGCTTAAAACGGGGAGTTTCTGGCTTAGTAAGGGAAGGGGATTATAGAAGGGAGAGTTTTGTGAAACCACCCGTGGTGTGTGCTATAGTGGGCCACCACTGCTGCAGAAACTCTAGGGTGATGGACGGGCAGCTGGGATGGAGTGGCTCTCCATGGGTAGAGCAGTTCCCCGGGGCAGTATTTGTAGTTTAGGTTGTAGGGTGCAGGATGATGAGCACATCCTTTACTGAGGATGATGATACCGGTTAGGAGCAGTTGTCCGTGGAGTCCTAGCTGAGAGCAACTTGGTGTCTTTCTCACTCAGCCAGGTCTTTGGCTCCCTTTCTGCGATCGATTTGTTGGCTCCTGCAACTGCATCAGCTAAGCTGCTGGCCCAGTCTCTCCCTACGAGATGCCGATATGACAGCAACTCGAGTCCTTGCTAACCCTGGTCACGGGTGTATGTTCCTGAACTCTTTCTGTTGCTGTGTCTACTGGCACGGTATGGCTGGGAAACCTCCTCAGACCCTAGCCTTAGGCCTGGAACCAAGTTAATGATCCTGGGATGAGCTGAGGAGCTACTAGTCCAACTGGATGTCTTCCTCAGTCCTCCTTGGAACTGAACTATGCGGCACCTGAGATGAGCTTAGCACTGCTCTTTTACTCCCTGGTCCTTTTCACAGTCCTCCTAGGAACTGCACTGACTGGCTCTGCTCCAGACCAGAATTTATAGGGGAGCACCCTGAACCCTGGCTTTGTCTCCCCCTTCTGGCCTGGAGGCAGAAAGTGTTGTGAATGTGTGTGTGGGTTGCCTGATGAGCAGACCCATTGTTACTTTCAGTGTGACACCACCACCCGGGCAGTGATGACAGAGTGCCACTTAGACCCTGGGGTGCCACATTTCCCCTTAGTGAAAGACAGTACTCCGGGACTGTGACAACTTTTCAACAATAAACACAAAGAATCAATAACAATTGAAAGGGTACAGAGTCTTAAAATGCAAAAATGTACACAAACCAAGAAAATGTAAAAATGCAAAAAATTCACAAACCAGTCACTCCGGTGATTAGTCCTTCCACCTGTGGCTGATAATTATTTACAAGAATGTCTTTACCACAAACAGTCCAGTGGTAATACAGTGGTATTTGGTCCATGTTTAAAAAGTGAAAGTCCAAGATTATGCAAAAGTTCTTACAGGAAAGTCTCTGTAGGTCCGGTACTTAATAGGTGCAAGTTTACACATATTTATGATACAAAACAAACATTTTCCTTATGGGCGTCTCAGCATAGGAGTCGTGGCTTCAATCTTACCACCCCCAGAAACTTTCTTTTCCTAACTTAATGTGCATGGGGGCTAGTCCAGTTCCTCCGCCCTTCTGTACACTAGTGTTGACCGTGTACTATTCACAATTCTTTACACCAAAACATATATACAACTCTTATTCACATTTTAATCTTTATACCGGGATGGGACCTGGCCCTTTCTACTACACAGCGATCTCCTGAGCTCTGGAGTGCCTGATGCAGGTGTACTCAACGCTATGTTGTGTATAGAGGTGTACCTTACAGGTATCTCTAATTCTGAAGAAGATGTGGATCTGACAGCAGGACTGGCAAGTTCACTAAGAGCAGGAATCTGTTCTTCCTGTGCTTCCTCTACTGGTGCCATCTCTGGTTCTTCCATTCTTGGGACTTCTTGCTGTCTCACTTCAGGTGTTATTTGTGGGAATGCTAACGTTCGTATGATGACTGCTCCATTGTAGTTTGTCCACGTCTTTGGAAAGTTTCCCAATACTGTATGGAACACATCTTCTTTCTTCACAGATGGGGTAGTTACAGGAACTGGGATTTCTGGTGTCTTTAGGGTTTCAGGACACAACTGTAGGTGGTCTTTTGATACTGCTGACATGGTCTTCCCGTCATCCTTGCTAACCAGACACACTTTTGTGTTATCAAAGTTGGATGGTAAGAGGTGTAGGGTGTTGTTTCCCATTGATCATCCAATTTATGAGTACGTCTTTTTCTTTTTAGAACTTGCTCACCAGTTTGTAAAGGAGTTGCAGGAGCATGCTGATTGTAAGTTCTTTTTTGTCTCTCTCTGGCTTGCTGGAGACTCCTTTCTACACACTCTTGGACTTGACACTAATTCTGTTGGTGAATGGTATCCCAATTGGTTGCTGGTACTTCAACATCTTGCTTTAAGATTCCCATATCCAAATCTATTGGCATGTTACCAGGTCTTGCTCTTATAAGATATGCTGGGGTGCAATTAGTAGAACTAACTGGGACATGGTTGTACAAGTCTACCAGGTCAGGTAACTTTTCTGGCCATAAGTTCCTTTCCGCTACCGGTAAAGTCTTCAGTATGTCAATCACTATGTGGTTCATCTTTTTACATAAGCCATTTGTTGCGGATGGTAAGGTGTTGTGCGGATCTTCTTGCATCCATACATGTTACAGAATTCTTGAAACATCTCTGCTTCAAATGCTGGACCTTGATCTGCTATAACCTGCTCTGGGTAGCCATGAGGTTACAGAAGTGGTTTTGAAATGCCTTAGCTGCTGTTCTGGCTGTAAGACCCTTTACAGGCACCACCACTAGGAAACGGGCAAAGTGGTCCACTATGGTCAAGGCATTAACATAATGCCGGAATGCCCGCGCTGCCACCAAGAATCACCAGGAAACAAAGAGTTAACTGGGCAGATTTTTCTTTTATTCTATCCTACGCGTTTCAGAGCCTCTATCCGAGCTCCTTCCTCATGTTCCCTGAGGAAGGAGCTCGGATAGAGGCTCTGAAACGCGTAGGATAGAATAAAAGAAAAATCTGCCCAGTTAACTCTTTGTTTCCTGGTGATTCTTGGTGGCAGCGCGGGCATTCCGGCATTTTGTCCCATTACAGCATTCCTGTTTCCACGTTCATCGTGAAGGTGCGGCCCTGCAGCAGCCATTCTACAAGCCATCTTTCAGGCGATTATACCGGTTGTGGGTGACACAACTGAACCAGGTGAGCAGCTCCTGATATTTACCGCTATAACCCTTTGTAAAAAGGATAAGACCCTATGCGCATTTATCTCACGTTTACAGGTTGAAGGCATTAACATAGGCAGATGTGCTTGGTGTTAACTTGACGTGTTCTAGGGTTCAACTGGTTGTTTGGAGACTATGGTTTGGAGTGGAGCTCTATGACTTTCTTGATCTTTTCTTCTTAGTTTGCATGATCCACAGTTTCTATACCGATCTTCAATAGATCTTCTCATGCCAACCCAATAGAATCTTTCAGTAGAACGTCCAATTTCTTCCATCCAAAATGCCCTGCGCCGTCATGGTAGGTTTCCAAAAACATTTTGACATCTCTTTTTGGCACGATGATCTGCCAGACCAGCTCATGGGTTCTTGGGTTCCTATGTCTTCTGCACAATTTACCTTCATATAGGAACAGTTTACTCTTTTCTCTCCATATCTGTTGAGCTTCAGATGGGGCATCTGGACCAGGGTTTGCTCCCTCCTGCGTCAGTAGCTCCTTGACGAACTTCACAGCCAGATAACTGTTCTGTGTTTCATCACATCCATGTGTGGTAATGGGTTTAAGGTGGCTTTCTGAGGTCTGTGGTGCACCCCTGTCCTGTACTGTGCTGCTTGGGTGAGTGGATTGTTATCAGTAAAGATGGTAAATCTTGCTGCAGCCAGGTAATGTTTGAAGCATTCTGTAACAGCCCAGACTACCACCAATAGTTCCAGTTTGAATGAACTATAATTCTAGGGGTTCCTTTCCGTAGGACGGAGCTTCCTGCTGGCAAAGGCTATAACCCTCTCTTTACCTTCTTGTACTTGGGACCGTACCGGTCCTAATCCCACGTTGCTGGCATCTGCGTACAGAATGAACAGCTGATGGTAATCATGGTAAGCCAGAATTTTATCCCCTGTCAGGGCCCACTTCAACCTCTTGAAGGATTCTTCCGTTTCATCACTCCATTTGAAGGGAGGACTCCGGACTTTTGACTTCTTAGACTGTCCTACCAGGAGATCTTGTAGAAGAGCTGCCAGCTTCATAAACCCTTCGATGAATCTTCTATAGTAGCCTACCAGGCATAGCAAGTGTCTCACCTCTTTCACGCTGGTGGGTTTTGGCCAGTCCCTTATCACAGTGACCTTCTTGGGGTCTGGTGCTACACCTTCTGAGCTTACCACATGCCCGAGGTACTGTACCTTGGGTTTCAACAGGTGACATTTGGATGGCTTGATCTTCATGCCATAGCCGGACAGGGCTTCAAACACTTCCGCCAAGTTTTCCAAGTGCTCTTCATACATCTTTGAGTAGACTATGATGTCATCCAGGTACAATAAGACAATCTCAAAGTTGTTGTGTCCTAGGCAGCACACCATCAGTTTTTGGAATGTACTGGGTGCGCTGTAAAATCCAAACGGCATACAGTTGAACTTGCAGAGGCCCATGGGTGTGGTGAATGCCGTCTTCTCATGGTCAGCCTCTGCCACAGGATCTGCCAATACGTGCTAGTCAGATCTAAGGTGAAAAAGTAGTTAGCAGATTTTAATGCAACTAATGATTCCTCAGTTCTTGCTAATGGGTATGCATTCTAGTGTGTAATGTGGGTAATCTGCCTATAATCTATGCACATTCTCATAGTCCCGTCCTTCTTCCTGACCAAGACTAAAGGATCTGCCCAGGGGCTACCACTGTCATTTATCACCCCTGCTTCCTTAATTTCTTTTAACATGTCTTTTGCACATTGGTAGTGAGCAGGTGGTACCGGTCTATACCTCTCTTTAATGGGTGGATGGTCACCTGTGGGTATGTGATGTTCTATCCCTTTGATCTACCCAAAGTCTAGAGGGTGCTTACTGAAAACTTGTTCATACTCTCCCACTACCCGGTATACTCCATGCTTTTGATGGGGGGTGTAGAGTCGGTACCTACATGCCACTTTTGGCACCAATCCTCTAGCTTTCCCTCTGAGCCACTGCCCTCTGCCTGGTTAGACAGGTTCAAGGGTTTAACTGCTGCGATGGCATTGTTATTAACAGTATATAGCTTAGCAATGGTAACATACTTTGGTAGGTTGACCTCCTGTTCTCCACAGTTTGGAAGGCGTACTGGTTCTCTTCCCCTACGTACCTCAACTACTCTTTTGGCCGTCAGTACAGTGGGCCTATTGTCTGAGTACACGGGTTCTACCAGCGCTTGTTAGTCTCGCCCTCTAAGGCCTATTGCGGCTCTACACCAGACCAACATTTCAGTTTTGGGGGGTATCACAATGGGTATCGGGTCACTTACCCTTGTACTGCCAATTTCTCCTCCGGACAACTCGACCTGCTGTTTTAGCACCAGTGTTTTTATTTCCTTCTGCAGAATACGCTGTTGCCAGATGTTGGGAGTCTCGGCAATCTGCTGTAACACAACAATTATCTCTGCAAGACAATTCTCAATGACATTTGTACCCAAAATAATCATTGGATTACGTTCATGTTGGCCAACATCAACAATTATTAATCTTTGACCCTTTAATTCTACCCTCCCCACTTTAATGGTTACTTCTTTAATCCCTATCTGTGGTACTGGTTTACCATTACTAGCCAATATATTCAAGTCATCATCTGAGCCACGCAAAATGTCTGAATCTGCCCAGTATCTCTTAAAAAGGATATGCGGGATAGAGGTGATCTGAGATCCAGTGTCCAGCAAAGTGTTCATGGGAATGCCATCTAGCACGACAGGCAGGTCCGGACGTCCCCTCACATACCTGTAATGCCAGTTTGATGGGTGTTGTGCCTTTAGTCCTGAGGGGCGGCCCGCTTCCTCAGGGGGAGTACATTCCCTGGCAAAATGACCTGATCCTCCGCAGTGGCAGCAAATGGGTTGTCCATCTTGGCTGTAGTGGTCGCCCTCTGGTCACTGGATACCTCCTTGGCCACATCCACGGGATGACCTCTCTGCTGGAAGCCAACTTAATATTCTCCAGGGGCTTGGATCCCCGCATCTCCCACAAAGCTTTGGCCATCTCAGCTACAGTTTTTGTTAGTGCTTCAAGTGTTAAGTTGAGAGTCTTATTGGTAATTAGCTCCGGGGGCTGTGCACTTGCCCCTGCTGCAGTTTGTGGAGTCTGCACTGCCGGTTGTTGGTACGCGGTAGCAGAGCATTGTACAGGGTCGGTGTCATAAGTCTCCTCTGCTTGCATTATGCGGATGACTTTGTCTTTAAATTGTACAAAGTTCAAATCGGGGTTCTGTATAGCCATCATCCTCAGTCATCCTCTATGAGGAGCCTCTTGCATCATCTGATGAAGGCAGCGCTATGCTGCGGAAATGCGTTGTGGATTGTAACAGGTTAATAAAACCTTTTTACAAATGTTTCCTTCTGACTCTTCCTGATCCTAGCACTCCACAGACTGTTAAATTGCTGTCTCCATCCTCTATGAGGAGGGAACAATAGTCCATCAATAAACTGGTCAATTAGCAATTTATCATCCCCTTGTGTCAAGGCAGATTCTGTCTGCTTTAATGCCCTGAGTGCTTCCAGTAAATTCAAAGCAAAGTCTCGTGCGCTCCCCTGTGGTTTCTGCCTGCATGCAAAGAACCTTATTTTTGCTCGTGCATCAACACTGGTTTCAAAAGTAGCTTTCAACCTGGTGATTACATGTTCTACAGTGTCTTTATCAGTGTCTGGCGAGGACTTGACCTCCCGCTGCACGTTACCAGTTAACTGTCCCAATAGTATGCTGACGTGCTGGCATTCTGTTAGGGGATACACACTATAATAGCTGTCCAGCTTTTCTGTAAAGTCTGTCAGGGTGTTTTGTTGCCCTGAGTATTGTGGCAACCATGTCGTTCCCGGGGTATATGGCAATAGGAACAGCAGGATCGGGGCCATACCTTGTGCCACAGCACTGCCGGGTGCTTTGTCTGCATCTTGTACCGCAGGGCCAGCATCGTCCACTCTCCGCCTAGGATCTCCTGGCTGCGACATCTTTCCGCCCCCTTAGTGAATCCTGACCCTTCTGGTCTTTTACTTCCGTAGGGATGTACAACATTGGTTCCGCCGGTGGGACTGGGTTTCTCGTCCCCACTGGATGTCGTGAGAGCACTGGTTGAACCTCGCTTCGCGCCCTTGGGAGGGTGCTGCCCACGATGATATGCCCCCTGTTTCCCGCGTGCCGCACGTGTTAACAATGGCGACTGTCAGAAACACGTATTTCACACAGTTCACAGCACACAGTACCCGGTTTACAGGGCACGGAATCCTGCTCATGATGCCAAGAGCTGTGGGTCCCCAGGGCAATGGAGCACTTGGAACCAGGCGATAATGTCTCTGGGGAGTCACAGGGGCCGATGCCCAGGCTTCTGTGACCCTTGGTTCAGCTTAAAAAGGGAACGGGATTATGAAAGGTAAAGTTTCGTGACGCCACCCATGGTGTGGGGCTATAGTGGGCCACCGCCCGCTGATGCAGAATCTGCAGGAGAATGGACGGGCATCTGGGTTGAAGTGGCTCTCCACTGGCAGAGCAGTCCCCCGGGCAATGATGGTAGTTTAGGGTGTAGGATGCGGGACGAGGGGCACAAGCACAAGGCAGACTCACTGTTTTGTTGTTTAAGCAGTCCTTTACTGAGGATGATGATACCGGTTAGGAGCAGTTGTCCGCGGAGTTCTAGTTGAGAGCAACTTGGGGTCTTTCTCACCCAGCCGGGTCTTTGGTTCCTTTCTGTGATCGATTTGTTGGCTCCTGGAACTGCAACAGCATAGCTGCTGGCCCTGTCTCTTTCTATGAGATGCCAGTATGACAGGGAACTCGAGTCCTTGCTAACCCTGGTCACGGGTGTATGTTCCTGAACTCTTTCCGTTGCTGTGTCTCCAGACATGGAGTAGTTGGGAATCCTGGAATTCCCCACTTTCAGGTGTTATCTGCCAGGATGGGAGACCCTGCACACTCTCGGACCAGGTGTCCGTTCTCTGCTCTTTCCTCTGGGGTGAGTACGGGATTGCTCAGCCTCCCAGGTGCGTTCCTGTGACTCTCCTCAGGCCCTAGCCTTAGGCCTTTAACCAAGTTAATGATCCCGGGACGAGCTGAGGAGCTACTAGTCCACCTGGATGTCTTCTTCAGTCCTCCTGGCACATGAGATGAGCTTAGCACTGCTCTTTTACTCCCAGCTCCTCTTCACAGTCCTCCTAGGAACTACACTGACTGGCTCCACTCCAGACGAGAATTTATGTGGGAGTTAACCCTGAACCCAGGTTTGGTCTCCCCCTTCTGGCCTGGAGGCAGAAGGTGTTGTGAGTGTGTCTGTGGATTACCTAATGAAAAGAACCGTTGTTACTCTTAGTGTGACACAACCACCCGGGGGCAATGATGACACAGTGCCAGTTAGACCCTGGGGTGCCACATTAACGTAGCGGGTGGTATACTATTAAAAGCCCACCATGCAGTATAATTATATGGATAATTAGCATTAGACTTATACTTTGTGATACGCATACAGTTGTGCTCAAAACCCCACAAATAATATCAGCTGAAATCAGGACTCAATGAAAACTAGCGGTGTGGCTGTTTCAAGATCCACAATAAGGAGGCACTTGAACAAAAATGGGCTGTATAGTCAAGTTGCAAGAATTAAGCCATTAAGGTACCTTTTACACGCCGCCACTGTGCCTAGCAACAGATATCCACTGCACGTGCATGCGCGCATTTTTGACGGTTGCTAACGATCGCCGATACCGCATGTATACGCCGCCATTGCTTTGTCCACTGAAGGTATCTTTGTTCCCCGGAAGTTCCGACAGATCCTGCGGCTAACTTCCTGTTGAATACCTTCGCTGCTTCACAAGCCGCTACCACAAAGGAATATGGGCGTACATCTTTCGCGCCGCAAGTACATAGGCGTGACAGAGTTGTGTATTCCGTGACGCTAATACGCTGATTGGACAACGCAATAGCAACATGATTGGCCAGCCTGCGCAGGAAGGCTGGCTAATACATGGCAACATTCCAATTGTGTATTGTGAATGGATAGCTCTTTCAATATGGCGCCCTGTAAAGGGACAGCCAATCGTAACACAGTAGCCCCCACCAATGATCGTTGATGGGGCGTGGTGTCCATGATGCTGTGGCACGCCCCTGGGAATTCACTAGGCGACGCAATTTCCATCCCTGTGCCCCGTTTACACGCCACTACCATGGCAATTGTGCCCTTGTGTTCCCTTTGGTTTTTGAGCACGGCTCATAAACAGGTATCTGAGTCAACTGCAGGACACCGGAGGAATTTCCCTATTTACATGCCGCCATTTCGTAGCAATTTCATGGCAACGGGCACAATTATCCCCATTGCCAGGCAGTTGCTACCATGCAGTGGTGGCGTGTAAAGGGGCCCTTACTGCGCAAATGTCACAAAGTATCTTGCTTACAATATGCCAAACACCAGAGACACGCCTCCAAACTTCTGGAACAAGGTCATTTGGAGTGATGAAACCAAAATCGAACTTTTTGACCACAACCATAAAGCTACATTTGGAGAGGTGTCAACAAGACCTATGATGAAAGGAACACCATTCCTACTGTAAAGCATGGAGGTTAGTCACTGGTGATGTGGGGGTGTTTGAACTACAAAGGCACAGGAAATTTGATCAAAGTTGAATGAAAGATGCATGCAGCACATTATCAGCAAATACGGAGGCAAATACATCAGCCCGAAAGCTGCGCATGGGACGTACTTGAATGTTTCAACATGACAATGATCCAAAACACAAGGCCGAGTCGATCTGTCATTGACTACAGCAAAGCAAAGTGAAGTTTCTAGAGTGGCCATCTCAGTCTCCTGATCTCAATATCATTGAACAACTCTGGGAAGAGCTCAAGCACGCAGATCATGCAAGAAAACCCAGGATATACAGGAACTGGAGGCTTTTTGCCATGAAGAATGGGCAGCTTTACCATTTGAGAAAATAAAGAGCCTCATCCACAACTACCACAAAAAACGTCAAGCTGTCATTGATGTCAGAGGGGGCAATACACGGTATTAAGAACTGGGGTATGTCAACTTTTGATCAGGGTCATTTTGAGGTTTTTGATGTCATTATGATTTTAAAAGAGAACACAGCAGTTTGACAATAAATTGCTTCACCCAACCACAAACCATGAATGAAAAAAAAATGTTGTTGTATAATTGACATTCTCTAAAAAAAAGGCCAAGAAAGCAAAAAATCTGCTGGGGTATTTAAACATTTGAGCACAACTGAACATATATACAGTTGAAACCAGAAATTTACACACACTATATAAAAAGACATCATCCGCCCCACCAGCCACTTCCATGCATTCCACGCACCAGAAGGCTCAGTGTTCTCCGTCTTTATCAGACTGGCCACTCCTGCTCACACATGCCACGGTTGGACTCCGGGACACAACTAACCCGGTATGAAGGTAGCAGATAACTCTCTTGATGACTCTGCCACCACTCTGCCCTCTGCATGGTATCTTTCATTTAACAGGTGGATGTACTTCAGTAGATGCTCCCTGGAGCCTACGTTTTCTGACCAACCAGTCCTGTAACTTTCTTTTACCTATGTGACTTTAGGATAGTACTTCTTCTCTAATACAGTGCACGTATAAATGGAAGTTCTCTACTCTAACTATATCCCTCGTTCACCAGAAAAGGTTACATTGGCCAGGGTCACATCTCCGTTTTGACCCTAGCCTGCCGGATTCCGGTTTTAACTTAGAACTTTTTCCAGCACCGCATAGCGTTACCGCTATGCGGTGTTGGAAAACGCTGCCCTTAGTTACCCTATGATTACCATCACTACCTGTCACATAGGCAGCGGCTCGGAGTGCGCTTTACAGCGCCGCACAGGAAACGTTCCTGTGCGGCGCTGTAAAGCGCACTCCGAGCCGCTGCCTGTGTGACAGGTAGTGAAGGTAAACATAGGGTAACTAAGGGCAGCGTTTTCCAGCACCGCATAGCGGTAACGCTATGCGGTGCTGGAAAACGTTCTAAGTTAAAACCGGAATCCAGCAGGCTAGGGTCAAAACAGAGATGTGACCCTGGCCATAGACACAGAACTTCCTTCCTGATTATGCTGCTGCTGCCACCCCTTCCAAGTATACGTAGTCTACTCATCTCTGTCAATTTAACAGTCATATCTCGCAAATATTCACTTTTTTCACTAGTCTCCTCTCTCATTAGGACTTGTTATACTTACGATAATCCTTACTGCAGCTGCTCATACCGGTATTATCCTTGATTGCACCTGAACTAGGTGGATTTCTTAAGTTCTTTTCTCTTCTCTGTTTTCCTTTACTTGATGTTGATACCATATTCTGTGTCCATTTATTCACTAGTAGATAGGTATATTTTACTGATACGGGTTCCCCATCTGTGCAATACTATTATACGTACAAGGTTTTGTTGTTACAGGTGCCGTAATCCCTATTCTGTAAAAATGGCTAACTTAAAATTCATTGCTCCATCTATATTTTGTACTTGTTTTGGTATTTAGACCTTTGTTATCTCTACCATCTCTTAGTAAGTGGTCCTTATCACCCATTCCATTGCATTGCCACACTTGCCAAGTCATGCATACACCCTCAAAACCATTATTTGAGACTAAGGTAATTTAAGTACAATATAATATGTTCTGTTTCACCTGTCTGCAGTGCAGAATCCAGACAGCATACCTGAGTACCACTGAGAATGAAGAGGTAAGATGGTGGGAGATGTTAAAGTTCTGAGGGCTTTGGTGTGTTTTATTCCCGTAAGGGAGTTGTCTGGTGCATTGAGCGCCATGATTCAGAACTAAGCAATCAGTACTGGAGTTGCTTATTAACACCTGTATGTCAGGTCACAACAATGTATCTAACTGGGTTGCAGTCATTATTGAAGCATGACATATTACTATGAAATATAATGATGAAATAAGTTTTTTCAGGTCACTATTCATCCCCAATTCATCTGAAATGCTAAATTAGGCTACTGGGCACTGGACATTGCAGGTGTGGCACCCCTGAGGGTCCAGTTGCCACATAGGTACTGCATCCCTGTTTGGGTGTAGTATCCCATTCAATGCTAAGAGGGGTACAGACCAGTACCAGGACACCCAGATCACACTAGGAACAATTGTAGTGGGGTTGGGTGGTCAAGAAAGTAGTTAGAGGGAGCACTTGGGAAGAGTGAGGTCAGGAAGAACACACTTAGATGACGTGGGGCATGTGGCAAAGGGGTATAAAAAGAGCAAGAAACATCTAGAATATAGGAGATGACAGTGAGAATAAAGACAGTTAACAGAGAGTGGCCAGCTGAGGAGATGCTGTAGAACAGCTGAGGAGAGGCCATTGAACATCAAGGTTGACTTGGAGGGCAGTTAGAGAATATACGCCTGAGAAGTGTCCTGAGGACTGGAGCAAGTGGGACTCATCCTAAGGCCGAACCCTAGAGCAGAACATCACCCAGGTGGCTCCGGGAGGAAGAGGGGGTCCAAGAGGCACGGGAAGTGAGCAATACACCCATGGGATTCGTATCCATTGTCAAGCGCAGGCGAGTGGATGGTCTAGGCCACAAAGGACACCAGGAATCCAAAAGACTAGTGGACAAGACCAGGCTCAGATAACAAACCGGAGGCCGTGTAGCACTTCCAAGGTGACACAGTCAACTTCCGCGCACATCTGTTGAAAAAGTGGCAACCATAGGGCTAAGGGGGAACACTGCAGGTTAACGCCTAAGAAAAGCCTACAGTCACTGGCTCCAATCTCTGTGTGGTGAGGCAAGCGCTTAGTGAGACGACCTGGAAAGGACAGAGAAGGGGTGCCGGTTACGTGCCATCCTGTTACCAGTGGGTAGCTGGTTTCCTGCCTCCGAGAACCAAGCGCTCAGGGCTGCTACACAAAGACTGTGAGTCAAGAACTAAAGACAGCAGACCACTGTGTCTGTGAACTGTTTTAATGTGTCTCAAGCACCAGAAATACAACTACCAATGCACTCAGGTATCTTTGGCCACCATAGGGGTGAGCACTCCTTGTAAAGGGCTTAAGAACATTTCTGCCTCCCAATAGTGCTTATATAAATGAATACATATTATTTTAAGTATTATTATTATAATATTAAATAGTGATTACGCATTTTTAAGAAGCAACAGCCATACTATGGGGTTTCATCAATTTGAATAGGCCTATAAGATCATGGATGTTAAGCATATAATGGCCATATGCATTTTTTAATTTTTTATTTTTATTGTTTTCACATAAGTGTAGAACAGATGGCTTTGCATGCTAGTGACCCTGTGCAATAATAAAGTTTGCTCTCCAATAATTAAAAACACAGTGTAATAATAAATAATAATAATAACAACAATTATTCACAAAAAAATTCCTTTAAAATTCAAAGCTTTCTTAACCTCTTCCTGACCTAATATGTTGTGGGACGTCATAGAAGTCGGTGTCTTCCCGACCTGTGACGTCATGGCGGGATCCCCGTCTTGTAGCCCGGGTGACCAGCATCTGTGATATTTCACTGGGGCTACAGCAGGCAGGGGACGCTTGGGTGATGTCGGGGGGTGGCTTTGTCACCACTCATCTGTGATCACTGTGATTGGCTGTTGGAACTTCCAGCAGCCAATCACAGTAATTATGCCTCTTCCTCCTGTGGCGCCCCTGCGTCCAGGAGGCCACAAAGGGAACTGCAGTCAGGCAGGTAGGACACTTGTTGCACAACAACACCCTCACAGCCCACACAATCCACGTACAGAAGGTAGCATCCAGCCCTGAGATTAGAGACTCTATGAGATTGAGGGGTGGGTTGGGCACACCCGTAGTCAGGTGACTTGACAGTATATAGGAAAGGGGGAGGAGGAAGGTGTTCAGTAGGCCATATTGAGCTGAAAAGTAAAGACCAAGAGCAGCAAATACAGAGAAGCTGAGAAGCACGGCAAAGCCGATAGAACAGCGGAAGGTTGAGCTAAGCTGAGCAGGAGAAAGGCACACGTCCTGGAAGAGTGAGGGCAAAAGGAGCGTAATATCTGTACCGAGCCAGTGCGAGCCGGAGAAGAGAGAAAGCCTATCCGGAGCCGGATCCCCAGGAGTGTGAGAGGACAGAGAGGGACGGTGATACCCGGGCCCTAGAACTACAGCTAAAGCAACCGACTGCAGGCGGAGTAGCCCTCCTATTATACCGAGAGACGCAGAAGGAAAGGAGCCTGGTAGAGCCTCAGACTTGAGGACTGCTGGAGGCTGGGCTGAAGTAGAGTGTCGGCTCTAGAGGGGATCGTAGTTTACCCGGCATCCCCAAACAACACGACGGGGGGTCTTAGTTCCAGATTGAGATCCCTACCCTAAAGGACAGGCAGCTCAGTGACAAACTAAGGACCCACAGGGGCCCGAGTCACCGCCATACTGTCCAGTGTCGCACAACACGAAGTAAAGAAAGAACGTTATAGCCCGGAAAGGACACTAAAGTCTGTGTGAGGGGTCACAGAGAGAGAGAGAGGCCTGGCTGCAGGGAGCAAAGGGATCCCGGAGAGGAAGAATGTGCCCGTGTATTAAGAACTGTACTTGAACTTTGTAAGAACTGTAACTGTGCTGTAAAGTGACTTGAAGAACTGAGAGTAAACACGGAAAACCCTGGAACTGCTTCCCTTGTGTTTCTGCATGAAAGTGATTCTCTCCATATAGGATACAGCCTGTCAGCACCAGCAAAGAGGAGAGATCCCTGCAGCGTCTGCCAAGTAAGTGTGCTACACACTCCACAATAGACTTAACCCTTACTGCTCCGGGGAACACAGTTCTACCCACTGGAACTATCCCACCTAAGCTGCCATTACATCATCCCCGGAAGTTCTGCAGCAGCGGCGGCCCTCATCACTGGCCGCATCAAGTGGGTGGCGTCACGACTGACAACCCCTGTAAATATCCCATTTTATTGGCAAGCCCGGGACACGGACCGGACCAGGACCACCCGTGACTTCCCCAGTAGCCGACCGGTCCGGTACCGAGTACCCTCGTCCCAGTGGGCCTGACAACCTGGCGTCACGAACAGGATCTACCCGGTCCAAAAGAATTGGACCCCGTGTGCCTAAACAACGTGTTCTGGACTTTTCCCGCCAAAAGCTGACCTTAATGGCGGCCAGGGGAGACTAACGCCATGTGCAGAGGAGGCGTTCCCGAAACTCCCATCGTGGGCCGGCCCGGTCCATGGCGCAAAGAGAAGGACCCGCCCTGGCTCCCTTAACTCCGGAAGATCCAGCCGTCACTCTCAAAGAAGAGCCTCCGCCCCTAGACCCTCCTCCTAACAAGCTGGCGGGAACGAAGAAGGAACTCGTCATCAGGAGGGGACGGAACGAAGAACCGGAAGAGAAGCAGTCGCCATTGCAGTACACGAGGACGGAAGCGGAGGACGCCGAGAAGAACGCTGCACCCGGAAGACCACAAGTGATCCTGGAGGGCCCACGGAGTGACCTGGTGGAGGAACCCGGCCGAGGAGAGACCTTGTGTGACCCAGACGAGATGGTGGAAGGCGGCGAAGAGCTTCCATACTTCCAAGACACCCGGCGGGGTGTGCTGCGGCTGCTGCCCCAACAGATGACCCGTGTTCATGAGCAGCGTACCCGGATCCAGATCAGCGTGGATCACCGTCAGCAGAGCTATGGGACTGTAACTATGCAACCCGGCTGGGTTGAAGACACCCATGACCGCATGGAAAGCGAGGGTGGATGCCGCACTGCAACTTTAGTGGACTTATCAATGCCCAGCGCTGCACCGCACCCTATCCGGAAAGAGACCGACCCGCTCGGAGCCTTGGAAGAGAAATGGTTATCCCTGCCGCAGCCCCTGATACCAGCGCCTATGACGACCGAGGTGAGAGGAGAGCAGCTCCGTTGCTGGTGGGAGCGGGATGAAACCAGTGATGATATGATGGGCTTTGTAGGAGATCCGGTGGCCCTTAGGCCCGTAGAGATTGTGACAAGGAATGAATATCTAAAGATTAGGCAGGGTCACATTTGCTTTTGACCCTGGCCTGCCGAATCGTTTAACTTAGAACTTTTTCAGGCGCATGCGTTACCGCTATGCGGTGCTGAAAATGCAGTCCAGTTACCCGATGTGTACTAATACTGTCACACAGGCAGCGGCTTGGAGTGCGCTTACAGTGCCGCACAGAAACGCTGTCTGTAACGGTTTCCTGTGTGCGCTGTAAGCGCACTCAAGCCGCTGCCTGTGTGACAGGTAGTAAGGTACACATCGGGTAACTAGGGACTGCATTTCAGACGCATAGCGGTAACGCTATGCGGTGCTGGAAAAAGTTCTAAGTAAAACCGGATCGGCAGGCAGGTCAAAACACAAATGTGACCTGGCCGTAGTCAGAGATGGAACAGGAAGAATTAAAAGGCAAGAGCAAATGCGGGAATTGATCGCAGATCAGTATTTAAAAGCCATTGCCAGAAGAGATAAGAGCGTTACTGGATCACAGAGGCATGAAGGCAGGATTGTTAAAGTCAAAGATGCAGAAGGATATGCCTTTGCTAGAGAGCCTGGAATAGACTGCGACATATTTATCAACAGCTGTGATGTGGAGTTGCACTTGCCAGAAAAGCACCCGGACAGGGAAGTACAAGTTGGAGAGTGGGTCTCCTATGTTATTGTGCAAGAAGCAAGAGGCCCGTATGGCATTAGAGTGCAGAGACTGTGTTTAAACACCTCATATGATGACATGCCTGCATTGGAGGAAACGAATCCAATAATACCGCCGGACCCAATTGTTAACCCGGGTCCTATCACAGACTTAACAACTGTTACAGTAAAGAGCACAGCAGATGTTGCAACTCTAACTCCGGAGAGTTACCTGTTGATTCAAGCATTGCAAGACCTTGAGATGTTTCCCAGAAAGAGAGGACCACCAACACTCCCGTGGAAGGTCAAGCTAGAAGGAAAGAAGGAGTGAAGACCCTTGTCCTGTGACAAGAAGATGAAGACTTGTAAGTGTGAATGAAGTATTTTCCTTATTGATCCCATCCCATACCTGAATGAATGCTAGCATACCCCTGTTTGTCTTATATGTTTGAAATGAACATTGCTACCATGAACAATGAGCTGGTACGAACTTTGAACTGTATATAGTTGAGCACCTTTGTGTGCTCCCCTTTGGTTTTAAGACCAGCTGTGCACATGCGACGTAGTGCATGAGACTTTGACTGCTTTTTGAGAATTTTGCACTTTTTCAGAAAAAGAAGAAAGTTTTTATACTTTTTGAAGGAAAGTAATGTTTTATATGTGTGTTTTAAAGAAAAGTGAATGCGTTGTAGCATTAGACCACGTAGAGGTCCAGAAAGGGTAATGACGTATAGATACCATGTAAATGTTTATAGTTAAAGTAACGTTTGAAGAATCTTGCCTCCCGGATGGGAAGCAACCAAGAATACTTAATGTTTATTGTTGTTATAAAATAAAATGTTTTCAGGGGGATCCATGACAGGCAGCGCGGGGACGCGCTAGTTAACTCCGGGAGAGTGTGGCGCCCCTGCATCCAGGAGGCCACAAAGGGAACTGCAGCCAGGCAGGTAGGACACTTGTTGCACAACAACACCCTCACAGCCCACACAACCCATGTACAGAAGGTAGCATCCAGACCTGAGATTAGAGACTCTATGAGATTGAGGGGTGGTGGATTTGGAGGAGTGGGTTGGGCACACACGTAGTCAGGTGACTTGACAGTATATAGGAAAGGGGGAGGAGGAAGGTGTTCAGTAGGCCATATTGAGCTGAAAAGTAAAGACCAAGAGCAGCAAAGACAGAGAAGCTGAGAAGCACGGCAATGCCGAGAGAACAGCGGAATGTTGAGCTAAGCTGAGCAGGAGAAAGGCACACGTCCTGGAAGAGTGAGGGCATAAGGAGCGTAGAATCTGTACCGAGCCAGTGCGAGCTGGAGGAGAGAGAAAGCCTATCCGGAGCCGGATCCCCAGGAGTGTGAGAGGACAGAGAGGGACGGTGATACCTGGGCCCTAGAACTACAGCTAAAGCAACGGAGTGCAGGGAGTAGCCCTCCTATTATACCGAGAGACGCAGAAGGAAAGGAGCCTGGTAGAGCCTCAGACTTGAGGACTGCTGGAGGCTGGGCTGAAGTAGAGTGTCGGCTCTAGAGGGGACCGTAGTTTACCCGGCATCCCCAAACAACACGACGGGGGGTCTTAGTTCCAGATTGAGATCCCTACCCTAAAGGACAGGCAGCTCAGTGACAAACTAAGGACCCACAGGGGCCCGAGTCACCGCCATACTGTCCAGTGTCGCACAACACGAAGTAAAGAAAGAACGTTATAGCCCGGAAAGGACACTAAAGTCTGTGTGAGGGGTCACAGAGAGAGAGGCCTGGCTGCAGGGAGCAAAGAGATCCCGGAGAGGGAGAATGTGCCCGTGTATTAAGAACTGTACTTGAACTTTGTAAGAACTGTAACTGTGCTGTAAAGTGACTTGAAGAACTGAGAGTAAACACGGAAAACCCTGGAACTGCTTCCCTTGTGTTTCTGCATGAAAGTGATTCTCTCCATACAAGATACAGCCTGTCAGCACCAGCAAAGAGGAGAGATCCCTGCAGCGTCTGCCAAGTAAGTGTGCTACACACTCCACAATAGACTTAACCCTTACTGCCCCGGGGAACACAGTTCTACCCACTGGAACTATCCCACCTAAGCTGCCATTACATCATCCCCGGAGGTTCTGCAGCAGCGGCGGCCCTCATCACTGGCCGCATCAAGTGGGTGGCGTCACGACTGACAACCCCTGTAAATATCCCCTTTTATTGGCGAGCATGGGACACGGACCGGACCAGGACCACCCGTGACTTCCCCAGTAGCAGACCAGTCCTGTACCGAGTACCCCCATCCCAGTGGGCCCGACACTCCCATCATTGCCACTTCGGTGCCTGCTCTGATGTCTCTTCCGGACCTCTGTTCTGTGCCCTGTTGTGCCCGCTCTCCTCCGGGAGCGGGAGGACCGGGAGAGACCAGCCACAGGTGCGGAGGATCGGAGGAGACTCGTGGGAGCAGGAGGACTGGAGGAAACCAGCCACAGGTGCAGAGGACTGCAGGAGACTCGTGGGAGCAGGAGGACCGGAGGAGAGTGGCCACATATGCGGGGACCGGAATAGAGCGGCCACAGATGCGGGGACGGGAGGAGAGCGGCCACAGATGCGGGGACCGGGGGAGACTCAGGAGCGGATAGGAGTGATCAATCTCATCAAATCACTCCCAGATCACTCCCATCATCACTGGAGGGGGCTATACCAGACCCCTCCAGTGATGATGGGAGTGATCTGGGATTGATCTGATGGGATTAATCCCTCCCATCATGCCTGCTCCACACTGCGTCCATTCTCCTCAGGGTCTGCACCCCTGCAGTACTTCATCCGATGTGCCCCTGTGCCCCGCACCCCTGTACCCTGCAGCCCTGTACCCTGCACCCCGCACCCTTGTGCCCTGAAACCTGCACCCCTGCATCGCTGCACCAAGCCGCCCGCACCCCTGTGCCCTACAGCCCTGCACCCCTTCACCCCCCTGTGCCCTGCAGCCCACACCCCTGTGCCCTGCAGACTGCACACATGTGCCCTGTGTCCCTGCACCCCGAACCCCTGTGCCCTGCACGCCACACCCATGTAGCCTGCACCCCTGCATCCCTGCAGGCCACACCCCTGCATCCCTGCAGCCCGCACCCCTGTGCCCTGCAGCCCAGCACCACTGCACCCCCTTGTGCCCTGTGTCCCTGCACCCCTGTGCCCTGCAGCCTGCAGCCCTGCATCCCTACACCCCTTTTCCTTGCAGCCTGTATCCCTGCACGCCTGTGCCCTGCAGCCAGCAGGCCTGCATTCCTGCAACCTGGCGTCCCTGCAGCCCTGCGTCTGTGCACCCCTGTTCCCTGCGGCCTGCAGCCCTGCGTCCCTACACCCTTATGACCTGCAGCATGCATCCCTGCACACACTGTGCCCTGTGTCCCTGCACCCTGCACCCCTGTGCCCTGCATGGCACACCTATATAGCCTGCACCCCTGCATCCCTGAAGGCCACACCCCTGCATCCCTGAAGCCTGCACCCCTGTGCCCTGCAGCCCCGCACCCCTGCACCCCCTTGTGCCCTGCGTGCCTGCACCCCTGTGCCCTGCAGCCCTGTACCCTGCACCCCACACCCTTGTGCCCTGCAACCTGCACCCCTGCATCGATGCACCAAGCCGCCCGCACCCCTGTGCCCTACAGCCCTGCATTCCTTTGCCCCCTGTGCCCTGCAGCCCCGCACCCCTTCACCCCCCTGTGCCCTGCAGCCCACACCCCTGTGCCCTGCAGACTGCACACATGTGCCCTGTGTCCCTACACCCCGAACCCCTGTGCCCTGCACGCCACACCCATGTAGCCTGCACCCCAGCATCCCTGCAGGCCACACCCCTGAATCCCTGCATCCCGCACCCCTGTGCCCTGCAGCCCCGCACCCCTGCACCCCCTTGTGCCCTGCGTGCCTGCACCCCTGTGCCCTGCAGCCCTGCACCCCACACCCTTGTGCCCTGCAACCTGCACCCCTGCATCGATGCACCAAGCCGCCCGCACCCCTGTGCCCTACAACCCTGCATTCCTTTGCCCCCTGTGCCCTGCAGCCCCGCACCCCTTCACCCCCCTGTGCCCTGCAGCCCACACCCCTGTGCCCTGCAGACTGCACACATGTGCCCTGTGTCCCTACACCCCGAACCCCTGTGCCCTGCACGCCACACCCATGTAGCCTGCACCCCTGCATCCCTGCAGGCCACACCCCTGAATCCCTGCATCCCGCACCCCTGTGCCCTGCAGACCCGCACCCCTGCACCCCCTTGTGCCCTGTGTCCCTGCACCCCTGTGCCCTGCAGCCTGCAGCCCTGCGTCCCTACACCCCTTTTCCTTGCAGCCTGTATCCCTGCACCCCTGTGCCCTGCAGCCAGCAGGCCTGCATTCCTGCAACCTGCAGCCTTGCGTCCCTGCAGCCCTGCGTCCCTGCACCCCTGTTCTCTGCAGCCTGCAGCCCTGCGTCCCTACACCCTTATGATCTGCAGCATGCATCCCTGCACACATATGCCCTGTGTCCCTGCACCCTGCACCCTTGTGCCCTGCACACCACACCTATGTAGCCTGCACCCCTGCATCCCTGAAGGCCACACCCCTGCATCCCTGCAGCCCGCACTCCTGTGCCCTGCAGCCCCACACCCCTGCACCCCTTGTGCCCTGCGTCCTTGCACCCCTGTGCCCTGCAGCCTGCAGCCCTGCGTCCCTACACTCCTTTTCCCTGCAGCCTGTATCCCTGCACCCCTGTGGCCTGCAGTCAGCAGGCCTGCATTCCTGCAACCTGCAGCCTTGCGTCCCTGCACCTCTGTGGCCCGCACCCCTGCACCCCTGCATCCCTGCGTCCTTTGCTCCTGCACTCCTGTGCCATTCGCCATATGTCTCTACGTCGTTGTGCCCTGCACCACTGCGCTACTGTGTCCCTGTGCTCCTGTGCCCTTCACCCTGCACCTCTGCACCCCTGCATCCCTGCACTCCTGTGCCCTTCGCCCTGCACCCCTGTGCCCTGCACTCCTACACCCTTGTGTCCCTATGCCCTGCGTCCTTCTGTCCCTGTGCCCTGAACCCTGCACTCCTGCAACCTTGTGTCTCTGCGCTCCTATACCCTCTTCCTCCTCCGGTCACCCCCTCCCCTCCTGTGCTCCCCTGTCGCCTGTGCCAGCATTCTGTGCAGCGTCATCTCCCTGCATGGAGATGACGCTGCAGAGGAGCGATGTGACAGCCAGGCAGATCGATATGTGTTATCGCTCTGCCGTGGCTCTGTGTCACCCCCTAAGTGATGTGATCTTACCGGTCACAGCACTTAGGGTCTGTGGAGAGGGAGCAGAATTTCGTACCTCTCCCCATGGTGATCGGCTCATTACAATTCTAGATGCATAGTAAGCACTTGCAACCCCCAGGTGCTCCACAAATCAAAAACAATTTTGTGAAAATAAAAAGTACTTTTTCAATTTTACAGATCAATTTCTGAACCACCTGTGGGTTCAAAATGCTCACCACCCATCTAGATACGTTTCTTGGGGGGTCTAGTTTCCAAAATGGGGTCACTTATGGGGGAGCTCTAATGTTTAGGATCCATTTTATCCTGTTGTCGATGTGAAAAATGAAAGAATTGAGGCTAGAAGAATATTTTTGATAGAAAAATTAAAATGTCCATTTTTTCCTTCCACGTTGCTTTAGTTCCTGTGAAGCACCTGAAGGGTTAATAATCTTCTTGAATGTAGTTTTGCGTAGCTTGAGGTATGTTGTTTTTGGAATGGTGTCATATTTGGGTGTATTCTGTCATGTACACCCCTCAAAGGGACTTCAAATGTGATGTGGTCACTAAAAAAAATGGTTTTGTCAATTTTGCTGGAAAAATGAAAAATTGCTGATGAACTTTGAACCCTTATAACTTCCCACCAAAAAAACCTTTTTTTTTCAATAATTGTGCTGATGTAAACTAGACACGTGGGAAATGTTATTTATTTACTATTTTGTGTAAAATAACTCTCTGGTTTAGCAGAATAAAAATTAAAGATTTTTGGATTTTTTTCACAAATAAGCGCAAAAATGATTGACCTAAATTTAATACTAACATAAAGCCCAATATGTCACGAAAAAAACCATCAGAATCGGTAGGATCCATTAAAGCGTTCCAGAGTTATTACCTCATAAAGGGACACTCGTCTTTAGGGTCAAAATAGGCTGGGTCATGAAGGGGTTAAACTGATGTTTTATGGACATTTTAGGATTCTTAGACATTGCACTGCTGCAACAACAGCTATCACTGTCTGTAGCTTTATACTATTCTAATCATCCCTGTCTGAGCTCATAGTGTAATGTGAAAGATTAAAAAAATGCATTTATACACTTACATTTCCTTATGTAATCAGGCAGTCAGTCTTCAGCTTGGGGGACGGAGACTGTTTGGCAGGTTAATGGTTAACATTTCAGCCTTGTGCTAGAACATGTTGGGAGACCTGATGTGATGTCACAACCATGTGACTACAATAGGCGGACCTAAGACTCTATAACATAATATGAGCTTGCTCACTTAGCTCCACCCACCATAGTCACATGATCGTTACATCACACAGGTCCTTTAACGATGCAAGTTAATAGTGAGTTAACTATTATCCTGCCAGACAGTCTCCCCCCTCCAAGGTGGGGACTGACATTGTGAGTGTATAAATGCTGTTTTTTCACCTTTCACATTACACTATGAGCTCAGACAGGGATGGTTACAATAGTATTATAAAGCTACAGCTGCAGATAGTGATAGCTGGGGGGAGATAAACCATCTGACAGGTTCCCTTTAACACAAACCAGTAGATTTGAGGGCTGGGGACACTCCTAACTGTCTTTTGTCAAGTGTTTTGGCCCCAAATAAACAAGTAAAGTTTTAGGGCCACTTTAAATTTTGAATATTTTCCCGAACTTAGCCTGATTTGTCAACTTGCGAGGAAAGTGTTCAAATTCACGACACCAAACTGAATAAGCTATCTTCTTGCTGAATTTGAAATTGGCGAACATGTTCAAGCAAAGTTCACTCATCTCTGGCTGCAACCATGGCAAGCACTGCATCCTCAGCCTCAACTCTGGCTCTGAACAGCAGCCATCTCAGGTCTGCAGTTATCAGGGGCCTCAAGGATTGATGAGCCTGGGCCTTTTAGTAGACCACAGAGGATGACCCAACTCATGTTATTTGCAAAGTTTGTATAAAAAATTCAGTAGAAGCAAAAAACACAACAATTTGACTACTACATGTATAAACAGACACATGCACTAACAAGATGTGTTTCTCTGGCAAGCTTACTGTGCTAAAAAGGGGTCTAGCAAGACTCACTGATCTCCATCCACCACATCAACTGTATCTGCTGCTTCTTCTTCCTCCGTCATCATGTCAAGTGTTGTCCAATTGGTCTCTGGTCGCAAAATCTCCACCTTTTTGCCTACTACAGTCGGAGCAAGTGAGAGCCCGTTAGCTGTTGTGGAAATGGACATGCCTGCCATTTTTGACGGATCTCAGACAGCATCACTTCTTTGTGAACTCACCACATCCGCCTGCACCTCCCTTACAGTGCAGCAGTTTGTTGGGGACACACTACTACACCCTGTTTCAGCACAGTAGCCAGCTCTCGATCCTGCAGTTGTGGTCATGTAAAATATAATTTTCATTTACACATCCAAAACCAAAGAACCTGATCTTCACTATCTCAAATTTTATTGGTCATGGAAATTCTGTCTTTTTGCCTGGAAGATACAGATGGTTTCTGACAGCTGATGGCCATTGCAGCCCCCAATTTCACTTGACACCATAACTTATCTACAAAAGCTGTGCCTGTGCTACACGAGCATGTCATACACAATATCACCTGTTCCTAGAGAAAGTCTGTGTGTGACAGGGTGCATATCATCACTGACAACTAGATGAGCAAACTTGGTCAGGGGCATTACATCTCTCTGACTGGGCACTGGCTGACTCTGCTGGTTGGCCAGGTGAGGAAGGGGCGAATCCCAAGTCTTGAAATCCCCAAGACTTGGGGGACTTCTGTATCTATTGCTTCATCCACTTCTGTTCTTCTGTCTCCTCCACCACCACTAGGGTATCCTGCTGCCCCTTAAAGGGAATCTGTCATGTCAAAAATCCATATGTATCCATATGCTATCATTTTCTAATTCCTCCCTCTAAGCTCGCTCTATTGATGTATTTCTTTTATGAATATTTCCCTCCTATCCTGTGTAAACTGCAAATAACATGATTCACTCCATCTGTCAATCACATTGAGTGATCATTTTCTTCTGTGCTGTCCACTCCCCATAGGATGAATATTCATGTCACATATTCACATCATTGTACTGCACAAAAGATCAGTAGAAATCACTCATATTGAAGTCACAGGACATCCGTCACAGGACAGCAGGGATTCCCGCTTAGAGAAACAAATGGAGTAGATATCTTATCTAGATCACGTAAGACAGATGTGTGCCTGCAATAGCTCCCTCCATCTCCTCATCAGAAGCTCCTAAATAAAATGAAACCTGACAGTCAGAGCAGAGGGAGGGAGAGCTACCTTAAAAGGAGTGAATGATAAATTAACTAGCTGGACTAATCAGCTGTGAAAGTAATGGACAGGACTAATACACCAGCTGCCTGAAGTGTGTGAAAATGCTTACAGCAAGAGGATTACAAACGGTATAATTATGATTTTACGTTTTTAAACGGTCTGCCCAGACACTATTGAAGGGTGATAGTAGTATCATACTGAAAAATAACCTGATAGAGTCCTCTTAATGTTCCAACAGTCCAGAGAGAATCCCCCACACCTTTGTACTGCAGTGCCAGGGCTCAGTGCGATCAAGCAGTGTTGAAATTAAAATGCCTTGGAGTTGTGAGTCACACAGCTAAAGAGTTGTGGACAGGACCACTATACAGGCCAAGTTTCAGCAATGGCTGTCTCTGCTAAACCTGCAGTCAGGGAAGGGCGTGTGCGATTATGGTGCGAACCTGGTGGCAGCCCTATGCCTGGGCAAACTTACACACTTGCCTTGCATGGCTCATGTCCTAAACCTGGTTGTACAGGTATTCTCCCTGATATAAATAAATATTTAACCTTGAAATGTTAGGCCAGGCCCTGTTCCAGACCCTGTGCAATGTATGCAGGCTGTGCCATTATACAGTTTTTATTCTGCGTCAATTAATGACACTTTAGTGGTATCTGGCCCTAATTTTTTAGAATGAGATATTTCTTCAGGTTGCCTTCTTGTCTGTTTCTTGAATTTAGCAAGGCTCTCTAAACATGATGCCTACACATGTCACTCATTCCCCTGTTACTAATCAATGTTTAACTTTCAAATACTAGGCCAGGTCCAGTTACAGACCTTGTGCCATGCATGTGAGCTGTGCCATTAAACAATTTTTATTCTGGGTCATTTGATGCCACTTTCGTGATATCTGACCCTAATTTTTTGAAATGTGCAGATTCCTCTTGGAGTCTCCCTCTTGTCTGTTTCCAGAATTTATCAGGGCTCTCTTAGTATGATGCCTTCACATGTCCCTCATCACCTTGCTAGTAATCATTAAAGAAATTTTATTCTGGGTCAATTGATGCCACTTTCATAGTATCTGACCCTAATTTTTCAAAATGTGGAGACTCCTCTTGGGGTCTCCTTATGTTTCCTGAATTTAACAGGGCTCTCTGAGCACAATACCTACACATGTCACTCATCCCCTTGTTCATAATCAATGTTCAACCTTCAAATGCTAGGCCCTGTTCCAGACCCTGTGCCATGCATGCAGGCTGCGCCATTATACAATTTTTAGTCTGGGTCAATTGATGCTACTTTCATGGTGGATCCAAAATGCACCATGGTAAAATTTTTACCTCTGGGGAATAGATGGCACTTTTTTCTGTGTCTGCCCCTAATTTGAACTGTTTGCCATCTTTTGAGAAAGGTGTTTTCTATGCCCTTGATTTTGCCTCCCATTGATTTGAATTGGAGTTCAGAAGTTCAGTAAACTGATTTATTTTGTAAGCTTAATTATGCCTGCATCTATGTAGTATGCCCGATTCTGTTTTTGTATTGATGTAGTAAGCTCAGTTGTATTTTTGTATTTATGTAGTAAGCTTGGTTATGTTTTAATTATTTGATAAGCTACCGTATGTTCTTAGCTATAACAAAATAGAATGGACTAACAAAGTCTTGCATCTTTCTGTTGAGATACTCAGACTGCAAGTGTAATACAGGGGCTATGTATGGGCTCCTGGTGTAATGCAAGGGCTTTGTGTTGGCTGCTGCTGTATATTGGGGGATGTGTGTGCGCTCTGTCTGTATACTGGGGGCTTTGTATGGCCTCCTGCTGTGTACCTGGGGCTGTGCATGGCCTACTGCTGTATACTGGGGGCTGTGTGTGGCATCTTGCTGTATACTGGGGGCTGTGTGCAGCCTCCTGCTGTATAGTGGGGGCTTTGTGGATACCTTTTGTATACTGGGGGCTGTGTAGCCTCCTGCTGTATACTGATTGCTGTGTGCGGGCCCCTGCTGTAAACTGGGGGCTATGTGTGGGCTCCTCCTGTTTACTGGGGCTCTGTACAGGCTCCTGCTGTATACGGGGCTATGTGTGGGCTCATGCTCTATACTAAGAGCTAGGTGGTTACGTACACCATTATTGTTCTTTTTTTGCCTATATGGATCTGTCCCTATGTTATAATCACGTGACCTATCACATGATCTTTCAAAAGTTGATCATGTGACATGTTACATAATGCTTGGGGTTGGGGGTTAAACAGCCCGGGGACCTGGATACTCTTAATCCACCCCAGGGGCTCACTGAGATCAGTTTGTCCAAATCTCCATGGGATTTTAAAAGTTACAGGTTGTTAGAAGAATAGCAAAGAGGTGTTTTAGTAGCTTTGAAGTTTTTGCGGCTGCTGCTTCACTGAGAGTCATGTCCCAGTGTGTGTCATTTTCCAGATGTCCTTGTCTTTGGCAGCTTCCCTGAATGTTTCACAGACATGCATAAGTTGTGTTATACTATGAATGTCCTTTGTTGCCTATAACACTCAATCAGAAGCTGAGCTCTGATTGCTTGCTATAGGTAACCTGATAAAAATCCAGACTAACTGTAAAAACAGCTAATGCTTCAATCAACGTTGATCTCCAAGGCTGTGGAGTCTGTGGGATAGGTGGGGAGTGGAATAAGAAAAAAAGGGGGTGCAGATCTAAGTGCAGCGTATTTAGATGTCTGAATAAAATGGATAGATTTAGTTACTCACCTTTAGATGTCCTGTTTCATGCTCATCAGACTAATTTCGGTCTGTGGATTAAAATACTTCCAAAGCGGGATGCAGCCCCTTCCCGGATTATCGGAGCACTCAGCCAATGTGACCGTAGCAGGATGCCGTAGTTCAAGTACAGACTTCTGGAATAAATGTAGGGCGCTCCCACATTAAGGAGATTCAGCTTTCTTCGTAATTTTTAACTATTTATTATTAATCAAAAAATTAGCAAAAATAAAAATGAAAAATACAGTATAAAAGGTTTTAAAATGAACATACAACGCGTTTCAGCTGAATATATTGTAAACAACAGCCTTCCTCAGATGTAGTGAAATTTTGAAGCAAAGAGCATTATATGCATATGCAGAGTAGCGGCCCAATTATTCCAATTAGACCAATTACCTTAATTAATTAGTTAGAGGTGTTCCACCCATTGTGGATATACTATTCGCTCCTATATGTGTTGTTATATTTTCTTACTAAAGATGAAATACATATATATAATCTTTATTTTTCTCTTTCTAATTAGCTTTCTTTTTTTTTGCTAATTTTTTGATTAATAATAAATGGTGAAAAATATGAAGAAAGCGGAATCTCATTATTGTGGCAGAGCCCTACATTTAGGGCGTGGACACACTTTCCTAGTCACATCCGAGTTTGACTGAGGAGACTCTGAAAGAGCTGGAGCAGTGACCCTGAACAGCCTCTCCCTTTCTGGACGGGGAGTCTGGAGCTGCACAAAAACACAATCAGCTGACAGCCCCGTCCAGATAGGGAGAAGCCGTTCAGGGTCACTGCTCCAGCGCTTTCAGAGTCTCCTCAGTCAAACTCTGATGAGTGTGTCCGAGCCCTTATTCCAGAAGTCTGTAATTAAAACAGCCAATGCAGTATCTATTACCTCAAACATACAACACCTTAAATAGACTTCTTTTGTGAAAGACTGTAAAGTGCGGGGTTAAAATTTCAAGTTGAAACATAGTCTATGATGTTCCCTGAGTCAAATAAGGTGGTTGTGCAAACTTTCATGATTTTAAATGCTATGGTGCAAATTCCTTTAGTGAACATACATACATACACATATACACATACGTACTCTCAGCATTATATATTAGATTTAAGTAGTAAGCTTTGTTGTGTATTTATGTATTCATTTTTGTATTTATGAAGTACAGTAAGTTTGGCTTTGTTCTTGAATATATGTAATTAGCCCAGTCTTAGTCATTTATTTATGTAATAAGCTTGGTTCTGTTCTTCTATTTATTTTCCTAGCTTGGTTATATTTTTGCAATTATGAAGTAAGCTTGGTTCTGTATTTATGTAGCATGCTCGGTTGCATTTTTATATCTATGTAGTAAGCTCTGTTATGTGTTGATGTCTATGTACTGTAGTAAGGAAATTAGACAAACAATAAGTGGTCTGTAGGAGCGCTAAAGGAGGGACAGGATTCTTGTTATGGTTTATAACTTAGCTTTATTCTTCCTCAATATCCCACAACGCGTTTCCACGGCAATCCACCTTCCTCAGGTGGATCTGGCGGTCATCAGAGCCTGGAAGGAGGAAAACTCCCCACCACCAATGTCTACACCTGGGTTGTGCAAGGACTGCACAACCCTATAAGGTGAGCGCCATTACAATAGTTAGGTTGAATAAATTAGCAGGTACACTCATTGCCCCTCTTATCTCCGTTATTGCATATGTACTGTAGTAAGCTCAGTTCTATTTTTGTATTTATTTATAAGCTTGGTTCTGTTCCTTTATCTATATAGTAAGCTTGATTCTATTTTTGCATCTATGTAGTGAGCTCAATTCTGTTCTCGTATTTATGCAGTAAGCTTGATTCTGTTTTTGCATCTACGTGGTGAGCTTGGTTCTGTTCTTGTATCTATGTAGAAAACTCATGTCACTATTTCCTACAGGGGTGTCTGGATGCGGTGAGTGACCGTTAAGCCGTCAAATCTTGGGCATTGACATGCTGAGCTATCAGTATGGTGATGAATAGTTCAACCATCCAATTAGAAGCAGGGGTGTGCTGAGATGGTTAGAACGGTTGACAGTTTAGTCATTCAAACAGAGGCAGGTGCATGTTGAGCTGTAAGCGTGGTGATTGGTAGCTCAACCATCCAATCAGGGCTGAAGCATCCAAGGTTTTCTCCATGTGTCTCCTGTTTGCAGTGATTACTCTGCTATTTATAATAATAATATTTATTCACTTATATAGCGCTATTAATTCCACAGTGCTTTACATACATTTATTTAGCTGCTTCTTTGCCTTCAATTACTGCCAATTGTAGCTTTGCTCAGGTGGTGTGTGCTTGCTTTGTGCTTTGAGTTTGTACTGTATATCTTGATCTATGCTGCCTGACTTTGGATTTGCCTTGACCATCCGTTTATCTCCCCCCTTTGTTTTGATCCCCTACCTACTTGGAATTCTGACCCTGAACTAATACCTGAATATGCTTTTGTCTCTCCCCTCTGTTTGCGACATACCCTCCTGGATTTTAATCTCAGATACTTGACTTCCCCGACTCACAGCTTGTCTGCAAGTAGTGATTCACCTTCACAGCTCTGTTTTGTTTTTCTATACATGTAGTAAATTCTTTTCTTGTATTTATCTGGTACATGTGAGCTCTTTGATGAAGATATTTTTATATAGAACACGATGGTGATTTTGGTGTGGTGGACTAGTAGATTTGTACTATGGTAGCTGATGTTCCGTGTCTGAGACAGACAACTGGTTTTCTATCACTAATATATACAATGCTGCACCAACTTTATCTAGAACAATGTAAATGAGTATACTAAATCTTGGTCTTTCTAAATGATTGGTATGTTATTAATGTAGCACCCCAGGGTTCCGATGTCATGTCTGGAAGCAAAAAGGGGGTTCTTTATTCAGGTGACACAGCATCCAACACTCCAGACCAGAAACCTATAACCTAGTTTAAGGGGAGCTTCCCTCTATATATTCTGGATCGGAGGTAGGGTTAGTCAGAACAGCCATGGAGTGAGTCTGAGGAGGAAGGAGAGGAGTACCTGGGGAGCGGAGCGACATCTCGCTCACCCCAGAGGAGAGCGCCAGAAACCGGACGCCGGAGTCAAAGGCTGTTTGGATACTAATGGCCTAGTAGCAGAAATCTGGCAAGGCAGGGGATTCCAGATCACCTGGCCTACCAACACCTGGAGCACAGTAGCATACTAGAGCCCGGGGTGTCCTCTGAGGAGCAGCCCCTGGAACAGGGCTTGCGCTGCCGGCTATACAGGTACAGACTGAGAGAGGGAGAGGGAGGCCGCAGCACAGCTTCATGCAGCAGTGGGGATTCACAAGTTAGAGCGCAAAAGGGAGGCCTCCAACCCACCTTTCTAGGTCGATCTCCTGATTGCTTCTCGGTTGCCCGGGTCCACAGTAACATCCAAATCAGTGCCCTGGACAGTAATTGCAACAAACAAGTAAAGGTAAAGAGACTTATATCCCCATGTCTGTTGTTCTTTCAGCACACTGAACCCTGCACTTCCCACGAACTATCCCTTTCATAGACTGTTCATCCTGCGCCTGCAAAGCAGCATACTGATTTTGCAATCCGGCAGTGGAGTCTGCCTGAAGGAGCTGAGAGCATTATACCAACACTACCAATACTACAGCTCTGGGGAATAGCCCTACTTGTGGAGGGCTCAACATCCTGGCTGCCAACCCTCATCATCCCCAGGGGTGCTAACTGCAGCGGTGGCTACAGCTGGCCACAATTCACGGGTGGCGTCACATTCATTTCTAAAAACTGTCCCTTTTATTGACTGCCCAGGGCCACAGAGCTGGGTCTCGACCCCCATGACTACCACAGCAGAACTTCCGCCCGGTTCCCAGGACTCCACTGCCCTGGTGGGTGAGTCATTAACAGCAGGATAAAGTATGTAGGAATTCTCAGTGCAGCTTACAGCCTCCTGCTAAGTGCAATGGATATTTTTGATGTCGATCTTTTTAGTGAGTTTTTTCAAGATTGCATGGGTGTGGAATTCCTAGAAAACACCATTTTTTTGAAGCCTTGTTACATCTACTGTGTTATGTAGCAGCCTGAGTTAAGCAGATTAAAGAATGGCTGTAACTCGAGGGTCACTGTATTGTGTTTCCTCCCAGGATAAAATTTGTCAACCAGTCGCTGGCGGGTACTCTCACACTAGGGTATAAACAATGGTCCAATGTTCATCCAGAAGGATAGACCCAGTTTCTTTTCTCACTTGTCATCACTGGGCTGTCCATATGCCATCCACATGCAATCCATTATTTTTTCTAAGACAGTATTATTCAGTTACAGGACCATTTACAGTGCCTATAATAGTGAATGGCAATGTATTTGTAAGGCTAGGGTCAGATTAATGTTAAAGTGGGGTTGCATTAAAAATTTAGAATTTGGCAGCATAAATGTGGTACTAACGCCATCTTAGCACCACGTTAACGCTGCCAATGTTACCCTATGGTGAGGCGGCCCATAGCGGGGCTCCAACGCAGCCACCTGAATGAAATATTGCGCTTTTTCCTAACACAAGAAAAGACGCTTTCAACAGCGTATTTTCTCATGTTAGGAAAAAGTGTGAGATTTCACTCGGCAGCGTTGGAGCCCCGCTACAGGCCGCGTCACCATAGGGTAACATTGGCACCATCAATGAGCGGTAACATGATGTTAGCACCGCATTTATGCTGCCAAATTCAAAGATTTTAACGCAACCCACTTTAACATTAATGTGACCCTAGCCTAAAAGACTCATGATTATACAATGGTCCGCTTGACATCTGATTTTCTTCTAACACCTTAGACGTGAATACTTGTAGGTGAGTTTTGTTTGATTTATACAACCAATCAGAGCATGCTGCGATTATTTTATCCTCATGCCGAATACAACTGAGAAAATAATTGCAGATTTGCACTGTCTCCATGAATCACATTAGTCCGAGTGCAATCCCTTTTTAGCTCACATTGCACTTATCCAAGTTATATGCTAGTGTGAGCGCACTCTTAAAGAAAACTATCAGTATTTTAATTTATCCAAACATATTACATATGCAATAACAATTTGATGTAGTAAAACTGAGATTAAGGCCAGGTCCACATCACGTTTGGGCTTTCAGTCCCAGTGGTTGACCTTAATATTAGCATTAACGCAGTGTAACACTTGTGATCGCAAGCTTTACACTGCGTTACTGCTGATGTTAAGCGCAGCCACCGAGACTGAAAGCCTGAACGTGATGTGGACCTGGCCTAACTGGCACTAATCCAATAATTGGTGTGGTTTTCTATCCCAGTCTATCTATCTATCTATCTATCTATCTATCTATCTATCTATCTATCTATTGGACCCCAAACATTCCTGGGAATAAAGTGGACACTCATCTGGTATGGTGTGAACCTGTAACAGGTCCTAGTTCACACTACTCAGTCAGACCCCGTTTCTCTTTCTTTCACAGGATCTCAAATGACGTGTGATATCCAATAATGTACTGATTATGGGGCTATTCTTAGGTTGAAGGGGCAGTTTCTGCATAAACGTATGTTCTTTCTGTGAATGAAGGCTGCTTTTAACACTCCAAAACCATACTAATAGGATAATTTGCTCATATAATTAGCTTACTGAGTGTTTTTTGGACAGGTTAAAACTGGTTCAACACTATGTTTACGGCCATTGTCAGGTTTATATGCTCAAGAGATTTGCACCTGAAAATGGGCCACTGTTTATATGGATGCCATTTTCCATATGGAGTCATTGTAAAGAAGCAAATACTGTACGGGATACAGTTCTTTCCCTCTGTATAGAGCAGCTTAGTCTGCTACACTTTTGTACATAGTTAAAACAGGGGCTACATGGTGTTAAGGTGTCTTAGGCAAATAAAATTAAAGGCGCTTCCCATACCAAGAATAGGATTAGGTCAGAGACTAAGGTAATGGACTCCTAATGCACCCCTATCTTTTTATAGATCAGGTAGCTAGTCTTGACGACCAGTTCTACTACAATTGTCACCTTTTTCACAAAAAAAATACATTAAAAAAGTAGTGTATTATAGGGGTGTGACTTAACAAGGAGTGGAATTTCAAGATTGGGTATAAAATTATTCATTAAAAAAACTGAGCTGAATCAAAAATTAGTATACATGAAGATTGGAAGCATGTTCACACTAGCTACTAAACAGGCAAAGCCTAAGAAAAAAACTGTATGAAAAAATACCCTGCCATCAAAAAATAAGTAAAACAAGTGATAATAAATAACAGAATACTTAGTATATAAATTTTTTACAAAAAAGTAAGAAGCTATCCACTACATCAAGGTGCACCTATTCCGGGACAGTACCAATCTCTGTCTAATTTAAAACCTTTCCATGTCTCAATCCTGACTACAGATGAGCGAACTCCATGGTGTTTGAATTCAGATTTGTTCATCCCAGACTGCACCTCATCCCTGGTTGCACCCCATGCCTGGCCCCTCATTCCCTGATGTATCTCACCTCGATGAGCTGCATCCATAGCTACTACCTACAATGTTTCCTCTTCTTTTCTCCTTCACCCCATTCTACTTCACTTCCTACTCACACTGCTTATCCCTTCATCCACTAAGGAAGTAGTGATCTCTCCCTCCATCCTACCCACTCACCTCATCCTCTCCTCCAAACTGTTGCTTCACAGACAGTCCCTTGTCTCCAGACACGCACGCCCACCAAGCCAACCCTCCTGCTCCCATCTTCAAACCCTCTCGTTACTTCTCCTACTTGCAGGTGACATATCCCCGAATCCTGGTCCCCCCACCACATCTCATTGGCCACCTCTAACCCATACACACTCCCCAACACAAACTCTCGCAACCCCCATAACCTTATACCCATTCACCCAGTCCCCCTCTTCCAGTCTCCCTACCTGGAGCATTTTGGAACACTCGCTCGGTATGCAACAAACTCTCATTCATCCATGACCTCTTCACCACCAACAAACTCTCATTCCTTGGCATCACCGAAACCTGGCTCACTCCCTCTGACACAGCCTTCCCCACTACACTCTCCTATAGCGGAGTCACTCTTTCCCACACCCCCCACCCTAGGAACACGCATGGTGGAGGTGTCAGCTTGCTCCTGTCCGACAGCTGCTCCTTCACCCCAATTACACTGCTGCCCTCTGCCTCCCTCCCCTCCTTCAAGGTGCACTCCTTCCGCATCTTCTCACCCTGCAATCTTCAGCTGGCTGTCATTTACCACCCCCCAGGTTCTACCCCCACTTTTCTCAACCATTTCACGACTTGGCTTCTCCACTTCCTTTCTCCAACATCCCCACAATTATCATGGGTAATTTCAACACCCCCATTGACACCCCCCACCCTGCTGCCTTCAGACTCCTATCACTGACCACCTCCTTTGGACTTTCACAATGGTTCTCTTGAGCCACCCATAAGGATGGTCACACGCTCAAACTTGTCTTCACCTGCCTATGTTCCCACACTAACCTCTCAAACTCACCCCTTTCTCTATTTAACCACAACCTGCTGACTTTCTCCTCCCTCTCCCCTCCTACCAAGCTCCCCCCTTTCTGGAAACTCACTCATCCCCGCAGAAACCTTAAACTTATTGATTTCCACTCATTCTCTGAGTCCCTTCTCCCTCTCACAGACTTAGCTTCCTCACATGATGCCGACTCTGCTGCCACCCTCTATAACACCACAATAAATGCAGCCCTCGATCAGTCCACCCCCCTCACATACAACAAAACCCACACACACAGGCATCCCTGGCTCACCACTCTCACTAAAGAGCTGCGTCGGGCGTCCAGGGTGACCGAGCGGAGATGGAAGAAATCCCACTCTGTGGTGCACTTCGCCATGTACAAACAGCCCCTCACTAACTTCAAGATCGCACTCACCAACGCAAAACAAGCCTACTTTTCATCTCTAATAACCGCCCTTTCCTACAATCCCAAACTACTTTCCAAAACGTTAAACTCTTTACTCCGTCCCCCTGCACCTCCTCCCTCTCCTCTCGTCTCTGCCAACTACTTCGCCTCTTTCTTCAAACAGAAGATCAAGAAAATCGGAGAAAGCTTTGACCCAATATCCCCTCGGCTTCCCCCATTACCACCCAGCCCTCTCCCTCCAAAGAAAGCTTTTCCACCATGAGAGGATCAACTCTCCTCCCTTCTGTCACGATCCCACCTCATCACCTGTGCCCTCGACCCACTTCCCTCCCACCTCATCCCGAACCTCACCACAGTCCTCATCCCTGCCCTAACCCAACTCTTCAACTTAAAACTCACTACCGGCATCTTCCCCTCATCCTTCAAACATGCCTTGATCACACCCATCTTAAAAAAATCCTCCGTCGTTCCAGCATCTGTTTCTAACTATCGCCCCATATCTCTTCTCCCCTTCACCTCAAAACTACTTGAAAAACATGTCCTTTCTGAACTGTCCACCTACCTCTTCTCCTGCTCCCACTTTGATCGCCTACAATCCGGCTTCCATTTCCATCACTCCACTGAAACAGCCCTAACCAAAGTCACCACTGACCTACTGACCACAAAGAGCAAACAAAAACTATACCTTCCTCCTCCTCACAGGAGGATTCACAGGTGTCAGAGCCAGGAACAACAATAGCATTGCTGTGAGAATGCAATATGCATACCTATGGTCAGAATCCAAGTAAATAGGTGCAGCCTCGCTCAATGCATGTGATGTCCCCACAACTCAAGTATAATGTCCCCCACAGCCCTCATATGGTATGATAACCACACACACCCTCAGGTAAGATGACATGTGGTCCCTTACTGCACATTATTGCCCCTCACATAATATAATGTGCTCCACTGACCCTCATATAATATAATATCCCCCACAGCCCCTCATATGCTATCATGTCCCAGACAAGCCCTCATATGATTACCCCCACTGGCCCTCATGAATTGTCCCACAGCCACTCATGAGATATTATATCAGGAGAATAAGGGGTGCACAGACTCATTGGTCATGTGGATGTAAAGAGCTTATGATGGATAAATAAAATAATTTTAAATGCATGAAGAAACTAGGTGCCGGATGTCCTGATTTAATTACTACTACACACGTGGAACTGGCAACTATTTTCTGGCACCTGCATCATCAGGTTTATACTAGTGAGGCACAAATTCCATTCCCTGATCCTTATTTGACCTTATGAGATATGATGCCACCACAACCCCCTTTTAGTACTACATAAGTGATTATGCGGCACTC
Organism: Allobates femoralis; assembly: GCA_033576535.1. Taxonomy (NCBI): domain Eukaryota; kingdom Metazoa; phylum Chordata; class Amphibia; order Anura; family Aromobatidae; genus Allobates; species Allobates femoralis. The sequence continues at coordinate 97,543,247 of JARQOC010000006.1, forward strand.
ATCCTGTTAGCGTAGGTGCCTTCTTAAACATGAATTAATTTAAAAAATGTAAGTGGCACTCTACAGTAACTTATAGAAAATGGAATCTTTATAATAGTTATGTGATATACTTAGCATTATGGAAGTGGTCAAATTGATAATCCACCAAGTTGCCACGCTGAGGCGTATCTCATAACTGGGTCCTAACCATTGTTATCTGCCTATGTCTCGTTGGTTGCAGGCACCTCTCCCATTAGGACCCAGTTATGAGATACGCTTCAGTGGGGCAACTGGCTGGATAATCGATTTGGTTACTTCCATAATGCTCAGTATCTCACTTTACTATTATGAAGATTCCATTTTCTATAAATTACTGTGTGTTAAACATTTAGGGACCTGGTGATTGTCATAGGCTAGGGTCACACTTTGAAAGGTAATTGCGGTGACCAGATCCGGATGAGGTCACCGCAATTGCCTTCAGACACATTTTTGTGTCCAAATCTGTTGTTAAAACCGGAATGCGGTAACTGGATTGCTCCAGATGTGTAATCCGGAGCAATGCCGTTACCGTATGCTTTGTTCATCCCTGCTGCCATAGGGATGAACAAAGGGTTAATCATAATAATAGCTGTGGGCAACATATCTCTACGGGGTGACCACCCCCCCTAGAGACATGCTGTCCACTCAGGTGGGCATGAGAGGGGTTAATCTAGTCAGTATAGTATTGCTGGCTAGTGTTGGCTTTGTGTATTTTATGAATGAATGCGGCGACTTCTTACTGTAAAGGAGATACTGTAAGTAATGTACGTACAGTATGAGCCCCTGTCCTTGGTCCTGAAAGTTGTAACATTAGGTCTATGGTGGTGCGCTGCCCATAGAACTAATGTTACAACTTTCAGGACCAAGGACAGGGGCTCATACTGTACGCACATTACGTACAGTATCTCCTTTACAGTAAGAAGCCGCCGCATTCATTCATAAAATACACAAAGCCGACAATAGCTGGCAATACTATACTGACTACATTAACCCTCTCATGCTCACCTGATTGGACAGCATGTCTCTATGGTGGATGGGCACCCCCTAGAGACATGTTGCCCACTGCTATTATTAATATTTAACCCTCTGTTCATGAACAAAGAATACAGCTGCTGCAGGCATTCACATATGCCTTGCGGCAGCCACATGGGTTCCCGTAGGAGCTCATTATAACAATCCCCGCTGCGGTTGCCAAATCGCTGCGAAAACTGTAGCCTGCATGATTTTTACCGCAGGCTGCAGATCCGCAAGCGGTAACCCGATTGCATGTAGTGCAATCCGGTTACTATAATGGGTTCCTGATCCGGTTTTGAGTTTTTTGACAGCTCAAAACCGGATCAGGATTTAAAAATTCTGCCGCAAGTGTGACCCTAGCCATAGATGATGATGTGTAACAAATAGTGATGAGCAAGTAGTAAGATGTTCATGCTGGGACAGCTCTAAACATATCCTTTGAACTGTTTCAGTATTCGGATTCGAGTGAGTTCCCCATTGACTTGCATTTGATTCTTTACTCGTTATTCAATAATAATAATAATAATAATAATAATATAATAACATTTCTTAATTTATATAGCACTATTAATTCCAAAGCACTTTACACACATTAGCAACACTGTCTCCATTGGGGCTCACAATCTAAATATCCAAGCAGTATGTCTTTCAAAGCAAAGTATTCGGTTAGCGCTATCCAAACCGAGGATCTAACTACTCGCTCATCATTAACAAAAATGTATTACATTATAGAAGGCTAAAAAAGAAAGAAATAACAATGATACAAAAATGTAACTTTATATAAACAATATGTCATGTTTGCTTAAAGTAATTTATTTTCATTATGGCAGAATGATTAGATTTCCTGTTGGAAAAAAAATCATATTTAGCAATTACTTTTGGAACTGCTATGAAATGACCCTCTGCTCTTATCTCTTCCTCAGAACCTTTGAACTTGTTGTATTTACATAAAATCACTCATGTCTTTCTTTCATTCCTTTCTAAAGGATGTATTGTTTCTAATGACATTTTAATGGGTGTGGATAAAGTTACTAATCATTTCAATAAAACAAAAAGGAACTAATGAATGGAGGAGCTTGGCTGAAGAATAGAGATTCTGCATGTAAAAAGCTTTGTGTTTGCTAATAGGACACTACTTATATCTCACAGCTGAAGTCTTCCCACTTATTGTTTGCTGCTACCAAAGCTGTAAATGGTGTTAGTCTTCAGTAGAAATGCCAAGACTTTGAAGAACTTGGGTTATTCTGTGTCACCTACTGTTCCTATCAGAAAGCTGAGATAAACCTGATGGACTCAAGGTGTCTGGTCTAATTCTTTTATTGACACATAGTCTTGTCTTCAAACACTTGTGTAAATGAATCCGTGTTGAGATAGTAATGTCAGTAATAGCACACTAGATAACTGGTAATGTTTATATAGTGTGCCTTGTTTTGTAAGGTCCTCACACCACACTAAAAATCCTACAAATTAACACCTCACTGAGATCAAAGTGTTTTCTTTCTGCAATTAACTGCTTGTATGACTGAGCAAACAAGATCCCCCTGTAAGGTGCTTTTTTTTAATGGTAGAGGTCAATGCACCTAAATGGACTCTGTTTTCATAGGAGAAATTTAGCCTTGGGAAAAGACTAAGGGTGCATTTACACTGGTTGATTATCGGGAACAAGTGTTCTCAGGAATATTCATTTCTCGATAACCAACCTGTCTACAAAGCCTGCCAATCACCCAACAAAAAACATCCATTTGTTTGGTAATATGATTGCTAAACTTTCTTAAAAAAAAAAAATATCATACTTTTTATACATGTTGTCCTACTCCAAGCTGTATAGGCTTGAGAGCCAACAACCAATTAAGTAAATCAGGTGATGTGCATCTCTGTAATGAGGAGGGGTGTGGTCTAATGACATCAACACCCTATATAAGGTGTGCAGAATTATTAGGCACATGCCTTTTTCCTTAGGCAAAATGGGTCAGAAGAAAGATTGACGGGCACTGAAAAGTCCAAAATTGTGAGATGTCTTGCAGAGGGATGCAGCAGTCTTGAAATTGCCAAACATTTGAAGTGTGATCACCGAACAATCAAGCATTTCATGGCAAAAAGCCAACAGGGTCGCAAGAAGTGTGTTGGGCATAAAAGGTGCAACATAACTGCCCATGATTTAAGGAAAATCAAGTGTGAAGCTGCCAAGATGCCATTTGCCACCAGTTTTGCCATAGCCATAGCTGCAACTTTACTGGAGTATCAAAAAGCACAAGGTGTGCTATACTCAGGGACATGGCCAAGGTAAGAAAGGCTGAAAAACAACCACCTTTGAACAAGAAACATATTATAAAATGTCAAAACTGGGCCAACAAATATGTTAAGACTGATTTTTCTAAGGTTTTATGGACTGATGAAATAAGAGTGACTCTTGATGGGCCAGATGGATGGATCTGTAAAGGGCAGAGAGCTCCACTCCGACTCAGATGCCAGCAAGGTGGAGGTGGCGTACTGGTATGGGCTGGTATCATCAAAGATGAACTTGTGGAACCTTTTCAGGTTGAGGATGGAGTGAAGCTCAACTCCTGGACCTACTGCCAGTTTCTGGAAGACAACTTCTTCAAGCAGTGATACAGGAAGAAGTCGGTATCGTTCAAGAAAAACATGATTTTCATGCAGGACAATGCTCCATCACATGCATCCAACTACTCCACAGCGTGGCTGGCCAGTAAAGGTCTAAAAGAAGAAAAAATAATGACATGGCCCCCTTGTTCATCTGATCTGAACCCCAGAGAGAACCTGTGGTCCCTCCTACAATGTGAGATCTAAAGGGAGGGAAAATAGTACACCTCTCGGAACAGTGTCTGGGAGGCTGTGATGTCTGTTGCACACAATGTTGATCGTAAACAGATCAAGCAACTGACAGAATCTATGGATGGAAGGCTGTTGAGTGTCATTATAAAGAAAGGTGGCTATATTGGTCACCAATTTTTTTGTCGGAAATGTTTTTTTCTAAATTTTGTGCAGTTATATTAGTTTGCCTGGTGAAAATAAACAAGTGAGATGGGAATATAATTGTTTTTTATTAAGTTGCCTAATAATGCTGCACAGTAATAGTTACCCGCACAAGCAGATATCCTCCTAAGGCCCACGTCACACACACAGATATTTGTGCAGATATTGTTCACAGATCTCTGGTTGCAGTGAAATCATGGACAGATTGTTCCATTTTGTGGCCGTATACAAATGGTACAATGTGTCCATGAGTTCACTGCAACCAAAGATCTGTGAACAATATCTGCACAAATATCTGTGTGTGTGACGTGGGCCTAAGATAGCCAAATCTAAAAAAAACCCACTCCAAGTTCTAAAAATATTAAGCTTTGATATTTATGAGTCTTTTGGGTTGATTGACAACATAGTTGTTGATCAATAATAAAAATGATCTTCTAAAATACAACTTGCCTAATAATTCTGCACACAGTATATATATGTGGCACCCCAGGGGTTAAGTGTCACAGAAACAACACCATGGATTAACTCCCCACACAACACCTGACACTGCACTAGCACCTCTAGGCCAGAAGGGGGAGCTAAAGCAGCTCCCTTATTTATTCTGGTCTGAGGAGGAAGTATTTAGTTGATAGTTGACAGTTCAGTTTAGTGCATGGAGCACTAGGAGGAGGACCTGTAAATGGGAGCTGTGCTGAGCTCCTGACAGGGACCACTGACTACTTTCAGGCCTGAAGCCAGGGTCTGAGGAGAGGAGTACAAGAAACAGAGAATATATCTGGGAGATGGCGATACCTCATAACTCGCCTCGGAGGAGCGCAGAGACTGGATACTGGATCCGAATCTGTGACTGAAATACGCAGCACAGAAAACATCGGGATAGTGGAGGTTATATATCTACACCGTACTTCAGCGAAGCAACACGGCGGGATCAGAAGCACACGGAAGGACTCAAGTTGCCTAGCAAAGGGGGTACCTGTGAGGAGAGACAGGGCCAACTGCGCAGCTAAAGCAGCAGCAGGGCCACACACAAGGCGCAGGAGTAGGAAGCTGAGGACCCGGACAGGGTGGGAGCAACCCGGCCCCAGTACAGACTCCGTGGACAGTACTCTGCTACAAAATCTGTAGTAAAGCCTTGGAAAACTTCAAAACTGTGAGTGTGTTTGTGATCCTTGTGATCAAACCCTGCGTGCCCTCACAAACTACCATCATCTCTACTACTACCCCTATCCTACAACATCCATAGCCTCAATCATAGATTATAACTATCACTGCCCTGGGGAACCAAGTTCTACCCGCGGAGAGCGGTTACATCTCCAGCTGCCAAACATCATCCCCAGAGGTTCTGCAGCAGCGGTGGTCCCCTAACTGACCACAACCTGTGGGTGGCGTCACGACAAAACTCCCTGTAAATATCCCCGCATTATTTGCGGAACCCGGGACACGGTCCGGACCAAGACCGCCGTGATATCCCCAGCAGAACCCCGGTCCGGTCCTGAGTACCCCGTCTCAGTGGGCTCCACAACTTGGCGTCACGAACAGGATCTACCGTGTCCAGTAAACCGGGCAGTGTGTGCCGTGATTTGTGACTGTTTTGAACCTGCTGCCATTGCAGAGCGCGCGGCAAACTGAATTTGAACTGCGCCACAAAGACTATAATTTTTAAATTCCGCCATTACAGAGTTCCAATGCGGGGGAAGAAACGGGGGTGTTATCTGGGCGGAATCTGCATCATCCGGAGGGAAGAGAATCCCTGCTGCACATGAACCTTTGCTAGACATCCGGACGGAAGCAGAAGACAGGTAGGTCGTACCTTAACTAAGGAGCACAGATGTCGCACGAAGGCCAGCGCATCGGCAGCGCGGAGCAGCCAGCAAAATCCAGTATCGGATAATAGAGGAGCACACGCGGTGCAGCGGCAAGCAGCACCCTTCTGCCACTCCTGATGCCATATACTCCGGGCAATGGGTGCAAATACTCCGTAGCCTATCCTCTTATTGACTTTATTACTAAATACAAGCATACTATGTATGTACCCTCTACTGAAGCCAGCGTGTCGCATGATTATTGGACAATTACTGGCAATGCACGATGAATACGTCCTGTCCGGACACAGACAGGACACTGTAGCATCTTATAGCTGGACTAAGGCAGATTTAATCCAGTGTGAAACCCGGCTAAATTAGGTTCTTTGAATGCAGAAAGCACTAAAGCAGAGTGCCAGGACTATTGCCTTAATACTTGCAGGAAACGCTCAAGATTAATGGCAGAACCTGCCTTAACCCGGAGCTGACAAATGCTAATACCATTTATAAGGCTTCTTTTCCTTCTCACAAGGACGCTGAGTATGATGATCATCCAGAACCTGAATGACATTTGCTGAGTTAAAAGATAGCATCTGTCTCCAGCAGGTAAGCGCCGGACTAAGTTCATCCAAGGCCCTACGCAGAATCCCAGCAGCAGGATATCAGCGACATCGGCCATGTCAGAGACTGCGCTGAAACAGAGTACCTATCTCTAATGAGGCCTCAACCAAAGCTAGATGCCTACAGATACTCTTATTTCCATGGCTAAAGTCATCAAGAGCTGCGAGGATCCAGCTTGCACCAAGATCGAGTTGGCGACCAGCAAGGAGGATTCTGGATGAGGCCCAGGAGGAACCAGCGACAAGAGGACGACCCAGCACTGCTATCAACCGATGGACAGCCCATTTGCCACCGTTGTCAGAAACCAGGTCACTTTGCCCGGAAATGTGCTGTAATGAGTTCCTTGGCAGTGGCACTTACCCAGGATAAACTCTCAAGTTCCTTTCCTGTATGATAGATTCTGGGAGAGTCTGGTCATCCATCGTGTGAATGGTATTCCTTAGTGCCGTGTTGATACCGGGTCCAGATAACACGATTCCACATGTTCTTTACAAAAGGTACTGGGCTGATTCAGACATTATATGGTAAATGACTTGTAGTGAATTATGGTAGTAATGGTCAATTAATACCAGAGTTGGTTCAGAGAGATGACTATCATTGGGAAGGTAGAATTGCTAACCTAGTATTGTAATTGTAGTGTTGACCGGCGAAGATCGTGATCCAGTAATGTTACTAGAATGAATGTAATTTCCGAGTAATTACTTTCTTACAGCAAATCGCGAGACTGCAGAACCGACAGCAGAGGTTCTGCACAAAAAATAAAAGTCTGATGATGAAACAACGGTAGACATATCGGAGGTGAATCGGCAGTGTACAGTTAGCGATCCAATACCATTGTGATACCTCCCAAAACGAAATGTGGTCTGTGTTGGTCTGGTGCCGTATAGGCATTAAAGGCAAAACTATCAAGCCCTGATGAATCCATGTATCGGACAGTAGACCACTATGCTCACAGCTAGAGGAGTGGTTGAGTAGAGAGTGCATTACAGTTCTAATTGCGGGGAGATGAGGTCACATTACCAAGTCTGCTACCATGGCTAAATTGTTCACAGTTGATAACAACGCCATCACAGCCGTCTAGCCCTTGAACCCGTCAAGTCAGGCGGATAACAAAGGCTCAAGGGAAAAGCTGGAGGATTGGTGCCAAAAGCTACATGTGGGTGCCAGTTCTACACCTCCCCATCAAAAGCATGGAGTATAACCGGGTAGTAAAAGAATATGAGCAGATATTCAGCAAACACCCGTTAGACTTTGGGCAAATTAAAGGGGTAGAGGACACTATACCCACAGGTAACTATCAACCTATAAAAGAGAGGTATAGACCATTACCACCCACTCATTACCAAACCAGCAAAGACATGCTCAAAGAGATGAAAACTGCAGGGGTAATAAGAGACAGTTTTAGCCCCTTGGCAGTGCCTTTAGTGTTGGTTAGAAAGAAGGACGGGACCCTGAGAATGTGCATAGATTACCGGCAAATCAACTGCATCACACATAAGGACGCATACCTGTTACCTAGGATTGAGGAGTCATTAGCTGCATTAAAATCTGCTAACTATCCCTTGATCTGACTAGTGGGTACTTGTAAGTTCCTGTGGCTGAGGCAGACAAGGAGAAGAGAGCATTTACTCCGCCGATGGACCTCTGTGAGTTAAATTGTATGCCGTTTGGACTCTGCAACGCACCCGGTACCTTTCAACGCCTGATGGAGAGCTGTCTAGGACATAAGGACTTTGTCCTCCTGTACCTAGATGACGTCATAGTCTACTCCAAGACATATGAACAACATCTACAAGACCTGGCAGAAGTGTTTGAAGCCTTATCCGGATATGGCATGAAAATCAAGCCATCCAAGTGCCACCTTCTCAAGCCAAAGGTACAGTACCTGGGACACGTCGTAATTTCAGAGTGAGTAGCACCGGATCCTGATAAAGTCACTGTGATAAGGGATTGGCCAAGACCTACTAACGTGATAGAAGTTAGGCAATTCCTGGGTGTGGTAGGCTATTACCGAATATTTATCAGAGGATTCACGAAGCTAGCAGCTCCCCTGCAAGACATCCTGGTAGGACTGTCGAAAAGGTCTTCAACCCATAATCCTCCTTTCCAGTGAAGAGAGGGAAGACTCCTTCACCAAGCTGAAGTGTGCTCTGACAGGAGAAGAGATCCTGGCTTATCCAGATTACCATCAACCCTTCATTCACGGATGCCAGCAATGTGGGCCTGGGAGCAGTACTCTCACAGAAGCAAGGAGGCAAAGTGAAAGTTATTGCCTTTGCAAGCAGGAAACTCCGGCCTACGGAAAGAAACCCCGAAAATTACAGTTCCTTCAAGTTATAACTACTGGCAATAGTTTGGGCTGTAACTGAATGTTTCAAGCACTAACTGGCAGCTACAGAATTCGCCATCTACACGGATAACAACCTGTTGACCCACTTAAACTCAGCAAAATTAGATGCGTTGGAGCAGCAATGGATAGCTACAATTTTGTCATCGAATATGGGGCAGGCCGCAAGAACGGGAACACAGATGCCTTATCCCGGATACCACACCTGAAAGAAGTAGAAGAGGAACCGGAGAAGCTGAAAGAGATTGAGCTACCGGCCTTTCACCATTCTAAGGTAGAAAAGTATCAACCTGGCATCTACCAAGGACAACAGGAGGCGAATCTCAACCCATTAGCACACCATGGATGGGCTGACACCCAAGATAGTGATCCAGCTGTGAAGCTAGTGAAAGAACTGCTTACACAACAAGGTGCGTACCCTAATCAGAATGACCCGGCTGAGACCCAATACCTCTGGAAGGAGAGAAGCAAGTTGCTCCTGTATCAAGGGAAGCTCTGCAGAAGGCACACCAACCCTAAAACACATGAACTAGTTTGGCAGACAATCGTACCAAAGAGAGACGTCAAAATGGTCTTAGAAGCCTACAACAATGGTGCAGTTCATTTTGGATGGAAGAAGTTGGAAGTGCTCTTAAGAGAGAGATTCTACTGGGTTGGCATGAGGAAGTTAATTGAAGATTGGTGTAGAAAATGTGGCCCGTGCAAGATCAGAAGAAAAGATCAGCAGAGAGCCCCACTCCAGTCCATAGCAACCAAGCAACCACTTGAGTTAGTTGCATTAGACCACGCCAAGTTGTCACCAAGCTGGTCAGGCTATGTCTATGCCTTAACTATCGTGGACCATTACTCCTGCTTCTTAGTGGTGGTACCCGTCAAGGACCTAACAGCGAAGACGGCTGCAAGAGCATTTCAGACACGTTTCTGTAGACCTCATGGTTACCCGGAACAAGTCCTTGCAGATCAAGGTCCAGCTTTCGAATCAGAGATTTTCCAGGAATTCTGCAATATGTACGGCTGCAAGAAGATCCGCACGAGAGCTTATCATCCCCAAACCAATGGCTTATGCGAAAAGATGAACCATATTGTGATCGACCTGTTGAAAACATTACAGAGTCTGAGAGAAATAAATGGCCAGAGAAATTACCCGATTTGGTAGACATGTATAACCATATCCCGGTGAGTTCTACAAACTGCACCCCTACCTACCTTATGCGTACAAGACCCGGTAAGATGCCAATTGATTTGGCTATGGGAATTCTGAAGCCAGATGCAGAAGTTGAAGAATCCAGTTGGGATGCCCTACGTCAATAGCTCTATCGCCAAGTACAAGAGTGCATAGAGAAAAGTCTTCAGCAAGCTAGAGCGAGACAAGAGAGAACCTTTAAAGGGAACCAACCACCCCCAATGACCCCCCGGACTATTAATATGGCTCCCTACACCCAGCACATACATGTGCTGCAATGTTTTTTGCTAAAAAAACTGGTTTTTAAAAGTAAAGATAATGCTTTATAAAGTTTCAAACGAAGGGACGGTTGGGCATTACTTACATGTGGCTAAAGCCGATTTGCAGCTGCCACTCATTCTCCTCTCTCCCCTCACAGCCGTAACGGCCAGCCCTTTTTGCAGCGTCACAGCCTGGTGCACGGGCTCGCATGCCCGTGCACACGTCATCAGCTACAGCCGGGTAGCGAGCGCGCGCTCTGACTTCCACAGCCGAGCGCAGGAAGTCAGAGCGCGCGCTCGCTACCCGGCTGTAGCTGATGATGTGTGCACGGGCATGCGAGCCCGTGCACCAGGCTGTGACGCTGCAAAAAGGGCTGGCCGTTATGGCTGTGAGGGGAGAGAGGAGAATGAGTGGCAGCTGCAAATCGGCTTTAGCCACATGTAAGTAACGCCCAACCGTCCCTTCGTTTGAAACTTTATAAAGCATTATCTTTACTTTTAAAAACCAGTTTTTTTTAGCAAAAACATTGCAGCACATGTATGTGCTGGGTGTAGGGAGCCATATTAATAGTCCGGGAGGGTCATTGGGGGTGGTTGGTTCCCTTTAACCAACATGCTAAAGCAACTCCATTACAACCTGGTGAGCAAGTTCTCAAGAGAATGAGATGCACCAACACATTGGATAATCAGTGGGAAACCACCTCATATACAGTCTTACCATCCAATTTAGACAATGTTAAAATGTGTCTAATAAGCAAAGATGAAGGGAGAACATCAGCAGGTGTGTCAAGAGACCATCTTAAACCGTGTCCTGAAACCATGAAGACTCCATAAGTAACAGTACCCATACAGGTCCAACCTGTCAAAGAAGAAGATGAAGTTTTCCATACCGTTCTAGGAGATTTCCCCAAAACATGGCCAAATTACAACGGAGCAGTTGTAGTCCCAATGATTGCTTTCCCTCCAATGGTTGGAAGTAGAGCCTGAAGAGGAAGAACCAATTCCTGATCCCAGTGAGCTTGCCAGTCCTACAGTCAGATCTCCATCCGCAATAGTACCACACACTCCAAGTAGGTACATGTCCACCCACACCATCAGGATAAGTACACCCAGTACACCAGTATTATGCAGATCAGAGCGTAGCAGCAAGGGTCAGTTACCGGCAAGGTACAGAGAGTAAAATGTAAAATTAAATGTGAAATGTAAAAATGTTTATGTAAAGGTTTAATAGAAGGTAGAGTGTAAAGTGTATAGAAAGGGTGAGGATAGCCTGGTGTAGGTGGCAGCCACTGAGAGTAAGAACTTGGCCTCTTATGTGGTGACCCGAGGGCCTAGAGGTCTACTGCACTTGTAACCAGAGACACTCGTAAGTGTTATATTGTTTTGCAACGTTAATAAACCCCAGTACCTATAGAGACTATCCTGTATGAACTTCTTACATATTCTTGAACTTTTTCTTTATTTAATTAAGGACTAGTGATGGGCGAATCCTAAGTTACTCGTAATCGCTCGACTCTAGCGAGTCCGAGCCCGGGACTCGCTACTCGTTGCGAGTCTAGCGAGTCCAATGTTAATGAATGGGGAAGCGAGTAATAGCGAGTAGTGTGAGATTTACAAATCGCAGATGTGTCTCGGAAGCTTCAGCCTGAAGCAATCCTAGTTTTGCCATTTATTTGCATTGGACTCGTTTACTTTGCAACTGTAATCGCTGGGAAACTCGCACAGATAAGAGTCCTGTCTGCTCAATGTGCTGGCTGCCACAGCTCCAGGGTCCTAGAGCCCGCCTGCTGCCTGATGTAGCAGTGCTGAGATTGTTCTCAGTCTGCTCATTCCCTGTGCATAGACATCTATATCTATGCACAGGGATGAGCAGAGAGGACATCGCGTTTTGGACTGCGTCGGACGGAAGAGGATTTTTTTAATTAAAGATGGAGTCCTTAATGGCTTTTTTTTTATTTCTAATAAAAAATTTTCTCTGTGTTGTGTTTTTTTTAAAACAATTTAATAGAAATTCATGGCGGTCATGTCTAATATTGGCGTGACCGCCATAAATTTCGGGCTTAGGGCCAGCTGATAATACAAAGCTGGCCCTAACCTCTTTATTACCCAGCGTGCCACCGCCACCAGGGCCGCTGGAAGAGCGGGGTTCAGCGCCAGAGGATGGCGCTTCAATGAACGCGCCATCTTCTGGGGCAGCTGCGGGCTGCAATTTGCAGCGGGGGGTGCCCAGAAAGCTTGGACATCCCTGCGCTGCGGATTACAGCCCCCAGCTGCTTAGCTGTACCTGGCTAGAAATAGAAATTGCGCGGAGCCCCACGCATTTTTTTTTAATTATTTCATGAAATTCTGAGATTCTGACTCTGAGACTCTGAGATTCTGACTCTGACTCTGAGACTCTGAGATTCTGACTCTCTGAGATTCTGACTCTGACTCTCTGAGATTCTGACTCTGACTCTCTGAGATTCTGACTCTGATTCTGACTCTCTGAGATTCTGACTCTGACTCTGAGACTCTGACTCTGAGACTCTGACTCTGAGACTTTGACTCTGAGACTCTGAGACTCTGAGACTCTGAAATTCATGAAATAATAAAAAAAAAATGCGTGGGGCTCCGCACAATTTCTATGTCTAGCCAGGTACAGCTAAGCAGCTGGGGGCTGGAATCCGCAGCGCAGGGATGCCCAAGCTTTCTGGGCACCCCCCGCTGCAAATTGCAGCCCGCAGCCGCCACAGAAGATGGCGCGTTCATTGAAGCGCCATCCTTTGGCGCTGAACCCCGCTCTTCCAGCGGCCCTGGTGGCGGTGGCACGCTGGGTAATAAAGGGGTTAATACCAGCTTTGTTACACAAGCTGGTATTAAGCCCGAGATTCTAATCTCAGGCCATGTTTGACCCAGCCACTAAGAATCTCCAATAAAGGGTTAAAAAAACACAGAGAAAAATTTTTATTTGAAATAAAAAAAAGCCATTATGGACTCCATCTTTAATTAAAAAAATCCTCTTCCGTCCGACGTAGTCCAAAACGCGATGTCCTCTCTGCTACATCCCCTGTGCATAGATATAGATGTCTATGCACAGGGAATGAGCAGACTGAGAACAATCTCAGCTCTGCAACATCATGTCTGTGAGCAGGCGGGCTCTAGGACCCTGGAGCTGCACAGAGAAGACAGCTGGACTCGGCTCGCAAAGAAACAGCAGTTATTTGCGAGTTTCCCTGCTATCACTGGCACAGTAGCCGAGTCTAATGCAAACAATGGCAATCCTAGTTTTGTCAGCGTTTGCAATTGATTTGCATTGGACTCGTGCGAGTAAACGCTGGGAAACTCGCAGAGTACCGAGTCCTGCGAGTCCCTTACTACTCGCCGAGTAACGAGTCCTAGTGAGTAGATTCGCCCATCCCTATTAAGGACAATATTACCACGGACAGGTTGTGGTAAAACTCTTTGTATATATCTATCAGCCCGGAGGCAATTTACTAAACCCCCCGAAAGACTGCTATTTTGAACTTTTGGACTCTTTTGATATTTTTAAGAGATCTGTAAATATTAATTGTTATATTAACTGCTTGTTTTTCTACAGTCCCGGAGTACTGTCTTTAACTAAGGGGGAATGGAGTGCCACAGAAACAACACCATGGATTAACTCCCCACACAACACCTGACACTGCACTAGCACCTCTAGGCCAGAAGGGGGAGCTAAAGCAGCTCCCTTATATATTCTGGTTTGAGGAGGAGGAAGTAGTTAGTTGATAGTTGACAGTTGACAGTTTAGTGCAGGGAGTACTAGGAGGAGGACCTGTAAATGGGAGCTCCTGACAGGGACCACTGACTACTTTCAGGCCTGAAGCCAGGGTCTGAAGAGAGGAGTACAAGAAACAGAGGAACATATCTGGGAGACTGAGTTACATCATTACTCGCCCTAGAGGAGTGCAGAGACCGGATACCAGATTCGAATCTGTGACTGAAACATGCAGCACAGAAAACACCGGGATAGTGGAGGTTATATATCTACACCGTACGTCAGTGATGCAACACGGCGGGGTCAGAAGCACTCGGAAGGACTCAAGTTGCCTAGCAAAAGGGGGTACTTGTGAGGAGAGACAGGGCCAGCAGCTCAGCTAAAGCAGCAGCAGGGCCACACACAAGGCGCAGGAGTAGGAAGCTGAGGACCCGGGGAGGGTGGGAGCAACCCGGCCCCAGTACAGACTCCGTTGACAGTACTCTGCTACAAAATCTGCAGTAAAGCCTTGGAAAACTTCAAACTGTGAGTGTGTGTGATCCTTGTGCTCAAACCCTGTGTGCCCTCACAAACTACCATCATATCTACTACTACCCCTATCCTACAACATCCATAGCCTCAATAATAGACTATAACTATCATTGCCCCGGGGAACCAAGCTCTACCTGCAGAGAGCCGTTACATCTCCAGCTGCCAAACATCATCCCTGGAGGTTCTGCAGCAGCGGTGGTCCCCTCACTGACCACAACCTGTGGGTGGCGTTACGACAAACTCCCCTGTAAATATCCTCCCATTACTTGCGGAACCCGGGGCATAGCCCGGACCAAGACCGCCGTGATATCCCCAGCAGTACCCCGGTCCGGTACCGAGTACCCTGTCCCAGTGGGCTCCACAACTATATATATAAGTGTGGCGCCCCGGGGTCCAGTAATCACACTACAAGCTTGGAGGCAAGGCATCCACCAGGTGAAGCACACATATAACATATCCCAACCTGGACCTGTAGAAGGAGCTCTAACAGCTGAGGTCAGGTCAGTTGCTGACGTCAGTAGAGGTCCCCTAGATATGCAGGTGCAGGGGGTGGAGCTGGTCAGTTCCTGTCAGGAGAGCTGAGGTGACAGTTGAGCAGAGCAGAAGGAGGAGAGGAAAGTGATCTTGGGGACAGGAGCCATGTTAGGCCGGTCCAAGGAAACTGCCAGTGTGTGGAGCCCATAGCGAGGGCCTGAGGAGGAGAAAAGGAAGATCTGGGAGTGGTAGTAGTGCCAGCAAGCCCAGAATTAAGTATAGTACGGTCACCGGAGACCGAGATCGTAAGGGATTATACACCCAGCGCCCAAATCCGGAGAATGGATAGTTATACACTGCCCCATTCACTGTAAAGCTAAAGAGACACAGTCGCACTACATAGCCCAGGAGAGCTAAGTAGAAATACAGCCAAGAGAAGGGTTCATGCTGCTTGTCCTACAGCTAGTACAGAACAGAGAGGGTCACTGCATTGCTTTATGCAGCAGGGCCCAACGGAGACAATCTAAAAGGAAAGCCTCAGGACTTGCCTGGCGTGGAAAGCCCTCTCAGACTCGTCCATCAAAATCAGATGTAACTAGGAGAGTGTGTCCCTTTCCCCTATTTGTATTTTATTTTCTCCCTTTTTAATCGCGGTCCCTCCAGGTCCACAGAACCAGTCCACCACCGTGACATTACCCAGTAAGCAGAGAATAAGGACAGTATATATATATATATATACCCTTTCCATCAACTCCTTCATGTGACTTTACCTTGATGTCTACTTGAACATGGCCATGTCTTCTCAAAATCTCACATCCTGCGGTAATTACCGTATATACTCGTGTATAAGCCGACCTGTGTATAAGCCGACCCCCCTACTTTTGCCCCCAAAACCTGGGAAAACCTATTGACTCGTGTATAAGCCGAGGGTGGACCCCAGCACAGCTATACAGCCCCCAGCAGTGTGGTATACAGCAGCCTCCCCAGTGGTAGTATACAGCAGCAGCCCCAGTGGTATATACAGCAGCAGCCCCAGTGGTAGTATACAGCAGCTCCAGAGGTATTACAGCAGCCCCAGTGGTAGTATACAGCAGCAGCCCCAGTGGTATATACAGCAGCAGCCCCAGTGGTATATACAGCAGCAGCCCCAGTGGTAGTATACAGCAGCCCCAGTGGTGATATACAGCAGCCCCAGAGGTAGTATACAGCAGCCCCAGTGGTAGTATACAGCAGCCCCAGAGGTAGTGTACAGCAGCCCCGGAGGTAGTATACAGCAGCCCCAGTGGTAGTATACAGCAGCCCCAGCACTATATACAGCAGCCCTGGGGGTATACAGCAGCCCTGGGGGTATACAGCAGCCCCCAGGGGTAATACAGCAGCCCCCAGGGGGTATACAGCGGCCCCCAGGGTGGATACAGCGGCCTCCAGGGGGGATACAGCGGCCCCCAGGGGGGATACAGCGGCCCCCAGGGGGGATTACAGCAGCCCCCAGGGGGGATTACAGCAGCCCCCAGGGGGTATACAGCTGCCCCCAAATGCTGGCACTCGCCCCCCTTGTAAGGGCCCCCCCCCCGCTGCTTATCTTACCATCCCGGTCTTCTGCACAGCGCCGCTCCTCGGTGCTCCGTTCTCCATGCTCCGTCCTCGCTGCATCCGGGATCCCCGGCCGTAGCACGATGACGTCATATGCCTGTGATGTAGCCGGACGGGAGCATGAAGAACAGAGCACCGAGGAGCGGCGCTGTGCAGAAGACCGGGATGGTAAGATAAGCAGCGGGGGGGGGCCCTTACAAGGGGGGCGAGTGCCAGCATTTGGGGGCATATATGCACTGTTTCCCCCTGCCGTTGATTGACAGGGGGAAGCAGTGCATATATAATGAGCGGCCCCACGGGACGGGGCCGCTCATACAACAGCCTCCCCCCGCCTCCTCCAGCCTCCACAGCCCCCACCACCGTATTGACCCGTGTATAAGCCGAGGGGGAGACTTTTCAGCCCAAATTTTGGGCTGAAAAACTCGGCTTATACACGAGTATATACGGTACTCAACAAGTATGTTAAGTACATTTATACGCTTGTTTTCTTTATTGTTGCATATAAGTCTACGATTCATTCATTCTATCCGTAGTGTTGCTTATTATACTCTAACATGGTAATAATAATAATAATAATTTTTATTTATATGACACCAACATATTCCACAGCACTTCACAATACAAGGTGGTATGATGGTATGATCTGCACTTGCACCTTAGGCTCAGTAGTATATTTTCTACTATTATATACGTGCATTTTTCTACGTATATTGCTTGGATATGCCTATCTTTTTTACATTTTGTGTATAGTGCATGTTTTATGCCCATTTTTATAAAAAATAAAATAAAATGTAATTGTTTTTGTACACAAATCATTGACTACATGGTCAGATTTTCTTCTATTTTGGTCTATTGATAGTAGAATTAGCAGTCTGTTAGGGTGCCTTCACACTGCGGTCAGGGCCGGTCTGGGGCTGTGAGGGTTGACAGCCCCAGACTGGATTTTGGCCCCATAGTATCCTATCGGGCCGGATGGAGCCGGATGGCAGCTTTAATTTCAGTTGAAAAAAAATACAAGTGCAAAATGTGAATACCGTCTTTCCCCGATAGTAAGACACCCCCGAAAGTAAGACAGGGTAGGGAGAACGGGGGGGTCTGCTAATATAAGGCCCCCCCGAAAGTAAGACCACCTGGGGGGGGGGGGCGCTGGGGAATATAAGGCCGCCGCCGCCTCCTGGTACCTGTCCCCCGGTGTGTCCAGGCTCCCCCGGTGTGTCCAGGCTCCCCCGGTGTGTCCAGGCTCCCCCGGTGTGTCCAGGCTCCCCCGCTGTGTCCTGCAAGTGCAGCCGCGCTGGAGCAGATGGGGTTAATCACAGCCTAACTTGCTGTGTCCCCCTGCTCATCTCCGCCCAGCCTGACGTCACTGCAGCCCGGCTCGAGCTCTGATTGGCTCCCAGGAACCAGCGGGCGCGGCCAGATGACGTTATGAGCTCTGATTGGCTCGTCATCTGGCCGCGCCCGCTGGTTCCTGGGAGCCAATCAGAGCTCGAGCCGGGCTGCAGTGACATCAGGCTGGGCGGAGATGAGCAGGGGGACACAGGAAGTTAGGCTGTGATTAACCCCATCTGCTCCAGCGCGGCTGCACTTGCAGGACACACCGGGGGAGTCTGGACACACCGGGGGAGCCTGGACACACCGGGGGAGCCTGGACACAGCGGAGGAGCCTGGACACACCGGAGGACAGCGGGGAGCCGGTAAGAAGCAGTGTGTGTGTGTGTATGTGTGTGTGTAAGTGTGTGTGTGTGTGTGTATGTGTGTGTTTGTGTATATGTGTGTGTATATGTGTGTGTATATGTGTGTGTATGTGTGTGTGTATGTGTGTTTGTATGTGTATGGGTGGGTGGCTGTGTGTGGATGGGAGGCTGCAGTGGCTGGGGCTGCCAATATAAGACCCCCCCCCGAAAGTAAGACAGGGGGCCACTTTTGGCCCCCAATAAAATGTAAGACAGGGTCTTACTTTCGGGGAAACACGGTATTAGCACATTAGAGTGTCATCTTAATAACATAATACTATTTTTATTGTATCCCAAAGAGGTTATTGCTCCACTTATAAAGCACATAAAGTAAATTGCTATAATACATTGTCATAATTTGTGTTGATTAACATAATTTATGAATTAACATCCATAAGTATAGTATTTGTTGCACTTTAAAGGGAACCTGTCACCTGGATCTAAGCCACTACACTATCACTACCTGTCCCTACACCTTCCTAGCTGCTCCCTATCTATCCCTCTCTTAAACTTTTTTTTGGTCTAATAAATTTAAAGATTATTATACACACTAACATGTGTGAACTACGGTATATTATAGACCAAATATGCATTCAGAATACTGCAGACTGCAACTGAAGTCGCTCAG
This sequence comes from Allobates femoralis, assembly GCA_033576535.1. Lineage (NCBI taxonomy): Eukaryota > Metazoa > Chordata > Amphibia > Anura > Aromobatidae > Allobates > Allobates femoralis. The sequence continues at coordinate 97,562,181 of JARQOC010000006.1, forward strand.
CATTTCATTGTGATGTCTATAAGGCTGCCTTCACACCATATTTTTTGGCATTCTGTTCTGTCCATTTTGAAAAAGACAGAACAAGATCCGTTTTAGCCTCCCATGTAGCTTTATGGTGACGAATTGACCATAAATGACTATCCGATTCTGCCAATTCAGTCACGCATATGTTCCTGTCCTGTTTTTTCCTGACCTCGAATGGAGACTACCGTTTTTGTGCTCTGGGGAAAAAACCAGGCCGAACCGGACAGAAACGAATCTGGGGCAATCTAGCGCACATAGCATGGGAGTCTATGGGCGCCGAATCCGGGAAAAAAACAGAATAGTGTCCCGGATCCGGTTTTAGTATACTGAACATGCTCAGTACGCATTCACTGCTCTGTTCCCGTGTGAAGTAATTTCACTTTAGCAGTGTATATACATACACTCGGACAACACTCGCAAGCCACACTGACCAAAAGTCAGATGACAATCGTCCAACTCTTGGATCCGTGAATCGGACAGTTTTTCCACTTGGATGTGTGTCCATACCCTTAAGGAAACTCTCTATCCTTGGTAACATTAACCCCTGAAAGACTTAAGATGTATCGTGTGTATGTATATATATATATATATAACATGAAAAAAATCCTTGCAGCACACAGCTACTACCAATGATGTACAAATGCTACAAGCTATATGTGTTTGAGGAAAAAGTTTAAAAACTTACGTTTTTCTTGTTATTTATTATATGGAGTTGCAGGCTCCTTTGCTGCAATGTGCACCCTCATTAACCTACAGGTGATCGAGGGTATAGATGGTGTCTGCCCACTGAAAAGTGGGGGGTGGACAAGGAGAATAGGGATATTAGAGTAGGACTCATCATGCCTGAAGTCACTTTCTCGCAGTTGATGAGCAAGCAGACATTGGCCAATGTATGTACCAAGAACTTCAGAAATAAAAAATTAGAATTTTTGAGTTTTTTGAAAAAAACGTAAGTTTTTAAACTTTTTCCTCAAACACATATAGCTTGTAGCATTTGTACATCATTGGTAGTAGCTGTGTGCTGCAAGGATTTTTTTCATGTTATTTGACTCTGCATCTTTGCTTGCACCAGTTCACACTAGTCTGTTGAGTGCTGTGCAGTTTTTTCTTGTTATTTATTATATTGAGTTGCAGGCTCCTTTGCTGCAATGTGCACCCTCATTAACCTACAGGTGATCGCGGGTATAGATGGTGTCTGCCCACTGAAAAGTGGGGGGTGGACAAGGAGAATAGGGATATTAGAGTAGGACTCATCATGCCTGAAGTCACTTTGTCGCAGTTGATGAGCAAGCAGACATTGGCCAATGTATGTACCAAGAACTTCAGAAATAAAAAATTAGAATTTTTGAGTTTTTTGAAAAAAACGTAAGTTTTTAAACTTTTTCCTCAAACACATATAGCTTGTAGCATTTGTACATCATTGGTAGTAGCTGTGTGCTGCAAGGATTTTTTTCATGTTATTTGACTCTGCATCTTTGCTTGCACCAGTTCACACTAGTCTGTTGAGTGCTGTGCAGTTTTTTCTTGTTATTTATTATATGGAGTTGCAGGCTCCTTTGCTGCAATGTGCACCCTCATTAACCTACAGGTGATCGAGGGTATAGATGGTGTCTGCCCACTGAAAAGTGGGGGGTGGACAAGGAGAATAGGGATATTAGAGTAGGACTCATCATGCCTGAAGTCACTTTGTCGCAGTTGATGAGCAAGCAGACATTGGCCAATGTATGTACCAAGAACTTCAGAAATAAAAAATTAGAATTTTTGAGTTTTTTGAAAAAAACGTAAGTTTTTAAACTTTTTCCTCAAACACATATAGCTTGTAGCATTTGTACATCATTGGTAGTAGCTGTGTGCTGCAAGGATTTTTTTCATGTTATTTGACTCTGCATCTTTGCTTGCACCAGTTCACACTAGTCTGTTGAGTGCTGTGCAGTTTTTTCTTGTTATTTATTATATGGAGTTGCAGGCTCCTTTGCTGCAATGTGCACCCTCATTAACCTACAGGTGATCGAGGGTATAGATGGTGTCTGCCCACTGAAAAGTGGGGGGTGGACAAGGAGAATAGGGATATTAGAGTAGGACTCATCATGCCTGAAGTCACTTTGTCGCAGTTGATGAGCAAGCAGACATTGGCCAATGTATGTACCAAGAACTTCAGAAATAAAAAATTAGAATTTTTGAGTTTTTTGAAAAAAACGTAAGTTTTTAAACTTTTTCCTCAAACACATATAGCTTGTAGCATTTGTACATCATTGGTAGTAGCTGTGTGCTGCAAGGATTTTTTTCATGTTATTTGACTCTGCATCTTTGCTTGCCCCAGTTCACACTAGTCTGTTGAGTGCTGTGCAGTTTTTTCTTGGTATATATATATATATATATATATATATATATATATATAAAAAGCTGAATGTGTGTATGTGTATGTGTGTGTATGTCCGGGATTGGCATCTACACTGTCGCAACTACAGCCACAAAATTTTACACAGTCACACGTCTGGATCTCGAGAGCGTCATAGGCTATGTTGTGAGGCGAAATTTTAACCCCGCGCGTTCCAATTCACCAAACAATTTTGGCCCAATCTACATAATGGAGAGAAAGTGACAGTTACCAGTTGACAGTTGTGAATGAGAGGGGCTTAATGACAGCGCCAAATACTAATAGCATATACCAGCATATAGTCACTAAGGTGGGGCCCTGACAAGGAATATTCACCACGCACGGGGACATGTATGCACACCACATGCACACAAAGAGTAACAGCTAAGGTGCAGCCCCAAAACTGGATACTCACCACGCACCCGAACACAAACACACACACCACAAAGAGACACACACAACACAGAGACACAAACCACACAGGTACCCCCCTCACAGCGACACACACATATACAAACCCTATAGGGTCACATGCACTCACCCCACAGGGACACACACACCACAGGGACATACACACATACACACCCCACAGGGACACAGAGACACACACACACACCCCACAGGTACGCACAGGCCCCATAGGGATGGACACACACCACAGAGACACCCCTCCCCCCACAAGGATACACACCACAGGGACACCCCTCCCTCAAAAAGGACACACACCACAGGGACCACCCTACAGGGACACACACACACCACTTGGACACACACACCCCAGAGACACACACACCACACAGACAGACACAGATGTGCAGAAATCACCTCACACAACTCGCCTCATACCTCTGGTATAGGGATGGGCGAATCTACTCGCTAGGACTCGTTACTCGGCGAGTAGTAAGGGACTCGCAGGACTCGGTAGTCTGCGAGTTTCCCAGTGATTACTCGCGAGTCTAATGCAAATCAATATCAATCCTAGTTTTGTCAGAAACGCTGACAAAACTACGATTGCCATTGTTTGCATTAGACTCGCGAGTAATCACTGGCTACTGTGCCAGTGATAGCAGGGAAACTCGCAGATAACTGCTGTTTCTTTGCGAGCCGAGTCCAGCTGTCTTCTCTGTGCAGCTCCAGGGTCCTAGAGCCCGCCTGCTGCCTGATGTAGCAGTGCTGAGATTGTTCTCAGTCTGCTCATTCCCTGTGTACAGACATGAATGTCTGTGCACAGAGATGATGTAGCAGTGCTGAGATTGTTCTCAGTCTGCTCATTCCCTGTGTACAGACATGAATGTCTGTGCACAGAGATGATGTAGCAGTGCTGAGATTGTTCTCAGTCTGCTCATTCCCTGTGTACAGACATGAATGTCTGTGCACAGAGATGATGTAGCAGTGCTGAGATTGTTCTCAGTCTGCTCATTCCCTGTGTACAGACATGAATGTCCGTGCACAGAGATGATGTAGCAGTGCTGAGATTGTTCTCAGTCTGCTCATTCTCTGTGTACAGACATGAATGTCCGTGCACAGAGATGATGTAGCAGAGCTGAGATTGTTCTCAGTCTGCTCATTCCCTGTGTACAGACATGAATGTCCGTGCACAGAGATGATGTAGCAGAGCTGAGATTGTTCTCAGTCTGCTCATTCCCTGTGTACAGACATGAATGTCCGTGCACAGAGATGATGTAGCAGAGCTGAGATTGTTCTCAGTCTGCTCATTCCCTGTGTACAGACATGAATGTCTGTGCACAGAGATGATGTAGCAGAGCTGAGATTGTTCTCAGTCTGCTTATTCCCTGTGCATAGACATCTATATTTATGCACAGGGGATGTAGCAGAGAGGACATCGCGTTTTGGACTGCGTCGGACGGAAGAGGATTTTTTTAATTAAAGATGGAGTCCCTAATGGCTTTTTTTTTTATTTCTAATAAAAAATTTTCCTTGTGTTGTGTTTTTTTTAAAACAATTTAATAGAAATTCATGGTGGTCATGTCTAATATTGGCGTGACCGCCATAAATTTCGGGCTTAGGGCCAGCTGATAATACAAAGCTGGCCCTAACCTCTTTATTACCCAGCGTGCCACCGCTACCAGGGCCGCTGGAAGAGCGGGGTTCAGCGCCAGAGGATGGCGCTTCAATGAACGCGCCATCTTCTGGGGCGGCTGCGGGCTGCAATTTGCAGCGGGGGGTGCCCAGAAAGCTTGGGCATCCATGCGCTGCGGATTCCAGCCCCCAGCTGCTTAGCTGTACCTGGCTAGACATAGAAATTGCGCGGAGCCCCACGCATTTTTTTTTAATTATTTCATGAATTTCAGAGTCAGAGTCTCAGAGTCAGAGTCTCAGAGTCAGAATCTCAGAATTTCATGAAATAATTAAAAAAAAATGCGTGGGGCTCCGCGCAATTTCTATGTCTAGCCAGGTACAGCTAAGCAGCTGGGGGCTGGAATCCGCAGCGCAGGGATGCCCAAGCTTTCTGGGCAACCCCTGCTGCAAATTGCAGCCCGCAGCCGCCCCAGAAGATGGCGCGTTCATTGAAGCGCCATCCTCTGGCGCTGAACCCCGCTCTTCCAGCGGCCCTGGTGGCGGTGGCACGCTGGGTAATAAAGAGGTTAGGGCCAGCTTTGTATTATCAGCTGGCCCTAAGCCCGAAATTTATGGCGGTCACGCCAATATTAGACATGACCGCCATGAATTTCTATTAAATTGTTTTAAAAAAAACACAACACAAGGAAAATTTTTTATTAGAAATAAAAAAAAAAGCCATTAGGGACTCCATCTTTAATTAAAAAAATCCTCTTCCGTCCGACGCAGTCCAAAACGTGATGTCCTCTCTGCTACATCCCTTGTGCATAAATATAGATGTCTATGCACAGGGAATAAGCAGACTGAGAACAATCTCAGCTCTGCTACATCATCTCTGTGCACAGACATTCATGTCTGTTCACAGGGAATGAGCAGACTGAGAACAATCTCAGCTCTGCTACATCATCTCTGTGCACAGACATTCATGTCTGTACACAGGGAATGAGCAGACTGAGAACAATCTCAGCTCTGCTACATCAGGCAGCAGGCGGGCTCTAGGACCCTGGAGCTGGGGCAGCCAGAACACAGAGAAGACAGGATCTTATCTGTGCGAGTCAGCGATTACTTACAAAGTAAACGAGCAATGCAAATAAATGACACAACTAGGATTGCTTCAGGCTGAAGCTTCCGACACACATCTGCGATTTGTAAATCTCACACTACTCGCTATTACTCGCTTCCCCATTCATTAACATTGGACTCGCTAGACTCGCAACGAGTAGCGAGTCCTGGGCTCGGACTCGCTAGAGTCAAGCGATTCCGAGTAATTTAGGATTCGCCCATCACTACTCTGGTATCTTTAATTTCCAAAAATAAACATCTGATTAAAAACAGCCAATGTGCAACACACGTGCCATATAGGGAATTAAGGCAGACGTCTGTCACATGAGCTGTCTATTATGTGTATGTGTGAGGTAAGATATACTGCCCGGCCAGGGGGAGGGTTTACTGTTGGCTAGAGATTTATTAGGCTGCCTATAGCAACCAATCACAGCTCAGCTTCTATTTTCCTACAGGTCATTAACATGAAATATTCAACTTCTATTTTGTTATAGCTAACTGCAGTTATTTATTATCCGGGCGTAGCCTGGTACTACAGCCAGTATATATATATATATATATATATATATATATATATATATATATATATATATATGTATGCAGCAAGTGATTAGTTCAAGTCTCCTGAGGGAACTAATAATGCAGCGAAAAGTTGAAAAAGTTTTAGAAATGTGAAAGGAGAATAAAGAATTACAATTACCCCTTTTTACCACGTTGAGAATTAAGAAATGAAAAAACAAAAAAATACACATACAGTGATACCTCGGTTTTCGTCGACTTCTGATATCACAGGTTTCGGTTTTTGTTGTTTTTTTAATGAAAATTGTGTCTCGGTTTTTGTCGATTGCCTTGGTTTTCGTCGATCTCGGTCTGTACATCGATACTAATTTAGCTATAAAAATGAGATTCCCCTTCCGAAAAATTAAAAGTACACCCCTCTCTCCCCTCCTCGGCATCTCCCACACACCAAAAATAGCTTTTTTAAAAAAAACAAAAACAAAACACACAATGTTTATTTTTTTCTTTAAATTAGTGTTTCATGTTCCTTTACAATGATTTCTGAGTGACTCTAGCTTTAACCGCTATCTTTATTCACTATGAAATATTTTTTGTTGTTGGTCTTTTTCAGTGTCTCGAACCAATTAATTTATTTAACATTGATTCCTATGGAAATCGTTGCCTCGGTTCTCGTCGATTTCGGTTTTCGTCGATAGTTTTCGGACGGATTATCAACGAAAAACGAGGTATCACAGTATTTGATATCGCTGCCAATCCATCATATCTACTTATATAATCCGCAGTTGGGATTTCGGGCGTTGTAGCCGAATCCCAACATGCTTTGCGCGGGACTGCGAGTGATGACGCGCAGCGTCATCACGAGCCGCAGACCCGCACTACTCTAAAAAAAAAAAAAATCCTCACCTCTACCCGAGCCCGCGCTGTCTCCCGCCGTCTCCCGCCGTCTTCTGCCGTGTTCCGCTAGGCTCCCGGTGGCTGTGCAGGCTCCCGGTGCCTGCAGTGATCTTCTATCTACTGAGAGTGAAGGACCTGTGGTGATGTCAGAGTCACGTGACACCAGCTTACTCCAGGCAAATCGCGGGTCACGTGACTCTGACATCACCACAGGTCCTTCACTCTCAGTAGATAGAAGATCACTGCAGGCACCGGGAGCCTGCACAGCCACCGGGAGCCTAGCGGAACACGGCAGAAGACGGCGGAACACCGCAGAAGACGGCGGGGGCTCGGGGTGAGGTGAGCATAATCTTTTTTTATTTTTTTTAACCCTGCCTTGCACGAGCGCACCACAGACACCTGTATACTCCACCACCACACACGCCTGTACACTCTGCCACCACCACAGACGCCTGTATACTCCACCACCACACACGCCTGTATACTCTGCCACCACACACGCCTGTACACTCTGCCACCACCACAGACGCCTGTATACTCCACCACCACACACGCCTGTATACTCTGCCACCACACACGCCTGTACACTCTGCCACCACCACACACGCCTGTACACTCTGCCACCACCACACACGCCTGTACACTCTGCCACCACCACACACGCCTGTACACTCTGCCACCACACACGCCTGTACACTCTGCCACCACACACGCCTGTACACTCTGCCACCACACACGCCTGTACACTCTGCCGCCACCACCACACACACCTGTACACTCTGCCGCCACCACCACACACGCCTGTACACTCTGCCGCCACCACCACACACGCCTGTACACTCTGCCGCCACCACCACACACGCCTGTACACTCTGCCGCCACCACCACACACGCCTGTACACTCTGCCGCCACCACCACACACGCCTGTACACTCTGCCGCCACACCACCACACACGCCTGTACACTCTGCCACCACCACACACGCCTGTACACTCTGCCACCACCACACACGCCTGTACACTCTGCCACCACCACAGACGCCTGTATACTCTGCCGCCACCACCACACCTGCCTGTATACTCTGCTACCCACAGAGCCCCCTGTATACTCTGCTACCCACTGGCCCGCCTGTATACACACAATTCATTTCACCCTGCTCCCGATGCAATTGCATCGGGCCTTTTTACTAGTTATAAAATAAATGAATCCAATTGGGAAACAGCGTAATGAGGGAAAAAAAATCAAAACACTAGAATTGCAGCTTTTAAACTACTGCAACAAAAGACAAAAATGCAACAACTCAAAACATTCGCTAATTTAATAACCATTAAAATTGTTGATACATGTTTTGGTTTTTGTAACTTTCTACTTCCAACACTCATATCCATGGGGCTTTTGAAGACCAGCATCCACTTAAATAGGCGGAAAATGAAATATGTTGCTACCGTGACTGCTTTCAACATATTTTCCTTCCCTCTCCAAATAATAGGGATTAATGAGCCTTCATTTTAGGATTACAAACACATTTTCATAGTCTCCACTCAATGTACAGACAGAGAGATAGCATCACTAGCGATAAGTCTGGTTAGTAATGAAAACATGTAAAACCTATATGTCTGATCTTGGGGTGGTTGGAATGCTGGCTTCACTGTTTGACACGCATTACACAACATGGAGGACAAGACAACATAAATATATGCTTGCCATGTTTTGGATGGCTGGGTGGTTTAGTAATGCACTTTTATGGAAACAACACTTTTATGGAAAATTTTAAATTGATCACAAACAAAGATAACTGCTGGTCACCCCGGACAGCTCCGGACCGGAGCACGCCGCAATGTGAACCCAGCCTTACTCTGCGAGTTTCATTGCAATTACTCGCACAGTAACGAGTCCAATGAAAATCAGTTGTAAATTCTATTCCTCTACTTCTTTGAACCGGCTTGTACCTGATTGACCCGGTCAGGTTCAATCAGGTTAACTTTAAAATGACTGTCTATGGGACCGGATTGAACCGGACCGGTTCAATCCGTTTTTTTTTAACTATTCTTTAAAAGGCCGCGGCTTTTTGCTGCTGGCTTTTAAAGAATAAAATGGGGAATTGCAGGTTTTTCCTCTGCTGCCAGACCCCTTTATGGGGTCCAGCAGCAGAGGAATCGCTGCAATACTCGCTTCCCCAATTTAGTAATTTAGTATTCGCCCATCCCTACTTGTGTGTAACAGAAATATCTCCTCCTGGATTGTGAGATGGAAAAGAAATATATATGTATAGATAGATTATCAAAAGACAAATCTCCACAATTCAAAAATGTAACCCCTTCACCACGGGATATTTTCCGTTTTTTTGTTTTCGACTTTTCCTCCGTTTCTTACAAAAACTATGTTGTTTTTATTTTTTCGTCAATATACCATAAGAGGGCTTGTTTTTTTTATGGGGTAAATGAGTGGAGCTTTTGAATGACTTCATTCACTTTACCACATAGTTTACTACAAAATGGGAATATAATTCCAAGTGCGTTGAAATTGCAAAAAAGTGCATCTTTCAAGTTTTTTTTTATTTTCTTATTTACCATGTCAGCTGTATAATAAAACTTATCTAGAAACATGATTCTCTGTGTCAGCATGAATAAGTAGATACAAAACATGTATAGCATTCGTTTCTGGTGAAAAAACGCTGTTAGAGGCAGCTGCAATTGTCTGATCCCTTGTGCCATATAGATTTTGTATTTGCAGCTCCCAGCCAATATTCACAAGAGGATTGTAGTGATAGATACATTGGTCACCATCTGACCCTTGACTGTCATGACATCCAATCAGTGCCACACAATCACATCACGGGTGCGCCGATTGGAGTGAGGAATGACACGTACCCCTGCCAATGCGAGGTAAATACCACTGTCAAAGATTGACAATGGAATTTAACAGGTTATTAGCATCAGGTAAATCTCCAATCCACCTGCGGCTGTTAAGGTACCGTTACATGGGGAAACATCTCCGGCAACATCGCCGGTAACTCATGGGAGCGCGCACATTTTTGACCGCTAGCCAAGATCGCTGTGCTGCTGTTACTCCGGGAGACATTGCCGGCAATGCAGCAGCGATGTTGAAAGCAATTATCGCTGCCAGGGTTAAATTCAACCCTGGCAGTGATCGTTAACATTGCACTCAATGGGGGAAGTGGCTTTCAACATCGCAGTTGTAGTGTCACACTGGGCTATTCTGCCAGATCACCTGAGCAACATCGCCTGGTTTCAGGACATTGTTTTGAAACCAGGCGATGTTGCTCAAGAAACTAATGCCGTTGATATCATCCTATTACTCGGCATGTTGCTGCAACTTCGCCACACCCCTGAGTTGCCGGCGATGTTGCTGGAGATGTTTCCCCGTGTGACGGTACCTTTAGAGGCACATGATGACTTATTAAATTAGCCATCATGTTCCGCATGCAAGCCTGAATCAAAGCAGAGACATGACTTTTCACTTACATATACATTTGGTCCATATATATATATATTTGGACAGAGACAAAATGGTTCTAATTTTTGTTCTGTACATTACCACAATGAATTTAAAAAAAAAACACAATTCACATGCAATTTAAATTCAGACTTTCAGCTTTAATTCAGTAGGTTGAACAAAATAATTCAATAAAAATGTATGGAACTAAAGCTTTTTTTAAATTCAATCCCTTAATTTCAGGGGCTAAAAAGTAATTGGACAAATGATATAATTGTAAATAAAATGTTAATTTCTAATACTTGGTTGAAAACCCTTTATTGGCAATGACTAGGGATGAGTGAACCCGAACAGTAAAGTTTTGGACCTGTACCGAACACTATGTGTTCTGCACTTCTGCTTCCCATACCGCTCATTAACTTCCGGCAGAACTCACTGCTCTCAGTTGTATTCGGCTTTGTCTGGAAGTGTTTGCGCTGTGACGTCAGGGTTCATGGACCGAGCAAATAAAGATGGAGGCTCTAAATGTTTTTTTTGTTTCATTTCTAATACAAAGGTTTCTCTGTGTTGTTTTTTTTAATCTTTACTAGAAGTTCATGGTGGACATGTCTAATATTTGCATGACATCATGAATTTCGGGCCTAGGACCAGCTGATAATACAAATCTGGCTCTAACACCTTTATTACCCTGCAAGTCACCTGGCAGCAGGCCCGCTGGAAGAGTTGGATACAGCGGCAGAAGATGGCACTTTTATGAACACGCCATTTTCTGTGGTGGCTGCGGACTGCTATTTGAAGCAGGGGGGCAGAAATCTTGGGCCATGCTGCACTGCGGATTCCAGCCCCAGCTGTCTATTTGTACCTGGGTAGACACAAAAATAGGGAGAAGCCCACGTCATTTTTTTTTTTTAATATTTCATAAAATTCATGAAATAATTAAAAAAGAGCTTCCCTATATTTTTGCTTTCTGCCAGGTACAAATAGGCAGCTGGGGGTTGAGGGCAGCCCGTACTTGCCTGCTGTACCTTGCTGGCATACAAAAATATGATGAAGCCCACATCAAATTTTCTTTTACTAGTTCATTAAAAAATAAAATAAAAAAAACACAAACACATTTAGGGACTGCATCATTATTAACCCCTCGTCCCTCATCTCTGTGCTGAACACTCTCGGCTCTGCTTCATTAGAGACCAAGGAAACAAACAAAGCTTCTATCCCCTTGGTCCCTGAAGGAGAGCCCGGAGCACTGCAGCATTGTAAGGGAGGGGGGTAACTCAGGTTCATGGCAAAAACCATTCATAGTTTTTGGTGCAATTTAGGCCTGAAACTGCATGCATTGTGTCAAGGTGTTCATCTGTTTCTCCTGGGGCAAAAAAGCACAAAAAACAGAATGTTTTTCCCGCAGTTTTTGCCAAGGATTTCATGCTTTTTGGTGCAAATTTCATGCTTTTTAGTGCAATCTTCTGACAACTCAGTGTGTAAGTGTAGTAAGGAGCGTGATTTGCAGAATTGTGATCAGGGAGACACTGGGGTCACCCGAGGACAGCTCAGGTGGCATGACCGGAGCTGTCCTCCGGTGACCTGAGTTACCTCCCATTATGTTGCCTCAGCTCTCTGGGCTCTCCTTCAGGGACCAAGGGGATAGAAGCTTTGTTCATCCCCTTGGTATCTGATGAAGCAGAGTCAAAAGTGTTCAGCACAGAGAAGAGAGTCGAGGGGTTAATAAAGATGCAGTCCCTGAATGAGTTTGTGTTTTTATTACTATTATTTTTATTTTTTAATGAATTATTAAATTAATTTGACGTGGGCTCACCATATTTTTACATGCCAACCAGGTACAGCAGGCAGGTACACTGCCCCAACCCCCAGCTGCTTATTTGTACCTGGCAGGAAACAAAAATATCCGGAATCCATTTTTTAAATTATTTTGTGAATTTCATGAAATAATTAACAAAAATGACTTGAGCTTCACCTTATTTTTGTGTCCAACCAGGTACAACTAGGCAGCTGGGGGCTGGAAACCAAAGCTCTAGGCGGCCCAAGCTTTCTGGTCCCCCTCACTGCGAATTGCAGTCCACAGCCGCCCCAGAAAATGGCATATTCATAGAAGCACCATCTTATGGCACTGTATTCGACTCTTCCAGCGGCCCTGGTGCCGGATGGCTCACTGAGTAATAATAGGGTTAGGGTCAGCTTTGTATTATCAGCAGGCCCAATCCTGAAATTCATGATGTCACACCAATATTAGACATGTCCACTATGAATTTCCAGTAAAGATTAAAAAAAAACACAACACAGAGAAAAATATTTTTATTAGAAATTAAACAAAAAAAATTTAGAGACTCCATCTTTATTACGAAAAAAATCCTCCGTCTGACGTAGTCCACAGGGATAGCAATGTCAGCTCTGCTACATTGCTCTGTATAGACAAATGTCTATAGAGAGCGAGAAGCAGGCTGATTCTGACAGTGACAGACAGAGTTCACCCGAGTTCATGACTCGGGCTTTGAACTCAGGTGTACCCTGATGTCACCGTGCAAACACTGCTGATGCAGGCCAAAAATTGCCAAACAGTGGAGGGAATAACCCTGGAAGTTAATGAGCGGCCCCGGAAGTAGATGCAGTCGGGAGACAGTTGGGCAGGAGGACATGTCACAAGACCCCTAAGTATAATCATAATGTTTATTATTAATTTTATGCTTTATTTTACAACCCCCCCTTGCCCCGCCCCATCCCATATGTGTTAAGCCCAAGCTAGGGGTTCAAACGCAAGCTTGTCATCTCAGGCGCTGAGCTCGAACTTTACAAAAAACTCGGGTGAACCCACCGATCCTGACCATCGGGGGTTTGCCCTTCACTAGCAATGACTGCCTGAATTCTTAAACTCATGGACATCACTAGATGTTGTTTTTCCTCCTTTTTAATGCTGTCAGGTCTTTACTGCAGCTGTTTTCCCTTGCTGTTTGTTTGTGGGCCTTTCTGCTTGAAGTTTAGTCTTTAATAGAGATGAGCCACCACCCCAATGTTCGAATTTGATTTGTCCAATTTGCTGTGTGTTCGTCAAATGTTCATTGAATGTTCATCGAACACCGTCGAAAATGTCGAACACCATTGAAAATTAATGTAAAATATGTTTTAACGTTAGTATCGGGTGGGGGGAGCAAAAGACACAGGCGGGGAAGCCGGGGTTGAGAAGAGGACTTCACCGCCAGCTTTTCTGCTCTGTGCTACGCTCCCCGCACCCTGATGCCCCCTCCCCACTCCCTGGATCTGCTACCCCCGCCCAGTCCTAACTTAGGATCAGGCGGGGAGGTGGCGGGGGGACCGTTAAAGGAGCATCAGGGAGCAGGGAGCGCAGAACAGAGCAGGTAAGCCAGCGGTGAAGTCTCACCGCTGGCTTTCCCGCTGGTTATTTCAAATGATCAGCTGATGCAGATCAGCTGTTTATTTGAAGAAGCCGCGTTGTGCTGTCAAGGAAAGGTTCATGTGAGATCATGCAGCATTAACTCACTTGAACTTTCCCATGCTGGGTGCTGCACAGCTCACTACATCTCTGGTAGAGAGGCAATCTCTGGGTTGCTTTGGTTTTATGTTTTGGGTCATTGTCAATCTGTATTTTGAAATGCCATACAATCAGTTGATCTGCATTTGAGCACACAGTATTGGGCCTGTGACATGCTAAAATATTGTTAACGATATTGTTGGTATGTCACGGCTTTTGGGGCGGTGCAGCGACGTTGTTATGATGACATAACAACGTTGTTGCGTGTGACACCTAGATATGACCAATGATAAGTCGTTGATCGTAGATTTATGAACATGTTCAAAAACCTGTCGTCCGTTCAACCTGCTGCATCGGTATGTGTGACACCTTGATAACAATGTCATTTACGACTTTCGTCTATTCAGAACTTAAGGACGTAGGCAACTAAATGACCACAAGTATCGTTCGCTTGTCACGGAATCGTTGCTGCGTCGTTCTCGATATCAGTGCGTGTGACACCTCACTAGCGATCATTGAACATCTTTCCAGCAATGTAGGTCAAGTCGAATCGAAGGTCTGTTTGTCGACACATTGAACTGTGTAACGGGCCCTTATGTCTCTGGATACCCCAGAATGAATCCAACTGTTTCTGTCCTGTGTCACATCATCAATAAACAAAATAAGGACACAGTGCCACAGGTAGTCATACATGTCCAAGCCATCACACTGTCTACGACGTATTTAACAGATGATGTGGTATGCTTTGGATCATGAGCTGTACCATGTCTTTGCTTTAACTTGTTCTTTTCAGCATTCTGGTAGAGGTTGATCTTGGTTTCATCTGCCTAAAAATATTCATCCATAACTGTCATGGTTTTCTATGACTGTTTTTAGCAAAGTCCAATCTGGCCTTCTTATTCTTGAGGCTTATGAGTGGTTTGTACTGTGCAGTAAACACTATGTGTTTACTTTCATGCACTCTTCTCTTAAGGGCTTGGACACACTTTCCAAGTTACATCCAAGTTTGACTGACGAGACTCTGAAGGGGCTGGAGCAGTGACTGTAAATGGTCTCTCCCTCTCTGGACGGGGAGTCTGGCGCTGCACAAAAACACAAGCAGCTGACAGTCCCATCCAGATAAGGAGAAGCCGTTCAGGGTCACTTCTCCAGCCCTTTCAGAGTCTCGTCAGTCAAACTCTGATGAGTGTGTCCGAACCCTTATGGTAGATTTGGATATTGATACACCTACATCCTGGAGAGTGTTGTTCACTTGGTTAGCGGTTGTGAATGGGTTTCTGCTCACCATGTTAATTCTTCTTCAGCGATCATCCACCACTCTTGTCTTCCGTGTGTGTCCAGGTCTTTTTGCATTGTTGAGGTCACCAGTGCTTTCTTGTTTCTCAGGATGTAACACACTGTAGACTGCATATTTACTTTTCAGCAAAATCTTTAAAATGCAAATACCACACTTCAAAATACTCCAGGGCTCTTATGTGCTTAATTAAGAATGAAATAACGAAGGAATTGCTCACACCTGCTCATGAAACAACCTTTGAGTCAATTGTCCAATTACATTTGGTCCCTTTAAAAACAGGGTGGCACATGTAAAGGAGTTGAAACTCATAAAGACATCATTCAATATTAATTTGGGTACCCTCAAATGAAAACCAAGAGTCTGGACTTTATGTCCATGTCCAATATATTAACTACAACTTTAATGTTTTAGTAAACAGGTAAAAAAAAACTAAATTTAAGTCAGAGTCCAAATATGTATGGACCTAACTGTATGTCAAAAGACGTGATGTGGTTAAACACAACTGTCTATGCCACAAAGTGTACTTGTTATAAAAATTATATTTTTTGCTCACCTTCTTCTACAAGCCCTATATTTGCCATGTAACATCACCTGAATACTGAAGCCTGTTGAAAATGATTGCTATCAGGACGAGAATATACCGAGCACCACCCTAATGGAAAAATAATGGCTACTCTTGTCTAGACCACTGGTGTATAAACTCTAGTAAGGCATAAAGAAAAGGAAACATTGTTAACCATTTCTGTACATGGTATTTATCTAATTTACTTGTATTTTTTTCATTTCATTTTTGGTGAGTTTTTTCCTTGAGTTTTTATCAGGTTTGTGTTGCTGTAGTTTTTGTCGCTTCTTATGGCCACTTTACACGTCCCGATATCGTCGTCCAACTTCGACAAAAAGTCACGTGGTTCGTGGGTTGGTGCCGATATCGTTCGTGCGTTGTATGGTGTAAATGTCCAATTCG
Source organism: Allobates femoralis (assembly GCA_033576535.1). Lineage (NCBI taxonomy): Eukaryota > Metazoa > Chordata > Amphibia > Anura > Aromobatidae > Allobates > Allobates femoralis. Next base: position 97,578,356 of record JARQOC010000006.1, read on the forward strand.
ATGCAAGAACGATGCAAAACCGATATCGGGGAAGAATTGTGCAGACTCTCCAACTGCCCGATATTGGGTGAACGATCTGGCAGGATCGTTCTGTGTGACAGCCCAACACCGACTTGAAGAGCAACTTCCCCTATCCACTCCAATGTTAAATGGTCGTTCCCTGGTTCGCTCGTACAAGGGGGCGTACACATTGCAGTTGTGTTGCCTGCCGATATCTCCCTGTGTGACATCTCCTATGCGATCTTGGATTTCAGCCAAAAAAGTGCACGCTCCCGTGCCGTTGTATCCAATATCGAAACGATGTTGGGACGTGTAAAGTGGCCTTTAGTGTGTCCTGCTTTAAATTAAACTGTTTTTGATAATTCCTGGTATTTGACTTTGACAAAACTGTATTGATATATTTATATGCAGATTACACGTTTGTGATGTGTTTCTGAAGTGGAAATGCAATAAAGACGCGTGCAATTTTTGCCAGTTGACTTTCCATCTTTAATGCAATTCTAGGGGAAAATTTGCACATGAAATTCAGCGTTTCTGCCGGAGGAACTGAAATGTTGCAGATTTGAAACATGCACCACAGTTCAGTTTACCTTGAGTAAAAAAGACACACTGTGGGCATTAGATTTCTATAAATTCCATCAACTTTAATGGAATTGTACAATACTACATTTTTAACGCAGTGAGAATACCTAGAATTAAAAACTCGTCAAAAACGTATCATGGGCATACAGCCTACAGGCAATTTTTGTTTTCTTCATTTCCATTTTTTCTTCCCTTTCTTCCAATAGCCATTATGTTTCTTCTTACTTTTGTACCAACAGAAGCACGAGAACTTGTCTTTTGCAGGAGAGGTTGTTGCCTTGAATGACACAAGCTAACCACACAGAGAAAGGGAAATTAGTAAAAATAATTTTAAGTGAAATAACAAAATTCAGTGAAATGGTGAGAAATGCACAATTCTACCATAGTTTGTAGTTCAAACATTTGGGGAAAATTTGGTGAATTAAGCAATTTCAAATTTTAATTCATCCACTCAGCTCTACTTTATATTGATTATTTGGACTAAACAATAGTTCAAATTAAAATATAGCTCAGAATAAGCTCTTTCAAAATGCTTCAACAATTGTTTCATGAAGTAAGCCATGTAAATATTATGCTACCTACTCTGGAACCCCAAGGGCATCCAGTTTTTAGCTTTCCAAACCTTTGCCTTTGTAGTTACATCATCAGATGGGATTATATGCACTTCCTCTTTCATGTGTAACCTTACAAAATAACATGTCTACACAAGAGTCATTGCTTGAGCAATGTCACTCAGACCTAGTAATATATATTTATCAGTGCATAGCAGAATTGTTAGATATATCTCATTCATTTTGCAGAATTTCCTTGACAATACATTGAGTTTTTTTATATGATGTTTATAAAGACATTGTAGCCAAAATGTCAAGAGTATAAAAGGGAGTAAGCAAAAATTGAACTGGTAGTTTTGAATTTTTTCACAGGTGATTTGAACTTAGCTTTAAGGTTCACTGGAAAATAAAAGAGTATGAAACAAACGAAAAAGTAGAGAAAACTAAAACAAATTTTTAGGATTGTTCACTGACATACCAGAATATGGAGTAAGATTGCTTTCGCACTACCGTTTTTTCAATCAGGTGGGGATACGATGAAAACTTGCATGCCCCCACAATTGTGAAACCTGATGCAACTTGGATCTGGCGTCCGGGTCAAGCCTGATTCGGCTTCCATTGGATCCATGTTCCATGGAACTCCATTTTAATGCCAGCACATTGCGATGGATCTGGTTGCTTCCAGTTTTAAATGAGCATCAAAATCGAAACATTTTTGGCCACAGTTCCGGTTGGAGCTGTATACAACCACATGCACCTGCATGGTCCTGTGTCCTCATTAAAAGTCAATGAGGGAGAAAATGGATGCAAGTGCATACGGCTTCAACTGGATTCGTCCGAATACCAAAAAACGCTAAAATGAAACAAGGCTAAGCAACAATCCATTTGACACATACCAGGCAAGAGTTCAAAACAATGGTGCTGATACAGTTAGTTCCTGTATTAGAGAAGGCTTTCAAAATGTATGGAATTGTAAAGGCAGTAGACAACCAACGGCTACAGTCTGGGAGATTGGTACATGTTTTTTAAAGTCATATTGCGCATTTAACCAATTAAAAAGGGGATGTACATTAGTGGACAACTCAGTTTAATAAAGGTCATAAGGAAGTTTAGTGCAAACGTTGGGCAAGTCAATATTCTCTATATTGTTATGGCTCATCCAAGATGTGCAAGATACCTATATTGAATAGATCTTCATCTAACTGAAAGGGCAAAAGTTGAGTACATGCACTGAGAACTATCTCTGTTAGTTTACAAGGATGTTTTTCATGTTTGTTTCATCCTTCAACCATCTAAAGTAAGTTGCCACATAGTGACAATCATTCTTGGCAAGGTCAACAATCTTAAATGCATCATTAATCTAGCACTTCAAAAGGAGAATTTGGAAACAAAATGGAACCATTTCACATCTGTTATTTTTCTTGTTTTTTCTTTGGGTCAAAACTCAGATAAAGGATTATCTTCAGATTATCCCCATATGCCAAAAATCACATTGGAATACAGTAGCAAAGTCATAACCTTCTTTGTCACTTGGAATAGGTTACTGTTATCTCTTGTCCTCTTAAAGAAAGAATGGACCCTTGGAAGTCATTAATCATTCAAGATAAATGCTCCTCAGTGTTCAGCTTTGCTTCGTTTTCCAGGGAATATTGCAGGTATTTTTTAATAATTAGACTCTTATTGCATAGGCAATAGGAAAAAAATTGTAATAAAATAGAAATAGATAATGCACATATTTTGATTCCTAACCATTTATTTAGGTTCTTCCATTACAGAAGATTTATATCCTTGAAATTAGAGTATTTAGTTGGACCCTTCTTTGTCCATCTTCAAACATTATAGCATAAATAGTAATGTAAAAAAGTGATATAAAACATGACAAACGGTTATCTTAATTACCTCTGATGTAGTGATAACAACGTTGCTCACATGTTTATTGAATTGCATGCTTCCCATGATAGAAAATCACATTTTTAAAAATTCTGCCAGTTTGATTAATGTTAAACGTAGGTCATAATAATGCATACTAAGGAATATTCAGTCCAACTACATAGATGTCAAGATAAAAGCTCCAGCATTGATTAGCGAACCAGATCAAGCCCAGCAAAATGGTATCAAAAGGCAAGGATTTTCAGCAAGCAAAGAAGAAGGGCTTCAAGATGTATTGTCAAACAATTTTATTTATTCATCCATAGGTTATAAAAAATAACACACAAGACCCCCACCATGCCCTAAAAACGTTTAGCAGAAAGAAAAAGAAAAGGGCGCATGTGTAGACACACAGGGCTATTTGTATAAATAAAAAGTGCTAGTGCACTTACCTATAATGGTTGTGTACATCTACACAACCAAGATAAAACGTGTGGATAATGGGGCTCCAGGTCGTCTCTCTCTTAATAATGCTGCCGTCCTGCCGGTGTTTGCATTCACAACTCCGTGCGCCACGAATTTCATGTGATCCTACTGGACCGGATACCGAGTCACTGCAGGTCCTCAGTTGTTAATCCCGGTAATTAGGTAACCGTAGGTCCTCAACCCTCCAGATATGCCAGGCTGCTCCTGCTGCTTTGGCTCCGTAGAGAGAACTCACATACAAACAATGGTAAAGTGGTCTAAGGGAGCGCCAAAGGAATACTGACAAATTAGTGGTTAAGAAACGACCTTTATTCTTCCTCCAATACCACTGCCACAACGCGTTTCGACGGTCTAAGCCGTCTTCATCAGGTGGGAGGTGACCACCACCTGATGAAGACGGCTTTGACCGTTGAAACGCATTGTGGCAGTGGTATTGGAGGAAGAATAAAGGTCGGTTCCTATCCACTAATTTGTCCAGTATTCCTTTGGCACGCCCTGAGACCGCTTTACCATTGTTTTTATTTAAAAACTTTTAGGGGGTAGTGGGGATCTTGTGTGTTGTTTTTTTGTGACCTATGGATTTAGATATAGGTCATAATAATAGAAAAATTTTAAAAAATCAATTTATGCATTAGTTTGCCAAAATTTAAGAAAACAGGCTTTGTGAATTAGCTAAAGTTGGCATTCTCTATAAACAAGACATAAACAAAATGCAAACTGGATGTTGAAATCATTTTTTTACAATTAACAAATACAATTTAAAGAATCACTCAAGAGTTTTTATTATTGCACCACTGTAATGGAGCTTTAAATCTAAGTGCCCTGAGCCCTGTCTTTATCTCACCTTCTGCTGCCTTCAAGCTTTTTCAGCATCTGAAATGCTAAGTTATGCAAACAATAAATATAGGTCTATGAACATGCATTACTCTTAAGTTAAGGGAATACATATAAATTTGAGATACTTTGCATATAAAAAAGGACAATTTTATGTGAGACCTGCAGCCAATGTCAAGGCGTCATCTCTTCCCTTGGTCCCTACCTATTCTAATGCCTCTCTTTGGGTTACAAAACCTTCAATTTATGGGAAGATAGGAACCTGTTAATAAAGAATTAAATGACCTAAGGCTGAGGGGGAGGAGTGCACAATCAGGAGGCATGACCCTATGATCTAAATATAAATACTGATGACACTCCTTAAAATGCAAGTGTAAACAGGTGCACTGAACAAGAAATATACAATGGTGTGAAAAAGCATTTGCCCCTTCCTGATTTCTTAGGCCCCTTTCACATCAGCGTTTTTTTCAAATCGCGGCAAATGCGGTGAAAAAAACCACGTCTGCCGCAATTACTGCATACCGGCTGCACTTGCGGCACGGTTGCGTCAAGCCCCATACAATGTATAGGCGGGCTTGCGGCAGGTGCGGCAAGTGCGGTTTTGGCACTTGCGGCAGGTGCGGCCGCGAAAAAAACGCGGTCAGCCGCACCTGCCGCAAGCCCGCCTATACATTGTATGGGGCTTGCCGTAACCGTGCCGCAAGTGCAGCCGTTATGCGGTAATCACGGCAGATGCGTTTTTTTCACCGCATCTGCCGCAATTTGAAAAAAACGTTGATGTGAAAGGGGCCTTATTCTTTTGCATGTTTGTCACATTTAAATGTTTCAAATCACCAAACAAATTTAAATATTAGACAAAGATAACACAAGTAAACACAAGATGCAGTTTATAAATGAGGGTCTTTATTATTAAGTGAAAAAGAAATCTAAATCTACGGGGCCCTGTATAAAAAAGTGATTGCCCTAAACCTAATATATAGTTGGGCCACCATTAACAGCAACAACAGCAATTAATAATTTGCTAAAACTGGCAATGAGTAGTGTTGAGCCACAACCTTAGTGTTCTAGTTCGATTCGATTTGCGGAACTGAAATGAAGTAAAATCAAGAGTTAAAAATAAAAAAAATCGATACTCACCTCTCTAATCCATCCAGAGACGCTTCCAGCACTGCCTACCTGTCGGAAATGTGATCCTGGCAGCGTTCCCGGTGAAATGACGAATTCTTGCGATAACTCATCATGTGACTGGAAACTGCTGCCGAGACTATGACGTCACTGCAGGTCCTACAAGTCCTCACTAGTAGTGAATAGTAGTGAGGACCTGCGGTCACATGACGAGTTATCACAATAACTCATCATGTAACGGGAAACAGCTGCTGGGATTATGACGTCACCACAGGTCCTACAGATCCTCACTACTATTCACTACTAGTGAGGGCCTGTAGGACCTGCGGTGACATCATAATCTCGGCAGCGGTTTCCGGTCACATGACGAGTTATCGTGAGAACTCGTCATTTTACTAGGAAATGCTGCCGGGATCACATCTCCAGCAGGTAGACAGTGCTGGAAGCGTAGCTAGATGGATTATAGAGGTATCGATTTTTTTTATTTTTAACCCTTGACTTTACTTCATTTCAGTTCCGCAATGTATGTATATACCTTGCGGAACTGAAATCGAACTGAAATCGAACATGACCTCGAACTGCCGAATTTGGAGCAAATTGTTCTAATTTTATGAACAACTCGAACATCGCCAAAAACAGCTCGGATTTGAGATTGGCGAACAGTTCGATTCGAACACCACTCATCTCTAGCAACGAGTTTTTTACAGTGCTCTGGAGGAATTTTGGTCACTCATCTTTGCAGAATTGCAGTAATTCAGCCACATTGGAGGGTTTCACAGAGTGAACTGCCTTTTTAAGTTAATGCCACAGCATCTCAAATAGATTAAGATCAGGACTTTAACTAGGCCACTCCCAAGTCTTACTTTGGCTTTTCTTTAGCCATTAAGAGATGAACTTGCTGATGTGTTTTGAATCATTAGCCTGCTGAATAACCCAATTGCTCTTTAGTTTGAGGTCATAATCTGATCGCCAGATGATCTAAGGTATAAAAATGAAAGACACTACACACACTCCTATAAAACAGGGCTGACCAAGTGCAGTCCTCAAGGGCTGCAAACACTGCATGTTTTCAGTATCTAATGAACATTGCACAAAGGGCTGGAATCATCTGCAAATGATGAAATTAGCACTTTTGCAATGCTAAGGAAATACTGAAAACTTGCACTGTTTTCAAAAAATGAGGACTGTGGTTGACCATCCTACCCTTAAAGTCCCTATGGAGGTAAACAGTGGATAAGAAATAAAAAAATGCCGGTTGCAGTGGTGTTTACTAATAATTTTTTTGGCGTAAAACCACAAAATTGGATTTATACAGAAATTAACAGAGATCCCTTGGGAGGGTAAGCGCCACTGCAACCATGATTTTTTCATTCTTATCCACTATTTGCATCACCTTTGTGGATCCACTGGAGGAGCTATGATCAGGTTTCCTGTTTGAGCTGCATGCCCATGGAATGCCAAGACACTAAGAGGAAGAAAGTGTCACGTCTATGATTCCATGAGAATCTCAATGCCTGTTCACCTCTACTTCCAGGTGAGCTTAGTACCACAGTAAAGTAATTATGTTAATAACTATTACACTCAGAGGGAGCGCCGCACCTGTCTCTTTCTCAGTCTCCCTACACTTAGGGTTCTACAATCCCTGTGAAGGTAGCCAGAAGGCAAGCGAATCCTCGAGCCCTTTCACCAAAACTGCAGCTCTCCCTGAACACTTTTAGACCCTGTGCCTGTGGTGCACTGTTTTATGCCTTTTTTGATGCCGACTTTGAGAATCTGCATCAAATTTTGCACTCTATCCTGAGGCCAGCAAAGTCTATGAGAGGTGAGAAGTGCTGTGTTCACATATTTTTCCTTACCATGTGATTCAGATTTCTTTTTCTGCTCCAAAATCTGTACCAAGTCTGCATGGAAAAAAAAAACGTTAGGCCCATTAACAACATGCAGATTTTGATGCAGATTCTCAAAATCTGCTTCAAAATAAGCATCAAACAATGTACCATAGGCATGAGACCTTACAACAATATGTTGGGGGTCACATTCACAGAAAGAATCTCCCATATGCTGTGAGAGCAGGCAGCATGTGCTGGTGATAATGTGACATGCGGTGCCATCACAAACATTACTGCAGTTGAGACTCAAGAGGTCACACAGGGACTATCCAGAATTTGAACTGCCCTGCACTCCCTGATGTCCCACTCCTCACACATGCTTTCTCACGATATTGGCGAGATATGTCTGCTAAATCTCAATAGTGTGGCTCTTACAAGACAGCTAATGTTACGAGCGCTGATGCCACTAAGTTATCTCAGGTCACACATTGGGATTACCTGCTGTGTGATATCGGCTATGTAACTTGAGACAACCTCAGTGAAGTCACGGCTTGTCGTACTGTCAGGAGCCATGCAGTTCCTGCTTTTCCACCATGTAGGGGATACAGTCATTGATCTCTCTCCCCCATATGCTGGGACTACTTGAGTATTTATTTAGGTTTCAATATTTTTTTGGGGGGTTCTATTTATTCATGACATCCATTTTTGGGTGGGTTAGGTGAAATGGAAAACTTTCAACAAATGGATTTTAATTAAAAAACATGAAAGAAGAATTGAGGTTCATTTTCAAATTAAATATTTATTGGTGTGGTTATTTGTGTCCTTACTGACTTGGTTAGTAATATTGTCTGTCTGATTGATACCTCATTGATTACTAAGCCCTGGCCTTGCTGCCAGCTGACATTTCCCAGCTGGCTTCAACTCCAAATACCATTACCTGTTTTCCAATGCACCTGGGCAGTGAGAGATCTGGCAAAAAGCACCTGGTGTGGTGCATCTAGTGGAGGCACCACTCCTAGCGAAGCTGGGGCATGCTAGTTTTCTTCAAGATTTTAAAATCTTTTAAGATTCTAGATTTTAAAGATTGCTCAATGTTTTAGGTCGGTGGATGGATAGATATTAAGGATGGATGTAAATTAGAGATAGATATACAGATAGATAGATGTCAAACAGCTATATAATGTCGCCAACCACCATATATTAGAAGCTTGCACCATTTAGTGCCTATCATGTTGTACTAAAGGGTGTTTTAGCCTGGTATTTAGCTTTTAAAAACTAATCGATAAAACAATATAAAACACCTCTTGGGTACCTCCTATTTTTCTTTGCCAGCAAGGTTATAACAGAGAGTGAGACGGGTGGCTTTATTTTGGCTGTTATCAAAATTGGGGGTACCCTACATCAATGTTTTCAATTATTAATTTATTTTTAAAATAATCTGAGGTAAGTTTGGTTGCCATACTGGCAAACAATCACAGCGCTGACTAAGAGAGTGGGCGGGGATAAGTCAGGGGATGGGAAAGCAGAGAATAAGTCTGAAGTTCATGATGAGTGGGCAAAGAAGCATGGTGACAGGACGTTTAAGCTTGCTAAGTAATAGTCTAGCATGCTAGGCTGTGTAAAAACATCACGGCTCCACTGTAAAACAGTTTGAGTTGTGTTTGGCACTTTTGTGCAAACCCTTTTAAGGTGTTTTCTAGGCCCATGATTTTGCCTCCCATTGATTTGAATGGGGTTTGGAAGTTCGGCGAACTGCTCACTGATCTATTCAGCAAACATATGCCCGTTTGGCTAACCGAGCTGAACCCGAACTTCAAAAGGTTCACTCAACTCTAGTCATTTCCCCAACAATTTGGCACAGTTCCTATACTTCACTACAAACCAAAGAATTTAATTAATAGGGCAGCAAAGGTACCATATGCCAGGTATTCTTAACTATAATGCATGCTCACTTAATGTTATTAAGCTGCAGAGCTTACCTCCCGTGAGAATCCCCTGAAGAGGCCTTAGAAATGGCTTTGGGAGGGTGCGTTAGGCTGCTTTCACATTACGATTTTCGGTTATCCGATTGTATCCATTTCAAAACGGATACAATCGTATCTGAAATCAGATCCCTTGTCCCCCTATGGGAATCGGATCGGATGTGCCACTATCGGCATCCAATCTTGGCATCATCCAATCCGATCCGATTTAATCACGGGCACAAAATCGTAGCCTGCTACGATTTTGTGTCCGTGACTCAATCGGACAGCATCGGATCAGTGCTGATCCGAGTGCCCACAAAATAGGAGCCTATGAACATCGGATCCGAGTTCACCTCGGATTCGATGTCGGCTCCGTATTCCCTGCCTCTCTCTGTCTCTCCCTGCTGCTGCATCCTCCATCTTCTTCCCCCCGCTATTCTATTCTGTCCCCCCGCTCTCTCTATCCTGATCTAATCCCTATCCTGTCCCCTGTTCTCTTCCCTGTGTGTAAAAAAAAAAAAAAACTCCTCCCGGAGGATACATCATCTGTCACCGGCTCCCAGGAGGCGACACCATCGGGGCTGGAGGACCTGTGATGATGTCACAGAGCCAGTCATATGACCCGTCACCTGACCGGCTCTCTGACATCATCACAGGCTCTTCAGCCCCGATGGTGTCGCATCCTGGAAGCCGGTGACAGGTGATGTATACTCCGGGAGGAGTTTTTTTTTTTTTACACACAGGGAAGAGGACAGGCGACAGGATAGGGATTAGATCAGGATAGAGGAGTAGGGGGACAGAATAGAATAGCGGGGAGACAGTATAGACTAGTGGGGGGAAGAAGATGGAGGAGGCAGCAGCAGGGAGAGACAGGGGAACGCAGGATCCACAAGATCCTGCATAGAATCAGATCAGATGGCTATTTGCCATGCGATTGCAGGGATCCGTGTGGATCCGTGCCTGTCCGTGGGATCCTCCTTCAAACTCGGATTCTACAGACAGGCACAAACCGTAATGTGAAAGCACCCTTAGTGTGCCTTACTTTATAGACTGCTGACAATATGGGTATTGTGAGGTTATAACAATAGTAGAAACATGATTCCAGCTCACCTAGTTGCTTTATGCTCATCCACCTGGAGCTCAGACACCGGCCTCGCCTCGGCCTCACATTAAGGATAATAGAAATAATTGGAACCTTGCTAAACAGGACTGGATTTTCTTTTCTTTTTATTTTTCAAAAGAAAGTAAACTGCATGCAAAAGAAAAATTTACATGATCAACATGACCCAGTGGACACGTTTCAATTGCACTAAGTAGTCTTACTCAGGTGTGGCAGTAATAAGTCATGAGTAAGACTGCTTAGTGCAGTCAAAACGCGTCTACTGGGTCATGTTGATCATGTAAATTTTTCTTTTGTATGCACTTTACTTTACTTTTTGAAAAAGAAAAAGAAAAGAAAAGTCCAGTCCTTGTGAGCCGGGCTCCAATTTTTTTCATTATCCTTATTGTGAGGTTATATTTTAAGTCTATCTTTTGCTGATATATCTGGACTATTCAACTTGAACTGGTGAGGTTGTTCATTATATATGTAATTTAAAGGTGATGTGTTGTAGTCTTTATAGCAGGTGTGATGATAATCACGACCTACAACCTTTGCGTATTTGCACATTTTGAATTTACCTGTGTGCACACTGGTTTTACTCTGTCCTCACCACATGGTTTTGTTGTTTTAAACCAATGGTTATTTAAAAAACATTTTGTAAAGGTTACGTTTTAGCTTTATACGTCTTTTGTGACCTCTCGGATGAGTCATTGCCGCACTTTTTGAGTAATATTTGGACGGTCACCCATTCCTGGGAAGGTTCACCACTGTTCCATGTTTTTGAGATATGAGGGCAATGGTTCTCACAGTGGTTTTCTGTATCATAGCTTTAGAAATGACTTTCTAACCACTGCCACACTTGCCGATCTCAATTACTTTGTTTCTCATGTTTTTCCTTAATTTCTGTGGAACACGGCATGATGTCTAGCTTTTGAGGATCTTTTAGTCTACTTCACTTTGTCAGGCATGTCCTATTCAAGTGATTTTTTGATTGAGAACAGGTGTGGCAGTAATCAGGCCTGGTGTGGTTAGGGAAATTAAACTCATCTTCCCAAAGATGGGATAAACAACAGTTAATTTCTGTTTTAAGGGGGGGGGAGCCCTTTTTCATACAAGGCCATGTAGATTTGGATTTCTTTTTTTCTTAATAATAAAGACCTTTATTTATAAACTGCATGTTGTGTTAACTTGGGTTGTCTTTGTCTAATATTTCAACTTGTTTGGAGATATGAAACATTTAAGTGTGACCAACATGCAAAAGAATAAAAAATGGGATGGGGTAAATATTTTTTCATACCACTGTTTAAGAAATAAAGAGACAGTTGCACTCTGAAATGCTAAGATATGAAAGAAATGAATATAGGACTATGAACATGCATTACTGTTGAGGAAATACATAGATAAAATTTAGATACTTAGCATATTAAAAAGGCCAGTTTTATGTGACCCCATCAGCCAATGTCAAGGTGTTTCTCTTCCTTTGGTTCCTACCTAATCTAACTCCTTTCTTTGAGATAAAAAAAAAACAGATTTTGGGTGGATAGGTGCCTGCTAATAAAAAAAATTAAGGCACCTTTCACATCTAAGCCTGGGCTGCATTTGCTTCATACGTATTTCTATACGTTTTTACCTCTAAAAACGCATCAAACCGCATGTGTTTTTGCCCCCATTGAATTCAATGAAAAACGCATTGAAAACACATGCAAAAACACATGAGCATTTTCAAAAACGCATAATGCATACGTCTCCCATAGGGCCCCAAAAGTATGTGTTTTTTTAAAGCACCCCAAAAACGCTGCTAGCAAGTGTTTTTGGGATGCTGCATAAAAAGTAATGCGTTTTTTTAAAAACTTTGAAAAAAAAAACGTCCAAAATGTTCCCAAAAACAGATTTAAGCCAAAAACGGTTGGTATGTGTGACCCTGGCCTATGAGAAGGCATAATCTAAATACAAATACTGATGGAATTTCCTAATATATTTTTACATTTATTGTCTGCATACCTTAGCATTTCAGAATGCAACCCTGGCCCTTTTCACATCTAAGCCTGGGCTGCATATTGCTTCATTTGCGTTACCCATCTAAATAAGTTTCCTGGGGGTCTAGTTTCCAAAATGGGGTCAATTGTGTGGGAGCTCCAATGTTTAGGCACACAGGGGTTCTCCAAACGAGACATGGTGTCCGCTAACAATTTGAGCTCATTTTCCTTTCAAATTGTTAGAGGACACCATGTCGCGTTTGGAGAGTTCCTGTGTGCCTAAACATTGGAGCTCCCCCACAAGTGACCCCATTTTGGAAACTAGACCCCTCAGGGAACTTATCTAGATGCGTAATGAGCACTTTGAACCCCCAGATGTTTCACCAATTGATCTGTAATAATGAAAAAGTACTTTTTTTCCACAAACATTTTCTTTTTTCATTTTTACAGATTAATTTGTGAAGCATCTGGGGATTCAAAATGCTTACCACCCATCTAGATAAGTTCCCTGGGGGGTCTAGTTTCCAAAATGGTGTGACTTGTGCAGGAGCTCCAATGTTTAGGCACACAGGGGCTCTCCAAACGCGACATGGTGTCCGCTAACAATTTGAGCTAATTTTCCATTCAAATTTTTGTGGACACCATGTCGTGTTTGGAGAGCCCCTGTGTGCCTAAACATTGGAGCATCCCCACAAGTGAACCCATTTTGGAAACTAGACCCTCCACAGAACTTATCTAGATGCATAGTGAGCACTTTGAACCCCCCAGGTTTTGTGGAAAAAAAAGTACTTTTTCATTTTTACGGATCAATTTGTGAAGCACCTGGGGGTTCAAAGTGCTCACTATGCATCTAGATAAGTTCCTTGGGGGGTCTAGTTTCCAAAATGGGATGACTTGTGGGGGATCTCCAATGTTTAGGCACACAGGGGCTCTCCATATGTGACATGGTGTTCGCTAACAATTCCAATTGCTAGTGGACACATTGTCACGTATGGGGAGCCCCTATGTGCCTAAACATTGGAGCTCCCCCACAAGTGACCCTATTTTGGAAACTAGACCCCCCAAGGTACTTATCTAGATGCATAGTGAGCATTTTGAACCCCCAGGTGCTTCACAAATTGATCAGTAAAAATTAAAAAAGAAAATTTGTGTGAAAAAAAAAAAAGTAATTTTTCCTTATTACGGATCAATTTGTGAAGCACCTGGGGGTTCAAAGTGCTCACTATGCATCTAAATATGTTCCTTCGGGGTTATAATTTCCAAAAAGGGGTCACTTGTGAGGGAGCTCCAATGTTCAGGCACACAGGGAGGGGATCTCCATACGCGATATGGTTTCCGCTAACAATTGGAGCTAATTTTTCCATTCAAATTGTTAGCGGACACCATGTCGTGTATGGAGAACCCATGTGCCACTAGCACAAGGGCAACTGGTAGAGTTCGGGTACAGCACCAGAAAATGGTGCATGGGGGCCCATGTTTGGGTCTCTCCACGCTGAGGATTCTAGCCCCCCAGCTGCCAAGTTGCACCTGGCTTGCAACCAAAAACACAGCGAAGCCCATTTTATTTTATTTCTAGAACTAATTCTAGAAAAAAAAAAAATGACGTGGGGCTCCGCCATATTTTTTGTCCAGCCAGGTACAACTTGGAAGCTACAGACTGCCAGCAACCCCTAGCTGCCTCAGACTCTATCTTTATTATAAAGATCCGACATAGTCCACAATGAAGGTCGCATGACGCTCGATCACTTCCGACGTAGTCCACAATGAAGGTCCCACGACGCTCGATCGCCTCTGCTCAATCCAGAGACTGCAGCAAGGGATCAAGTGTCCTCTTCCTACAGTCTCTGGGGTCAGAGTTATGGTGCACTGTATGGCAATGATCTGTCATACATTGCACCATGACTATGATCCCAGAGAGTAAAGCAAGAGGACACTTGATCCCTTGTTGTACCCATCCATCCACCCATGCACTCATCATCCATGCATGCACCCATCCACGCATGCACACACACACACACATTCATCTTTCCACACACACATCCAAGCACGCATCCACACATGTACACATCAATGCATGCACATATCCATCCATGCACACATCCATCCATGCATGCACACATCCATCCATGCAACATACATCCATGCATGCACGCATCCACACATCCACACACGCACACATCCACACACGCACACATCCACGCACGCATGCACACACATCTATCCATGCACACATCCATCCATGCACACACACATGCACACATACATGCACGCACACATCCATGCATGCACACATCCCTCCATGCACACACACATCCACGCATGCACACATCCATCCATGCACCCATCCATGCACGCACACATCCATGCATGCACACATCCCTCCATGCACACACACATCCACGCATGCACACATCCATCCATGCACCCATCCATGCATGCACACATGCAGACACACATCTATCCATGCACAAATCGATCCATGCGCACATCCATTCATGCACACACACATGCATACATCCATGCATGCACACATCCATCCATGCAACATTCATCCATGCACGCATGCATCCACACATCCACGCATGCACACATCCACGCATGCACACATCCACACATATCTATTCATGCACACATCCATACATGCATGCACATATCCATCCACGCAACATTCATCCATGCACGCATGCATCCACACATCCACGCATGCACACATCCACGCATGCACGCATCCACACATATCTATCCATGCACACATCCATGCATGCACACATCCATCCATGCAACATCCATCCATGCATCCACACATCCACACATGCACACATCCACACACGCACACATCCACGCATGCACACACATCTATCCATGCACACATCCATCCATGCACACACACATCCATGCACGCACACATCCATGCATGCACACATCCCTCCATGCACGCACACATCCACGCATGCACACATCCATCCATGCACCCATCCATGCATGCCCACATCCACGCATGCACACATGCAGACACACATCTATCCATGCACAAATCCATCCATGCGCACATCCATTCATGCACACACACATGCACACATCCATGCATGCACACATCCATCCATGCAACATTCATCCATGCACGCACGCATGCATCCACACATCCACGCATGCACACATCCACACATGCACACATCCACACATATCTATCCATGCACACATCCTTCCATGCATGCACACATCCACACATCCATACACACACACATCCATGCATGAACACACATCTATCCATGCATGCACCCATCCATGTAACATCCATCCATGCACGCACGCATCCACAAACATCCACGCACGCATCCACGCATGCACACATCCACGCATGCACACACATCTATCCATGCTCACATCCATCCATACACGCACACATCCACGCATGCACACACATCTATCCATGCACGCATCCATCCATGCAACATCCATCTATGCATGCATGCATCCATGCATGCACACATCTACGCATGCACACACATCTATCCATGCACACATCCATCCATGCAAGCACACATCCACACATCCACGCATGCACGCATCCACAAATCCACGCACACATCCACACACACACACATCCCTCCATGCATGCACACATCCACGCACACATCCATCCATGCACCCATCTACGCATGCCCACATCCACGCATGCACACATCCATGCATACACACACACATCTATCCATACGCACATCCATTCATGCACGCACACGTCCACACATCCATGCATGCACGCAGAGAGACATGGGAGGTTGTCAGCTTCCTCAGCCCCCTCCGTGATCGCACCAGGAGGGGGCTGAGGAAGCTGACAGGTGGGTGCAGCCCGCCGGCGGTAACTGTCATTTACCGCCGTCGGATGACTGTTACCGCTGGGTGGGGGGATAGAGAGAGATCGGGGGGACCCTGGAGTAGGAGGGGGCTAGGAGGGGGAGGGCACCTGCCCACCCGCCCCTCCAGATCTGATTGGAGAGTTCTAATCAGATCTGGAGGGGTTTACTCACTCTGATTGGCAGTCTCAATTTCAACTGCCAATCAGAATGAGTTTAGCCACAGGGGGGGGGCTAAGCCACCCCCCTGGGCTAAAGTATAGGTGCTTGCACTCCTACAGCTCCGATGACTTGTCACTAACACTGTCACCGGAGCTGCAGGAGCGCAAACAACCCATGACGTTATAGAGACGTCATGGGTCGGGAATGCACCGACTTTCATGACGTCTCTATAATGTCATAGGTTGGGAAGGGGTTAAAAAGGTCAAGGACCTACATAGAAAAGACAAAACCATACACAGACAACATTTGAATGTTTAGATGTGGCATGTGATTACCGGGGAAGCTAAGCTTACCCTCATCTGTTTCAACTACCTAACAATGGGGGATTTTCACCCTACGGTATTTGGTGCCTCCATACCACGTCGGCAATCCCTTATCTGACCCTGTTTTGCCTGATAAAGGATTAAGAGGAAAGACTCCTGATACCACTTAACTGAAGGGTTAAATAATTGTGGGTTTTCAGGAGATATCACACGCTTATTCCTTCAAGGATTCAAAAATGGATGCAGTAGTTTCTCCAATCTTTACGCGTTTCGTCCAACCTTATTTTGTTGGACTCATCAGAATTGAAACCCTTGCGCTTTACCACGCTGAGAATTTCAGCCCCCAGTTGTTTGGGTTACCTTGGCTGGAAATAATAAATACAGTAAAGCCTTTTTTTTAATTTTTATTATTTATTTCACTAATTAAAAAAAAGTGGGCTGCCCTGTGATTTTCATTGCCAGAGAAGGTAACACCAGGCAGCGGGAGTTGGAAGCTAGTAGCTGCTTGGTTTACCTGTGCTGGTGATAGAAAATACAGCAATGCTATACTTTTTTTTACCAGGAAATTAAACACTTTATTATTAAAAATAAACACAGAGACGGGTTTTTAAGCTAAAATAAATGTATTTACCGTGTATACTCGTGTATAAGCCAAGTTTTTCAGCCCAAAAATTGGGCTGAAAAGTCCCCCCCTCGGCTTATACACGGGTCATACGGTATGCTGTGGGGGTACTGCACCGGTGGCTGGAGGAGGCAGGAGGGGGCCGCGGTGACCGGAGGCGGTCACATGGGGCCGCCTCATTAGTGCAATGAATATGAACGGCATCCCCCCGTCCATCAGCGGCGGGGGGATGCCGTGCATATTGCACTACACAGCCCCCCCCTCCATATTATGGGTCCCCCAGCAGTAATAAACAGCCCCCCCTCCTTATCATGTCTCCCCCAGGCTGCGGCAGCTGTCAAAATAACAAACACTTTATACATCACCTTCCGGCGCAGCTCCTCCGGTCCCGGCTTCTTCTTCCTGCTTGTGCCGGTGTCATGTGACCGGGCGCAGGATATGACGTCATTTCCTGCGCGCGGTCACAGAAGCCGGCACAAGAAGGAAGAAGAAGCCAGGACCGGTGGAGTTGCGCCGGAAGGTGATGTATAAAGTGTTTGTTATTTTGACAGCTGCCGCAGCCAAGGGGGGCACATACTAAGGAGGGGGGGCTGTGTGTTACTGGTGGGGGCCAGTATACCACCACTGGGGGGCCTGTTTACTACCACTGGGGCTGTATATACCTCTGGGGCTGCTGGATACTACCACTGGGGCTGTATATACCTCTGGGGCTGCTGGATACTACCACTGGGGCTGTATATACCTCCGGGGCTGCTGTATACTACCACTGGGGCTGTATATACCACTGGGGCTGCTGGATACTACCACTGGGGCTGTATATACCTCTGGGGCTGCTGGATACTACCACTGGGGCTGTATATACCTCTGGGGCTGCTGGATATTACCACTGGGGCTGTATATACCACTGGGGCTGCTGTATACTACCACTGGGGCTGTATATACTACTGGGGCTGCTGGATACTACCACTGGGGCTGTATATACCTCTGGGGCTGCTGGATACTACCACTGGGGCTGTATATACCTCTGGGGCTGCTGGATACTACCACTGGGGCTGTAAATACCTCTGGGGCTGCTGGATACTACCACTGGGGCTGTATATACCTCTGGGGCTGCTGGATACTACCACTGGGGCTGTATATACCTCTGGGGCTGCTGTATACTACCACTGGGGCTGTATACTACCTCTGGGGCTGCTGTATACTACCACTGGGGCTGTATACTACCTCTGGGGCTGCTGTATACTACCTCTGGAGCTGCTGTATACTACCTCTGGGGATGCTGTATACTACCACTGGGGCTGCTGTATATACCTCTGGGGCTGCTGTATACTAACTACTGGAGCTGCTGCTGTATATACCACTGGGGCTGCTGCTGTATACTACCACTGGGGCTGCTGTATATACCTCTGGGGCTGCTGTATACCACACTGCTGGGGGCTGTATACCTGTGCTGGGGTCCACCCTCGGCTTATAAACGAGTCAATAGGTTTTCCCAGGTTTTGGGGATAAAAGTAGGGGGGTCGGCTTATACACGGGTCGGCTTATACACGAGTATATACGGTACATACATTTACATATGTACATTTATATACAGGGAGTAGAGCCGCACAGGGGGAAGACAGCTCAACTGAGAGAGGGAGCATGCATGAGGAGAGTGCACGGTGGGATAGTGAAAGTTCAAGTGCCACAGAGCCTGCCCAAATCATACCGTCACTGCCCTCCCTATGCCATAGCATCGGGCCTCCATCCAGTAATTATAGAAAAGATCAATTATTGATTTTTGGATGTACTGTCCATTTTTAATTTCTACTGTTCTGCGCGTTGAGCGCCGACCAATCAGAGGAGCGGCACGCACCATGCCGCACATTGTATTTGAAATATGGCGCCATGGCGCACGCTGCTATCCTGGTTGGTCGGCGCTGAACGCGGCGGTCAATCAGAGGAGCAGCGCTCACCATGGCGCCATATTTCAAATACACTGAGTACAGTGTATTTGAAATATGGCGCCATGGTGCACGCCACTATTCTGATTGGTCGGTGCTGAACGTGGCGACCAATCAGAGGAGCGGCATTCAAACCGCACACCGCTTCTTTCATTGGTCGCCATGTTCAGCGCCAACCAATCAGAATAGCGTCGCATGCTATGGCGCCATATTTCAAATACACTGAGTACAGTGTATTTGAAATATGGCGCAATGGCGCTCGAAGCTATTCTGATTGGTCGGCGCTGAACGCGGTGACCAATCAGTTCACAGTTTCAATGCCGCTCCTCTGGTTGGTCGCCGCATTCAGCGCTGACCAATCAGAATAGCAGCGTGCGCCATGGCGCCATATTTCAAATACACTGTACTCAGTGTATTTGAAATATGGCGCCATAGCGTGCAACGCTATTCTGATTGGTCGCCACGTTCAGCGCCGACCGATCAGGATAGCGGCATGCGCCATGGCACCATATTTCAAATACAATATGGCACCATGGCGCAAGCCGCTCCTCTGATTGGTCAGCACTGATCGCGGCGACCAATCAGAGGAGCAGCATTCAAACCGCACGCCGCTTCTCTCATTGGTCGCCGCGTTCAACGTCGACCAATAAGAGGAGCGGCTCGCGCCATGGCGCTATTCCCCTCAGCCTCTTCCATCCCCTCAGCCTTCCCATCCTCATAGCCTCCTCCATCCTCACAGCCTCCTCCATCCTCACAGCCTCCTCCATCTTCACAGCCTCCTCCATCCCCTCAGCCTCCTCTGTCCTTGCAGCCTCCCCATCCTCACAGTCTCCTCCATCCTCACAGCCATCTCCATCCTCACAGCCTCCTCCATCCCCTTAGCCTCCTCCATCCTCACAGCCTCCCCATCCTCAGTCTCCTCCATCCTCACAGCCTCCTCCATCCTCACAGCCTCCCATCCTCACAGCCTCCTCCATCCTCACAGCCTCCTCCATCCCCTCAGCCTCCTCCATCCTCACATCCTCCACCATCCTCACAGCCTCCCCATCCTCACAGCCTCCTCCATCCTCACAGCCTCCTTCATCCTCACAGCCTCCCCATCCTCACAGCCTTCTACATCCTCACAGCCTCCTCCATCCCCCAGCCTCCTCCATCTTCACAGACTCCTCCATCCCCTCAGCCTCCTCCATCTTCACAGCCTCCTCCATCCCCTCAGCGTCCTCCATCCCCTCAGCCTCCTCCATCCTCACAGCCTCCCCATCCTCACAGTCTCCTCCATCTTCACAGCCTTCTCCATCCTCACAGCCTCCCCATCCTCACAGCCTCCTCCATCCTCACAGCCTCCTCCATCCTCACAGCCTCCCCATCCTCACAGCCTCCTTCATACTCACAGCCTCCCCATCCTCACAGCCTCCCCATCCTCACAGCCTTCTACATCCTCACAGCCTCCTCCATCCACCCAGCCTCCTCCATCTTCACAGACTCCTCCATCCCCTCAGCCTCCTCCATCTTCACAGCCTCCTCCATCCCCTCAGCGTCCTCCATCCCCTCAGCCTCCTCCATCCTCACAGCCTCCCCATCCTCACAGTCTCCTCCATCTTCACAGCCTTCTCCATCCTCACAGCCTCCCCATCCTCACAGCCTCCTCCATCCTCACAGCCTCCTCCATCCTCACAGCCTCCCCATCCTCACAGCCTTCTACATCCTCACAGCCTCCTCCATCCCCCCAGCCTCCTCCATCTTCACAGACTCCTCCATCCCCTCAGACTCCCCATCCTCACAGCCTCCTCCATCCTCACAGCCTCCTCCATCCTCACAGCCTCCTCCATCCCCTCAGCCACCTCCATCCTCACAGCCTCCTCCATCCTCACAGCCTCCCCATCCTCACAGCCTCCTCCATCCTCACAGCCTCCTCCATCCTCACAGCCTCCCCATCCTCACAGCCTCCTTCATCCTCACAGCCTCCCCATCCTCACAGCCTCCTACATCCTCACAGCCTCCTCCATCCCACCAGCCTCTTCCATCTTCACAGCTTTCTCCATCCCCTCAGCCTCTTCCATCCTCACAGCCTCCCCATCCTCACAGTCTCCTACAGCTTCCTCTGTCCTCACAGCCTCCTCCATCCTCACAGCCTCCTCCATCATCACAGCTGCCTCATCCTCACTCCTTACTCCTTTCTACAAGGCTGTCAGTCAGTGTGATGCAGTTTACTCCTGTCTACAAGGTCTGTCAGTCAGTGTGACAAACTTCACTCCTGTCTGCAAGGCTGTCAGTCAGTGTCACAATATGTACTCCTGTCTACAAGGCTGACAGTCAGTGTGACGCAGTTTACTCCTGTCTACAAGGTCTGTCAGTCTGTGTGACAAACCTCACTCCTGTCTGCAAGGCTGTCAGTCAGTGTCACAATATGTACTCCTGTCTGCAAGGCTGTCAGTCAGTGTGACGCAGTTCACTCCTGTGTACAAGGCTGTCACTCATAGTGTGACGCACTTCACTCCTGTCTACAAGGCTGTCAGTCAGTGTGCCGCAGTTCACTCTTGTTTACAAGGTATTCTAGAATACCCGATGCGTTAGAATCGGGCCATCATCTAGTTAGTTATAAGCATTAGGCTTTGCTCTTCATTTAGTGATTTACAAACCGCTTGCTTTGCTGGATTCAATTAGGATGGACATCATCACTGAGCTACTCACCCTAGTACTGTCCTCTCCAG
This sequence comes from Allobates femoralis, assembly GCA_033576535.1. Classification (NCBI taxonomy): domain Eukaryota; kingdom Metazoa; phylum Chordata; class Amphibia; order Anura; family Aromobatidae; genus Allobates; species Allobates femoralis. The sequence continues at coordinate 97,600,289 of JARQOC010000006.1, forward strand.
AGCCTATGGCATCGACTGTATTAGAGCCAGGTTCCCATACAATCATCAGTATAGCATAAATCCAATTTAGTTCATATTGTTGCCTATTGCTTAAAGCCACTGGCATCTTGGCTTGATTTATCCTTACTAAGTATATGATAACATGCAAATGTCTCATTTCCACAGCATGAAGATGAAAATTATTTTTAATATATAACCATAGAGGAAATACCAGTAGTTACTCATGGCTCCACACTTCTGCACGAATAAGAGCTGCACTTACATGAGAACTAGAGATGATAAGTATTGTTATATTTAAGGATATCCACATGGATAACATATGTGTAGCTATGGAAGCTTGCATAACCTCATTTTCTTATTAAAAACATTTTGATTAAATATTCTATTCTGCTTTTATCTTGTTTGTATTATGCGCAGGATAATTGACCCCACAGAGGTCACCACAATCTTCAGCATAATGAATGGGTAGATATTTTAACTTTAAAGAGGAACTATGATTACATACATTAGAAAAGAGAAGTTGAAGACAAAACAAAAAAAAAATACAACACATTTGAATGTCAGTGCTCATGATTTTAGGGCAAACAGAAAGGACTTGTCTTATAATATGTGACTCTGGTTTTAATATAGCTTTAAGCTTGTCATGGTTCCCAATTTTCAAGTTATTACCATCATTTGGTTGGGACATTATGGCATATAGTTGTTCTTAATGCATCATGCTGTGCGAAAAATGGTCAGAGCCATATCTGAATGCTACTTAGTACTTTTGGCATTATTGCACAAGAAGTGATTGACAACAACAATGCTGTTTCTTACCAAGCTAGGGAAGTTCCTCCCTATTGGCTTAAAGTGTTGATAGGATGGACGTGTCCATATGACACTGGAACAAACACTGTGTCTGCAAATTGAGAATATGATTTGGCTTATATCCTTGGTCATATGGTAAGGCTTGTTAAAAGGTCAGTACTGACTTTTAGGATTGCTACTTCTAAAATATGTCAAAATCACAGAAAAACAGTATAACAAAGTCTAAAAATACTCTGCTATGAAAATAAAAGTAAAAGGCAAGTGCTAGTGAGAACAGTGTTAATAACAGGGTACTTAGTTAATACGGTTTTTGCAAAAACTTTATACGAAGCTATTCTACCACAGTCAAGGTGACCCATATCAGAACAATCCTTAACCTACCTTATTTAAAACCTGATACTGTATATAAAAATCTCAATGGATTAAAGGTGCAGAAGGCTCAAAGACTTTGACTCTTCTGCACCCTGAAACCATTGAGATTTTTATATACAGTATCAGGTTTTAAATAAGGTAGGTTAAGTATTGTTCTGATATGGGTCTCCTTGACGATGATAGCATGGCTTCGTATACATTTTTTTTGCAAAAAACATATTAACTAAGTACCCTGTTATTAACACTGTTCTCACTAGCACTTGATTTTTACTTTTATTTTTATAGCAGAGTATTTCTAGACGTTGTTATACTGTTTTTCTGTGATTTAGTCTTTCGGTGGTGTGAACACAGTCTTACAGACCTGTTCACTTTGTTCCTTGGCTCAGCTGTATGTTTCTAAAAGATGGCACTAGCGTTCAAGTCCTCTTTGATAAAGCAATTTAAATATTCCATTTCCCAGAGGAGCATGCAAGGTGTTTTAGTCTCTTCATATACTGACATACCAGACATGACATGTCATCTGTCCATAAGGAGAAATATTATAGTCCAGATTCCCAGTCTTTGCCTCTCATCTAGCCAAATCATATCTTATACTGTGCAATGGCGAGGAGCAAACACTCCCAAACACCATGTCTGCAAACTGAGAATATGATTTGACTTAAATCCTTGGTCATATAATAAGGCTTGTTAGAAGGTCAATACTGACTTTTAGGACTGCTTCTTCCAATAAGTGGTGGTAGACTTCAAGTCCTCTTTGAAGAAGCAATTTGCATATCTTTTAAGTGATGCTTTCCATTAGTGATAACACAACCTTACTAAGTTAGGGGAATATCTTCTGTACTCAGAAACTCGTAGGTCATTATCTGACGTATCTTCATCGACACAGCAATAAGAATGATTGACTTAGTTCCAGATTAACCTGAGACTGACGGTTTTACACTGACTGACCTGGAAATTGACTGTAGTCTGCTCTGGGCATCTAACCCTTTCAGAGACACCTCCAGTCCTTTTATCTTGTGTTAGAGATGATCACAGTTAGATACAGAATATGAGACTAGGTTCAAGAGTGCACTTGCTAGATAACAGTATACCTTTCTCCTTCTGCTGCTTCTGCAGAGCACAAGTTAAACATCTTTTATCTGGAAACTGATGGACGCCAGGAATGTTCTTTAACACAAATGGTGTTATTTTATTTATCTCTACCGCCCTTTGAATATGCCTCACTCTCAGATGGAAAAGATAGTTAATTTGTTTTACTCAGAGCTCATCACTCATGGTAATACCTAAGCCTATGACATACGACTAAAGATAATTCAATTCTATTCAGAATATGCTATGAGGCACATTTCCTATCCCCGCTCATTCATTTGGTGAAATGATCTTGTGCATTGAACAAAAGATCATTGGTCCCGGCAACACATTGCCCTGTGTAAAGAGGAGAACAACAAGAACAATGGCATCCTATGTGAACAATGTATAACAGATTGTTTAATGCACATTGTTAAATACAGTCTGCTGTGTAAACATGTTATCAAATGACTGCTGGAATATTTACCCATTGATGATCATTTAATGTGCAAATTGGTAAAGGTAACCCCACTTGAACCTCCAATTTAATATCATTAAGTCTTTAATTCTCCTTTCATACTATGTCAAGCATTACAGAATATACCATCTCCGATCATGTATAGTCATATAATTTAGAAGTGGATCTCTTTAAATTCAAATTCATCGAGATATTTGCCAGGAAATTTGATTTGCAATGAATCAATTAACTCTAAAGGGGGTGTCACACGCGTCAATATCGCCTGCACGATATCGGCTGCACGTGACGTTGCAGCGATATTGACGCGTGTGACATACTGCATCAACCAGCGATAAATCGCTGGTTGATGATCGCCAGGTTTCAGAACCAGCTCTGAAACCTGGCGATTGTCGCCCGGTGGACACGCAGCATCGCTGCGTGTGACACCGGGACTAGCGATATTCCAGCTCCCAGCGCCTGTCACAAGCGCTGGGAGCTGGTATCCAAGGTACACTGCGGGTAACTAGGCAGCACGCGCTGCCTAGATACCCGACGTGTACCTTAGTTACCAGCCTCCTCCGCTCACCGGGTGAGCGGAGGAGGCTGGTAACTAAGGTACACGTCGGGTATCTAGGCAGCGCGCGCTGCCTAGAGACCCGCAGTGTACCTTGGAGACCAGGCTGCTCCCGCTTCCAGCAGGCTGGCAGCGGGAGCAGGACATCGTGTAAACGATATTTAAATCGTTTCCATGATGTCACTGGTCAATTGATCGCTGGTGAGTCTGTCTGTGTGACAGCTCACCAGCAATCAGCAGTCAATGTCGTCAGCGATCAGATCGCTGACGACATTGACGCGTGTGACACCCCCCTAAGTCACCCCAAATCAAAAGTATTCCAAAGTGTTAAAATGTCCTGGAAAGACACTGTTCTCTGAAATCTTTAAAAGGAACCAACCAGCAAGATTTAGGGCTATAATATGAAGCCAGTGCCTTACAGGCACTGGGATACTGAGTGCAATAATACCTTTACGTCAATGATTACATGCAGGGCTGGCCTCAGGCTAAATTGCGCCCTGTGCAAAATTCCCCTTTGGTGCCCCCAGACCATGTCACATGAGACATGCAGCCAATGGGTACCTTTACACGCCGCTACAACAGGATGGATGCATCCCGCTACAGGCTACAAATGTAGCTTGTAGCGCCAATATAGCCCGTAGTAGCGGCGTCTGAAGACGTGACGATACAGCCGGCTACAGATACATCTGTTTACGACCTCTGCTCAAAAACAGAGAGCTACAAAGCCGATGGTAGCAAGATGCATCGGCGTGTAAAGACGTTACGGAAGGGAACTCTGGACACCCGGCGATGTAGCTGCAATGTAGCTAAGGCGTGACCCTGGCTCCGTGTTACCGCACCCCATGTGCGATCATTGGTGGAAGCTGCTGCATGACGATTGGTAGTCGCTGCATAGGGAGGCATATTTAAGGAGCTGACGAGTCACACTACACAATCGCTCGAGCGTGCTGTATTACTCAGCCTCCTGCGTTGCCTGCCCAATCAGGATGTTATTGCTTTGTCCTATCAGCGTACGGACGTCTCGTAATCCACAATTGTGGCACGCCTATGTGCTGGCCCTGCTGCACCAGGTACGCCCATAGTAGCTGGTTATAGCGGTGTGTAAATGAGCTACAGATGGCTACTTGAGACACCCGGCGATGTATCTAGCTATAGATGTCACGTAGCGTAGCGCACCTTATGGCGGCGTGTAAAGGTGATGCGTTGAGCGTTTGTAACCTTTTGAGCGTGCTCGTGCACGTGAAGTAGCGGGATGCATCCATCCTGCCGTAGCGGCGTGTAAAGGTACCCAATCAGTGGCAGCTTCACTCTTTCCTCACATAAAACTGACATCCCGAGGAAATCAGGGAACAACAGCAGCTCTCATTTATTCTGAAGCCGCCATCGGCGATCTGAGGCGGGCACGAGAAACGTGACCACGCATGTCAGATCGCCACATATCGCCAGGCGAGATTGCGGTGTGTGCCGGTACCATAAGAGATTACGCTTCAAGGAACCATTTAACAATAATGGGTTCATGTGAATATACTACTATGCATGTGTTTATATACACAACACACCTTGCATTAAAATGATGCCCCTCAGCTCCATGAACATAATCATACACCCTCGATGGTAACAATAGCACATATATGTTTATTAAAAAAAATAAACCTTTAGGACCTGTGCCCTTGAACAGGATTAGCATCATTCTACCACTGCATATTTTCTGTTACGTCCAAAATGCTGCATTGTACAGTGCCAGCGCAGTGGATGGATTAATGAATGCCGTTTCCACTGTGCTTCTATTTTACTCAGTGTAAACTGACATGTGGCAGTGGTGGCAGCTTCCTGAACCGCAACATGTCAATTTATGCTTGCAAAGAAGGTAGTGTTCTGAGCGGGACGGGCACTTACAGGAGGGTGGGGGCACTGCAGGAAATAATAGTATTAACCCTTTAATCGGCGGAGCCGCAGAGAGACCATAAATATCTGTCTCTCTGGCGCCCCCTTTGAAACATGGCAGGCGGCGCCCTGTGCGACCGCACAACTTGCACAGCGGTAGGGCCGGCCCTGATTACATGTATGATTGCAGAGGAAAGTGTTATCAAATAATGCAGCAAATTAGCATAAGTGCAGCATAGTGTCACTATGAGGGGTTGGTTTTTTTTTTATTACTCCCTTGTGGGCTCTAAACAAAACCCTTCCTCTCTCTCTCTTTCCCTCCCCTCTCCATTCCACCGTCCCTGCCTCCCTTCTCCCTCCTTTCCTGACAGTATATATCAAGCAGTGGCACAGGGCGTCTGACACTGTGCATGGTGATAGCACAATGTCAGGCTCCTTTGTGCTCATCTCTCCCTACCTTCTCTCTGGCTTGTCACTGCTTGTCACTTCTCCTCGTGCAGTCACAGGAGAAGGCCCCACCCCCTCCAGTCTGTGCCCATCTCTGGTCTCCTCTACTCTCACAGACATCATGAACAGGATAGGAGATCAGATCACCTCTATTGTCATATGTGACTGTGATCAAAATAACAGTGATCTGTCCTGTTCTCCTCTCCTGGATCTTCCTGCTGCCTGAGAAAGGAGAGGAGACCGGGGATAGGCACAAACTGGAGGGGGTGAGGCCTTCTCCTGTGACCGGGCAAGGAAAAGCAGTGAGAAGCCAGAGACAAAAGGGAGGGAAGGAGTGAAGGGCACATAGGAACCTGACATTGTGCTATCACCATGCACAATGTCACATGTTCTGTGCCACTGCCTGGTATACACTGACAAGGATGGAATAAGAGGGGATGGAAAGAGGGAGCGAGAGAGGGAGGGAAAAGGGTTTGGCTCAGAGCTCACAGGGAGTAATAAAATAAAGCCAGCCCCTCATAGTTACGCCGTGCTGCTCTTATGCTAATGTGCTGCACTGTTTTCCTATTGATTGATAAGTTTTCTCTGCAATCACACATGGAATCATTGAAGTAAAGGTGCCTTGTGCCTGTAAGGCATTGGCTTCACTTTATAGCCCTAAAACCTGCTGGTAGGTTACCTTTAATTTCTCTTTCTCAGTTTAATCTGTATTTTTTTTTTGTCACAGATCAATCTTCTTTTCAGCTGTATGGGCCCACATTATCTGTACAGTATCTTTAGTCATATAAAGCTTTCTTTTTCCATCTCTATGGCTAATCTGTGAACTATCCAGATTCATCATAAATGGCTGCTTCTTTTCTTGCATCTGCTTTAATAAAGTCAAAAGCCTCACTCACAAGTCAATGGTCCACTTTCATACATGATAAAACAGAAACCCATTAAAATGTATAGTGCAATTCACATGTTTGTGTACCAATACAAGTCAATTGGTCTGTGAAAATGTAACAGAAACACGGCACTCCTCTAATTAGCTGCTGGTAAAGTAGGGTCCCATCCCAAATGCTAACAACGTAGAAGAACTTGGCACTCATAAAGTTTCAAATTGATATGTTTTATTTACAGGTGCCATCCACTGGTCAATTCATACCATTTTGGTTGAACCCCTGACCTTCATGGGTGTGTGAAAATCATGTCTGTGGAATCAGTGTACCATCCATGTGCTGCCATATGTAACATGGGAAAGCATAGGAGAAGCCTTGTCATTAATTTATGTAGCTGTGATAAACACTGGTGACACACTGATAGTAAAAATGGACACAGGGATCATACACTGGTGACATACTAATCCAAAAGACTTTTTTTTTTGCTTAGGTATTTAACCCCTTAATGCCTACTGTTGCTTATTTGCATCATACCAGTCCATTTCATTTGTATGCATATGAAGTTTTAATTCAGGCAATAAGCGATTAAAAATGAATGTTTGATTGATGGCTCAGATAGGCCCTACCGATTGGCTGTGCTATACTATGTAATGTGATTGCTGCAAAGCATTATAGGGCAGCCAACCTGGCTAAACCTGAGGTTATGTGAGCCTCTGGATGATGCAATTTTTTGCCTCTTCAGCAAATTCCTAAAATGTTGACACAATTTTAACTCTTATTGAACTGATTTTCTCATCAATATTAGATATAAAATAAAGATAAGCATAGTGTTAAATAAGCAGGTGTATGCATTACTTTTATCAGCAGTAATGAGCCTTGCCAATTGTAAGATAGCTCCTATGTATCCGGCACCTACAGTAGTGGTGAGCCAGGCATACTTCCTTCTTATTAGTTCCTATGTACAGGACTAGTGATGAAGAGCAGTAAGATATTTGGGTTCGATAGCTCTAACGGAATACTTTGAACTGTTTCAGTATTTGGATCAGAGTGAGTTCCCCATTAACTTGCATTGGATTCGTTACTCGTTACACATTCAAAGTATTCAGCTACAGTTATCCGAGCCTGAGAATCTTACTACATGCTCATCTGTATACATGACTCAGGGGCAGGATAAGTTGGAGTTTATTATTTTAATATCTCTACTATTAGTAGACATCGACAGAAATAAGCCCTATGCAAGAACTGTATATATGTATTTCTAGCCTAATAGCTCATCATAATTCACAATTGCACCTGCTTTGTTGGTAGAAATGAGCCCCATTACTTCCTGGGCATCTGTGTGGTTGCGCAGGTTGAATAAATGATATTCCTCCCCTTAATTGTACTTATATTTATGTTTTTATCATGTAATACCCTTTGTTTATAATTATACCATATTTTTCTGATTATAAGACGCACTTTTGTTCCCCCAAATTTTGGAGGAAAGTGTGTGGTGCGTCTTATAATCCGAATATACAGATTATACTGCAGGGCAGCTGAGGGAGCTCTGGAGCCTGCCCGGGGGCTGGGGGAGGCTGGGGCAGGCTGTAGGAGGCAGCGGGAGCTCATGTGCCCCCGCTCATATAATATGCACTGACGCTGTCCATCACCATGGTGCTGAAACCGCACCACGATGATTGACTGGGGGAGCAGCGCATATTATATGTGTCTGCGCCCCCAGTGATGGCACATGGGCCACCTTGTGTTCGATATGGCCCCCATGCTGCTGCCCATAGTAAAATAAAAAAGCTTTACTTACCTCCTCCAGCGCTGACCTCCCTGTGTCTCCCTGCTGTCCCTGCTGCTGCTGTGATAGGGCACGCAGAGATGATTACACTCTCTGCTGTGCGATCACATGACCGGCACCGACAACAAGGAAGTGGAGGAGGGTAAGTAGTTTTTTATTTTAGTATGGGCAGCGGCATGGGGGCAATAGCCAGGACAGGGGGGACATGTGCTATCAAAAGGGGACATGTGCCAACCAAAGGGGACATGTGCCAGCACAGGGAAACTGTGCCAGCCAAAGGGGATGTGTGCCATCCAAAGGGGACGTGTGCCAGCAAAGGGGATGTTTGCTATCCAAAGGGGGACATGTGCCAGCCAAAGGGGATGTGTGCCAGCCAAAGGGGATGTTTGCCAGCAAAAGAGGGACGTGTGCCAGCCAAAGGGGACGTGTGCCAGCCAAAGGGGATGTGTGCCAGCACAGGGGGATGTGTTCAAGCCAAAGGGGACATGAGCCAGCCAAAGGAATCGTGTGCCAGCCAAAGGGAACATATGCCAGCACAGGGGGACATGTGCCAGCACAGGGGGATGTGTGCCAGCCATAGGGGTTGTTTGCCAAGCAAAAGGGGACATGTGCCAGCCAAAGAGGACATGTGTCTGCCAAAGGGGATGTTTGCCAGCCAAAGACGGACGTGTGCTAGCCAAAGGAAATGTGTGCCAGCCAAAAGGGACATGTGTCAGCATAGGGGAACGTGTGCCAGCACAGGGGGATGTGTTCAAGCCAAAGGGGACATGTGACACCCAAAGGAAACGTGTGCCAGACAAATGGGACATGTGCCATCCAAAGGGGGATATGTGCCATCCACAGGAGATGTGTGCCAGCCAAAGGGGACATGTGCCAGCAATAAGGGACATGTGGCATCACCGGGGGAGGTGTGCCAGCACAGAGGGATGTGTGCCAGCCATAGTGGATGTTTGCCAGCAAAAGAGGGATGTGTGCCAGCCAAAGGGAAGTGTGCAGCAAAGGATGTGTGCCAGCCAAGGGGGATGTGTTAAGCCAAAGGGACATGTGCCAGCAAAGGAAATGTGTGCCAGCCAAAGGGGACATATGCCAGCCAAAGGGGACGTGTGCCAGCACAGGGGGACATGTGCCATCACAGGTGGATGTGTGCCAGCCATAGGGATGTTTGCCAGCCAAAAGGGGACATGTGCCAGCCAAAGGGGACATGTGCCAGCCAAAGGGGATGTTTGCCAGCCAAAGGGAATGTTTGCCAGCCAAAGGGGATGTTTGCCAGCCAAAGACGGATGTGTGCCAGCCAAAGGAAACGTGTGCCAGCCAAAGGGGACATATGCCAGCCAAAGGGGACGTGTGCCAGTAAAAGGAAATGTGTGCCAGCCAAAGGGGACATGTGTCAGCATAGGGGGACGTGTTCAACCCAAAGGGGACATGTGGCAGCCAAAGGAAACGTGTGCCAGACAAATGGGACATGTGCCATCCAAAGGGGGATATGTGCCATCCACAGGAGATGTGTGCCAGCCAAAGGGGACATGTGCCAGCAATAAGGGACATGTGGCATCACTGGGGGACGTGTGCCAGCCAAAGGGGACGTGTGCCAGCTAAAGGGGACGTATACCAGCACAGGGGAAAGTGTTCAAGCCAAAGGGGACATGTGCCAGCCAAAGGGAAAATGTGCCAGCCAAAGAGGACATGTCCAGCCAATGGGAACATGTGCCAGCCAAAGAGGACATGTGTCAGCACAGGGGGATGTGTGCCCACCATATTTGACGTGTGCCAGCCAAAGGGGACATGTGACTGCCAAAGGAAGATGTGTGCCAGCCATAGGGGATGTGTGCCAGCCAAAGGGGAATGTGGCCATCCAAGGGGGATGTGTGCCAGCCAAAGGGGACGTGCCAGCAATAAGGGACATATGGCATCACCGGGGGACGTGTGCCAGCACAGAGGGATGTGTGCCAGCCATAGGGGATGTGTGCCAGCCAAAGGGGATGCGTGCCAGCGATAGATGATGTGTGCCAGCCATAGGGGACGTGTGCCAGCAATAGGGGACATGTGGCATTACCGGGGGACGTGTGCCAGCACAAGGGTGCTATATCCAATCTAAGGGGGCCATATCCAGATTAAGGGGGCTAATTTTAGGATGGGGGCTATATCCCAGGATGAGGGACAATGTACCAGGATGAGGGGCTATGAGGGACACATACCCTATATGATTTGTTAGACGGACACTAACATTATAAGATGGACCCGACCCAACATTAAAAATTATTTTTTTCTCTTTTCCTTTATCAAATTTGGGGGTGCGTCTTATAATCAGGTGCGTCTAATAAAGCGAAAAATACGGTATATCACACTCCTTCAAGAATATTAGGACACTGGAAACTATGTAATCCATGCTACACCTTAAAAAAGGTCACGAGCATTAGAAATAGCACATGGTAGTTTTGGGAGAGAGTGTTACAGATTTTGCATTGGTGCTAAAGAACTTCAAGTTAATGCGAGCTTAATAGCATCATCATATTCTATAGCGCCTCATCATCATCATCATCACTGTCGAAATTGGGGCTCACAATCTAAGTTTCCTATCAGTATGTGTTTGGAGTGTTGGAGGAAACCAGATGCTGTCCTTGGTAGAATTTGAAGCCAAAACCCCGATATGTATATATATAATTGGAGATGCTAATATTGTGACAAAACATATTATATGTCACAATATTAGCATCTCCAATTATGATTACAATCTTTATGAAGACTCATTTTTGGTACATAAATGAGAATACTTGTAATGAAGAGTCATGATGACCATTCCGACATTGCACTGGTATATACAGGATTGTTGTGCTTGACTACTTGCCCATTGTTTATTGATGGTAAATACTGATGGCAAGACAACTAATAGATCTAATGCTGATGGAATGGTAAATCATTTATCAAATTACGATGGTGTAAAAATAGAGAGGAAAGAATTGGCCAGCATGCTTAATCTAGAAACACCAAAGAGAAAGATAGGGGCAAGCTTTTCTTCTTTAGCATCCAAAACAGACAATTAGAATTATGTTCTGTAAACACTGGATTCTGGTGACACAAGGGAAAGGCTTCAAGGGGCTTTGCTGCAGGTCATATCTTTGTACACCCATCTAAGCTGTTGATTTCCAATTATATATAAACACCTTTGTATGTGATGCTGTGACTAATGCTGTAGGCAAAAGGATAGAGTAGTATCTCTTATGCCACCTCTACAATTAGTCTACCTAAGGCTACAGCCTTGTTGACCTTTCCTTTCACCCTGCCTTGAGAGAGGAACTAACTCCTGGACATCCTCGTCTTCAATTTCCTTCTTGTCTCTGTGTTGTGTGAAATGAGAATGATTTACAAAGTGAGGACATTTTTATTTAAAAAAAAAAACAGACCTATATACTCTATGATACATTTTGCTTATTTTGTATCTTACGACTGCATTAAGCTTATTTTATATATGAGATGTCTTTATGTTTACCAGGCTACTGATTTGAAGGAAGGAAAGATTAATCTTACCAAGAGTCTTTCTTCATGTGATGAACTGAAGACACCTCTTCTCATATCATGATTAGATAGGAAAGAGAGAAATTGGCGGTGATGAAAACGCTTACCACAGATTAACAGAAAAAAAATATTTATATATACCGTATATATTTAGGCTGGCTGAAGGAGCCATTATTTGAAATATATATATATATATATATATATATATATACACTGTGTGCAGAATTATTATGTGTGTTTTGATCATATGATACTTTTTATACATGTTGTCCTACTCCAAGCTGTATAGGCTTGAGAGCCAACTACCAATTAAGTAAATCAGGTGATGTGCATCTCTGTAATGAGGAGGGGTGTGGTGTAATGACATCAACACCCTATATAAGGTGTGCTTAATTATTAGGGAATTGCTTAGGCAAAATGGGTCAGAAGAGAGATTTGACGGGCTCTGCAAAGTCCACAATTGTGAGATGTCTTGCAGAGGGATGCAGCAGTCTTTCAATTGCCAAACTTTTGAAGCGTGATCACCGAACAATCAAGCGTTTCATGGCAAATAGCCAACAGGGTCGCAAGAAGCGTGTTGGGGAAAAAAAGGCGCAAAATAACTGCCCATGAATTAAGGAAAATCAAGCGTGAAGCTGCCAAGATGCCATTTGCCACCAGTTTTTCCATATTTGAGAGCTGCAATGTTGCTGCAGTATCAAAAAGCATAAGGTGTTCCATACTCAGGGACATGGCCAAGGTAATGAAGGCTGAAAAACGACCACCTTAGAACAAGAAACATAGGATAAAACGTCAAGACCGGGTCAAGAAATATCTTAAAGGGATCCTGTCACCTCCAAAATGCCTCCTAAGCTAGCAAAACATGTCCCTGAACCATCCTATCACTAATCTCGCACTCCTTTTGTCTCCTAAAAGCATCCTGTGAAAGTGCATAAAAACGTTTTAATACTAACTCATTAGTGATTATAATTAGCAGAGTGACTATTCTTTAGTCACCAAGGCGGGCTGTTTTGCAGCTCCAGGATCCACCCTGTCTCTGTGTGTTCTGCTGTGATGTGCAGGCATTGCCCTCCCCCCTCTCTCTCACTCACAGAATGCAAATCATTAGTCCTGCCTTTAGTTTCAGTTTCACAGCAGCACAGACAGAGAGAGGCTGGATCCTCGAGGCTGCAAAACAACACCCCCTGGTGACTAAAGAATATGGCCCCTGCTAATTATAATCACTAATGAGTAAGTATTAAAACGTTTGTATGCACTTTCACAGGATGCATTTAGGAGACAAAAGGAGTGTGAGTTAGTGATAGTGATTAGTGATGCTGCAGGGACATGTTTTGATAGCTTAGGAGGCGTTTTGGAGGTGACAGGATCCCTTTAAGACTGATTTCTCAAAGGTTTTATGGACTGATGAAATGAGAGTGATGCTTGATGGGCCAGATGGATGGGCCAGAGGCTGGATCAGTAAAGGGCAGAGAGCTCCACTCCGACTCAGACACCAGCCAGGTGGAGGTGGGGTACTTGTATTGGCTGGTATGATCAAAGATGAACTTGTGGGACCTTTTTGGGTTGAGGATGGAGTGAAGCTCAACTCCAGGACCTACTGCCAGTTTCTGGAAGACAACTTCTTTAAGCAGTGGTACAGGAAGAAGTTGGTATCGTTCAAGAAAAAACAGGATTTTCATGCAGGACAATGCTCCATCACATGCATCCAACTACTCCACAGTGTGGCTGGCCAGTAAATGTCTAAAAGAAGAAAAAATAATGACATGGCCCCCTTGTTCACCTGATCTGAACCCCATAAAGAACCTGTGGTCCTCCTAAAATGATTTACAAGGAGGGAAAACGGTACACCTCTCGGAACAGTGTCTGGGAGGCTGTGGTGGCTGCTGCACGCAATGTTGATCGTAAATAGATCAAGCAACTGACAGAATCTATGGATGGAAGGCTGTTGAGTGTCATCATAAAGAAAGGTGGCTATATTGGTCACTAATTTTTTTTGTGCTTTGTTTTTGCATGTCAGAAATGTTTCTCCTAAATTTTGTGCAGTTATATTAGATTACCGGGTCAAAATAAACAAGTGAGATGGGAATATATTTGTTTTTTATTAAGTTGCCTAAAAATTCTGCACAGTAATAGTTACCTGCACAAACAGATATCCTCCTAAGATAGCCAAATCTAAAAAACCCACTCCAACTTCCAAAAATATTAAGCTTTGATATTTATGAGTCTTTTGGGTTGATTGAGAACATAGTTGTTGTTCAATAATAAAAATAATCTTCTAAAATACAACATGGCTAATAATTCTGCACACAGTGTGTGTGTATATATATATATATATATATATATATACAGTTAGGGCCAGAAATATTTGGACAGTGACACAATTTTCGCGAGTTGGGCTCTGCATGCCACCACATTGGATTTGAAATGAAACCTCTACAACAGAATTCAAGTGCAGATTGTAACGTTTAATTTGAAGGGTTGAACAAAAATATCTGATAGAAAATGTAGGAATTGTACACATTTCTTTACAAACATTCCACATTTTAGGAGGTCAAAAGTAATTGGACAAATAAACATAACCCAAACAAAATATTTTTATTTTCAATATTTTGTTGCGATTCCTTTGGAGGCAATCACTGCCTTAAGTCTGGAACCCATGGACATCACCAAACGCTGGGTTTCCTCCTTTTTAATTCTTTGCCAGGCCTTTACAGCCGCAGCCTTCAGGTCTTGCTTGTTTGTGGGTCATTCCGTCTTAAGTCTGGATTTGAGCAAGTGAAATGCATGCTCAATTGGGTTAAGATCTGGTGATTGACTTGGCCATTGCAGAATGTTCCACTTTTTTGCACTCATGAACTCCTTGGTAGCTTTGGCTGTATGCTTGGGGTCATTGTCCATCTGTACTATGAAGCGCCGTCCAATCAACTTTGCAGCATTTGGCTGAATCTGGGCTGTAAGTATATCCCGGTACACTTCAGAATTCATCCGGCTACTCTTGTCTGCTGTTATGTCATCAATAAACACAAGTGACCCAGTGCCATTGAAAGCCATGCATGCCCATGCCATCACGTTGCCTCCACCATGTTTTACAGAGGATGTGGTGTGCCTTGGATCATGTGCCGTTCCCTTTCTTCTCCAAACTTTTTTCTTCCCATCATTCTGGTACAGGTTGATCTTTGTCTCATCTGTCCATACAATACTTTTCCAGAACTGAGCTGGCTTCTTGAGGTGTTTTTCAGCAAGTTTAACTCTGGCCTGTCTATTTTTGGAATTGATGAATGGTTTGCATCTAGATGTGAACCCTTTGTATTTACTGTCATGGAGTCTTTTCTTTACTGTTGACTTAGAGACAGATACACCTACTTCACTGAGAGTGTTTTGGACTTCAGTTGATGTTGTGAACGGGTTCTTCTTCACCAAATAAAGTATGCGGCGATCATCCACCACTGTTGTCATCCGTGGACGCCCAGGCCTTTTAGAGTTCCCAAGCTCACCAGTCAATTCCTTTTTTCTCAGAATGTACCCAACTGTTGATTTTGCTACTCCAAGCATGTCTGCTATCTCTCTGATGGATTTTTTCTTTTTTTTCAGCCTCAGGATGTTCTGCTTCACCTCAATTGAGAGTTCCTTTGACCGCATGTTGTCTGGTCACAGCAACAGCTTCCAAATGCAAAACCACACACCTGGAATCCACCCCTGACCTTTTAACTACTTCATTGATTACAGGTTAACGAGGGAGACGCCTTCAGAGTTAATTGCAGCCCTTAGAGTCCATTGTCCAATTACTTTTGGTCCCTTGAAAAAGAGGAGGCTATGCATTACAGAGCTATGATTCCTAAACCCTTTCTCCGATTTGGATGTGGAAACTCTCATATTGCAGCTGGGAGTGTGCACTTTCAGCCCATATTATATATATAATTGTATTTCTGAACTGTTTTTGTAAACAGCTAAAATAACAAAACTTGTGTCACTGTCCAAATATTTCTGGCCCTAACTATATATATATATATATATATATATAATATATATATATATAAATATATATATATATACGGATCAAATACCAGCTAACACGCTGCTTCTGTTTTTTTCATGTGTATACATACAGATAGATAAATAGATAGATAGATAGATAGATAGATAGATAGATAGATAGATAGATAGATATGATAGATAGATAGATAGATAGATAGATAGATAGATAGATAGATAGATAGATAGATAAATAGATAGATAGATTTATAAACATGTGTCACACCCCTCCAGGGCCTTTGGATACTCGGAACCGGGCTTTGAGGCATCTTCACGGGAGTCACAGGGGTTGAGACCCGACTCCGTGACCCTGGCGGTGTCATTAAATGTTTGGTGCAGGTGGCTTTCTCTCTTGGGGAGTGGAGTGGCGTGGAGGGTTCATTTGGACAGGGATGACAGACTTGGGGATACTTGTTAATTTTTACGTGACACTATCCGCAGGTTGCAGCTATAGATGGCTGCCGCTGCACAGCAGTTCCTCTGGGGGCTGATGGTAGGGAAGCAGCAGTGGTTTTAAGCCCTCTATGGGTAGGGCTGACCCCCAGGGCAGCAGAACGTACTGAGTGAGTTGGTAGTTATGGTTATGGTGCTCACGATGCATCAGGAAAGTTTACAGACACAGTGGGTTGCAGTCTTCAGGGCTTTTACTCACAGTCTTGGTGCAACAGCCCACTGAGCACTGGGTTCTCAGGGGCAGGGATCCAGCTACTACAGGGTAGGAGGATGACACGTAACCAGTGCCGCTTCTCTTTCCTTTCTCTGGTGTCTTACACTGCGCTTGCTTCGCCCTTCTGCCATGCGGCTCGCCACACAGAGCTCTGAGCTAGTAGCTGTGATCTTTTCTTAGGGATTGGCCTGCAGCATCTCCACTTAGCCGTATGGTTAACACATTTTCAGCAGATGTGTGCGGTTGTCGACTGTGTCACCATGGAAGCACCATAGTCTCTGGTTACTAGCTGAGCCTTGTCTGTCTTCTCCACTATCACAACCAAAATCGGATGTTTCACAGCACTATGTGGTGATATGGGCCATAAATAAAAACCCTCATTGAGGCACACGTCCAACTCCAGAAACCCACCTGGAAATCGTCACATACACAAAAGTTTAAAGAAGACAGCACCTCACCCACCAGTTGTCCTTTCCAGAATGCTTTATTCCATTTCCCAAAATAGCAGCGCGGCATTTCGATTATAGAGATCTTTATGAAGTGTACAACTCCATACAGAAAAAACCTTTTTATAGAGCAACTACCACCCCCTTCATTATGCACACCAATCATTAAACAGATCAATATAAACATATGAAAAAACATAATACATATACTTAAAAACATCCACACAGTAACCCACTGGATCAGTAAATTAAAACCACATTGTAGATGTTCATAGATCGCTCATCGTTATAATATTTCATGTGTCCACAGGTCCGGGATTGTAAATAAACTTATCCTCCAATCATTGTGCAGCTTCTCAAATCTCCATGGAGTCCATAAACATCACCGGACATATGACTCCTCAGAGCCAATAGAATTACACTTTGTGATGGGCATTTCCAGTTTCTGTATGCACTCTGGCATACTCCCACTATTGGGTGAAACAGACATCAATAAACCACCAAATGTCCTCCTATTGGTTACGTGTCGCCTTTTGCGCAAATGGCGTACATAACCTAGACGTACTGTTGTTTCTATCGATCGCCTCGCCATTTATTGCGCAAATTGCGTACACAAATTGAGTAAGGCCACTAAATGGTGGTTAAAAAAAAGAATAGTTACATGATTCCAGTGGCTTTGAGGTTACCATTGATGAAGAATGGCCCCTTTATCTTGTTCTCTTATATCACTCCATCAATTTTTGTGTTCCAGCGTCATGGAGGGATCTATCCACCTGTGAGTTAGTGATCAGACCAATAGCATGGTTTTGTTGTTAACTTGCAACCATTCACAAAAAAAAAGTTTGCCTCTCACTTCATTGAAGGCAAATTGTCTATCCTTTGAAGATACGATGTTATGCAGCAATTGAACGACGGATACTGGAAGGGCTGTGCTAGCTTTTCTTCTGTGGGTGTTGCTATCTGTTGTGTCAAGAAAGAGTAGTGACAGAATGGGCAGGCACGTTGAAGGACATGGTTTTACACGTGGTCATAAAAAACTTGCAAATATCTCATGAAAGAATAAAGTTACATTAAAACATAGCACAGCTTTGTTTTTTAATGAAGATTTCTCAATAACTTTGATGTGTCTCATGACCCTCTTCATTGAAAAAAATTAAGAGTTGGATCCAACATGGCTGACTAAAAATGGCCGCCATGGTAACACCCATCTGGAAAGTTTTCTATCCATATAGTACTGTGCCACAAACGGAAGTTAATATCACCGACCATTCCATTCTTATTTAGGTGTATCCATATAAATGTACCCTGTGTATATATGCGCAGTGCTTGTAAAATAAAAGTATTTGGGCACCCCTTGAAATTTTCACCTTTTGCACATATTCAGGTTCAAACATAACAGATATAAATTTCTAAATTTGTGTAGAATCAACAGTGGGGACACAATCGTGAAGTGAATGAAATTTAAATTGGATATTTTAAACTTTTTTATACAGATAAAAAACTGCAAATAGTGGGCGGCAATATTCATTCAGCCTTATTACTGTCAGAGCAGCAAATCATCCAGAAAGTTCAGTGAGGATTCGGAATGAACAATGTGTCTTAACTGATGGTAATGATAAAAAGAATGCATGTGTGTAATCAAGTTCTGAACGTTTAATTTGAAGGGTTGAACAAAAATATCTGATAGAAAATGTAGGAATTGTACACATTTCTTTACAAACATTCCACATTTTAGGAGGTCAAAAGTAATTGGACAAATAAACATAACCCAAACAAAATATTTTTATTTTCAATATTTTGTTGCGATTCCTTTGGAGGCAATCACTGCCTTAAGTCTGGAACCCATGGACATCACCAAACGCTGGGTTTCCTCCTTTTTAATTCTTTGCCAGGCCTTTACAGCCGCAGCCTTCAGGTCTTGCTTGTTTGTGGGTCATTCCGTCTTAAGTCTGGATTTGAGCAAGTGAAATGCATGCTCAATTGGGTTAAGATCTGGTGATTGACTTGGCCATTGCAGAATGTTCCACTTTTTTGCACTCATGAACTCCTTGGTAGCTTTGGCTGTATGCTTGGGGTCATTGTCCATCTGTACTATGAAGCGCCGTCCAATCAACTTTGCAGCATTTGGCTGAATCTGGGCTGTAAGTATATCCCGGTACACTTCAGAATTCATCCGGCTACTCTTGTCTGCTGTTATGTCATCAATAAACACAAGTGACCCAGTGCCATTGAAAGCCATGCATGCCCATGCCATCACGTTGCCTCCACCATGTTTTACAGAGGATGTGGTGTGCCTTGGATCATGTGCCGTTCCCTTTCTTCTCCAAACTTTTTTCTTCCCATCATTCTGGTACAGGTTGATCTTTGTCTCATCTGTCCATACAATACTTTTCCAGAACTGAGCTGGCTTCTTGAGGTGTTTTTCAGCAAGTTTAACTCTGGCCTGTCTATTTTTGGAATTGATGAATGGTTTGCATCTAGATGTGAACCCTTTGTATTTACTGTCATGGAGTCTTTTCTTTACTGTTGACTTAGAGACAGATACACCTACTTCACTGAGAGTGTTTTGGACTTCAGTTGATGTTGTGAACGGGTTCTTCTTCACCAAATAAAGTATGCGGCGATCATCCACCACTGTTGTCATCCGTGGACGCCCAGGCCTTTTAGAGTTCCCAAGCTCACCAGTCAATTCCTTTTTTCTCAGAATGTACCCAACTGTTGATTTTGCTACTCCAAGCATGTCTGCTATCTCTCTGATGGATTTTTTCTTTTTTTTCAGCCTCAGGATGTTCTGCTTCACCTCAATTGAGAGTTCCTTTGACCGCATGTTGTCTGGTCACAGCAACAGCTTCCAAATGCAAAACCACACACCTGGAATCCACCCCTGACCTTTTAACTACTTCATTGATTACAGGTTAACGAGGGAGACGCCTTCAGAGTTAATTGCAGCCCTTAGAGTCCATTGTCCAATTACTTTTGGTCCCTTGAAAAAGAGGAGGCTATGCATTACAGAGCTATGATTCCTAAACCCTTTCTCCGATTTGGATGTGGAAACTCTCATATTGCAGCTGGGAGTGTGCACTTTCAGCCCATATTATATATATAATTGTATTTCTGAACATGTTTTTGTAAACAGCTAAAATAACAAAACTTGTGTCACTGTCCAAATATTTCTGGCCCTAACTATATATATATATATATATATATATATATATATATATATAAATATATATATATATACGGATCAAATACCAGCTAACACGCTGCTTCTGTTTTTTTCATGTGTATACATACAGATAGATAAATAGATAGATAGATAGATAGATAGATAGATAGATAGATAGATAGATAGATATGATAGATAGATAGATAGATAGATAGATAGATAGATAGATAGATAGATAGATAGATAAATAGATAGATAGATTTATAAACATGTGTCACACCCCTCCAGGGCCTTTGGATACTCGGAACCGGGCTTTGAGGCATCTTCACGGGAGTCACAGGGGTTGAGACCCGACTCCGTGACCCTGGCGGTGTCATTAAATGTTTGGTGCAGGTGGCTTTCTCTCTTGGGGAGTGGAGTGGCGTGGAGGGTTCATTTGGACAGGGATGACAGGACTTGGGGATACTTGTTAATTTTTACGTGACACTATCCGCAGGTTGCAGCTATAGATGGCTGCCGCTGCACAGCAGTTCCTCTGGGGGCTGATGGTAGGGAAGCAGCAGTGGTTTTAAGCCCTCTATGGGTAGGGCTGACCCCCAGGGCAGCAGAACGTACCTGAGTGAGTTGGTAGTTATGGTTATGGTGCTCACGATGCATCAGGAAAGTTTACAGACACAGTGGGTTGCAGTCTTCAGGGCTTTTACTCACAGTCTTGGTGCAACAGCCCACTGAGCACTGGGTTCTCAGGGGCAGGGATCCAGCTACTACAGGGTAGGAGGATGACACGTAACCAGTGCCGCTTCTCTTTCCTTTCTCTGGTGTCTTACACTGCGCTTGCTTCGCCCTTCTGCCATGCGGCTCGCCACACAGAGCTCTGAGCTAGTAGCTGTGATCTTTTCTTAGGGATTGGCCTGCAGCATCTCCACTTAGCCGTATGGTTAACACCTTTTCAGCAGATGTGTGCGGTTGTCGACTGTGTCACCATGGAAGCACCATAGTCTCTGGGTTACTAGCTGAGCCTTGTCTGTCTTCTCCACTATCACAACCAAAATCGGATGTTTCACAGCACTATGTGGTGATATGGGGCCATAAATAAAAACCCTCATTGAGGCACACGTCCAACTCCAGAAACCCACCTGGAAATCGTCACATACACAAAAGTTTAAAGAAGACAGCACCTCACCCACCAGTTGGTCCTTTCCAGAATGCTTTATTCCATTTCCCAAAATAGCAGCGCGGCATTTCGATTATAGAGATCTTTATGAAGTGTACAACTCCCATACAGAAAAAACCTTTTTATAGAGCAACTACCACCCCCTTCATTATGCACACCAATCATTAAACAGATCAATATAAACATATGAAAAAACATAATACATATACTTAAAAACATCCCACACAGTAACCCACTGGATCAGTAAATTAAAACCACATTGTAGATGTTCATAGATCGCTCATCGTTATAATATTTCATGTGTCCACAGGTCCGGGATTGTAAATAAACTTATCCTCCAATCATTGTGCAGCTTCTCAAATCTCCATGGAGTCCATAAACATCACCCGGACATATGACTCCTCAGAGCCAATAGAATTACACTTTGTGATGGGCATTTCCAGTTCTGTATGCACTCTGGCATACTCCCACTATTGGGTGAAACAGACATCAATAAACCACCAAATGTCCTCCTATTGGTTACGTGTCGCCTTTTGCGCAAATGGCGTACATAACCTAGACGTACTGTTGTTTCTATCGATCGCCTCGCCATTTATTGCGCAAATTGCGTACACAAATTGAGTAAGGCCACTATAATGGTGGTTAAAAAAAAGAAATAGTTACATGATTCCAGTGGCATTGAGGTTTCCATTGATGAAGAATGGCCCCATTATCTTTGTACTCCATATATCACACCATCAATTTTTGCGTTCCAACAGTCTTGGAGGGAACTATCCCATGTGGGTTAGTGTCCGACCAATAGCACTGGTTTTGTTTGTTAACTTCACCATTCACAAAAAAGTTTGCCTCATCACTCATCTGAAGGCAATTGTCTATCCGGAGAAGATACGAGATGTGCAGCATCTGAAACAACGGATACTGGAAGCCTGTGCTAGCATTTCTTCTGTGGTGTTGCTATCAGTGTGTCAAGAGTGGGAGACAGAATGGGCAGCACGTTGAAGACATTTTATAAGTGGTCATAAACTTGCAAATATCTCATGAAAGAATAAAGCTACATTAAAACCAAGCACACCATTGTTTTTCTAATGAAATTTCAATAACTTTGATGTGTCACATGACCCTCTTCCCATTGAAAAAAATAAAGTTGGATCCAAAATGGCTGACTTCAAAATGGCCGCCATGGTCACCACCCATCTGGAAAAGTTTTCTCCATCTCATATAGTACTGTGCCACAAACAGGAAGTTGATATCACCGACCATTCCCATTTTATTTAGGTGCATCCATATAAAGCCACCCTGTATATATCAGTGCCTTGTAAAAGTATTTGGCCCCCTTGAAATTTTCAACCTTTTGCCACATTTCAGGCTTCAAACATTAAGATATAAATTCTAATTTGTGTAGAATCAACAAGTGGGACACAATCGTGAAGTGGAATGAAATTTATTGGATATTTTAAACTTTTTTAACAGATAAAAAACTGAAAAGTGGGGCGTGCAATATTATTCAGCCCCTTTACTTTCAGTGCAGCAAACTCACTCCAGAAGTTCAGTGAGGATCTCGGAATGATCCAATGTTGTCCTAACTGACTGGTAATGATAAAAAGAATTCACCGTGTGTAATCAAGGTCTCTGTATAAATGCAGCTGCTCTATGATAGGGTTCTTTTCAAGTGCAAAGAGCATCATGAAGACCAAGGAACACACCATGCATGTCCAAGATACTGTTGTGGCGAAGTTTAAAGCTGGATTTGGATACAAAAAGATTTCCCAAGATTTAAACACCTGAAGGAGCCCTGTGCAATTGATCATATAGAAATGGAAGGAGTATCAGACCACTGCAAATCTACCAAGACCCGGCTATCCCACTAAACTTCCATCTCAAACAAGGGGAAGACTGATCAGAGATGCAGCCAAAAGGCCCATGATCCTCTGAATGAACTGCAGAGATCTACAGCTGAGGTGGGAGAGTCTGTCCATAGGACAACAATCAGTCGTACACTGCACAAATCTGACTTTTATGGAAGAATGGCAAGAAGAAAGCCATTTCTCAAAGATATCCATAAAAAGTCTTGTATGAAGATCGCCACAAGCCACCGGGGAGACACCAAACATGAGAATAAGGTGCTCTGGTCAGATGAAACCAAAATCGAACTTTTTGGCCACAATGCAAAACAATATGTTTGGCTGTAAAAGCAACACAGCTCATCACCCTGAAAACACCATCCCCATTGTCAAACATGGTGGTGGTAGCATCATGGTTTGGGCCTGCTTTTCTTCTGCAGGGACATGGAAGATGGTTAAAATTTAATGGGAAGATGAACGGAGCCAAATACAGGACCATTCTGGAAGAAAACCTGTTGGAGTCTGCAAAAGACCTGAGACTGTGGCGGAGAATTTATCTTCCAACAAGACAATGATCCCAAACATAAAGCTAAATCTACAATGGAATGGTTCAAAAATAAATGTATCCAGGTGTTAGAATGGCCAAGTCACAGTCCAGACCTGAATCCAATCGAGAAAAAGCTGAAAACTGCTGTTCACAAACGCTCTCCATCCAACCTCACTGAGCTCCAGCTGTTTTGCAAGGAAGAATAGGCAAGAATTTCAATCTCTTGATGTGCAAAACTGATAGAGACGTACACCAAGAGACTTGCAGCTGTAATCGCAAGCAAAAGGTGGTGCTACAAGTATTAACTCAAGGGGGCCGAATAATATTGCACGCCCCTCTTGTCAGTTTTGTATTTGTTAAAAAAGTTTAAAATATCCAACAAGCCTTATTCCACTTCACGATTATGTCCCACTTGTTGTTGATTCTTCACAAAAAAATTTGAATTTATATCTTTATGTTTGAAGACTGAAATGTGTCAAAAGGTTGAAAAGTTCAAGGGGGCCAAATACTTTCACAAGGCACTATGTATATATATAATATATGAATAAACTTATATAGTCTGAAGCAACTGTAATATCCAATAAAAGTATATATACAGTATATATATGTCATAAATCTGCTCTAGGTAGCCATTGTTTTATTAGACCTCAGTCGGGCATCTGTTTTTCACGGATATATTCTATTGTGATTTTCAAGGATATTGATAATCTATAGGGCTATTCACATGTTCGTGTTTTTTTCGTGGATATGGCCAGTAAATAAATTGTGTAATGATTGCTCCACTCTGTCATCAAGGCATGGTGAGTTGCCTGTTGGGTGAGGGACAGTTCAGTCCATTGACCTAGAGCAGGGTTGTGCTGAGCTGTGGTGTTTTGAGTGACAGCTCAGTCTTATAATCCTGGAGTAAGAGGTGCTTTGTTTTTGCAAATGTTCACTTTCCACTGTGATAAATCAGCTATTTAGCTGAACAGTTTATTGCAGAAAACTGCCAGTCTTAGCATTTAACTCTGTGGTGATCGTAGACCTGTATCTATTCTTGGTATTCTGATCATTATTGCCAGACCTCAGACTGTCATCTAATTTTCCTTTTTTTCTACTCATTTTGCTCTGATCAGTGCCTCTCCAGGAATTCTGTTATCTGACTATGCCTCTTTCTATCCCCTAAATCTTTGACGTGCTATCTGAGTGTCTTACCCGAAACGCTCAACCACCCAGCCTCATGATTTGACAATGTAAGGACTAGCATCACAGTAGTGGCTAGCATCGCAGATGGCATCAGTGTGCAATCCATCTGCTGTAATTAATTGCTTTCAACTTTGAACTTAAAGAGGTTGGACCTTCCAATTAGTATAGCTGCTTGAAAAAGAATCCGGTTATCAGAGACATCCATAGTCCCCATAAAGGAGGAGGTGGTTTATTTCTATCTGTGCCTTTGCTATCGAAGCACTAAACTGGTGCAGGGAATCCAATAATAGGAAGCACTAATGGTGACTCTTCATCCATAGAGAGAGGTCATGTGATCACTGTGTAGAGAGAGGGAACAAGAGCTCCTGGGTCATAGGAAACCTATACACTTGTGCCAGTTACATTTCCCTTGTAACTAGAGCTAATATACCAGCCCCGGTTACAAGAGATATAAGGTGACAATAAAAAGATTTAAATATTGAAATGTTACCCCAAAATAAATGATTAAAAAAAGCAGGTAAAAATAACATATATACCTACTTAAAATATCTACTTATATAAAAACCATAGTCTGTGTGTAAGTTTGTCCTTCAAATCCAAAGGAAAGATAAAAGAATAAGGGACTCTAGATTGTGCTCCTGTTCCAATAAATGACTGTATTCAGGTTCTTTGGATGTACATCTTTTGTTGTGGTTTCCGGATGAAGGGGTTGTAAACCTTGAAATACGTTGAAATAAGCCATCATATGAATTCTAAAGGTACCGTCACACGCCGCAATCTCGCTTAGCTATGAATTAACACATGTGGAATTATATGCTTAACAAAAAAGTGTGAATCAATGAAAATATGTCTTAAGCCCCGGTCTCACATAACGATGTGTCAGCGATGCCGACAACGATCAGCATCGTTGATGCATCGTTGACACATCGTTATCAGGTCGCTGGTGAGCTGTCACACTGACAGACTTCACCAGCGACCTCTGGGCAGCCAGATCGTTGGTACCCAACTGTACAGTATAGGCCGGTCACATGACTGTGACCTCATTACAGGTCCTTTACCCTGAGATCTCCATTACAGAGATGCCGGTATGGGAGCCTCTGATGCCGGTGAGCCTCGGGGGGGATTTTCTTTATTTAGAACAAGGAGAGGATAGGATTAGGGTTTAGGATAGGGGATAGAGTAGGGAACAGGGAAATAGCAGGAAGAGATGAGAATAGTGAGGGACAGGATAGGAGAGGATGCACCCGCTCGCTCCCGCAACCCGGAAGCGGGCGGGTGCTGGTAACCATGGTAAACAAGCGGGTCTCTAAGCCGCTTGTCACCCTGGATGTCATGTTACAGTGCTGCTGTGCGGCGCTGTGACATGGCGGGGGATCCTGACAGGTCGCTGATCGCTGCCCCGCGGTCACACACACCGATGTGTGATGACCAGCGGGGGGCCAACGACCAAAAAATGGTCAGGAGCCCTGTGCAACGATCAGCGACCTCACAGCAGGGGCCTGATCGCTGCTATCAGTCACACGCAACGATATCGGTAAGGATATCGTTCCTACGTCACAAATAGGACGATATCGTTACCGATATCGTTATGTGAGACCTAGGCTTTATATTCTAGGTTCTTCAAAGTAGCCACCTTTTGATTTGATTACGGCTTTGCACATTCTTGGCATTCTCTTGATAAGCTTCAGGACGTAGTCACCGGAAATGGTTTTCACTTCACAGGTGTGCCCTGTCAGGTTTATTATTAATGGGGTTGGGACCATCAGTTGTGTTGTGCAAAAGTCTGGTGGAAACACAGCTGATAGTCCTACTGAAGAGACAGTTAGCTGCTTTTTTCTTGCCATAATACAAATTCTAAGTAAAGAAAAACGATAAGGATAAGTTCATCCGAGTCACCAGCCTCAGAAATCGCAGGTTAACAGCAGCTCGGATTAGAGACCAGGTCAATGCCACACAGAGGTCAAGCAGCAGACACATCTCTACAACAACTGTTAAGAGGAGACTTTGTGAAGCAGGCCTTCATGGTAAAATAGCTGCTAGGAAACCACTGCTAAGGACAGGCAACAAGCAGAAGAGACTTGTTTGGGCTAAAGAACACAAGGAATGGACATTAGACCAGTGGAAATCTGTGGTTTGGTCTGATGAGTCCAAATTTGAGATCTTTGTGCGACACAGAAAAGGTGAACGGATGGACTCTACATACCTGGTTCCCACCGTGAAGCATGGAGGAGGTGTGATGGTGTGGGGGTGCTTTGCTGGTGACACTGTTGGGGATTTATTCAAAATTGAAGGCATACTGAACCAGAATGGCTACCACAGCATCTTGCAGCGGCATGCTATTCCATCCGGTTTGCGTTTAGATGGACCATCATTTATTTTTCAACAGGACAATGACCCCAAACACACCTCCAGGCTGTGTACGGGCTATTTGACAAAGAAGGAAAGTGATGGCCTCCACAGTCACCAGACCTGAACCCAATCGAGATGGTTTGGGGTGAGCTGGACCGCAGATTGAAGGCAAAAGGGCCAACAAGTGCTAAGCATCTCAGGGAACTCCTTCAAGACTGTTGGAAGACCATTTCCGGTGACTACTTCTTGAAGCTCATCAAGAGAATGCCAAGAGTGTGAGTGTGCAAAGCAGTAATCACAGCAAAAGGTGGCTGCTTTGAAGAACCTAGAATATAAGACATATTTTCAAATGTTTCACACTTTTTTGTTAAGTATTTAATTCCACATGTGTTAATACATGGTTTTGATGCCTTCAGTGTGAATCTACAATTTTCATAGCCATGAAAATAAAGAAAACACTTTGAATCAGAAGTGTGTCCAAACCTTTTGGTCTGTACTGTACATCCCTGCAAACCTAATCCCTGTGTAAAAATGAATGCTGTACAATCCTAAAAACAGACTCTAATGTAGGCAAACAACCAGACAGGAGTATAACTCTCACCAGATTAGCTTTACTAGGATGATGGAAGTTCACAAGAGGGGAACAGGATGCAAGAAACATATGTCATACCTGGGACCCTGTCTGGTACTTATCTAAAATGGCTGCTTCATCTCCAGAGATGCAGATGGCTGTCCCACAATGCACTGTGGTCTTAAAGAGAAGAGACCTAGGTGTGCAGAATTAATGCAAGATTGTGCTTAACATATTAAACATCATAACAAGATAAAATGTCACATCTCACAGGTTATAACAAGTGTCAAACTAGAATTGGTCTCTCCTACTGAACCTAAATGGGCAGAACATAGGCAAAGCTTTGTCATTGATTATTTTGTTAAACTGTATTTCCAAATAACTGATGACACACTGATAACAACTAACCAATCACATGCCTGATAACATACTGGATCTGAACAACTAACCAATACTGATGGCTACACTGATAACAACTAACCAATCACTGATGGCACACTGATAACAACTAACCAATCACTATGACGCACTGATAACAACAACCAATCACTGATGACACACTGATAAAAGTTAACCAATCACTGATGACACACTGATAACAACTAACACAGATAAACTGATACACTACTCTGGTAACAGCTAACCAATAACTGATGACACACTGATAACTAACCAATCACTAATGACACATGGATAAACAGAACTTAACTCAATAACTGATGACACACTGATAACAACTAACCAATCACTGATGACACACTGATAAAAGCTAACCAATCACTGATGAAACTGAAATCCAAACCCTGATGACACTCCTATCAATTTTTATTTGAGTACATGAAAAATCTAAGATGTCTGAATGAAAATTTAAGAGCAATGGCAATTATAGATGTGGGCAGAGTTAAGGTTACCGTTACACGCTTCAATGTCGTTAAGATATCACCAACAATCTCGGTCGTTAGGACATCTTTTAGACATCGTTGGTGAGATGTCACACGTGTAGATATCAGGAATGATGCACCAACGATCCAGCGAGCAGCTATCGTTCGCACAACCCTGCAAACAATACTTGTTCACTGTTGTGAATAGGAGAAATCATTAATGATATCGTTATCGCGGTGTCGCACACAACGATATAAAAGGTTGGCTGATCGTAGATCGTCTGAATTGAGAACATGTTCTCAAATCTGGGATCATAGATCCAAGGATTTATCATAGTGTATTGCGGTGTTACACCAACGACGTCCTAACGATGTCGTTTCAATGACTCCAAACCCGTGACGTTTGAGCGATATCGTTCACAATCTCGTACCATGTAATGGGGCCTTCAGGTCAAGTAGAAAAACTTCATTTGTGACCGTAATCATTTCAGATTACAAGTTTATATTCTTTGTATACTAGAAGTTCTTTATGTAACAGTTTACTATATATTATATTATTTTATGAACACTGTTATTCCATCCATAAATTCTTAAAGACCCTCAGTTTTTACATCACTAACACAGCCCCCGCCCAAGGTATGCAGCCATATATACAGCCTCAGCCCCCATGTCGTAATCACTTAAGAAGATATTATACTAATATGTCTTGGTGACTATTGTGCCTCTGCAGCGATCTCTTGCAGTCGCTGGATCTACGCAAATGGTTCGGCTTCCTGTACGTACGCCGGACAATGAATACATCTCGGGTATGCAACACAAAGGAAGTCGTATATTTCCGTGGAGATACTACTGAAGATGCTGGGATACCTTTTCAGATGCATGTAAAAATGCGTCAGTGTTCGTTCACATTCAGCGGACATATAATATAACATACTTACATTTACGTTGACAGCTGATAAAATGGGGTAAAACTTTCTACTCTTGGTGATGTATAATAATCTGAAGTTTCTGGATATACATGCACTGTTGGGATGTATATATTATACCAATTTTGGCTTGTACTTATTTACCATGAGCTTATTGTACTATATCCCTGGAATTTGCTTGTATAACAATATGGGTTTCTGCAATATATACCAAAGATGCCTCTGTATTTACCATGGCTGCTTTTTTAATTCGGGGCTGATGCGGTAAAAAACCCTGGGTACTGCGTATATACCACTGGGCGCGTTGCTTTATCTATCCAATGTATGGGACTGCTGCTGGTAATGCTCCTTGGGCAGTGCGCGCGAAAAAAACCAGGGCGCGCTGTATATTACCTGGGGCTGCCTGCGCGTCAAACGCACTGGGCATCTGCTGAAGTACCCCTATGCATTGCTGAAAATACCACGAGTGGGCGTTGCGGTAATACCGGAGGGATGCTGTCATGTGGGGCCTGTATATACCACTGGGGAGGCTGCTGTATACCACACTGCTGGGGGCTGTATACTACCACTGGGAGGCCTGTATACCATCGGGGGGGCCTGTATACCACACTGCTGGGGGCTGTATACCTGTGCTGGGGTCCACCCTCGGCTTATACACGAGTCAATAGTTTTTCCCAGATTTTGGGGGCAAAAGTAGGGGGGGGTCGGCTTATACACGGGTCGGCTTATACACGAGTATATACGGTATATATAATATATTAGAGCAATATTAGTTTTACTGAACACATGTTTTCCATTCCAGGAAATATTAAGACCTCAGCTTTTTATCATCCCAAACAAGCTGCCCATGTCATGCAGACATAATATTTTACTGCAGCCTTTAGTCCCCCTTCTTTACTCACTTAAGTAGAACCTTATCTGACATAATATGTCTTTGAGAAATGACTAATTTGTGTCCTTAGAAGAATGATATTTTGAGGCCAGCTGGATGAGGTAACAGAGAAGGAATGAGGAATGTCAGGCTTCCTGTTACTTAACGCTCAGGAACGTCTTTTAAGTGATAAATCTCGGAAGTATTGGCAACACAAGTATTGTCTTATATTTCCGCTGGAGATACTCACTGCCCCATTGCTTGGCGATAACCCTTTTCAGATAGGACATGTAACAAATTGTGTCATTTGTGTTCATTTCTCACATTCCAGCTTTGGTAAACATTCTCATAACAGATTACATTTACTTGAAGTCTAAGATTAGAAAATGGGTAAAACTTTCTAATCTTTGTGAATGAATATTAAAAATCATAAAAGTTTCTGGATATAGATGTCACCCCTGTTTGGAATGTAATAATTAATTTATATCATATTTTGGAAACCTATGTACTATGTCTACCAATGAACTCATTATTGTACAGTATTGCCACATGTGAAATTTGACATTGTATGACAAATAGGATTCTCAAAATAAACAAAAAAAAAGATGCCTCTAAGGGTGCTTTCACATCTGCGTTTTTCGTAATTCGCGGCAGATGCGGTGAAAAAACCGCATCTGCCGCGTTTACCGCATAACCGTTCCACTTGCGGCGCGGTTGCGGTTTTTTCTATGCAATGTATAGGGGACTTGCGGCAGATGCGGCAAGTGCGGTTTTGCACTTGCGGCAGGTGCGGCCGCGAAAAAAAACGCAGTAAGCCGCGGTTTTTTTCGCGGCCGCACCTGCCGCAAGTGCAAAAACCGCACTTGCCGCATCTGCCGCAAGTCCCCCTATACATTGCATAGAAAAAACCGCAACCGCACCGCAAGTGGAACGGTTATGCGGTAAACGCGGCAGATGCGGTTTTTTCACCGCATCTGCCGCGAATTACGAAAAACGCAGATGTGAAAGCACCCTAATATGACTGCCGATTACCATCTGTTTTCACATATTCAGATATGTCGATGTCACTTTAATATTTTTTAAATTGAAATTGACATTTGTAAAATAACATGATCAATTTTAAACACAGAGGATTAGGTCTATAATCATATCTTGTACATAAAAAATTAAAAATTTCCTTATGTCAAGCTTGTTCCTTTAAGCTCCAGCATTTGTTTTTCTGTTTATGTTCTATTTTTTCTTTTAGTGCTGGGGTGGTGCTTTAAACCTAAGTCCCCCTGGCCCCAGTCTCATACTCACCCTCTGGTGTTTCCACCTTTTATCGATGCCGCTCCTGTCCGCTCCATCTTGTGGTTCTAACTTCTGACTGGCCAGAAGTTCGAATTTCCATGACAAGCTCTTTATGCAAGTCTATGAAAAACAAGCGAAGAAAAGGAGTATAGCTTATAATTTCATCAAGTGTTTTTATTTTTTGGACTGACTTAGAAGACAGAAGAGGGCGGTGGTCAGTAGCCCTCACACCAACAGTAAAATGGTACAAAAAATCACCATGAACCAAGGTTCATAATCATACATTAAATGGCGATCACTGATACAATTTACAAGATTACAAAACTTTTGCCCCACATGGGCCGATCAAAGGTCACAAAATATATACATGCTGATATTAAATAAACTTATTTTTTTTACATACCGTATATACTCGCGTATAAGCCGAGTTTTTCAGCCCAAAAATTGGGCTGAAAAGTACCCCCTCGGCTTATACGCGAGTCAGTGCTGTATACCGATGTATACATCGGTACATACCGATGTATACATCGGTATACAGCAGCCCCCGCATCCCCAGTAATGCAGGGCCCCCCCAGGGTCTCTCCGGTCACCTGTAAAGCAAGCTATACTTATCAGTGTCCCGCTCGCACCCGCCGCTGCCGACATCCACGATCCTCCATCTTCATGCGACTCCTCTTCCTGTTTCTGTGCGCGTCGCCGGCAATGACGTCATTCCCGGCGACGCGCACAGGAAACAGGAAGAGGAGTCGCATGAAGATGGAGGATCGCGGATGTCGGCAGCGGCGGGTGCGAGCGGGACACTGATAAGTATAGCTTGCTTTACAGGTGACCGGAGAGACGCTGGGGGGGGCCTGCATTACTGGGGCTGCCTGTATACTACCGCTGGGGCTGCTATATACCTCTGGGGCACTGTATACTACCACTGGGGCTGCTATATACCTCTGGGGCCCTGTATACTACCACTGGGGCTGCTATATACCTCTGGGGCACTGTATACTACCACTGGGGCTGCTATATACCTCTGGGGCCCTGTATACTACCACTGGGGCTGCTATATACCTCTGGGGCACTGTATACTACCACTGGGGCTGCTATATACCTCTGGGGCCCTGTATACTACCACTGGGGCTGCTATATACCTCTGGGGCACTGTATACTACCACTGGGGCTGCTATATACCTCTGGGGCCCTGTATACTACCACTGGGGCTGCTATATACCTCTGGGGCCCTGTATACTACCGCTGGGGCTGCTATATACCTCTGGGGCCCTGTATACTACCACTGGGGCTGCTATATACCTCTGGGGCCCTGTATACTACCACTGGGGCTGTATATACTACCACTGGGGCTGTATATACTACTGGGGCTGCGTGTATACTACCACTGGGGCTGCTGTATCTACCTCTGGGACTGGTGTATACCACACTGCTGGGGCTGTATACTTGTGCTAGGGTCCACCCTCGGCTTATACACGAGTCAATAGATTTTCCCAGGTTTTGGGGGCAAAAGTAGGGGGGTCGGCTTATACACGGGTCGGCTTATACACGAGTATATACGGTATGTAACTGATATAAACTAAGAGAGTTAATCAACATAGTATTTAGGTCAATTCACCACATGTGTGACATATCAAGGTATAACAAAAAGTCAGTGATGCCATACAATTACCACAGTTTGCAGGTGGAGGGTGCCTGGGGCAGGGGAAGGTTAGGGCTGCAGACCCCTACAGTGTTTCGTGGCCTAGGTGGACACCTTGATATGTCACACATGTGGTGAATTGACCTAAATACTATGTTGATTAACTCTCTTAGTTTATATCAGGTTCAATTGAGATTACTTTTATATTCTGTATACCTAATGAAAATATTTAAGAGCTTATGAGCTCTCAATATATACATATGTAAAAAAAAGAGTTTGTTTAATATCAGCATGTGTTGTGTACTCAGACACTGGGGCTGATGACTCGAATAGGGAGTGACGGGTGGACTCCACTTTACTAGGTACCGGCAGATGGTAAAATGGAACACGGTTCAGTTTGGTTTACAGGGTGGATGTTGCCAGCTCAGGGTCCCCCTTATGGAGTCTCTAGGTGTTCTCTCTTTATCCTTCAGGAATCACTTCTCTCTTCCTAGTTTCAACCACCCTCGCAGAGCTCTCCAGCCAGTCCCACGGTCGGTAACTAGTAGGCAAGGTCTGTGCCCCACCGGTCCGAACGGGAAGCCCTAATAAGCGAAGCCTCCCTCTGGCACCGCAATTTTGGCCCTTCTCTTCTAGTGTCCTGAACCAGTTCTTGGTCCTAAGGGGCGAGGTACCTTGTGGCGCTGTCAGCAACTCGGTTTCTATGGGCCTGCAGCTCGTCAGTCTGCGGTCAGAGTTAAACTTCTGGCCGCCTCAGCTTCCTGCATTGCCAGTGTTTCCCTCAATGTGACCAGCTGGCTCCAACCAGCCCTGGCCCCTAGCCTGCTGTCCTGGGCCCCCATTTAAAGATGGGGCTCCCTCCTGTCGGCTGTGCTGCCAGGCCTGTCCTTCCTGACTGCCTTCCCAGCACTAACTAACTAAAACTGTCACTCTCTCACTACTTCTACCTTTGGGTCCACCCCCTTTTGGAACCTACTAAATTACCGGTCCCCCCTATTCTAAGTGGCCTAGTCCTAAGCGTGTGCAAGTACAGACTCCACAGGTTAAACCCTGAACTGACATCCTACAGGGAAAAACACATTTATTATCACAGTATAGTACTTCCCTGTGGCACCTAGCCAGAGGGGCGCCACACCCCCTTGGTGAAACACACCCTTCCGCGGGTGTTAAACCAAGCCTGGGATAAATGGGAGCTTTATTAACAGGTTAACCGGGTAACTTTAAACATGTATAACAATAAGATTATTTTTGTTCTTCCCTTGCGGGAGGCGCACTTATTATAACGTTGCGTTTAACAGTGACTAAAATCTAGTCCTTACTGGCCCAACTGGGACCAGGTAGCAAGTCTCTTGATCAATGTCCATCAAGTACTGTAAGGGAAAACAACAAGACAATGCAAGAAAATACACTTAAAGGCACAGTTTTCATTTATCAGCAGTGCAATACCGGATTAACCTCTTCATTGCTCAACCTTGCTGACCCAGATTGCGAACCACCCGCGGGGACCTGCGTGGCGCTCGTACATTATCAGATCCCCACGATACAGGTCCGGGTGGCCCTGCGGTAAATGTTCCTCTATGTTCCTATGGCCGACATGTACTTCCTGGTAGAGGCCCTCCTCTTTGGCGAACCCATACCCGGTGCTAAGGCTAAAGGTGGTGACCACCCCCTCTTACGTTGGTCTGGGGGCAGTGGGGGCTGATTACGGGCAATGACGCGGGATTGCCGAGTCTCTAGTTCATTAGCATACCAAGCCTCGCGCCTTCGGTGCAGTTCAGCCTCATCGTCCGGGTCAGGTCGGGTGAACCAGGGGCGGCCTACCGGTTGCCAGGTGTGTCCATCCACATCGGCACAAAGTACTGCTCTCTTCTCTCTGGCCACTGCTACTGATGCTGGTACTGCGACCCTCCATAGCTTACGGAGCCCGGCCTCCTCCGTACCATCGAAAGCTCTTTCTTCCTCCAGACTCTCCTCCTCCTCCCCGGCACCGACCTGGCTGCTTGTGTACTTTTTCGGCTCCTCCTCGGTCAGCTCAGGCTCCTCCAAGAACTGTATAAGGTCTCCCATCTCGGCGACATCCTCTTCTCCAGGCTCCAAAAGCGGTGCGTTAACCGGTTCCAGGGATCAGCAACTGGTCCAGGGGTTACTGGGTGGTCTGTTTGGGTAGCGACCGTCACCCAGAGCTCCTGGTCTCTGAGCTGAAGCCCTCCGCCGTCTATTTAGCTGGAACACCATTTCTGCTCCCCAGCGCTGGACGGTCCACTCCGTGGCCTCCTGGTTTTGAGCCCGCAGGTCGTCAAGGGCCGTCCTTCAGAAAACACCATCCTCACTGTCCATCTCCAATGTTAACACACCCAGGGCAGTACAGTCAATCAATATAGACTACTCAATTTCTTGTATTAGCTGCTTGAAATTGGGTACAGCCATTGCCTCACAACCAGTTGTAAGTAATGGGTCCGGAGCCTGACCAGGTATCTTGTGTGTGCTTCCAGACGCACCCTGCTTAGTTCTTATAGTCCCAAACTGGTGTGGGCTGGTGCTTGACTCGCCCCCTTGGTTGTTTGAGAGCAAGGGGGGCGGGGAGACTTTTTGGTGCCTCTTGGATGGCCCATGTGTATTGAGGGGCCGAGGTACGCCCCTGGGCCAGCACATAGTCTCTTTACATCTCCTGACCCGCCCACCACAAGGATCCTATGGGCAAGCCTTTTGGGCTTTTCCAGAGCCCGCTACTACTCTCGTCACTCCTCGGCAGAATGAAGTGGCGGGGCTTATCTTCCCGCTCTTTTTCCTTTGCTGTGGCTGAGTTAAATTTCTGTAATGGTGGACCGTTGTACAGTTCAGAAAACAGTTAATAAAGTCTTTTGGGCGCACTTTACCTGGTTCCACCAGGCTGGTTCTGTCCTGTTCGTGACGCCAGGAAATGATGTGGCCAGGGCTAGGGGTACTCAGACACCGGGGCTGATGACTTGAATAGGGAGTCAAGGGTGGACGGGAACCCGGTTCTGTGCCCTGGTTATCATTTGAGTAGATGGTGGGGGAGAAGAGAGTATTTACAGGGGATCGTGACGCCACTTGTAGTTCCCGGTAATATAGGTACCGGTGCTGCAAGTCAGCCACTGATGTCATGGTGGCTGCAGCAGAGAGTAGTCCAGCTCCCTACAGGTGGAACTATTACCTCAGGGCAGCGGTGATGGAGCAGGGTTGTGATGAAGGCATGAGGGGAGTTGTAGTGGTGGCTAGTGTTGCAGTTCTTACCCCTCTGCTGAGCTGCTGATGGTGCTGAGCCCTCCGGGCACTGGCAGCAAGAACAATGGAGACCAGTTCAAGTTTTACTCCACTGTACTAGGTACCAGCAGATGGTAAAATGGAACACGGTACAGTTTGGTTCACAGGGTGGATGTTGCCAGCTCAGGGCCTCCCTTATGGAGTCTCTAGGTGCTCTCTCTTTATCCTTCAGGGATTACTTCTCTCTTCCTAGTTTCTATCACCCTCGCAGAGCTCTCCCGCCAGTCCCACGGTCTGTAACTAGTAGGCAAGGTCTGTGCCCCACCGGTCCGGATGGGAAGCCCAAGTAAGCAAAGCCTCCCTCCGGCACCACAATTTTGGCCCTTCTCCTCTAATGTCCTGAACCGGTTCTTGGTCCTGAGGGGCAAGGTATCTTGTGGCGCTGTCAGCAACCCAGTTTCAATGGGACTGCAGCTCATCGGTCTGCGGTCAGAGTTGAACTTCTGGCCGACTTGGCTTCCCGCGTTGCCGGTGTTTTCATCAACATGACCAGCTGGCTCCAACCAGCCCTGGCCATTGTCTGCTGTCCTGGGCCCCCACTTAAAGATGGGGATCCCTCCTGTCAGCTGTGCTGTCAGGCCTGTCCTTCCTGACTGCCTTCCCAGAAGTAGCTAACTAAAACTGTCACTCTCTCACTACATCTACCCTAGGCTCCCCCCTTTTTTGAGACCTACTAAATTACCGGTCCCCCCTATTCTATGTGGCCTAGTCCTAAGCGTGTGCAAGTACAGACTCCACAGGTTAAACCCTGAACTGACAACCTACAGGGAAAAACAAATTTATTGTCACAGTGTAGTGCTTCCCTGTGGCGCCTAGCCAGAGGGGCGCCACACATGTATGTATTTTGTGACCTTTGATCGGCCCATGTGGGGCAAAGGTTTTGTAATCTTGTAAATTGTATCAGTGATCGCCATTTAATGTATGATTATGAACCTTGGTTCATGGTGATTTTTGTACCATTTTACTGTTGGTGTGAGGGCTACTGACCACCGCCCTCGTCTGTCCTCTAAGGCTGGAGTCACACATAAGCCCTTGGTCCGTTTTTGATTTCATTTTTGTCATTTTTTTTTTCTAAGTCCAAAAACTGACAGAAAAACGGATTGGATGTAATAAACACCCTGTCCGTTTGTTTCTGGACCTCAAAACATTGCTCTGTCCGTTTTTGAGCCAAAAACGTTGCTAGCAACGTTTTTTGGCATCAGTTAACCTCCCAAACGGTTTTCCCAAGTCTCTCTCGGGTTGAAAATGTTGTACCCAAAGCGATTACCCCGAGGGAGACTCGGGTAAGTGCCTATTGTGACATCTGAGCCCCTCTTACCCCATCCTGGTGGGTCTAGCGGTGTCCCCTTGTCATCTCCGTGTCCTTCCCGATGGAGGCCTGCCATGTTGCTTCCGGGATCCGTCTCTCTGAGCCGAAGTGCTCATGGAGGCCGGCCTTAAAGTGACACACACAAAATTTCCATAAAAAAAAAATGTAACGCTCTTAGCATAAAATTCCAGAATTATCGTAACGCCAGGGAGGTTAAAAAACGCATGCGTTTTTAATGAAAAAGTCCAAAAACGTTCAGGGGTGCAGGAGGCTCTAAAAGCACCGTATAAAAAACGGATTGGTGATGAAAATCACTTCCAAAAACGGATTTCTATGTGTAACCCCAGCCTAAGGCAGTTTCATTTGGGTACATAGCTGGCACAGATCTACCATGTGATTGCCCTGAAGCAAATCCACCACCAGCAGCATCACCATGACCCCATCCCTTTCCTGATACTTTCCTCATTCTTTGTACACAAAAAAGTGCAAAGTATTACACAGCCTGTATACAGAGACTGCCCAGCAGATTATCACACTGCCTGTATGTTGAGTGCCCTTGCAGACCAATTTCTAGGAGTACCCACACAGAGCCTGGTGTAGTGGACAAATAGAATTTTTTAGAGATTAGCCCAACAGAGCATGGTGCTGTGGCCACACAGAGCTTTTTTAGAAATTACTCCAACAGACCATGGTGCAACGGCCACATAGATCTTTTTTTAGAGATTAGGCCTACAAACCCTAATGCAAAATGGCCAAGCAGATCTTTTTTAACATTAGCCCAACAGAGCCTGGTGCAGTGGCTGCACAAAGCTTTTTTAGAGATTAAGCACACAGATTCTGCTGGACAGTGGCCAAACAGATTTTTTAGAGATAAGCCCTACAGAGCCTAGTGCAGTAGTCGAACAGAGCTATTTTGATAGAATTAGGCACCTTTCACATCAGCAATTTTGCCCGATCTTGGCAGATCCGGCAGCTTTGCTGCATCTGCCGCGTAAGCGGTCAGGTGCAGCAAGTGCAGTTTTGCTGGATCTGGCAGATCCGCACTTGCGGCAGCACAAAAAAATGCTGCTAGCAGTGTTTTTTTTACTTGCCCCAAGTGCCGAATCTGGCAAAACTGCAAGTGACGCACCTGATTGCAAGCCCCATAGGGAATGAATGGAGTTTGACACGAGTGAGCCATTAAATGGCAGATGCGGCAAAGCTGCATATCTGCCGCGATTGGCAGGAAATTATGATGTTAAATCAGCCTAACCTGGTATAGGGCCAAGTGCAGCTTTTTTTTTACAGATTTGCCCTACAGAGCCTGGTGCAATGGCACACAGTGCTTCTTTTAAAGATTAAGCCCACAGATACTGGTGCACATTGGCTACACAAAGCTTTTTTTAAAATTAGCCCAGAGTCTGGTGCAGTGCCAAAACATAGCTTTTTTTTACACATTAGGCACACAGAGCATGGTACACAATGGTGAAACAGAGCATATTTTTAGATTAGCCCAAAAGAGTCTGGTGCAATGGCAAAATATGGCATTTTTTATACATTAAGGCTACATTCACACTCTGCATTTTCTGATCCATTTTTGTGATCCGTTTTTTGCAGTGCACTGCCCAGGGAGCCTGCAGCACAATGGCCACACAAGGCTTTTCTTAAGATTAACGGTCCCGTCACACTTGGCGACGTTCCAGCGATCCTGACAACGATACGACCTGGTAAGGATCGCTGGAGCGTCGTACGTGGTCGCTGGTGAGATGTCCAACAGTCAGATCTACTGATCAATGCAGCAACGATACGGCGACCCGTATAACAACCTCGGCGGTCATTGGGACCCTGTCACACAGCAGCTAGTCTGACAACTCAGACCTACGTGGCTGAGTTCTGAGTCATCAACTAGGTCGTTGTTCAGGCGTCAAACACACCGATGCATGCTGGCCAGTGGGAGCCCGACAATCAAAAAATGGTCCAGGCCATTTTAACACGATCGGCGATCTCACAGCGGGAGGCCTGGTCGCTGCTGCATGTCAAACATAGCGAGATCGCTGGCGAGGTCGCTGTTGCGTCACAAAACCTGTGACGAAACAGCGATCTCGCTAGGTGTGATGGGGGCTTAAGCCCACAGATCCTGTTGCATTTTGTCCACACTAAACATTTTTTAAGATCAACCACACAGAACCAGTGGTACAGTGTCCAAAGAGGCCTTTTTTAAGATTAACCCCACAGAGTCTGCTGCACTGTGGCCACACAGACTGTTTTTAAAGATTGCACCCTCCGAGACTAGTGCAGAGTGCCAACACAGGCTTCTTATAAGAGTACACTCCACTATAACCCAACAGTGTCCCTCACTCCGGCCGTGTTCTATCCCTACACTATTCACAGCAAAATGGTGGCACAACCCCA
The DNA here is from genome assembly GCA_033576535.1 of Allobates femoralis. Lineage (NCBI taxonomy): Eukaryota > Metazoa > Chordata > Amphibia > Anura > Aromobatidae > Allobates > Allobates femoralis. Next base: position 97,640,648 of record JARQOC010000006.1, read on the forward strand.
AGTTGGCATCTATACAGGCTGAGCACATGGTGCCCCGGCCAACGAGAGCCATGCCAATGCTTGGCATAGCTGTGATGGCTGTGGAAGTGCCCACAGACGAAAAGATTGTTCATTGGCTTTGCTGTAGCCTTTCAACAAGCTTTTTTTGGATGGAAAACATGAATAGGAACACCGACTTAAAGTTGGAAGTCGGTGTTTTGAGATCTCCACCGGACTTTAGGGGTCCAGCATGAATCTAGAACTTTACAGTTTGGGATCTCTCATCCATACACATGAATGCTCAGCCAAGTACTCATGTGATGAGGTTATCGGGAGACAGAGCTGTGTACAGAATGAACATTTAGCCAACATCATTCTCAAGTGTTTGGCTAATTTTACACTATCATATAAGCCTGTATAAGGAATTGGCCTTACTGAAAAGCTCTAATGTCAAGTTGTCAATGCGTTTATAGACTTCCAGGAGGAATATCAGAAAAGAATAGTATCACATTTTTATGCTCCATCATTGCTATTATATAAGCTTATAAAAAAGACTGGTCCGTAGCTGTCATGTCCACTGTAACATTTATATTCTTACAGAAAATGATACAAATGCTGAATAAAAACTATTTTAGATTCTGCTGAATTAAAAAGAACACACACAGATAATGAAAATAGTAATTTGTGGCAAAGAGTGTTTATTATTACTAAAATCTGACTTGTTATAATATTTAGTGTAATAAGAAATAAAAATAATATTCTTCTACTTTGCTACATCATTGAAAGCCTATAGTGTGTAACAGTGGCCTATCCAAATACATACTATATCATTATTTCATTAAGTGGGTGGGTATGTGAAGAGCCATTTGATGCAATATCAAAGATTTAAATGAAAGCATGCTGCCATTTACAAGTGTTGACACGATTGTGGAATATGGAAGAAAAGCAAGTTATTACTGTAACTGCTATACTAAGAAAAGCACACTGCATATCAAGTGACTTTTTATTGAATTTTCAAGCAAGAACAGCATGTAATGTTTCGTTTTGGTTGACAAGTAAAGATAGTAAAGACCGATATAAAGTATCATTTTTTTTCTATTAGGCTTCCACTACAGCTGTTAACAGGGACAGTTCCAGGCAAAGTGTTTACTAGATGATAACATATTGCGCCTTCGCACCGAATAAGGTTTAGGGTGCAAATACACAAGCTAGTTTCAGACAGATAAAGAGCAACAATCAACTATTTTCAAGTTGATCGGTGCAGTTAGGCTGGGGTCACAGTACCATTTTTCACATGCATTTTTGGAGACCCGCATTTTCAAAAACGCATGTAAAAAACGCACCCATAGGCCCCCATGTTAAAAAACGCATGCCCTAATAGCCAAAAAGCATGTGTGACTGTCCCATGCGTTTTTGGAGCATATCCAAAAACGCATGCGTTTTTTAATAAGGGGTCTTATGGAAACGCATGCAAAAACGCATGTACAATTAGTGCCATTCAAAAACGCATGCGTTTCCCATAGGAGCCCATGTTAAAAAAACGCATGCGTTTCCGGAAACGCATGCGTTTTTTTAACATGGGCTCCTATGGGAAACGCATGCGTTTTTGAATGGCACTAAAAGGTACTAAGTGTACATGCGTTTTTGCATGCGTTTCCCATAGGAACCCATGTTAAAAAAACGCATGCGTTTTCTACAAAAAAGCATGCGTTTTTCAAAACACACAAAAAAATACTACAAGCACTATTTTTAGGTGCAGATTCAAAAACGCACCCAAAAACGCAGGGAGCCATCACACACCTTACAAAAGTCATGCTGACATGAAAAAATGCATGAGTTTTGTAAAATCACTAAAAAAACGCATGGCAACTGTGACCACAGCCTTATAGGGTGTTGCGGGGCAATAGTCGTGGGTTTAGAGGAGACAACTTTCCCCAAACATGTTCACCAATTTTAAATTTGGCTCGAACATTGCAGATTCTGTTCACGATCAGAACCAGAGCAATCTACTAAACAAGTGGCAATCCATGCTTTATTCAAGGAAAAAAGTTTGAAATCTAAAATCAGCCTAAAACGTTCCCTGATTGGGGCCAAAATGCTTACTGGTAGACCTGCTGGCTCAGAGCAACACCTAACCTTATAGTTAGGAGTGTTCTTAGCCATTGGGTCTACCATTTTCTTTCAACCTGTAAAGCTTCTTGGAGCATTAAAATCATTTTTTAAGCTTCCTGGAGTTTGCAGGTGTTTTTGACACCTACAGCGTGTGAATTTTGCTAACAGTGCCAGATGTGGCATCAGCTGTGAAGTCCAGAAGCCTTACAATGTAAAGAAACAGACGAGAGGGGCGTAATGTGAAGACCTGGTGCCTACGCGGGTTTATATAAGGGGCTGAGGGGCCATTAACCTGAAGAGGTTGTGCACCCCTGCACAACCTCAGTAATTGGCCTTTGGATGTGCCGATCGGACCAGGGAGTGTGGAACCGCCAGCTGAGCCGCTTCTCCTGTGTTACTTCCGGGTGCGATCACGTGACCGGGCTGACCGGAAATATGTCACTGCAGGTAATTCAGTGTTCTGCCTTGTTGCCAGGCGACGCCGGGCCCTTCAGTCCTGGAAGTTGGATCCCGGAGCTGCTCCCTCAGCGAGGGATGAGGAAAGTATAAAAAGAATTTGTAGTGGTCTTATTGGAGCGCTACCGCCTTTCTATTCTCCCTAGCGCTCCAATAAGACAACTACAAATTTTTTTGTAGAAGCCTTGCAATGTCCTTAAAACATACATTTTAAGCTTCATTTTTTTTTCTAATATTTTTATTATTATTATTTATTTTTTTGGAGAGCAAATCTGTATTATTGAAGAGGGTCAGGAGCATGTGAGGCCAACTCTTCTAGACTTATGTGATAGCAATTCATATAAAAATAGGATATATGGCCATTATATGCTTCATATGCATGGCCTTAAAGGTCTGTTCACACTCATGAAACACCATACTATGGTGTCACGTGTAGTCTGCTCTGCATTCTCTAGTAACTGCCCTGCAATTTTTAAATGAATTTATTCTGAGGTGAATGTCAGTAGCTGTAGCAGTATTGCTGTCCATAGTCTGGTTGTGGCTCCTCAGGTGAGCTGCTGCTGGGTGTGCTAGGTGAAGCTGTTGTCCACTCCTCCAGTCTTTAAATAATCCCATTACCCATCAGGTGGTGTCGTTGAAAGAGTTTAGTTTCTACTCTGAACTTGAGCTGTTTGAACTCTTTGCAGTTTGCTGGAACCTTCCAAAAGTGTATACCTTTGTTATAGTCATCTTTGTGGAATTTCTTTTTCTATTCCTGGGTGGAGGTGGGGGGGTGTTAGTCCAGGGTTGGTCAGGAGCAGGGAAAGTGTGGCGGCCCAGACATCCTCACCTTTAGGCTGGAGACACACTATGCGAGATGCGTTCGGGATTCTTGCATGAGTCTCATATGACTCACGCGGCATGGCTGCCAGCTCCCTGAACAGGGCCGTGTCAGCTGCTTGTGTTTCTATGCAGCTGACATGCTCCGGTCCAGGTGAGTCATGCGAGACTCATGCGAGTATTTCACATGCATCTCACATAGTGTGTCTCCGGCCTTAGAGAAAATTCTGGGAACAGGGTCAAATAGGGAACCCCAGTCTACAGGGTCAGACTAGCTTCTTAGTTTTCCTTAGCCGATCACTGCCATCCTGCTGCAACTCTGCCCATCCGCTATTGCCATCCCTGAAATTTTCAACGACGTTATCCGCTTTCTCCCTGAGTCATTATTTCTCAGGTTGCCATAGCTGATCACTTTACATGCCTGATGCAGACCATCTCTGACAAGGTTACTGGTCCGTGTACTGCTGCAACAAGTTGTTGGCTATCTAGCCAGGCTATGCTGGAACCCAAGATATCTCTACCTGACAGATTTTCCGGGGGAAGAGACACATTTTTGGTGTTTAGAGTAGCCTGTAAGATGTATTTCAGGCCTCGCTCTCCTTCATCTGGAAGTGAGGAACAGCGTGTGGGGATTATAACCTGTCTTCCCAAGGGGGAATCCCCAGACTCGGGCCTTCTCCCTCCCATCCGGTTCCCCATCTCTGCAATTATTAGACGTGTTTTTTACTGCCTTGGCTCAGGTGTATGGCGCATTAGATAGAGTGACACTTGCTGAGTCTAATCTCCATAAACTCAAGCAGGAGACGTGGGCAGTGAAGGAGTACTGTGACTCTTATGGTCAGTATGGTTCTCTCTAGCTCATTTCCTCTATGTGTACCTTTCAAGCAGTTATAAGCTTTCCAGTATTAAGATTCTCACAAATTCATTTGCAGTACATTAAAATTTGAAGAAAAGTTTGGCATAGTTGCCAAATTTTAATTATGAAAGATCTGCAGAGTCCAAAAGAAGTTTGGACTCTGTAGCTATTGGGTCACAAGAACATTGGTGTATGCCTCTTTGCACTCCACAACCTTGCCTGTAACATTAGATGATTTGGCCTTCAAGGCAGAGTTTCTGTGGTTCAGAAATTTTTTCACTCACGGGACATTGCGCTGTATTGAGCCGTAGTGACTAAAGTCTTGTGAGATTTGTGAAGTCTCGGGAGACTTTGTGCGGCTCAATACAATACAGTGTCCTGCACCACTGCGCAGGTGCAATGTCGTCACTGAGACCAGGAGCGATGGCATATTACAGGCAGTGAGGTGGGTTTTACAGGGGGGAGCGGCTACTATATGGTGGGGGGCATGATCAAACTTATTTTCTGAAGTAATCAGGGACCAGTCTGGGGGTATAAAGGGATCACCAGAACTCCAATTACATGATGTTTTAGGTGCTGGCAGTGTTTAGAATGCCCAAAGGGGTTGACAGGTTAACTTTAATAATATTTTAAACTAGTAGATCATGTCTACTATTCAAACAGTCAGGACTGGACAGGATTCATAAAGACCCCGTTACACGGTACGATATCGTGAACGATATCGCTGAAACATCACGGGTTTGGAGTCGTTCAAAAGACATCGTTAGTACGTCGTTGCATGTGACACAGAGATAAGACTACGATAAATCATTGGATTGTTAATCACAGATTTGAGAACATGTTCTCAAATCAGATGATCTTCGATCAGCCAACCTGCTGCGTCGTTGTTTGTGACACCGTGATAACAATGGAGTCCGTGGAACCTTGTTTAAGAGTCTCAAACATGGGATTAGCCAGATATCTCTCCACGATAATGATGTCGCTAACGACTTCGCCTATTCACAACAGTGAAGAAGTATCGTTTGCTGGGTTGTGCGAATGATAGCTTCTTGCCTCATCGTTGGTGTGTCGTTCACGACATCTAGACTGTGACATCTCACCAGCGATGTCAAAAAGATGTCGTAACAACCGTGCTCCCTTGAGATCGTTGGTGAGATGTTAACAACATTGAAGCGTGTAACGGTACCTTTCGAAACAACTCTCAACTCCACTTTCTCCACTATCAACAGTTAGTGAATGGTGTAGATATAAGGATATGAGAGCAATAGTTTTCTGCATCATAGCTCTTGTTCTGGCAACTTTTTATCATAACTTGAGTTCAATGATTCCCATTCATGCTCCCATTCATATTGTAGTTTATTGAAAGTCTTCATGTGCGAGCTAAATATTTAATACTGAAAAATCATCTTGATCATGTCTTTGCCTTAGTGAATATTTTTCTCCAGGTTGCTTCTTCAGCTGTTTTCATTCTTATAGTCTAGTACTCCAGTCTGGGCGCTTTCATCCCATCGCTTTCAACATTTCCTACTGAGACTGTTTTGCCCACGGATGAATGTAGCTTTTCTTTATGGAATATAGGTGTAATAACTTGTATCATTCCGTTTAGCACATTTCTTCCATTGCATCATATAGACTTATAAAAAAAATAATTTACAGAACTGTAGCGCTCTTGCTGTTTGTACTGTATTTTGTATATTTTGAATAAACACTATAGCAGCATTTACAGACATCTGCGCTTCATGGTCTGGTTCAGACTAGGGGTTTTAATTCTGTTAAATTTTGTGATATATGTAAGGCTCCTGCAGTTTGATGCGGGGGAGGGGAATTTAACATTTTTTTCTACATTTCTTCAAATAATGATTTAATTTTAACATGATTTTCAAGTTCTATGGAAAAGACTATACTGTATTATAAATTACCTAAAACATTAGGTAAATCTTTACCATGCTGCAATTTGCTAAAAAGGTTGCTGGCATTAATCACTAAACAATTACCACATTATCCTGGTGCATCAGTACACACATATAAGATATCCCTGGATATGCAGACGGTGAAATAAGTATTGAACACATCATCAATTTTCTAAGTAAATATATTTTTAAAGGGAACCTGTCACCTGATTTTAAGCCCCTACATTATCTCTAGCTGTCCCTACACCTTCCTAGCAGCTCCCTATCTATCCCTTTCTTATCTAAAGTGTCAATAGTAAACATGTGTAAAATAAGTATAATCTTACTGCAGTCCTCCTGGTTGGGGGACTGGGTAGGCGTGACCACGCTGCCTTCCTCACACCTCCGTGTTAAAATGCACACCTCGCTGGGCGGCATTATTCTTTGTCCTTTCTGCCCCCTGGATTTGGAATCTCCCGCCCTCTTTGTACTTCTATGCACCTGCCGGGCGTCACATCCGACGCAGTGCATTATGGGGCCGGTCACGTGATCGGCCCAAGTGCATTATGGGCTTGATCACGTGATCGGCCCAGCTTCAATAAGCGCATTGCGCATGTGCGGAGTCGGGCCGATCACGTGATCAAACCAAATGCACTGGGGCAGATCATGTGACCGGCCCCATAATGCACCGCGCCGGATGCGATGCCCGGCCGGTGCATAGAAGTACAAAGAGGGCGGGAGATTCCAAATCCAGGGGCAGAAAGGACAAAGAATAATGCCGCCCAGCGGGCGGTGCATTAATACACGGAGGTGTGAGAAGGCAGCATGGCCACGCTTACCCAGTCCCCAACCACAGGGACTGCAGTAAGGTTATATTATTTTACACATGTTTACTAGTGACACTTTGATAAGAAAGAGATAGATAGGGAGCTGCTAGGAAGGTGTAAGAACAGGTGGAGATAGTGTAGGGGCTTAAAATCAGGTGACAGGTTCCCTTTAAAGGTGCTATTGACATGAAATTCCCACCAGATGTAAGGAACAACCCATCTAATCTACACAGACAAAGAAAGCAAACCATAGATGTCCATAAATTATATGTTATAAAGAGAAATGACACATAGAAAAAGTATTGAATACTCTTACTGAAATTTTTGAAAGGGCCTCTGTCTCCCCATTTATCATGTCTGAAGTAATACCTGTAAAAGAGTGAAATAATTATACCTGTAAGCATCAGATCAGATGCCTTCTTGTGGAAAAATCATATTTTATTCCTCTGTGTAAATGAGGTCTTCCAGTTAACAGGCAGATGTGCCTATTAGGGATGGGCGAATTACTCGCTACTATTCGGGACTCACCCGAATAGTAGCGGACTCGGGGACTCGCTACTCGCCGAGTTTCCTTAGGAATTACTCGGGGGTAGCGAGTCCCTGTACTTTTGCAGTGTATCTATACAGATACACTACAAAAGTACCCTAAAAGTTAATCTAAGGGGTTAAAAACAATACACTCACCTCCTGTACTCCTGTACCTTATGTACCGGGACCGGTACCGAAGACCTCCGGCTGTTACAGGACCTCCGAGACCACCGGGAGAAGATGGGGAAAAGGACCTTGCAGTTCAGCCAATCAGCATGCGGATAGCGGTCACATGGGTTGTGACGCGGCTGCACTGCGGCCACATGACAAACCCATGTGACCGCTAGCCGCATGCTGATTGGCTGAACTGGAAGGTCCTTTTCCCCATCTTCTCCCGGTGGTCTCGGAGGTCCTGTAACAGCCGGAGGTCTTCGGTACCAGTCCCGGTACATAAAGTACAGGAGTACAGGAGGTGAGTATTAATGTTTATTGTTTTTAACCCCTTATATTAACTTTTAGGGTACTTTTGTAGTGTATCTGTATAGATACACTGCAAAAGTACAGGTTACTATTTGGACTCGCTGGACTCTCAACGAGTACCGAGTCTCAGAACCGGACTCGTTAGAGTCCAGCGATTCCGAGTATTTCAGGATTCGCCCATCCCTAGTGCCTATCAGTTATTATTCCCTGGCTGGCACTGAAAACCCACTTTGAAAAACACTAGCTGCAGGGCAGGCCAGCACTTACAAATGGTAGAGGCACAGTTCATGCCACGTGTCCAGCTTGGATACCAAGTAGTTGTATGGCAAAGAGGAATCATGGATGACACTGTTACGGTTCGTTAGGTACTTCTTCACCATGTTCATAAATAATATCCTCTTTGTCAAACTATTCTGCACATCAGGGCACTGGGAGAGTCAATTCAAACTGTCCCACACCTTTAATAGTCTTTCCTTGCCTCTTTTGGACCTGGTATGTACTTCTATCATCTCTCTACCTTGGTTGCCCAATGAACTCTGATCGACGCCACCAGCATTATCGTAGGGGAATTTATGTACCAATTGTTTGACTAGGTCCTTCTTTTATTGCTCAATTTTACTAGCCCTCCCTGCTACAGAAAGGAAAGATGGAAAGTTCTCGTAGCGTGGGTTGGAAAGGGTGAACAGCCAGTAATCAGTTAAACATACAAAAAAGTGGGAGGTTTCCGGTCCTTTTTAAATTATATATATCCAGTCACTTGTGTCAATTTTCATCATCAATTTATTTAGAATGTTCATACATATAAATAAATCATTTCATGACAAAATATTTTACATAGGATATACATACATTTCATAGAGTATTTATTTCATAGAGGATCAAAGTCTAAAGTGACATTGTGACATTTAAAATTTCCATGTGGTTGGTTTATCCCTCTTTTACATGGAACAGGGAAAGTGAACAGAGTTTGTGGGCATTGAATCGATTTTACTCTGTATATGCATTGCCTATCAAGTTCACCCCTCTAATAGGGGATAGAGGCTGACTATATAAAGAAATTACAACCCCCATTTCTGGAAAGACCTGCAGAGTAATATTCATTAACCCCAATTAGGGCTCCAGCGGTTTTCTCCATCCCTGGGGGAGTATTAGCTATTGTCAGCCCTATATGATTATCACACGGACCTATGCACATCAGACAATCAAGAATATCCTCACCCTCCCACAGCTCCACACTTACCCATGTCCTGTAAGGGGATAGAGTACCGGGTGCCCCCAGACGCGTTTCGCTTTGGGCTTTCTCAATGGGGTCCCAATGAATATTACTCTGCAGGTCTTTCCAGAAATGGGGGTTGTAATTTCTTTATATAGTCAGCCTCTATCCCCTATTAGAGGGGTGAACTTGATAGGCAATGCATATACAGAGTAAAATCGATTCAATGCCCACAAACTCTGTTCACTTTCCCTGTTCCATGTAAAAGAGGGATAAACCAACCACATGGAAATTTTAAATGTCACAATGTCACTTTAGACTTTGATCCTCTATGAAATAAATACTCTATGAAATGTATGTATATCCTATGTAAAATATTTTGTCATGAAATGATTTATTTATATGTATGAACATTCTAAATAAATTGATGATGAAAATTGACACAAGTGACTGGATATATATAATTTAAAAAGGACCGGAAACCTCCCACTTTTTTGTATGTTTAAATGTATATTTATAGGAGGGTCCATTCTGGCCACTGGCCAAAGCTTTGACGCACTTGTAAGGACAACACTTTTGGTTTTAGCCAGTAATCAGTGTTGGATAAAATGTGTATAATGCAAGGGTCATAGGAAAGGCAGCAGTACATAAAGTCAGCCACATGTGCCAGACTCCCAACAGACAAGACTTTCCTGTCCACACAAGGAGGACATTTCTTCATCTTTTCCATCTCTTCCTCCTTAATACTTGAGGGTTGTTTTACGACAACAACTTTTAAAAATTGTGCAAAAAGCAAGTGAAGCAGATCATTTACAACCTTTTCAACAGTGTAAACAGATGATTCTGCCAGAAAATAATTCATGCTGTCATTAAAGCTTTTGGAAATGAAAAAAAAGGCCACTTTATGATACTCCAAAATTTCTTGTAGAGGACCGGCTGAAGACCCACCCAAATGTGTGAGTGAGGTCCCTCCCATATTTTTTAATTTTATTAATTGATATAGTGCTATTAATTCGACAGCACTTTACAGACATTATCTTAATTTGGACTCACAATCTTAGGTTAGTATGTCTTTGGAGTGTAGAAGGAAATCAGAGTTCCTGGAGGAAACCTATGTAAATATGGGGTTAACATACAAAACTCCTTGCAGATGTTGTCCTTGGTGTGATTTGAACCAAGCAACCTAGTTCTGCTATCCATTGAGCCACCTATCAAAATTAATGGTAGAGGGCCACCTAATGACTCTCCCAAATTTATGCATGAGAGTATCCTTATGGCCCTCCCAAAATTTAGGTTGAGGACCCCCTGCTTGCCCTCTCAAAATTAGGAGTGAGGGCCGCATGATGACTCTGTGGATATGGTGGAAGAGGTGGCAAAAAAAAGCATAATGTTTTGTAGGAGGGAAGGAGTGCATGAAAATACACCAGCAAAAAAAGAAACACAACCCTTGATGTTGTATATTGCAGCGTGTGTTTGCTTTGTTGAACAGTTGTCTGCCTTCTAGCCACCCCAATTCCTCTGATGGCCCCTTTAATAACTATTAACCATAGGAAGTATGACCCTACAGTTACAGAGGTGACCATTTGATAGCTCTACTGGAATATCCATCTCTACTGAAGACGCTTTAAAATTTTTGAGAGTTGAGTGGAAAACATCATCTCTGAAAATAGGGTCCCACAGGTTCACCACAAAAGTTTTAACATCATACTGAGAAGAATCAATAACCTGAGACCACAAGGAGATGCATAGCCACTCACTTTGTCACTGAGCATGATTTCATTCTCCACGAATACTCCGTAGTGTTTTATTGTGGTGGGATGCAGGTCTGGACAGCTGTCATCATCCATCATGCTTTTGAGTTTCCGTCTCTTGCCACTGATTACACTCGGTCCAACTAGTCACAATAGAGAACCTTGCTTTCCATAGCTTATTCTTATAGAGGAACAACATTGAATTTGTAGCTTCCGAGCTAAATTTTACTGACACTGGTCACACTTGGTCATGACTAACCAGGATAGAAGCCCTTGTTTTCCTTTTCCTATTCTTATAGAGGGCCAAAATTGAATCTTTGGCTTCTGAGATCCATTTTTTTTACACAGATTTCACTCGGGCATCATTAGCCATGATACAATTCTTTGCTTTAATTAAATTATTCTTAAAGATTATTAAAATTGTTTTTGTGTCTTCTCAGCTCTTTTTTCATGACACAGGTTTCACACCAGCATCACTCACTGTGAGACAGGCCTTTGCTTTCCATAACTTATTCCTAAAGATGAAAAAAACTGGTTTTGTGGGTGCTCAGCTCTATTTTCCTGACACAGGTTTCATGCCAGCATGACCAGGCTTCTTGTTAGACACCAAGCATTTCCTTAATACTCTGGGGTCCATCACTTGGAGGTCACACTTTTCATAGCTATGCTGCGGCACTGAGGCTCTGTATTTGTGCATACCCCATGCATTAAGCCAAATGGCCGCTAAGGAATATATGGATAAATATTCATTATATAGTAGAGACCTCAATCATTTTCTCATTATAACTCTTGAACATCTTATCACATAATTATTTTTCATTTGCAGGGGAATTTAATTCACAGCTCATCGGAGCCCCTATGAGTGCAAAACACTCCCCTTCTTTTGCCAATATTTTTGTCATAATGTGGGAAAGAAATTTATATTTTAAGATGCCACTCTGTCTTTTGGTCGTGCAGGTGGTACAGTCGCTATAGACTGTATTATCATTTGGTCTGGACCGTACCACACTTTTTGGAGTATGTCAATGACAATCAATACAACCTTAAGTTCACTCACAACTGTAACAGTGCTTCTATTAATTTTTCGGACCTCACCCTTGCTTCCAATTCAGACAGGGGGTTTAATTTACATGTGTACTTACCACAAACTTAATTTCTGGGAACACTATCATTTATACTGAGTCAATTTCTAGTGTTCCTGTGGGTGAAATGACTCTAGCACTTAAAAATTGTTCAGATCGCAACGTTTATGTTAGGGAAGAAGGAAATATATCTTGCAGGCTTAAATATTGCAAGTACTGTCTGGTAAATGAATGGCGCCAAAGAAAAAGTTAGAATCTTGACAGAGGCGAATTATTGAAATACAAAAGCAAAAATAACACAAACTAGCATTACCCAATTTTCTCATGGTTAGGGATTAGCGAGTATAAATGCAAGTATTCGGTACCCGGCAAGTAATGCGGCACTTGCGGTACTCAGAACATAGCGATTATTTCACTACTTGCCTCGCAATATTCGTATCTCCCACCCAGCATGTTAGGCAATGTGAGGAGGTATCGTCTGTTCATAGCCAAATATTTGAAAACCCACGGCCAGAAGAAAGCCACTTTCATCCATGTGATATACCGGGTGAAAAGGGGGAGGCTGATGGTGATCACACAGTTGTCATCTGGCTAGCAGACAATATCAACACAGAAGGAGGATGACATGGATGGTGAGGTGGTCGATGATGAGACCACCGATCCGACCTGGACCAATGGCACGCATAGCCAGCACATCAGCACATAGGAAGAAGGTGGATACGTAGCACCAACAAAGGCACCAAGGGCTACTGGTTTGAGCAGAGTGCGAAGTGTGTCAACTGTTGCAAAGAGCAATCACTCTTCGTTCAGCCGCTGTCTGGAAATTTTTTTCAGCTAGTCCTTCTGAATCAAATGTTGTAATCTGTAGCATCTGCCATACAAAGCTGAGCAAAGGCCAGGACAAAGGCATCCAAAGCACCACCAGCATGCGGAAATACATGGCAGTCAAGCACCCTAGTCGGTGGGCGGAACAACAGGGTACCAAATAGGTGTATGCGGGTCGAACCACTGCCATGTCACCTGTGATCCATCCTTCCCAATCTGCTGGGCAGGAAGCAGATGATCATACCTCTTGCTCACAGAGCTGAAAGTATAAGGTCCCCTCTTCCTCCCCCTCCTCCGCCTCATCATCCTATGCTGAATTACCCTCCATATCACTGCCAAGTTGGGAGCTGTTCAGCAGCGCATTGGCAAAGCGGCAACATGCCCTGCTGAAGCTGATCTGTTTCGGTGAAACACCACACACTGCAGCAGAGCTGTGGCAAGGAATAAAACAACAGACCGATCAGTGGCTCTCCCCACTGCAACTTCAACCCAGTTGTCTGCGACAATGGGCGTAGCCTGATGGTTGTTTTAAAGCTCAGGAAGCTGGTACATGTGCCATGCATGGCTCACGTGCTGAACTTAGTGGTGCAGAAATTTATAAAATCATACCTTGACTTGCCATACCTACTTGAGAAGGTGCACCATATTTGAACCTATTTCCGCCATTCCTCAACCGCTGTTGCCAGTCTTGCAGTGTTTCAAAAGCAATTTAATTTGCCAAACCACCGACTCATTTACGACCTGCAACATGGTGGAACTCAACATATCATATGTTGGCAAAGATAAGTGAGCAGCAGAGGGCACTTGCTGAATACCAGATTAAACATGCTCATCAGACTGAGACTCAGCCAAGACACATAACATCTGTCGAGTACTGCACCAAGCTTGTGAGCGGTGATCAGGCTATTAACAGCGTAACCATCCCTATGCTATTTCTGCTGAAAGAATCGCTGCATAATGTAAAAATGGAATCTTTGAGTGCCAAGCAGTGGGGTATGGAGCAAGATTTCACAATGGATGATCCTACTCAGCCCAACCAATATCATCAGGCAAGATTGGGTGATTAAGATGATGAGGAAGATGAGGTGGGAGAGGATTTATTTTTCAGTGGTACCAAAGGGACCCCTCATGCTACAGAGGGGACTCCCAACCCCAGCTTCATGTCTGTCCAGCTTGGGTGGGCTGGAGAGGAGGAGGTGGAGGAGGAGAGTTAGTTTGAGGAGAGCATGGGTATTGTTCCTCCTTCTGGGGTCACAGAACATTTGCATCTTTGCAGCTTGGCACACATGGCACACTTCATATCTAACTGTCGGTGCCAAGACCCTCACGTGATCCACATTTTAAACAGCAACCTATACTGGTTGGCCATCTTTCTAGACCCATGGTACAAGGACAAATTTCCTTCACTACTGTTGCAGTCACCAAGGGGTTTCCCCATTGAATCTTTCAAGAGGGCCGTTGTTGATCATTTGATGGCATCATCACCCTCAGTCACCGCTGCTAGCAGAGGTACCAGCTCTGTGCAACAGCATGCATTAATGGGGAGAGACATGCCCAATAGTCCAAAAGAGGTGGTGGTAAAATATCCACAAACTTGGCCATCTTCAATAAACCGTCTCATCAGCAAGGGCTAGCCTGACCGGTAACAATGTCAAGGAGGGAGAAGTTGAACAAGATGGTCAACACCTATCTAAGTGACCATACCTTAGTCCTTCCTGACACTTCTGTTCCGTTTAATTACTGGGTATCCAAGCTGCATAATTGGCCAGACCTCTCCTCATATGCCTTGGAGGTGCTGGCCTGCCTTGCTGCTAGTGTGATATCAGAGCATGTTTTTTTGTGCCGCTGGGGAATCATCACAGTCACGGCTTACTACAGAGAATGCAGACAGGCTGACTCTGATAAAATTTAACAAGAACTGGATTTTGCAACAGTAATTAAGCCCTCCAGATGACAGCATCCCAACCTAAAGTCACTCAAAATGGTATTTTATGCAACTGGTGATCATGTCCATCCATTCCCATACAAACCACTTTTCTTCTTTTTACACATGTTTTCAACTCCTACTTCTGCCACATGTACCCATGGTCAATAAGCTAAAAACAATGTTCTGTTCATTAAGTTTTCCCATCGGAGGCACTTGCGATGAGACCCTCCTTCCTTCATCAACCATGATACAGCCCCTTGGGCTAATTTTTGGAGAGACTATGCTATGCCTGGACATTGGGCACTGCAACTACTATGCTAGTATTCCTAGCTTCATAATTGTTTGCCCTTGAGACCTGCTTTCTTAATTAATCATGATTCAGCCCTTTGGGATAATTTATGGAGTCACTATTGCTATGCCTGCACATTGGGCACTGCAAGAACTATGCTTGTAGCCCTAGTTTCATAACGGTTTGGCCCTTGAGGCCTGCTTCCTTCATCAAGCATGATACAGCCCCTAGGGCTAATTTTTGGAGACACTATGCCTGCACATTGTGCAATTGCAGTGGAACAACAAGGACAGTAGTCCAAGCTTTATAATTGTGAAGCCTTTGTGATGATGATGATGGGTGGCTTCTTCCTGCATTAACCATCACACAGACCCTAGGGCAGATCACTCTCCTTACACCACTTACACACTGAGCTATCAGAAGATCGCCTCCATCATTACTCGCTCTTACGGTACTTCTGATATATCACTGCATATGTGGCATACGAGTCCCGCTCTGCCGGCAAAAAACAACAGGACTTCAAATAGTGTTTGTACATTCTAGTGAAGCAGTGGTGTAAAACCACTCGTGCAGCCCCTGACCAGGTGCTCCCATGTTATATACATTTGTTTACAGCACACATTTTTTTAACATTTACACATTAAGGCTGCGCGCACAAACTGTGATTTTTAACGCATGTTTTTTTTCTGCTCGCTACTCGTACTAAATACCTGAGTATTACAATCTACTCGGTACGAGTATAGCGAGTTTGAATATTTGACTACTTGCTCACCCTAGTCATGATGTTTAGTAATACAAAATACACAAAAGGTTTGCGCCAAACTGCTTTCATTAAATTGTGGGATCGGTGAATGATCCCCTCTGCTCACCTTCTATTGTTGTGCCTGTGCCACAACTGGAGTAAGAGTTTAATCTGTCTCCCAGCTGGGCTCTCCTAGTTTGGCTCCAAGCAGCGAGGTGAAAAGTGCACGTATTTCCCGTGTGTCCCGGTGCACGTGACAGCTCGGGGGGAGTGATGGTGTGACGTCTGCCAGGTCCTGTATTCCTAAGCTGCTCTGTATCACGCTTCCCAGCAGGGAAGAAATTTGCAGCTCCAGATAAAACGAGTGATATTGTAAGCGCTAAGGTACATTAACAGGACACGGCTCACATAAGTATTACCTTTCAGCTTTAATGATTCAGCATATGGATCCCTTTAGCCACAACGCGTTTCAGCGCCAATTGCGCCTTTTTCAAGTGATCTTGAAAAAGGCGCAATTGGCGCTGAAACGCGTTGTGGCTAAAGGGATCCATATGCTGAATCATTAAAGCTGAAAGGTAATACTTATGTGAGCCGTGTCCTGTTAATGTACCTTAGCGCTTACAATATCACTTGTTTTATCTGGATGATGTTTAGTAAGGAATTTTCCGTAATTTAACAGATTATTATTAACTACCTCCCTGCTTTCTTTTAGGATGATAATCTTCATGATGTCATACAAAATGGCTGTGGTCCCTACGCTAGAAAAGCCCCTACTATTGGCAATGTATTGTCTCCTAGTCTGCTCAGAAACATGAAATCATAATTATGTATCATATGTCACCTGGTTTGCAACACTTTGTTTTTTATAAGTGCGGTTTGAATTGATGCCCTTGTTGAAGCTTCACTAAAAAAACAGCTGAGATCCATAATGTAATTGATAACAGCATATTTAAAATCCAACATTTTAATAATTGTTATTCAACATACAGTTTGTCATGTACTGAATACATTGTGATATGTGATTTATTTTACATCAGATACACAACCCGAAAATTGAAACAAAGAATTGGTGAACATTTCGGAGATGCTTGTAATCCAGATGTTACAAATTCCTCAAGTGTTTCTAAACTCTTTTCTAGTGCACAGATGACTTTTCACACTTCTCCGTCTGTGTGATTGAAAAATTTAATAGACCTACAAGAGTAACTGGAGGAGAGCCCTGCTGAATCATGTAGAATATTAGATTCCAATGTTGAAATCTACCTTTCCAAGTGGCCTTAACAAGATATGTATATTTTTTCTTGTGGGTAGTAATCAATATCGTCATCGGTAGTGCTGTTTTCTGATATTTGTTGGTCACCAGGGTCATTTGATTATGGTAATTGGTTCATTGATTTCACCAGAACATGTATATATACAGTACTAAGGTCTAAGTAGAACAGGATCGTGTAGCATTTTTTTCTTTGCCCTTCTAATGTCTTTGTATCATTTTAGCTATATCACTTTGTTTTTATTATTACATTTTTAATAATTTTTTGGACCTTGGGAGTGCTAATCCTCTTCATGCTTTTGGTATTTACTTCTAAGCATCTGGAACATAAATCAAGCATGTGAGCCAAAAATATATCTGCCTTATTTATTTTTACTTTTGCTTTTCATTACTTCTTCTAATAAAGGACACAATTTGAATCTGTTGTTTCTCAGCTCCCCTTTCCTGACACAGCTTTCATGCCTTCCAGCCAACACAGAAGGTTTTGGAAGGGTGCAGACTAGAGATCTGTCTCAATGCGATGGATGTATGATGTGTGCAATGTCAAAATCTAAGTATTCTACCTAGTTCACCTAACACAGGTTAAATTCAGTCATGACTAGTCATGATAGAGGTCCTTACATTCCATATCTAAAGATGAGAATTTTTTTTCTGTACTGCTCAACTCCATTTTCCTCACACAGGTTTCACACCAGCTCACTAAGAGCATTGAAGATAGCAAAGACTTAACATACACAGCAAGAGCAATTAAAAAATGGCTCTCTAAAGGTACCGTTATATGGCACCAGGTTGGAACGATGTCAGCAACGATCTCGTGGGTGCGCGGTCGTTTCCAACATAGTTTTGACATCGTTGGTGAGATGTCACACATCTAAATATCATGGATGACTCACCAACGATGTTGTGAGCAGCTATCGTTTGCACAACCCAGCGAACAATACCTGCTCATTACTGTGAATGGGCGAAGTCATAAACGACATAATTATCGCGGTGTCACACACAACGATATAGAACGTTGGCTGATCATTGATTGTGTTGTTTGAGAATACATTTTCAAACCTGCTATTAGCGATCCAATGCCTTATCGTAGTTGAATCTCGGTGTTACATGCAACGACGTCCTAACAATGTTGCTTGAACGACTCAAAACCCGAGACGTTTAAGTGATATCATTAACGATGTCGTGTCATGTAATGGGGCCTTAAGAAGGATTTCAAGGTCATGGAGTGGCCTAGCCAGTTTTCAGACCTGAACCCAATAGAAAATCTATGGAGGGAGCTAAAACTGAAGCCACAGCCAGGAAACCTGAAAGATCTGTATGGAGGAGTGGGCCAAAATCCCTGCTGCAGTGTGTGCAAACTTGATCAAGAACTATAGGAAATGTCTGAACCAAATGTCTGAACTGTTTTCTGAACCAAATACTAAGTTCTGTTTTTCTATTGAATCAAATACTTATTTCATCCAATAAAAAGCAAATTAATTTGCAATGTAATTTTCTGGAATTTCTTTTAGATTCTTTCTCTCACATTTGAATTGGACCTAAAATTACAGACCTCTACTTAGTAGGTGGGAAAATTTGTAAAATCAGAGGTGTATCAGATACCTATTTTCTCCACTGTATTCTGTAAAATGGATAGTTTCATTTAAAAGTACAACTTCTCCAGGAAAAAATGAGCCCTCATATTGCTATATAGATGGAAAAATAAAAGAGTTATGGCTCTTGGAAGAAGGGGTGGAAAGAACAAAAGCACAAAAAAATCCCTGGAAAAATGTCAGGTGGGAAAAGGGAAAGTGTTAATTATATCATGTTAGAGGTAGCCTCTCACACGCTTAGTTGGCGCTGACATCGCTGGGTGCTGCTGTGTATGTTGTTTGTCTTTAAGAGCTGCATGGTTTATAGTTGTCAAGGTCTATGTCAAGGTCTATGTTGTGCTCCAGAACTGCATTCACTATTATATTCAACTGCTGGTTAAGGGGTTAATGTGTGAATCACATGGAATCCCCTCCTCCTGGCTTTAGATAGCCTTCCCTCTCCTCTGTGCTGCTGATAGCTATTTGCTCTAGGTCTTAGTACTGTGCTGATGCTTAGCTGCTGGACTAAGTCTTTCCTTCGAAGAAGCTGTGATCCATGACCTGAGGATGGAGGTAGAGGCCCTCAGCCTAGGGCTAATCAGGAGTTTTAGGGTACAGGGTGGCGGCTTGGAACTCCTCACCATCAGAGGTACCTCCGAGATCAGGGTGAGCCAGGGACCCCATCATCAGGGTCAGAGTAGGCTCTCCGGACCCTCTTTTGTCCATTTCACTAACTGTTACCTGATTACCTTACCTTCCAAGCGTGACATAGCCTCAACCCAAGTGTCAGGAAGATCTGTTGTAGTCATCAGCAAAATTATTTTATGGAACAACATGCAACGTATAAGTGAGACACACCATTGTATTTCTCTCCCTCTTTTCATTGTAATCTGGACCAAAAAAGTGAACAAATCCAAGATGGCACCTTTGAGCCAGAGGATGCAACTATGTTCTATTAGCCATTTGCAGTGTACAACTGGTATTTAGCTATTACTTGGTGTCTACACTATCGAGCTATACTCCCATATATAGAGCTGAGTTTCAATAGCTGAGCCCTGTGAGTTATGAAGATTGCTTTACTGATAAACTGTCTCGGATATATAATATCCTGCAGAAGAGGGGCTAAACATTATATTTATTTTTTTAAGTAAACTGTTAATGCTTCCCAGCTATGCTGGATAAATTAAGGCCATATTTCGCGGAAAGGTGGCCTAGGATGCAAACTGAACTTTTGCCCCAGATCCCATAAACCTTTAGGCATTCCACTCTTAGGTCACAACATATTGACTAAAAATAAGTATGGTTTTTTACAATGCACATAACCCAACAGTGATGTAGTTAAATTTCTATACTGAAATTTGGCAGCATGCAAAATATTGTAGCTATGTAAAAATAAATGTCACACCTGCATTTCAGATCAGGACCTTGTCACAACACTCTCAGCATTTCCTGCTGTTGAGCATAACGTGTTTAATTTAACAAGTCTTTGAATGAGTTGTCTTCCCTAGTTTTACACATACGTTGACACCTTTAATATCGCTGCCAGTAGTATACTGCTATGTGACAAGAAGACATTATTTTTATGTATATCTTGGTCACCCAGAGAGATGAAATGGCTATATCTGGCTCTGCAGAGTGCAAACTATCTGAGTTGTTTAGTGCTGTAAATGTGTGTTTGTTTTAAAGCAAATCAATCACAGTTTTTCACAGTATAAACTATATACCTTAGTAAATAGATCTATGACTTATTTAACTGGTGTACGTACTGTGGGAATACAAATCAGAAGCCTTATACATGTGAGTATCTGAGAGGGAGAACAGGGTAACTGCCATGGGTGAAACCATCAGTGAGAGCACCATCAGGCCATCCTATATGGTGACCAGAGTTTTCTCCTCATCGGCTGTATTCTGCACTCCCCACTCCTTGTAGTTGTGGGATTCGGTCATTCTCTGAGCCAGCTGCCAGAAAGAGTAATGTAAGGCAGTTGAGGATATCTAAAGCTAAAATAAGTAAATATTGCCATCTGCTGGTCAAAAATAATTGAGTAAAAAGGAACTGAAAAGCTCATTGTGTGTTTTCTAGAGGTAAGGGATAAGAAGAGACACCAGGTCAGGTGACAACTGTGTTTCAGTTATTAAATATGTAAGGCCAGGTCACAAGGAGAGGAGTTGGATCAGAATCTTGTTCCAGGGAAGTTGTGTAGCAGGGAAGGTGGCTTACAGCCCCATCACTACAAAAGGGTTGTACAGCAGTCAGATTCTGAAGAAGGCCTGATCTATACTTAAGCTAAGAGGAAGATCTGTAACCTGAGCTGAGAGTTACATCAGGGACCTTAGCTGAGAGGAAGGTCAGTGACTTCAGCTAAGTAGAAAACCATGATCACTGCCAATAAAAAACCATGATCACTGCCAGTAGAAAACCATGATCACTGCCAGTAGAAGACAGAGACCTGCACCAGTGGAAGACCTATGATCAGCACCAGTAGAAAACTGTGACGTGTTCTGAACTAACCCCGAAAGATGACCTGGCTGTAGCAGAGGACCCCCAAAATCTCCCAAATTTGACTTGCGACCTAGAAAGTAGCATCTATATCCATGCTAGTGTCTGTACTCTGTATAGTTTTGTTTAGATAAGTAGACTCTTAATATATAAGTGCACACTGACTATACTAGCTGTTAGGAACTGTGAGATATTATATTTCTGTGGTTAGTTAATTTCGCTAGCGAACTGACCCTTATAATTTCCTTTCACTTTTTCTCCACCCTTTTGTTCCACTTGAGTAGTTAGTAGTGATGAGCGAGTACCAAAATGCTCGGGTGCTCGATGCTCGGGCTGAGCATCCCAAGATACTCGTGTACTCCGGCCAAGCACCGAGCCCAATGTTACCCTATGGGAGACCCGAGTATTTTTATGAAATGACCCCCGGTAGCATGTAGAAACCCTAAAAATGTCACAAAAGTCTCAGAAGAGTGCTCAAATGACATGGCAACAGCATGGGGAAGACCCCTGTAAGCATTTCTCACTCAAAAGTCACAACTGTGAACAATGTTGTTCGAGTTTTACGCCATTTTTACGGACTCACCAGAAAACCTTCCAAAATGACACCAAAAAGAATTTTCATAGTGGAAATGTTAAGGGCACATACCCAATAGTGAGATAGGGCTGGTGTATGTTACTTTTTGTTATTGCATGAAAGATTTTACGTTAAAATATTGTGTGGCACTCCGATGTCCCTGAGAAGAGACGTACATCAAGGCCTCTTGACATAATGTGCCCATTTTGAGGAAGTGGGTCTATTGTAGTATTTTCCTTTGCCAGGGCAGTCCAAAATTGGGAGGTTTACCAATGCCCCTGGATAGAGACGTGCATGAGGGCCTGTAAACCTGAAATGCCCATTGTAAGGAAGTGGGTGTATTGTAGTATAGCCCTTTGCCAGGGCAACCAAAAATTGGGAGGCTACACATTGTCCCTGGATAGAGACGTGCATGAGGGCCTGTAAACCTGAAGTGCCCATTGTAAGGAAGTGGGTGTATTGTAATATAGCCCTTTGCCAGGGCAGCCAAAAATTGGGAGGCTCCACATTGTCCCTGGATAGAGACGTGCATGAGGGCCTCAAAACATTGTTCCCATTGCAAAGGAGCGGGCCTCCTGTCGTTGTATTGCCCATTCTGAAAGAAAAAAATTTACCACTGGGGGTATACATGAAACTACCTTTTGTAACGGTCATCATGGTGGCGCATGAGGAGAAGGAGGAGCAGTCCAGCGATTAGCCAAAGTCCAGAAGTGTGTACCCATGGGTGAGTGGAGGTACATGGCAAATTCCCATTACAAAATTTAAATTCCGCTCTCATTTGCTGGTGGTGTGGTGAAGTCTGGTCCAATCCAATCCTTGTTCATCTTGATCAGAGTCAGTCTGTCAGCATTTTCAGTTGACAGGCGGGTGCGTTTATCAGTAATGATTCCACCTGCTGCACTAAAAACACGCTCTGACAAAACGCTAGCGGCAGGGCAGGCCAGGACTTCCAAGGCGTAGAGAGCCAATTCATGCCATGTGTCCAGCTTGGATACCCAATAATTGTAAGGCACAGACAAATGTCGGAGTACAGTTGTTCGATCTGCAAGGTACTCCTTCAGCATCTGGCCAAACTTAGCATTTCTTGTGGCACTACCCCGCACCTCAGGGGTTGTGGTACGTGAGGGGCTGAGAAAACTGTCCCACATCTTAAAGACTGTTCCCCTACCTCTGGCGGATTGGACTTGTGCCCCTCTCGGCCGTACGCCTTGGTTGTCCACCGATTCCTGACCTATGCCGCTAGCGTTTTGTGAGGGGAATGCTTTGCCTACTTCCGCGACTATGGCCTTCCGGAACTGCTGCATTTTGGCTGACCTCTCCGCCTCAGTAATAAGAGACATAAAGTTCTCCTTGTAGCGTGGGTCTAACAGTGTTACCAACCAGTAATGATTGTCGGCCAAGATGTTCTTAACGCGAGGGTCACGAGCCAGGCAGCTTACCATAAAGTCAGCCATGTGCGCCAGGCTCTTAACAGCCATCACTTCAGTGCCCTAACCAACATGATTACTGAACACGCTGTCCTCCTCCTCCTCATCCTCCCCCTCATGTCCCCTGTCCTCTGGCCAGCCACGCAGAACCGAGGGTATGACTGGTGTGCATGTCATATCCTCAATTTGGCCATAGTTGCTCCATGTCTTCATCCTCCTCCTCCTCGTCATAGTCCTCCACTGCACGTTGTGATGAGATGAGGCTGGGCTGTGTGTTATCACCCACACCCACTACTGTTTCTTGCTCCAACTCATCGCGCTCCGCCTGCAATGCATCATGTTTGTTTTTGAGCAGAGACCGTTTCAGAAGGCAGAGAAGCGGTATGGTGACGCTAATAATGGCGTCATCACCGCTCACCATCTTGGTGGAGTCCTCAAAGTTTTGGAGGATAGTACATAGGTCCATCTCCACTCCTCAGGTGTTATGTGTGGAGTTTGATCCATTTCCCGACGGCTTAGGTGATGCAGGTACTCAACAACTGCCCTCTTCTGCTCACAAATCCTGACCAACATGTTCAGAGTTGAATTCCAATGCGTAGGGACATCACACACCAGTCTGTGTGCCAGAAGCTGCAAACGCCGCTGAAAGCCGGCAAGGCCGGCTGAAGCAGTAGGTGACTTTTGAAAATGTGCAAACAGGCGGCGTACTTTTACGAGCAGATCAGACAGCTCTGGGTATGATTTTAGAAACCGCTGAACCACGAGGTTGAGCACATGGGCCACGCATGGAACATGTGTCAGCTGGCCTCGCCTCAAAGCCGCCACCAGGTCCCGGCCATTGTCGCACACGACCTTTCCTGGCTTTAGGTTCAGAGGTGTGAGACAGTGATCTGCCTGCTGTTTCAGAGCTGTCCACACCTCTTCTGCATTGTGGGGTTTGTCACCTATGCATATTAGCTTCAGCACAGCCTGTTACCACTTCGCCGAGGCAGTGCTGCAGTGCTTCCAGCTTGGGACTGGTGTGGAGGGTAAAGTGGATGAGGATGCGCAGGATGAGGAGGCTGAGGAGCATGACATTCCGGAGCTGTAGAGTGTGGGTAAAACCCTGACTGAGGTACGGCCTGCAATCCTTGGTGTGGGAAGGACGTGTTCCGTCCCTCTCTGAGACTGGGTCCCAGGTTCCACAATATTAACCCAGTGTGCCGTCACTGAGATGTACCGGCCTTGCCCACAAGCACTTGTCCACGTATCTGTGGTTAGGTGGACTTTGGCTGAAACAGCGTTGTTCAGGGCACATGTGATGTTTTGTGATATGTGGTTATGTAATGCGGGGCCGCACACCAGGAGAAATAGTGGCGGCTGGGGACCTAGTAACGTGGGACAGCTGCCGCTATCAGGTCGCGGAATGCTTCCATCTCCACCAGCATAAAAGGCAGCATTTCCAGCGCAAGCAGTCGCGAAATATTAGCATTTAGAACTGTGGCATGTGGGGCGTTGGCAGCGTATTTGCGCCTGCGTTCAAAAGTTTCGTGCATGGATAACTGAACGCTGCGCTGGGACAAGGACGTGCTTGATGATGGTATTATTTCTGCGTGGGCAACTACAGGTGCAGGGCAGGAGGCTTGTTCGCATGCAGCATCGACAGGGGATTGGCTCGCACGCACAGCACCTGAAGACGTAGCAGTGACATCAGCAAGCACTGCTCCTCGACTGTTGTACATCCCACAAAGTCTGGTGCTTGGCTGACATGTGCCTGATCATGCTGGTGGTGGTCAGGCTGCTAGTTTTGGTACCCCTGCTGATGCTGGCATGGCAGGTGTTGCAAATGGCCTTTTTAGAATTATCTGGAGCCAACTTAAAAAACTGCCAGACTCGGGAAGACCTGGCATTAGTACAGGCACCTTGTGTCGTGTTGTTGTTCCGGGGAACGGTTGCCTGACTTCTAACTGGGGCCACCACCCTGCTTCTTACTGCCTGTTGTGATGCTAAGCCTCCCTCTCCCTGTGCTCTGCTGTCCTCGCTCTGCATCTCCTCCTGCCAGATTGGGTCAGTTACTGGATCATCCACCACGTCGTCTTCCTCTTCCGCACCCTGCTCCTCCTCCTGACTTCCTGGCAATCGTGTCTCATCATCGTCCACCCCTTGTTGAGACACGTTCCCACCGTTGCCTTCGTGAGACCGTGGCTGCTCAAATATTTGGGCATCGGTACATGCGCTCTCCTCATGACCCACTTCAACAGGAGCTGGCGAGAGGCCAGAATGTGCGAATGGATACGTGAACAGCTCTTCAGAGTGTCCAAGTGTGGGATCAGTAATGTCCGTGGACATGTACTCGGCCTGGTGGTAGGAAGGAGGATCAGGTTGTGGAATGTGCGGTGCAGTATCACGGCTACTGACACTTGACCGTGAGGAAGACAGGGTGTTTGTGGTGGTGCCAATCTGACTGGAAGCATTATCCGCTATCCAACTAACAACCTGTTGACACTCGCCTGGGTTGAAGAGCGGTGTACTGCTGCGGTCCCCAAAAATTTGGGACAGGACGTGCGAGCGAGTAGATGTGGCCCTTTCTTGTGGCGAAATTAGAGCTTGCACACGACCTCGGCCTCTGCCTGCACCAACACCACGTCCACTTCCTTGTCCCTTGCCAACGCCCTTGCGCATTTTCAATGCTGTGCTGACGGTACACAGCTAAATGAAGGCGTCCCAACAGATGGGTGTTACCTGGACAATCAGATTATAGCTATTGCTACCAGCTTTTTAAGAGCGACAATTACAGATTAAGTCAGACACAGACGGAGACGTGTATTCACTCTACTTGTGCGTTATATCCTAGTTTGTGCAAAACACACAAAAGTGCACCCGTACGCTGCCACCGACGGGCACACACTTGCGGTTTTTAAATGCACGCACTAAGAACCTAACAGGTTTTTAGGAGCGAGAATTAGTGAGAAGTCTGACACTATCACGTGCTGCTGATGTGTATTATTCACTGTACTTGTGCGTTATATCTTAGTTAGTGCAAAACACACAAAAGTGCACCCGTACGCTGCCTTCGACGGGCACACACTTGCGGTCTTCAAATGCACGCACTAAGAACCTAACAGCTTTTTAGGAGCGAGAATTAGTGAGAGGTCACTATCAGGACTGTTTTAGACTGTGTACACCAGCCCCAGATATGATGAAGGCTGGTATACTGTCACTAGGAATTGCTATGTACCCTGCCTGCCTGTATACAGCTACAATAGTCCTGAGAAGGACTGTTGTGGTCATTAGAAAGCCTGTACTCTGACCTGGCTACCCTGCCTGCCTTATATCCACCTAGATTAGTCCTGAGAAGGACTGTTGTGGTCACCAGTTTGCAGCCCTGCAAAACTCTCCCTGATTCAGCAGACACTCTCCCTGCACTGACTGCCTGGATCGCTGTGTGCAGAGCACAGCGCAGCCGGGTCTTATAAAGACTCGGTCACGCTGTGCGGCCGGCCAATCACTGCAATTCCATAAATAACAGGGCTGTGGCATTGCAGTGGTCTGCCAGCCAATCCCTGCATGTGGGCTGGCTCTCTAAAGAGCGTCAACATGCAGGGATGAGGACCACGAGCACAGCACGAGTATCGCGAGATTACTCGGTACTCGCCGAGTAGCCCGAGTACAGTGATACTCGTGCGAGTACCGAATAGTTACAAGCGTACTCGCTCATCACTAGTAGTTAGCTATTTTTTTTTTTTTTTATTTTCTTTGGTGAGTACTCTTATTGCCTCATGCTTTATTATATATGTATTTGCAATTTTGCCATTATGTATGGAGATTATATATATAATATTAGGCTAGGGCCACACTTACCATGTCCCCCACATTAAATGGATGCAGTTACAGCAGAGCCCAGCCTGACAACATTTTCCTGTGCGCTCTGCTAAAGTGCAGTTCCTGGGGCTTCCTGTGTGGCTTTATCCATGGTAAACATCGGGCTACCATGGAGCAGCGTTCGCAGGCATCCCCCGACGTTAATGCTGGCCATTACTGCAGGCTGGGCTCTGCAGTAACTGGATCCGTTTAACATGGGGCACCGGGTAAGTTTGGCTCTAGCCTTTTCTCTGTGAGTGGTACAGATCCTATATTTACTGCTATTGGATATACAGCACCATATTGTGAGTGAACTCACAGACGGGCACCTGTTTATCTAGTCCTTTTTATTTGTCTGCCTTGCTGTCAGACAAGTGTATTCGATTTATGATGCTCTCCCTTTATTTGATGAAGGTCCATATGTGAACAATGGATTTCTGGTACATATGGTCCACTTCCTGGAATATGGCCCTTATCCTGGTGTATATGTCCCCCATTCTGATAGATATGCGCCTCATCCTGGTATATATGGTCCTCCTCCTCCCACCACCATAGTCCTCCAATTATTATAATGCACCTCCATATACCTTCATATATTACAATATACTCCTATAGTCTTCTTTGTATTATAATGCATCCCTATCCTCTATGCATAAGGTTAGACCCTGAATTATTAAAATATACCCCATATGATTTAATCAACCCATATATTATAATGGTGCCCCAATAATCCTCCATGAATTATAATGCACTTCCATAGTCGTCCATGTAGTAAGGTAGCCCCCACAGTCCTCCAATTATTATACTGTAGCCTTATATCTCTCCATATAATATAATGCAGTCTCTTATCCCTCCATATATTATAATGTGGCCTCATATCCTTCCATATATTATAAT
Organism: Allobates femoralis; assembly: GCA_033576535.1. Classification (NCBI taxonomy): domain Eukaryota; kingdom Metazoa; phylum Chordata; class Amphibia; order Anura; family Aromobatidae; genus Allobates; species Allobates femoralis. The sequence continues at coordinate 97,668,502 of JARQOC010000006.1, forward strand.
GCAGCCTCGTATCCCTTCGCATATTAAAATTCACCCTATTCCTCCTATAGTTCTTGCTGATAAAAATAGATAAGTAAGTACTCACTTCTCCTTGGTTTCCTCGCTGCTCCAGTCTCCGTGCATGCATCCTGCACTCTGCACAGGAGCACACACTAGTGTGTGCAGGCACAGCACGAGAATGATGAAGGAGGGATCAGACAGGGAGGCGCTCCCTCTTTCATCATAGCTTTCTGTTATGATAAGCGGGGGGCACGGCTGAGAGGGGTCCGGTGCTGGAGCTTGCATCAGGTCCTCTGACTCACAAACCCCGTAGCAGCTACGTGGTCTGCCGCTCAGTGAGCTGGATGTGTGTCTATGGGGATGCACACACATGAAGCAGGTGCTGTTACCCTGGGCCAGGTCGCGACCCCTGCAACCACGATGATTGCGCCCCTGGAGATAAGTATTTTATGGAGCTAGAGCTGGACTCATAAAATGCTTATTTAAATAATAGTCAGGAAATCTTTCAAAGGATTATACAGTCAGTCTTAAGTGGATGGGTTTTTTAATAGATTTTTAACAAAACCTACACAAGTCTCACCAGGTCTATTATATCTGATTATTAATGTACAGTATTTAGTTTGCATTGTGACATCTGGTAACAGATGCACTTTAAGAAATGTCAGCTGATTTTTATCTACAGAATAAACAGAAATTGACTTCTTATAGGAACTAAAACAATTGCATCTGCCAATAAATGCGGTAACAACCTACATTCTAACAAAAGCACTGATATATTTCTTTTAATGTTCAGATGTTTGTAAAATCGGTGGCTCTCATCATACAGTACAACCCTCTACTTCACTTAATCAGACATTCCTCATAACAGCCCAGGTTCCAAGAGATGTTCTTAATTATACAAACAAAAGAATGGGTAGGGACAGGGGTGCACCAAGCCCCACTGCCGCCCCTTCTACCTTGCTCCTTCGGCGGGTCGCCACTGCCGCCTGAGCCGCGGCAGTGATTACCGGGTGGGGGGGGTGCTGGTGGAGCCCAGCGCTGCCGCCCCTTCTACATTGCTCCTCCGGCGGGTCGCCGCTTACCTGCGGTGAGCGGGGTGAGTGGCCGGCGCCATGACAGGGGGAGGCTGTGTGCATGAGGAGCCGCCCCCTTCTGCACTGCCACTCCCCCTGCCTCTTGCCGCCTGAATGACAGGGCTCACACTGTCCAATGGACGGTGCGGCCCTGGGTAGGCATATTCAACATATTAAGGTCCAAAAATGTAGAAAAGCATTTGATAGAAATGTATTGGATGGAGATAGACGCTGCCAGCGGGTCAAGGTCAAGGTGAATGCATCCCAAGTGAAAAGCAACAATAGAAATAATATGGAGCTGTACCTGTAATGTGATCAGAGACAGTCCACAAACAGGAGACAAGAGGTGCAAAACTCAAGGAATGTGATATACGTTCTTGTCTAAGTATATAGTTATTACTTACCGTAAATATGTTATTCATCAATGGTGTTGTCTCACTAACATGTAATGTGGTTCACCATTAAAGGGAACCTGTCACCCGATTTTTGCAATCTAATCTGAGAATAGCATAACATAGGACCCGAGATTCTGAATCCAGCGATGTGTCACGTACAGGGCTGCTCAGTGTAGTTTTGATAAAATCACTGTTTAATCGGATGGAAATTATCATTAGTCTGGTCGTCTGGCATATTCACAAACTGCTAAATCTGCAGCAGAGAAAACACTAATTTGATCAAAATGACAGCAAGCAGCTCAGTAAGTGACACATCGCTGGAATCAGCATCTCTGTCTCTACATTATGCTGTTCTCAGATGGGATGACAAAAGCCTGGCTACAGGTTCCATTTAAAGGGAATCTGTCAGCATGTTTTTGCTACCTCATCTGAAAGCAACATGATATAGACAAAGAATCGATGTGTCACATAGATTACTGGCTGCAGCCGTTCCCACACAATCAAAGAATTTAGTGTTAGAGGCACAGCAGAGATGGGAGAGCTGCCCCTGCCGACATCAGACTCCCAATAGAGATTGTGCATTGACAGTGAGGTGTCAATCACAGCAGAGGGTGTGGTGCACAAAATAAAGTAGTCCTGTAATCGTAATCACAGGGTAATAAAACTATTGGTTTACGCAAGCAATAACACACACACTGATAAGGGAGACACTGTTGCTTTTTGTTTTTTCAACCCTTGCAGCTTGCTGTACTCAGTTTACATAGCAGAAACCTGCTGACAGATTCCATTTAAGTAGCAACGTTTGTCTCTACATAGTTTTCAACTAGGGAACAGGGCAGCAAACAGAGCAATGTAGCAGGCCCCTATTTTCAAAGGGGCTCCCAGGTTTTATTAACGAGAGACTGAATGTGAGGAACACTATCCCATGCATATCACCATATTGAAATGATCGTATCATCTATTTTAAGCTGAGACCTAATACTTCATTGTCTCTCTTCAGTCCCTTCTTCTTTGCAGTGCCGATCTCATATATTTGTGATGCAGTAAGTGCTTTGCATAGTGTGTGTATGTGTGTGCCACATATACATAGTGTGAAGCATGGAGAATGTCTAATATTCAGTGTGTAAAAAAGAAGATTTTGCATTATATGTGTGTAGCATGCAGTGGATGTAGGTCTTTATGGGTCTGTGAGTGTGTATGTGTTTTAGCATGGATAGTGTGTTTTATTGTGAACAAACTGTATTTTATGCAGGTGCATATTTTGGTGCATATAGTTAAGTGCTTAAGGCTATGTTCACACAAAGCGTATTTGTGAGGATCGTTTTTGGTGCAAAACTGCCCCAAGAACGGATCCTCACCAAACGCAGCGTTCTGTGTGTGAACGGCCTCCGCTTTCTTCCTGCCTTTATACTTACCTCGCAGCACTCCCCCAGTGACTCCCAATGGTGTGGGCTCTAGGACTCTGCAGCACCATGTGACCGGTGACATCACCCGATCACATGGTGCTGTTTAAGGTCCTAAACAGGTCCTGTGACTCGGGATAAGGAGCGATAACTGTGGGAATGCGGCAAGGTGAGTAAAAGTGCAGGAAGAAAGTGCAAACAATTGACATGGTCATTCTTTTGCGCATGTGCATCTGCAATAAGACGGACCATGTGAAGGCATTTCAGCAAAATCCATAGGGAACAGTGCAATGTGTCTGTATTTTCACAGCTTCCGAGAGCAGGCTGATAGCTGTGTGGCAAGCCAGGAGAAAGTGTTAACAGAGATTGAGATTGAGCTCTGTGGAGCCAGATGACAGATCTTTCCTTGGCACATCATATCCTTTGTAGAGCTGTGGAAGAACACAATACTGCATGCGTGGGAGAGCTGTATGGACATCATATTGTATGGATGTCATCATACTGAGTGGGAGTCTGTGAGCAATCATACTACTTGAGATCCAGAGGGGCCATATTACTGTGTGTGGACATCACACTAAGGGGTGTTTAGATATTATGCTGTGTGGGGGGCTATGAGGACATCTTACTGTTCAGTATCATATTAAGTGATACATGTAAATCATAATAAAAATTAAAATAATAATAACAATAAGCAATAATAATGGCTTAATATTAATATTAATAATATAAAAATAACATAAATATAGAGCAGAATTAATTTCAACCAATTGCTTCAGCTCACCAAAACAAGCAGGGTTCTTTCTCTTGGCCCCTCAGGAAAATTAATTCCTGATACATAAAATGAATGAAGAGGAGATGGACTATCATTTCATGCAACAACAGCGCTGCAGAGTTACATTTTTTAGGTTTCTCTCAGCATCAATATTGGGATTTAACAGGCGGTAAATCTTCAGCAAATTAGCAAGATTATCACCAATCTTTTAGGACGGTAACCTTTGTTTTATGGAGTAATACCCTAGATGAATACACATTATATTTTAATGCATGAACCCCTGTATCCAATTATAAGTTAGAATGTATAATTTTACCAATGCAAATACTTCACTCAGAGTCCATAGATAAACTCAAGTTTCATGCAAAGGAAGCTTAGTTTCCATTGCCAAAAAATCTAAGTTTTATATTTAATAAAGAAGATGATAAATATTACCAAAGAATACCTTGATACATAGAAAATTGTATTCAGGATGGAAATGATCTCTCTGAGAACTAGAGAAGTAACATATGCTTGAACGCCCCAAGGCAATCGGGAATGAAATCTCAAAAAATGAACTGACCAGATAGGATTTTGTTTTCTTGTAATTATTTTAGAACAAGAATAGTTTCATTGAGAAAAGCGTGAGAACATGCCGGAAATTGTCTCCACTTCTTCTAAAATTTCACACTAAAATAATTTGTCAATTTGTTTGAAAAGGAAATTGTGTCATAAAAGGAAATTTCTTTACACTGTGTTAATCTAACAAATATATCAAATCTAAATGCAATTCTATGATAAATTAAATTTTTAGTTTTTTTTGAACATTTCAAAGTTATTGTGGTTTTGCAACATTTAAAAATGTGTTTTACTAATTGATTTCTTATACAGATTAAATATCAAAAGTTATTTAACCATTCTTTTTTTCAGACTGTCATTTTTTTAAGGGAAACCTTCAGGTCAAAATTCTATATGTAACTGATTCTAATTCTGACACGCCCAGACACCAGGGCAATGGGGTACTTGGAACCGGGCTGAAGAGTTCTTTCTCGGGATGTGTCATGGTGGCGTGATCCGCTCGTGGCCCTGATCGTGTCATAAAAATGGGGGACATTTATATAGGGAATTAATTTGTGGAGCCACCCGTGGTATTCGCAATTGGATGGCCGAGGCTGCGGTTCAGATCCTCTGGGGCGGTTGGTGATGCAGAAGAGATGTTACAGCTCTCCACGGGTAAGAACGAGGCTCAGGGCAGTTATAAAGTCTATTTGATGATGGTTACTGATGTAGCACAGGGCAGGTGACACTGTAAGTAAATCTGAGGACACAGCAGGGTGCAGTCTTCACATTTTACTCACACTTCTCCAGGTAACAATAACCAGCCGAGTGCTGTGTCCTCCGGGTCAGGGTTCCAGTCAACTCTGGGGTAACTTGGGTGCACTTTACCGGGACCCCTTCTGCTGTGCCTTTCTGGGTCATCTCACTGCACTGGCTCCTGCCCTCCTACCCTGCTCCTCACACACAGTGTCCCAAGCCAGCAACCTCGGGTCCTGTTGGGCGACGTCTTCCTGGTCCCCTTGACCGTATGCGGCTGCCATTTAAGCGATTGTGTGCAGATGTGGCTGTTGCACTTACAGATACCACAGTCTCCGGTTTGCTAGTTAAGTCTTACAGTCTCTCCACTAGTCTGGGGCTGGTCCCCACTGTGACCTGGTCCCTCCACCCGACTACAGTCAGCATGGATTCGGGTGCCACGAGTTGATCTTTCACTTCCCGTGCCCCTAGGACTCCTTCTCTTTCTTCTGAGCCCCTTACTGGCTTATATGTCTCTCTCCCTTGCTTCTCTTATTCTGGAACGAGCCCCTCTCCACTCCAGTCCCCAGGACATCTCTCTCCAACTCCCTACTCCTTAACTAACTGATGGACTAACTGACTAATCGACATTCTCCTCACATTCTCTCTACTTCCGGGTGTTCTACCCTTATATACTTCCTCCACCCAACTCGTCTACCTAGTTACCCCTCCAGCCTGAGATGGGGTCCTCCCTCAATAGGGTGCACTCAGATCCCCTGGCCTGGAGTGGTGTGGTGTTGGTGCAGGTATGTGGGTACCAGGCAGTGCCCAAGCCTTACCCAAGAGTGTAATAAAACTCCTGTGGCTGAGATGCAGTATCTCTGTGACGACTGGACTCTCAAGGTACCTTTACACGCCGCTTCAACAGGATGGATACAACCCGCTACAGGCTACGATTGTAGCTTGCGTCATCAATATAGCCCGTAGTAGCGGCGTGTGAAGACGGTAGGAGGCAGCCGGCAACAGATACATCTGTTTCCGAGCACTGCTCTGAAACAGGTGGCTACAAAGCCGATTGCAGCGAGCTGTATCGGCGTGTAAAGAAGCTACAGAAGGGATGTCTATGCACCAGGCTATGTACCTGGTATGTAGCTAGGGCGTGACACAGGCTCCGTGTTACCACGCCCCTTCAGCGATCATTGGAGGAAGCTCCTGCATGACGATTGGTAGTCACTGCATAGGGAGGCATATTTAAGGAGCTGTCCAGTCACACTACACAATTGCTCGAGCGTCATGTATTAAACAGCCTCCTGCGATGCCTGCCCAATCATGATGTTATTGCTTTGTCCTATCAGCGTACGGACGTCTCGTAATCCACAATTGTGGCACGCCTATGTGCTGTCCCTGCTGCACCAGGTCCGCCCATATTAGCTTGTTGTAGCGGTGTGTAAATGAGGTAAGGTAAGCTACAGATGGCTACTTGAGACACCCGGCAATGTATCTAGCTGTAGATGTAACGTAGCGTAGCGCACCTTGTGGCGGCGTGTAAAGGTGGTGCGTTTCCCGTTTGTAACCGTTTGGCCGTGCTCGTGCACGTGAAGTAGCGGGTTGTATCCATCCTGTTGTAGCGGCGTGTAAAGGTACCCTTAGGGATGCCAAAATTCCTCTTGTGAAGCTGTCTCTATTCATGTATTTCTATTATTTATAAGTCCCTCCTATCCTCTATAATCTGCAAAATAAGGCTATGTTCACACGTGTTGTATTTGCCACTTTTTTTGCAGTAGTGTTTTTTTGCGAGCTTATTGCGCCAAAAAGCGCAACTGCATTCACACAGTGCGCTTTTTTCGGCGCACTTTTCCCAAGCCCATTTTATCATGTGGGCTATGGGAAAAGCACGCTGGAAGAAGTACAAAGAATTGACATGGTCATTCTTTTTACACGCGCACTTTTGCAGTGAAAACACCTGCGTATAAATACGCGCAAAAGTACAATGTGTGAATGCATTTCTGCTAAACCTATAGGTTTTGCAGGAATGCATATCCATAATTGTGTTTCACTGCATTTACGCACGCGCTAAACAGCACTGCATAGACGCAATAATACACAGTAAATACGCATAGTGTGAACATAGCCTAAAAGATTAATTCCATTTGTCAATCACAGTGAGTGATCACTTACTTAATAAATATTCATGTAGTGAGGTCACTGCCTGCTCTGATCTGAAAGCACAAAACAAAGGTCTCTGTACCCTGCTTTCTGCTCTCCTTGTATCAAAAATGAAACTGAAACCAGTAGTGATTCACAGAGAACAGGGGGAAGGGAGGGAAGAGCTGTTTGGGAAGGAGCAAATAAAAAATTAACATTTACATACTGTAACTGTTAAGGAGTCGGGTCAATTATTACACTGCTGCCTGCTGGGTGTGAAGGTGCTTATAGCAAAAGAACTACAAAAGGTGCAGTAATGATTTTTACATATTCTAAAAGGGCTGCCCAGGCACTATTTAAGGGTACTATTACCTGACAGAGTCCCTTTAAATAAAGTGAGGTTTTATTCTATCTGTCCAAGTAAGTTGAGTACCATTAAAAAGGTGTGCATCACTTTCTAATGTAGAAGTAAACCTATCTTTAAAATTACCTGGATTCCTTGTTCTGGATACAGCAAAAGTCTTTATAACTTCCAGTTACTTTTATTTATTTAAAGTATAATTGAGTTGAGAGATTATGATTTTACAATGAACCTACATTTTTAAGCTTTTTAATTTGTATTTTGGTTTTTGCTTTTACACTTCCCTAAGTAACTGTTAGGGTACCTTTACACACGGCTACATTTCTAGGGTGGCTACAGGTAACTTACTGGTTGCAGTGAAATCATGGAGAGATTATTCCATTTGTACACAGCAACAAGATAGAACCTTGTCTCCATGATTTCACTGCAACCAGTAAGTTACCTGTAGCCACCCTAGAAATGTAGCCGCATGTAAAGGTACCCTTAGGGTACCATTACACATAGCAATATCGTTCCGATATTGCATACAATTTCACGGGAGCGCGCACGTTTTTGGCACTTGTCCAAGATTGCGTAGGAGATGTCACACAGGGAGAGATCGGCAGGCAACGCAACTAGGATGTTGTACGCAACTTTTGTGCGTTGGGTATGAGCAACCCAGCATCCGAGCATTAACATTGTAGTGAATAGGGGAAGTTGCGTTCTACATCGTAGTTGCACCGTCACACTTTTCCTTTGCCCTCTACCACTGGTATCTCCAGTCCAAATAATAGTTAAAACAAAGTATAGTGATGTTATCTGTTTGTATAATTCCATCGGTAGGGAACTCTTGTCCTTGCATTCTGCAAACAATCCATGATTTCAGGAGTTCCTTACTATTGACTAGGTGCTAATATAATCAACTGTTCTGGTGATAATTCCAACCTCTGTGCAATGCAATGCTAAAGAAATTCTGAAAATATGACCAGTTGGCAGCCCTTGAGGACTACACTTTGCCAGCCCTGTTCTATAGAAGTATGTGTAGTGTCTTGAATTTCCACACCTCAGACCGTCAGGCCAGAGACCTGTGGCTTGTTCACCAGACTCTGAAGAGCAGGATCAAAGCACTTGTTTGCAGAAACAGTCCAGGACACAAGGAGTGAAGTACATAGTACTTTACTGTGACACAGACTATAAATCTCCCCACTCCTAGTATAATCCTGCAGATTCCAAAGAATGTAATTTCATTATGAATAATTTTTTTTTAACAGTTCTCTTTTTATTAATAAATTATTAAAGATACAATGCAAAGATGTTTTCAGCCATGGAGCCTATTAGAATCTTAAATATAGACTTGAAGACTGATTAATGCAATAACAATGTGTAACTTCTTCAAAGGCAATTTAGGAAAAAGAGGTGAGAATATGTAGGTGAGGGAGGAAGAATGCGGTCCACTATTAGGCAATGATGCAAGCCTCTCTATCCTAGCCTGTCTCGGTGGTACGGTTTTTGTCAGATTATGATTGTACTCAGAGGCACCACTTGAAGTTCATGGGCCCGGGATGCGCAAGCTCCAATGGAGTTCCCAATTATTGAAAATCTTTAATGGTCTTTTTCGATAGGCCGTAGGGACTTTTGAGGCCCCCCAGGCTTTAGGGCCCGAGTGCAATTGCAACCCCTGCACCGCTTGTAGTGATTCCCCTTATAACTATTTGTGGGAAGAGGTACATTATTCTGCCCAAACTATTTTTAAACCTGTCATCGGTTCTATTCGACCAACTGAACAAGTCCTAAAATTTACAGATCTGTTGAACGTTAATCAACGCTGTATGGGAGGAAACATTTCGTTGGTATCTTACGTAAGGGTATTAGGTTTTGGCGCTGTGATTTCTGATTGTTACTATTATTTTCTTGAAAGGAACCATTATAGGTGAAATTTTGCAGCAGTCTAGTGTCTACTCAATGGAATATCATTGACAAAGGAATACTTTATTAATTATATATTGGTGTGTTCAGTTAACCCCGAATTCTCCTAATGTGTTTAAAGTGCAAGAGCACTTGTTACAAGAACATTGGCAGATTATAATAACGGCAATCTGGACTAATGCACAGAGCCTGACTCTCAACAGGGCCTATGGTCCAAAAAGTAATCTCCCACATTATAATCTACACAGGGACTGTATGTGGTTTAAATAATGCTGGTTCTGCCCTGCCACATGACATCTGGTAGGATGAACCTAGCATACAAAGCCTGCGTGCGTGGACTTAAGACTTTTGGGGAAGCTGTGCCTGCCTGTCTTGTATCATTCTTCAAGTCCTTTGTACATCATTAGCTGCTGCCGGTGTGCCCAATAAGTCAGCCGATATTGTTATATAGTATGTATATGGCAGAATGGCAGTGCTAGGCATCAGCACTCTGTATGAAAGAGTAGAAGGCTGTTATTGCATATTTTAAAGCTTGTGAATAAAACGTGAGGGATGGGAGTAGATTAAAACTGCATGGGACAAATGTCCATGCACACTGCGCCCCTTCACCTTTATTTATATACATTCATGATGCAAGCAAAATATTCAAGGTGGAAGGGCACACAGCGTGCAGGGGCATTTGCCTCATGTAGTTTTTAATCCACTTCCATTCACCGCATTTTATTTGCAAGTTTTAACCCCTTCAGGACCAAGGATCAAAAAATATAAATGTTACAGGTCTTAGAAAATGGAAACACAACCCAAAGCAATGTTGTTTTACCTACATATGAGGGGTTTTTTCACAGCGAAAACAACAAATATATGCACGTTTGATATCGCTGTAATCGTAGTGATCGGGAGAATCGTATTCCAGGGTAATTTTTACTACATAGTGTATGTCATAAAAATAATTTTCAAAAAACAATGACATAATTATTTTTTACTCGAACTCCTAGCATTTGGGATGTTTTTCCCATTTCCAGCACACTATGTGGTAAAGTGAATGCTGCCATACTAAGGTACAGGTAAAGTACATGTGTCATCATTGTCAATACATCTATGTGGACATAAAAATAAAAAAGTTTTGGCTGTGGAAGAAAGGAAGGAAAGAAGAGAAATTGGTGGCCACATATAAAGGGTTTCAATGACACTATCAATCTCCGACAGCGCCTATCACTCTCTTCTATAACTCGACCATGGCTACTCACTTAGGTCAATTTTAATGAGGGTAATCTGGACCATTGCCTAATTCTCTGGGGCAGAATGGCAGCTCAGCTCTAGGGGATCTCCCATCGGGGCTCATACTGTATATAGGGGAGCTTTGTGAGAGCTCATATTATATAGCAGAGGCTATGTAGGAGCTAACCCTGTGTAAATGGGGACTCATTTTGTATATAGTGGACTATGTGGGCGCTCATATTGTATATACACTGACAAGAAATAGGTAACATTGTTTAGAATTTTTGAATTTTAGGTTTCACATTTCACCATCCATTACAGCATTGGGCATGAGACTACCTTCATTTTATACAGAAAAACCTGAGCATAAGCGAACTTTTGTGAACATGCCTATATAGCATGTTCACAATGAGCACCAAATTGAATGAAACACCATTGAAATTTTTTCATTTAATTTGGTCTTTATTGTGAACATGTTATAAAGGCAAGTTCGCTTGTTATCCTGACAAGTTGGGGGAGCCACACCCTTCCATTACTGAGCTGAGCTTTATAATGTATTCCATTTCTGTGATTCCATTTTAGGACCCAGGTCACACAAAGCATCCTACTTCTTATGAGGTCTGTTGGTACAGTGGCAGCTCATAATAAAGTTAGTGTAGGGACTGTCCCATAGTGGATCACCTTGGTGAGGTGGGATGGCTTAAATGCATTTTTTTGCAAAAAAGGCATGTACCAAGGATCCTGTGTTTATAACAGCACTAGCTTTTATTTATTTATTGCAAGGTATCTTTTCATAACATGCACATATTTTTTTGGGTTGTTACCTTCATTTTATAGACAATAATTTTGACTATCTAATACATAAATTTGACTTTCAATGATTTAGCATATGATTAGTTATGAAAATTCTTGTAATGTCAATGCATTGCTAATGTTTTGCTGCTAAAAGTCTGAATTAAAATATATAATAATTTGTAAATCCACCTGTGGATTTCAATATTACCTGAATCTTTCTGGGCATGCTCTTCCTCAGACTCGAGCAAAATTTGATCCCAGGTCTTTTCTATATGTTCTCAATGTTGATACATACTGGTCGACTCACTTTGTTTATGTTTTCAGCTTTTACTTCAAATCATCTCACAAGAGATCAATTGGGTTGAGGTCTGGGGCCTGTGGGACCAGTCCAGCACCTGTACTTCATTGCCATTTCTTCACCAATCTCGATTTAACAATATGTTGTCCTTTTCATACCCATAGTACTCAAATGTAAGAAGTTTCATCTTGTAGGATACTCACATATTGCTTTGAAACAATACCATATCTTCATGCTTCCTCCATTGGACTTCACAGTTCCTTTAGTGCCTTGATCCATTAGTCCCTTTTCCATTTGTTTCTTCCAGACGCATTTGCACCCATAACAACCTAGTACATTGACTTTTATCTTATCGCTCCAAATTACCCATTTGCAATCTTATATTGTCCGTTTTTCATACTTTTTTGCAAACTCAGGCTGACACTTCTTTTGACAATATTGAAGTTGAGGCTTCTTCACCTTTTTCTTGGGCCACCATTCCAGACTTGTTTAATGTGCATTGCACAGTGCTAGCATGTATGTCTATGATCTCATGTTTATAAAGCATGTGAGCCACCTGCACTGCCATGTCTTTCAAGGCAGTACTAATAGACCTTGTAATGATCCAACTTGTTGAATATTTTGCCTGGACATTCCATTCTTGACGTCTGAATGGATGGACAGACTTAATATCATATTTTTCCAACTGTCATGGCATTTAATGATGCATTATGCAGTTTGGCAATTTTCGACCGAGAGACTGGTATTGATGAGTAGGATGAAGCTGTTTCTATTTTATTGGGAAATCTTCTTCATGGCTGATGCTCAATTCAAACCAGTGACCTATCACTTGGGAATCAACCTAAGAACACATTGAGCTATTAAGGAATGTGAGAAAAGGTTGTAATTTGAAGTATAGAAGAAGAAAAATATTTTTGAAAGACCAAGACTATAACAGTAACCATGCTGTGACATGATAAGAATGTGCTTAACTAATCATATGCTAAATAGTTATAAGTCAATTTTATGTATGAGATAGCCAAGATGATTATCTGTAAAATGAAGGTACTCTCACAATCAAAGCTGTAGAGGATGATAAGTATGGCCCCTGAAAGTCAAAAATTCTAAATATTGTTACTCTTTTGCTCATTAGTGTATGGGGCTATGCGGGGGCTCATACTATATTTAAGGGGTTTTGTGGCATTTCATAATTTCTATAGGGGGCTATGTGTGGGCTCATACTGTATATTTGGTCCTATGTGGATGTTCATGCTGTATATAGAAGACTATTTGGGGGCTCATACTAAATAAAGGAGACCATGTAGGGTCTCATTCTGTATAGAGTGGACTACGTTGGGGCTCATACAGTACATAGGGTAGCATATGAGGGCTCATTCTGAATATAGTAGGTTAAGCAGGTGCTCATGCTGTATGTAGTGGGCTTTGTGAGGGCTGTTGCGGTATGTAGGAGACTATGTGGGGGCTCATTATTTATCTAGAGAGGCTATGTAGGGCTTATACTCTATATGGGATGTTATGTGGGGCTCATATTTTATATGAAGCTATGTAGGAGTTTATACTGTATATATTTGGCTATGTGAATGCTCATACTATGTATAGGGGGGCTATGTGTGGGCTCTTGCGGTATGTAAGACAATGTGTGGGGTCATCATTTATCTAGAAAGGCTATGTGGGGGCACATACTGTATCGAGAGATATGTGAGGGCTCATACTGTATATAGGGATCTTTGTGGGGGCTCATATTGTATATAATGGGACATGGGGTTGGGGAGGGCTGCCCATGTGGCACCCCAGGGGTTAATGTGACACATTAACATCACAAGGGTTAACTCCCCACACAACACTGGACACTGCTCTAGCACCTCTAGGCCAGAAGGGGGAGCTCAAGCAGCTCCCTGATATATTCTGGTCTGAGGAGGAAGTAGTTAGTTGATAGTTGACAGTTCAGTTTAGTGCAGGGAGCACTAGGAGGAGGACCTGTAAATGGGAGTGGTGATGAGCTCATGACGTGGACCACTGACTACTTTCAGGCCTGAAGCCACGGTCTGAGGAGAGGAGTACAAGAAACAGAGGAACGTATCTGGGAGGCTGAGTTACCTCATAACTCGCCCCAAAGGAGCGCAGAGACCGGATACTGGATCCGACTCTGTAACTGAAATACGCAGCACAGAAAACATCGGGATAGTGGAGGTTATATATCTACACCGTACTTCAGCGAAGCAACACGGCGGGATCAGAAGCACACGGAAGGACTCGAGTTGCCTAGCAAAGGGGGTACCTGTGAGGAGAGACAGGGCTAGTAGCTCAGCTAAAGCAGCAGCAGGGCCACACACAAGGCACAGGAGTAGGAAGCTGAGGACCCGGACAGGGTGGGCGAAACCTGGCCCCGGTACAGACTCCATGGACAGTACTGGCTGAACAACAACTCCAGTAAAGCCTTGGAAAACTTCAAAAACCGTGTGTGATCCTTGTGCTCAGCCCTACGCTCCCTCACAAACTACCATCACCTCCACCACTACCCCTACTCACCATCTATAGACTTTAACTACCACTGCCTCGCAGAACCAAGCTCTACCCACGGAGAGTCGTTACATCTCCAGCTGCCAAACATCATTCCTGGAGGTTCTGCAGCAGCGGTGGTCCCCTCACTGACCACAACCGGTGGGTAGCGTCACGACAAAATCCCCTGTAAATATACTCCTCATCTAACCCGGGACACGGTCCAGACCAAGACCGCCGTGATATCCCCAGCAGTACCCCGGTCCGGTACCGAGTACCCCATCCCAGTGGGCTCCACACCCACATCACACCTTCTGAACTGCTGGAGCCCTGGCTACACTTAATTCACCCCTGTTCAAGAGTAATTATTTTTTCAATCCACTTTTTTGTTAGTTAGTTTTCCTTTACTTATTTTGATCTTGTGTTTAATTAGAAAATCAAGGCCAGCACCATGGTACAAAGTTGTGGTTTTTGCATGATTATATGCTGCTAATGTGGATTTTTGAAGGATGTTTTCTTTTGGAGGTAGGGGGGAAGCACTCTTCTACGTATATAACACATTGTAATCCTCCACAGGTACACAGGTAGCATTATAGCTACAATGTAATTTTAGTGAGTAATATTAATATTTGTATTGCTAAAAGCAATAAGCTTATAAAGCCTATTGTATGTTATATGAAACGTGATTGACATTGTAATCTTTTTTCTCAAGCAACCTTAATTGGCCTTTTTGCCAAAGGCTATTATGTAATTGTACAGTAATAATGACTTGGGTTTCGATAGGCACAGACTGCCAAGTTATGGTGCAGATAGACGTACAGTATACAGGTCAGCAGATGTTTCCACTTCACTAGAAATGGAAGAATCATACATTCCAGAAATGTTTTACATTTTTACATTTAATTTTAGGCTCTTCTAAAATTTGTTCACATAATCCTTTTATATGACTAATCATTTTTTTTCTAGCGTACTCAGTTTAAATTGAAAGAGACTCAGTTTTGCCCAGAGTACTGGAGCCCCGTCTTCAATGACAATGCCTTGGGAAAAATATCCGTGAATTCTTACCGTCTAGTACAGCCTACCAGTGAAGTTACCTGGATGTTCATTAACTGTTTAGTTCATTTGTGAAACTGTATCTCATTTATGCCTTATTTTTTGAAAGATAAGCTACTATAGTTGTTACTTAATCTGCCTTTCTTATTGAAAAATGTGCACATGTATAGAGAAGACTGGAGGGTTATCTGTTAAGGTACCTTTACACGCCGCGACGGCAGGCTGGATACATCCCGCTACAGGCTACAAATGTAGCTTGTAGCGCCAATGTAGCCCGTCATAGCGGCGTCTGAAGACGTGACGCTACAGCCGGCAACAGATACATCTGTTTCCTAGCTCTGCTCGAAAACTGATGGCTACAACGCCGATGGTAGCGAGCTGTATCGGCGTGTAAAGAGGCAACGGAAGGGAACTCGGGACAGCCTGCGATGCAGCTGCAATGTAGATAAGACGTGACCTCGGCTCCATGTTACCACGCCCCATGTGCGATCATTGGTGGAAGCTGCTGCATGACGATTGGTAGTCGCTGCATAGGGAGGCATATTTAAAGGAGCTGACGAGTCACACTACTCAATTGCTCGAGCGTGCTGTATTACTCAGCCTCCTGCGTTGCCTGCCCAATCAGGATGTTATTGCTTCGTCCTATCAGCGTACGGACGGCTCGTAATCCACAATTGTAGCACGCCTATGTGCTGGCCCTGCTGCACCAGGTACGCCCATAGTAGCTGGTTATAGCGGTGTGTAAATGAGCTACAGCTGGCTACTTGAGACACCCGGCGATGTAGCTAGCTATAGATGTAGCGTGGCGTAGCGCACCTTGTGGCGGCGTGTAAAGAGGGTGCGTTGACCGTTTGTAACCGTTTGAGCGTGCTCGTGCACGCGAAGTAGCGGGATGTATCCAGCCTGCCGTCGCGGCGTGTAAAGGTACCTTTATAGATGACTTTAGAAGGTGTATAGGCACATTCAGCCTAGCATAAAATTTCTGAGTATAGACCATAGTAATCACTACTAATGCTACCAAGGCACTTGGATTTTTCACCAGTAGGGAGCCATACGCAGTAGATGAGATAAACACACATGGCTCCGGAAGTTAGATTCAGGAATATATAGCATAATAATAATATTTATTCAGTTATATAGTGCATTAATTCCACAGGGCTTTACATACATCAGCAATTCTGTCCCGGGGCTCACAATCCAAACATCCTATCAGTCTTTGGAGTGTGGGAGAAAACCAGAGATCCCAGAGGAAACCAACGCAAGCATGGGGAGAATTTACAAAAAATTGCAGATGTCGTCCTTGGTGAGATTTGAACTCAGAACCCCAGCTCTAGCAGTGGTAACCACTGAGACACCGTACCACTGGTTCTCAAACTCCAGTCCTCATGGCCCCCAACAGGTCATGTTTCATGATTTCTTTAGTATTGCACAGGTGATGCCTTTCTGGTAATTCCTTCACCTTTGCAATTCCAAAGAAATACTGAAAACATGATGTGTTGGGGACAGTGAGGACTGGAGTTTGGGAAACACTGCTCTACTGCATGAATACCATGCTGTCTATAACAGTCTATACTATTTGTTTTTACAAGAAGAGATCAATTCTAGAGATGAGCAAGTGTGCTCACCACTACTCAATACTCGATCAAGCACCGGAGTGCACTGGCATGCTTGTTACTCAAGTGCCATGCTCAAGTTCCTGCCTCACATGTTTCATGGCTGTTAGACAGCCAATTAACATTGATTGTCGTATACAATAATGCCTCAGCCATGTTGGCTACTAGCATTGCTGTTGCATCCTCGGGTCACCAGGGTCTGCTATGCTTGTAAAATTGCAGGTCAGGGAGAGTTAATCTAGGAGGGAGATCTTAAATTAGGCATATAGGCAGCATTTAAATGTAGTTTTAACAATTTACTACCTTATCTGGCATGTGGTGTGTGTTTCATGGTCAGACACATCCTATTTAATTTATGAAGGAGGGACTCTGAAATTCACAAAGTCTTTGTGGACAATGCAAGAACTGACCAAAATTAGAAGAAAGAGGGACTCAGATACAAACTGTATTAGACATAAAGGAGGGTATCATACATACTGTGCTACATTTGTTAGATAGTGGGACTCATAGACTAATAAACCCAATGCACTAAGAGCAAGGGCTGCAAGAAATTAGAAAGAGGGACTGTAATACACCCTGGAAATCACATAGAGGAGTGCCTCAAAAATGTTTTTTCCCTATTTTTAAGGAGTGGGACTCTTAAACTGGTAAAATCTATGCATTAAGTGCAAGGGCTGAAAAACATTTAGCTCCGGGGGGTATACATCTATATATGTAAGGGAATTGTAGAGGATAGCGTCATGTGTGGCACCCCTGTGACAAGGCGCCACAGGGTAGTATTACACCTTGATATAAAAATGTGTTTTTCCCTGTAAGTCATCAGCTCAGGGTTCACTTTATGGAGTCTGTTTTTACACCTACCAAGAACCACACCACTTAGAATAGGGGGGCCGGTAATTTAGTAGGTCCCAGAAGGAGTGGGGGTGGAGCCTAGGATAGAGTAGTGGGAGGGAAAGTGACAGGTAGTCAGACGGTGCTGGGAAGGCAGACAGGAAGGTCAGACCTGACAGCGCAGCTGAGATGAGGGAACTCCTTCTCTAAGTGGGGCCCAGGACAGAAGGCAACGGACCAGGACTGGTTGGAGACGGCTGGTCACGTTGGGGAAGCATCGACAGTGCGGGTAGCCGAAGTAGTCAGGCGTTTACCACTGGCTTTAGACCGACGAGCTGCGGGCCCAACATAACCGGGTTGCCGTATGCACCACAAGGTATCTCGCCCCTCAGGACCACAATAGATCCAGGACGCAGTGGTTACGGCCCGATTACCGACGTCCGACGGGGAGAAAACGACTCCTCTTAAATCTGGGAAAGGATAACTGTGCCTCAGATCAGGGGACTGGCGGGAGAGCTCTGCGAGGGTAGAGAGTAAGAAGGACAAGTTTATCCCAGAAAGCCATTGAAGGAAGGACATTTAGAGACTCCATAACAGGGAACCTGGAGCTGGTGACCGACTTTAATGAGTACCGGTAGATGATGATGGTATACGGTACAGTCCGGTTTACCGTATACCATCATCATCTACCGGTACTCATTAAAGTGGAGTAAAGCTGAATTGGGACTCTGTCATTCTTATTGTGGTGCCCGGAGGGCTCAGCATCATCAACAGCTAAGCAGAGGGGTAAGAACTGCAGCAACAACATCTACTACTACTCCCTTCATCCCCCTCATCATCCACCATTACATTTATTGCTGTCCTGAGGTAAAGTTCCACCTGTGGGGAGCTGTTCCACACTCTGCTGCACCCACCATCACCTTAGCGGCCGGCTTGCAGCGCCGGTACCAATTTACCGAGAAGTACAGGTGGCGTCACGATCCCCTGTAAATACCCCTTTCTTCCCCCATCATCAATGTCCCCTTCAAATGATCAATGGGGCACGGCACCGGGCGGGATCCCGTCCACCCGTGACTCCCTATTGAGCAGACCTGGTGGCCGAGTACCCCCTTAGCCCTGGCCGCATCACATACACATCCTGAAAAATGTATGAAGGAGGGCATTATCCACACCCATGTAAAAAATTTGAGTGAGGACCGCTTGATGACCCCTAAAAATTTGGAGTGACGGCAGCCTGATGACTCTAAACATTTGATGCAAGGAGGGACTGATGACCATTCTAGATGTAGAAATACCAACTTCAATGATGAAAAAAATATATCTTTATTAAAGAAAGTCTAAAAAGTCAAGGGGCAGAATACATGTAGAAGACTAAGGCTGCCTTCAGACTTGAGTTTCCCGCTGCTGCGTATTGCGAGCGCATACACATGTGAAGCATAGGTACATGTGAAGCATAGTGTCAGAGCAGCCTATTGGTCTCGCCCTGCTAGTAGATCAGTCGGGCTGCTCCGCACTGATTACATGCTTCACAAATGACAGAAGGCCCCCAGAGGGCCCAGCCTCAAACTGCAGATAGAAAAGGTGCAACAAAACACTAAAGATGAAAATGTGAGGTGTTAGTGGATATTTTGGCCAACATACGTAAGCTCATAACCCACTGTCAAGGGCCTTCACACTTACAAGTCCTAACCATATGTTTGCTGCCATATGTTTGTTTAACATTTTGAGATTCACCGAAATAGGACATAAAATCAGAAAAAAACTCACCAAAAAATTGCCAGGTAAATATCCATTGCGCCTATCAGCAGGCTGCTGGCTCCTCTGAGAGGCAACACAGGTGTCTGTATACCGGTGCTCAATCACCTGCAACCTACAGATGGGGGCGGTTGTGGCACCAGCGTCCAGCCATGCTGTCAGGGACGTGACTGGTGGCATTTATAGACACAAGATTTCCATATGGCTCTGCCACTCAGGTACATGTGAAGCATAGTGTCAGAGCAGCCTATTGGTCACGCCATGCTATTAGATCAGGCGTGCTGCTCCGCACCAATTACATGCCTCACAAATGACAGACACCCCCCAGAGGGCCCAGCCTCAAACTGCAGATAAAAAAAGGGGCAATAAAACACTAAAGTGTATACAGACACTCAGAGGAGCTAGCAGCCTGCTGCTAGGTATAATGGATATTTACCTGGCAATTTTTTAGTGAGTTTTTTTTGGAGTGACCGATTTACCAATTCTCAGCTGTTGCGCCATCTTGTGGCGACCGGTCCGCAGGGGCGCCTCATTTCCACCGCCATGTTTGGCAGTGGGGACGGTGTTCTTTTGGTCATAGTATTTCTTTTCCTCCACACATAGCGAGTTGAGTTAATCCCAAAGAGCTCATCTCACCACAGCACCTCTTCTCCAATCTCAGAATCACCAAGGAGTTAATTGGCAAACTTCAGACAGGCCTGCACATGTGCCTTCTTGAACAGTGGAATTTTGCGGGCATTGCAGGATTTTAATCCATTACAGCATATTGTTTTACCAATGATTTTCTTGGTGATGGTGGTCCCAGCTGCCTTGAGATAATTAACAAGTTCCCCCTGGGTAGTTTTAGGCTGATCTCTCACCTTCCTCATGATCCTGGATACCCCACAAGGTGAGATTTTGCATGAAGCCCCAGATCAATGTCGATTTACACTCATTTTGTATGTCTTCTATTTTCTTACTATTGCACCAACAGTTGTCTCCTTCTCACCTAGTGTCTTACTTATGGTTTTGTAGCCCATTCCAGCCTTATGCAGGTCTAGGATCTTTTCCCTGACATCCATAGTAGGGATGGGCGAATCTACTCGCTAGGACTCGTTACTCGGCGAGTAGTAAGGGACTCGCAGGACTCGGTACTCTGCGAGTTTCCCAGTGATTACTCGCGAGTCCAATGCAAATCAATATCAATCCTAGTTTTGTCAGAAACGCTGACAAAACTAGGATTGCCATTGTTTGCATTAGACTCGCGAGTAATCACTGGCTACTGTGCCAGTGATAGCAGGGAAACTCGCAGATAACTGCTGTTTCTTTGCGAGCCGAGTCCAGCTGTCTTCTCTGTGCAGCTCCAGGGTCCTAGAGCCCGCCTGCTGCCTGATGTAGCAGTGCTGAGATTGTTCTCAGTCTGCTCATTCCCTGTGTACAGACATGAATGTCTGTGCACAGAGATGATGTAGCAGTGCTGAGATTGTTCTCAGTCTGCTCATTCCCTGTGTACAGACATGAATGTCTGTGCACAGAGATGATGTAGCAGAGCTGAGATTGTTCTCAGTCTGCTCATTCCCTGTGTATAGACATGAATGTCTGTGCACAGAGATGATGTAGCAGAGCTGAGATTGTTCTCAGTCTGCTTATTCCCTGTGCATAGACATCTATATTTATGCACAGGGGATGTAGCAGAGAGGACATCGCGTTTTGGACTGCGTCGGACGGAAGAGGATTTTTTTAATTAAAGATGGAGTCCCTAATGGCTTTTTTTTTTATTTCTAATAAAAATTTTTCCTTGTGTTGTGTTTTTTTTAAAACAATTTAATAGAAATTCATGGTGGTCATGTCTAATATTGGCGTGACCGCCATAAATTTCGGGCTTAGGGCCAGCTGATAATACAAAGCTGGCCCTAACCTCTTTATTACCCAGCGTGCCACCGCTACCAGGGCCGCTGGAAGAGCGGGGTTCAGCGCCAGAGGATGGCGCTTCAATGAACGCGCCATCTTCTGGGGCGGCTGCGGGCTGCAATTTGCAGCGGGGGGTGCCCAGAAAGCTTGGGCATCCCTGCGCTGCGGATTCCAGCCCCCAGCTGCTTAGCTGTACCTGGCTAGACATAGAAATTGCGCGGAGCCCCACGCATTTTTTTTTAATTATTTCACAAGCCCCTACCTGCACCCACAGACCAAGGAACACAGCAGCTTCCAATAAAGGGGATTTCAGCAGACACCAGGTCTCAGATTAGGAATGAACTGAATCAGTGACATCTGGTGTAAGGAACCTGAAGCATTAATGGCTGAGTGGTGGAGATCAGAAGGCTCAGACACACCACCACAGCTCACCTGAGCTATTAGTCACTTCCATCAAACATTCAGCAACCTCCACCTGCAGAGCCTCAGTGATTGAGGGGGGAAAAAAGGCTTGGTTTAAACTACAGCAGCACCTATGGCTGAAGGCAGTCAATACCTGACATTAATTGAGTGTGTGGACAGGACTCTTTTATACAGGTGACAATATAAGACAGCTGTCTTTAATACAGGTAATGAGTTGATTAGGAGCATCTAACTGGTCTGTAGGAACCAGAACTCCTAATCGTTTGTAGGGGATCAAATACTTATTTCTCTCTGCAAAATGCAAATAGAATTATATAATTTAGACAATGTGATTTTCTGGTTTTTATTTTTAATATTCTATCTCTCACTTTTAAAATTAACTTACCCTTAAAATTATAGACTGTTCATGTCTTTGTTGGAGGACAAACTTACAAGATCAGCAAGGGAACAAATACATATTTCCCCCACTGTACACAGGACAGGGTTCTCTACAGTTAGAGCAGTCAGACTGTAGAATGCCGACCACAAGAGGTAATATTGGCAAACACTATAAAAGCTTTTAACAAATGGCTGGATGATTTCCACAGTACACATAACATTGTGTGTTAACCTTGATGAACTTTAATCTTTTTTCAACCTATGTAACTATGTACAAGTGGACATAAAATCAGTACAGTTTTCACTATGTCATTGTCATCTTGTATTTAATACCATAGCAACACTGTGAATATCAATTAGACCAAAAAACATTAATTCTAAAGGGTACGACTTTTAAATGTAGTGAGTAACCAATTGTACAATGTGGAGGATGACGCTATAAAGATTGCTATTTATATGACCAAATTCAATTGTGGGTATTCAACAAAAGAAGAAAAAGCTTCATGAAATAGGAACCATATTCTGTCCGTCAATGTATTTACTCGGCCAATATTGACTCCTCCGCCCCTTATTCATGATAGTAAGTTCACAACATTTGTTCCTTGATATGAACAACCATGACGAGGACTCAGTAGGTACAAAGTGATAGTAGCGGTAAAAATACACATGACATCATGGTTTTCTATAGAATAGAAAATAACTGTCACACGCACACTACAATAATTGGATTAAGACATTATTCAGAAAGTATTCCATTGATTTTAGTGGCAAATCTCTTACCATGCTACAATAAGGGATCGGAACATAACCTAGGAGAATGGTAACACCTAAAAAAAGTTCTTTTTATGTATAGTCATCATCCTATGGTATGATATCATTCTATGGAACATTTACAAAGCAGCTTCTCATTGAATAGAAAGTTTTTTCCAAAGAAAGGAAGAAACAATGACACATATGTTGTAACTACACCACAATTTAGAGTCTGTCTCTGCAGGCATCTCTGGCTAAGCAATGGAATAAAAGCAGGGCTGCGTAGCGAAGTTTAGAAAGGGGTTTCTCCCAGCCAGCGCCTATCTGGAAACAGCAACATGACTTTCCTTTAAATGACGTAACATGCTTTAGACCAGCAATTCGCAAAAGTAATACGCCCAGTATTACCATGGAAAAAAGTGTAGCTACGGTAGTATATCGGGTGGCGTGGTTTTTCTAAGCAACGATTGGACTGCTTTTCTTTCTTACATGTGTACTAAAATTCCGTAGGAAAAGTGATTCAAGATAAAAAAAAATGATCCCAAATTTCCCCCAAAAAATTGCTACTCCTATCCATGAGTTACCTTTAGTCATACAACTCACTATCATTCAGGTGAATATGGATTAGAGGTTTTCCCACTAATAAAAGTAATTTTAAATTTCCTTTTAATCAATAGATTTTGGAATAATAATAAGCTCCACAATTTGATGTGATTAAATATTTTTTTCCTGTGCTGAGCTAATCTTAAAAATGTGCCCCTGTTATGTACTTTAAAATGGTGGAATCTGACCAGGGGAGGACGCAGAAGAGTATAAAGACATTACAGCATGTGATCACAGCTCATTCTTTTTTTGATGTAAAACATTTCCCTGCCTGTTTTTAAAAAAAATACTTTATTTCAAAGTAAGAATTATTTGAGATCTCCATGCTTTAATGTGTTTATACTCTTTTTCGTCCTTCCCTGCCCAGGATCAAACCATGGTCAATGCATGGTCAGACACAGCCATTACACAGTACATAGCAGGAACATAAAGATAAAAATTTACTTACCAGAAATTTTCATTTCCTTGAGTCCGTAGGTAGCACAGTATGGGTTAAGCCCTTAATCCCTTGTCTGAACAGAAGACATGTTAATTAGCAATACCAAATAATTAACCAATTGACACCTCCTGTGTTCTCCCCCCCACCCCTCCTCTATAAAAGGGGAGAGACATCACATAACACGTATAATTTTCAAGCAATAATGGATTTTAATGGAGGGAAGTCTGTGCTGCCTATGGACTCCAGGAAATGAAAATTTTGGGTAAGTAAATTTTTATCTTTTCTGGTCGTCCTTTGGCAGCACAGTATGGGATTTAGCAAGCAATACTCCACTTAGGCTAGGGTCACACTTAGAAGGCACAATCCGGTAACTGCATCTATTACCGGATGCAGTATTAGACTGTGCCTTCATACTTCTTAAAATGTAATCCTCATTCCGGATCTGGATGCATTAATGCATCCTGTTTTGGAATGAGGATTCTTGCAATTTTCAAATCCGGATCGGGTTCCCATAAGCGCCAATGTTAACAAAAAATGGATCCGGTTTTGCAACTGCTCCGAAAAATGCAGCCTGCATGATTTTTACCACGGGCTGCAAAACCGGATCCAGTAACCGGATTGCCATTTGGGCAATCCAGCGTTTGTATTGCAGCTATGGGCTGCGGATCCAGATCTGATTTTGAGCATTTTTAATGCTCAATACCGGATCAGGATATAAAAAAAAATACAAATGTGACCCTAGCCTTAGGGTTTTGACCCTGTTGAAGTACTTCTTTGCCAAAGTCTGAGCCTGCAGAGGCTGAGATGTCTAGCCGGTAATGCTTCATTAATGTAGATGAAGATGACTATGTGCAGCTCTACAGATGTGAACCAGGGAAATATGCACCCTTTCGTCCATGAGGCGGATGGAGAGCGAGTAGAATGAGCTCTAACTGACGAGGATTCCAGTTGATTTGTCATGTAGGTTTGGAAGAATACCGATTGGATGCATTTTGCTAGAGTGATCTTGCTAGCTTTTCAGCCACGATTCGGCCCTGTAAACTGATGAAACAAGTTTTCGTCCTTCCTGAACGTGAGAGTGTTCTGAAGATAGATTAAGACCATCCTCCGTACCTCCATTAAGGCAAGACCTTGTTCATTAGCATCATCGCAGAGCACTGGAAGAATAACCTCTTGGATAATGTTCAATGCCTTTTTGGCCAGAACCTTGGCATGAATCAAAAGGCTACATGACCTGATGAATGTGAAGATATGGTTCCCTGTAAGACAATGCCCAGAATTCTCCAATTCTTCTAGCTGATGTAAGTACTACCTGTGCTGACCGTCCGCTGCAAAGGCTGAGCTGTTGGTGAGGTATCACCACGAGAAACTCCGAGACCCTTTACCCCTATACAGGGTTCTGGAATTATAGTGAAGCCCAGGAGGTAGTTGCCTATAGGTGAGCAGCAAACCAGACCAGGTAGGTTGCCAGGAAGGTAAAAGGCTAGGAGGTCAGGAATAGACAAAATCAGGATCCAAAAGCATAGTCAGAAAGCAGCGTCAAAACCGAGAGGGCAGCAAAAGTACAAAATCGTCAAGCAGTAGCAGAGTAAAAATGCAGACAAGGACAGTGTCAAAATAATAGAGCACAAACTATATAGCTGGGAAAACCAAAATATATCTGGCGGCTTTCTAGACTGGCCCCAAGGTATTTGAAGACTGTGGTCCCCTCTGTTAGGCAGGAGCTCACAGCCTGATGACCTCATCTGGACCGCCCCTACAACCAGGTCAGATGTGATGCACGACTGGTACCAAACACCCACTTCTCATAGAGGAATGAAGCCTGCACTTACCAGACTCCTCTGAAGGGACCACTGTCCTGTCACCAGCATCACCCACAGGAGGAGCCTGGCGATGCACAACGACAGAGGCAGGAACCAAAGGAGCAGGTTCCAATGAGGATATGGCCCCTCTATCACCTGCACCACTAGCCAAAGGAATCCGGAACCACCTAGTGGCAGGAATAAAGGTAACCGACTCTGATGGCGACGTGATACTACAAGGAACAGAATCTTCCAGGAGATGTTCTAGATAGAGCCTGCTGCTGATCAAGCGGAGTCTGAAGAGCTTTAAGGAACCTGCAGGTAGTTTATTCCACCAGATATCACTCTATCACTTCGGCTTCATAGTAAACATACTCCAACGTCCAGATTCAGCAGGACATCCCGAGGAGCTTGATTCTGATGGCGACGTATTCTACCAGGAAAATAATCTTCCAGGAGATGTGCTGATAGAAGCCTGCTCTGCTGACTCAAGCAGAGGTTCTTGAAGAGCTTTAAAGGGAACCTGTCAGGTAGTTTATATTCCCCCAGATATCACTGTCTATCACTTCAGCTTCATAGTACCATACCTCCCAACTGTCCCAGATTCAGCAGGACAGTCCCGATGGAGCTTGTGTCCCACTGTCCTGGGCGGGAGTTGAAGTGTCCCGACTCCCGCACTGCACTGAGAAGTAGCAGCACACCCCCTCTAGCTACCTGCCACACCCCTTCACAGCAGCTCAGGATGAGGACAGAGCTCCAATCACAGTGCAGAGAGTGAGTCATGTGACCTTTCCTGCACTGTGTGGAAGGGGACGGAGCTCACTCACCCAATCCAGGCTCACTGTAGGCCTCTATCTCTCTCTCCAGCGTTGGATGCATCAGAACATCAGCAGCTGGGAAACAGAGGGCTCTGCCTCCACATGAAGCCAGATCTGTCTGCCTCTGACTGGGAGGAATTGACAGGCAATCAGGAGCACAGGACCCTGGAAGCACAGCACCCAGGTATCACAATCAAAGGGACTTATCAGAAGACATGGAAGCACAGGCTTGAGGACAGACTCAAGGGGGGATGGTACGGAAGGAACAGAGGGAGCTGATAACAGAGAACACAGAGGAGTGTTACACAGAACGGGAATGACAGCCAAATGACACAAGCTCAGGGGTTAGAGGCAGACAACAGAGGACTATAGCTCACAAATGAAGCTCAGAGGCCAGGAGACCACACAGAGAGGAGACACTGGATGAAGAAATATAACCAGTAAACAATGTGGCAGAAGATGAGAAGCTGATAACAAAGATCAGGAGTAAATCTGGTTTTCACACTAGCGTTTGTATCTGCATACATCTGGCATGCAGATGCAAACGCAGTGTGAACGCAGATTTTGATGTGAACTAGTGGTGATTGTCGCATGCGTTCACATAGTATGTCATTCTAAATATGCCTGGCCACCCAATCAGAAGACTCGGCGGCCGGGAGGCAGAGATCAGTAGTGGCCAGGAGGCAGAGATCAGCGGCAGCCAGGAGGCAGAGATCAGCGCCGGCCCAACGGCGGCCGGGAGGAGGAGATCAGTCGCCGCCGCTGATCTCCTCCTTTCAGCCACCCCACTAATCTCCTTCTCCTGACCGCCGCCGCTGATCTAATCCTCGCAGCTGCCGCTGCTGATTTCCCCCTCCCAGACACCGCTGATCTCCTCCTAGTGGCCGCCGCCACTGATCTCATCCTCCCGACTGCCTCCACTTAAGATCAGTGGCATCGAAGAACAAGAGATCAGCAGTGGCGGCCGGGAAGAAGAATCTGCTGCGTTTGACTGCATTGACATGCGGATGTCAGTGCGGCTCTATTCACCTCCATGCATAATTTGTGCGATTCAGTACACTTGCGTAAAAGCAAGCATGCTAGACGCATAAAAAAATGCTTAACATTTTGCATTCTGAGGATGCTGAAAATATGCACAACCATAAACAATGCAGGCAAACGCAGCCAAACGCAGGTACCTGGGTCCCCATGTTAAACATAAAGACGCGGTACGCATGCGTTTGGCTGCTTTCACATACGCTGCATCCGGAACGCAAGTGTGAAACCAGCCTAATGAAAATAAAGAGGCTGAGTGGCTCTCCGGGTATGGGAGTGATATGTCTGACAGTCACCCCCCCCCCCCCCCCGAGTACAGGAGTGATATGTCTAACACTCGCTCTCCTGGTACAGGAGTGATATGTCTGACAGTCTCTCACTGTACAGGAGTGATATATCTGGCAGTCACTCCCCAGGTACAGGAGTGATATGTCTGGCAGTCACTCTCTGGGTACAGGAGTGATAAGTCTGGCAGTTGCTCCCCGGGAACAGCAGTGATATATCTGACAGTCGCTCCCCGGGTACAGGAGTGATATGTGTCTGGTTGTGATACTTCTGTGTCTGGTTTTACAATTCCCATTTCTAAATCAATTGGTAGCTTACCGGGTCTTGCATGCATAAGGTAGGCTGGAGTGCAGTTTGTAGAACTCACTGGAACATGGTTGTATAAGTCTACCAAATCGGGTAATTTCTCTGGCCATTGACTTCTTTCCGACTCTGGTAAGGTCTTCAACAGTTCAATTACAATATGGTTCATCTTTTCACATAAGCCATTTGTTTGGGGATGGTACGTTGTTGTATGGATCTTCTTACAACCGTACATATTGCAGAATTCCTTGAATAATTCTGATTCGAAAGCTGGACATTGGTCTGCAAGGACTTGTTCTGAGTAACCATGCAGTCTACAGAAATGTGTCTGGAATGCTTTTGCTGCCGTCTTCGCTGTTTGATCTTTGACGTGTACCACCACTAAGAAGTGTGAGTAATGGTCCACGATAGTTAAGGCATAGACATAGCCTGACCGGCTTGGTGACAACTTGACGTGGTCTAATGCGACTACCTCAAGTGGTTGCTTGGTTATTATGGACTGAAGTGGAGCTTTCTGTGGATCTTTCCTTCTGAGGTTGCATGCGGCACATCTTCTACACCAAAGTTCAATGGATCTTCTCATGCCAACCCAAAAGAATCTCTCTCTTAGGATTGCTTCCAACTTCTTCCATCCAAAATGACCTGCACCGTCGTGGTAGGCTTCTAAGACCATTCTGATGTCTCGCTTGGGTACGATAATCTGCCAGACCAGTTCATGTGTTTTAGGGTTGGTATGCCTTCTGCAGAGCTTCCCTTGATGCAGGAACAACTTGCCTCTTTCTTTCCAAAGTTGTTGGGTCTCAGCTGGGGCATTCTGGTTAGGGTATGCACCTGGTTGTGTAAGCAGTTCTTTCACTAGCCTCACAGCTGGATCAGTATCTTGGGTGTCAGCCCATCCATGGTGTCTTAACGGGTTTAGATTTGCCTTTTGTTCTCTTTGGTAGATGCAGGGTTCATACTTTTCTTCCGTTGAACGATGAAAGGCCGATAGTTCAATCTCTTCCAACTCTTCCGGTTCCTCTTCCACGTATTTCAGGTGTGGCATCCGGGATAAGGCATCTGCGTTCCCGTTTTTGCGGCCTGCCCTATATTTGATGACAAAATTGTAGTTAGACAGCCGGGCTATCCATCGCTGCTCCAATACACCTAATTTTGCTGTATCCAGGTGAGTCAACGGGTTGTTATCCGTGTAGGTGGTGAATTCTGCAGCTGCCAAGTAGTGCTTGAAACGTTCCGTTACAGCCCAAACTACTGCCAGTAGTTCTAACTTGAAGGAACTGTAATTCTCGGGATTTCTTTCTGTAGGCCGAAGCTTCCTGCTTGCAAAGGCAATAACTCTTTCTTTTCCTCCTTGCTTCTGCGACAATACTGCACCCAGTCCCACGTTGCTGGCATCCGTGTATAGAATGAATGGTTGATGGTAATCTGGATATGCCAGGATCTCTTCTCCTGTCAGTGCACATTTCAGCTTGTTGAAGGCATCTTCTTTCTCTTCACTCCACTGGAAAGGAGGATTACGAGTTGCAGACATTCTTGACTGTCCTACCAGGATGTCTTGCAGGGGAGCAGCTAGCTTCGTGAATCCTTTGATAAACCTTCTATAATAGCCTACCAGGCCAGGAATTGCCTCACTTCTTTCACGTTCGTAGGTCTTGGCCAATCCCTTATCATGGTGACTTTATCAGGATCCGGTGCTACTCCCTCTGAACTCACGACATATCCCAGGTACTGTACCTTTGGTTTGAGAAGGTGACACTTGGATGGCTTGATTTTCATGCCGTATCTGGATAAGGCTTCGAACACTTCTGCCAGGTCTTGTAGATGTTGCTCATACGTCTTGGAGTAGACTATGACGTCATCTAGGTACAGGAGGACAGTTTCAAAGTTCTTATGTCCTAGGCAGCTCTCCATCAGGCGTTGGAAGGTCCCGGGTGCGTTGCAGAGTCCGAACAGCATACAATTGAACTCACAGAGGCCCATCGGCGTAGTAAACGCTGTCTTCTCCTTGTCGGCTTCGGCCACAGGAACCTGCCAGTACCCACTAGTTAGATTAAGGGTATAAAAGTAGTTAGCAGATTTTAATGCAGCTAATAACTCCTCAATCCTAGGTAACGGGTATGGGTTCTTATGTGTGATGCGGTTAATCTGCCGGTAATCTACGCACATTCTCATGGTCCCATCCTTCTTTTTAACTAACACTAGAGGTGCTGCCCAGGGGCTACAACTGTCTCTTATTACCCCTGCAGATTTCATTTTTCTGAGCATGTCTTTGGTGGTTTCGTAGTGAGCGGGTGGTAATGGTCTATACCTCTCTTTTATAGGCTGATGGTTACCTGTGGGTATAGTGTGCTCTTCCCCTTTAATTTGCCCAAAGTCTAATGGGTGTTTACTGAATATTTGCTCATATTCTTGCACTACCCGGTAGACTTCATGCTTGTGACGGGGAGGTGTAGAACTGGTACCTACATGTAGCTTTTGGCACCAATCTTCCAGCTTTTCCTCTGAGCCATTGTCATCCGCCTGACTTGATAGGTCCAAGGGCTCGACGGCTGTGATGTTATTGTTATCAACCGTGTACAATTTAGCCATGGTAGCATACTTTGGTAATGTGATCTCCAGTGACGTAACTTCAGGCCCTGGGGCCCTGATGCAAAAGCTCCAACGGAGCCCCCAATTATTGCAAATCTTTAGTAATATTAGTCTTTTTCTATGGGCCATAGGGACTTTTGGGGCCCCCCTAGGCTGCAGGGCCCGGGTGCGATCGCAACCTCTGAACCTGTTGTAGTTACGCCCCTGGTGATCTCATCCTCTCCACAGTTCAATAAGCATAATGGCACTCTTCCCCGGTGTACCTCAACCACTCCTCTAGCTGTGAGTATAGTGGGTCTGCTGTCTGAGTACCAGGGCTTGATAGTCTCGCCCTTTGATGCCTATTGCGGCACTACACCAGACCAACATTTCAGTTTTGGGAGTTATTACAATGGGTATTGGATCACTTAATCGTACACTGCCGATCTCACCTGCGGATATTTCTACCTGTTGCTTCAACATCAGGGCTTTGATCTCTTTATGCAGAAGCCTCTGTTGTCCGGTTCCGGCAGTCTCAGCGATTTGCTGCAAAACACTTATCACTTCGGAAAAACATTTTTCAATTACATTCATTCCTAGCAGCATCACTGGCTCACGTTCTCGCCGGTTAACATCTACGATTATAACACCCTGGTTCTGCAATTCTACCTTCCCAATCTGAATGGTCATTTCTCTGAACCCAACCTGTGGTATTAATTGTCCATTACTAGCCCATATGTCCATTGTAAAGTTAGTTGGAGCACTAGTAATGTCTGAATCAGCCCAGTACCTTTTATATAGAACATGTGGGATTGATGTTACCTGGGACCCGGTATCCAACAAGGCACTAAAGGGAATGCCATCCAACACGATAGGGATCACCGGCTGTCCTCCCACGAATCTGTCAAACCTGGCTGATGGACCTGTAGCGTTCATTCCTGGGGAGCGGCCCGCCTGCCCAGGGAATCGTCATTTAAAGCACACTCTCGGGCAAGGCGACCTGGTTTCTGGCAACAGTGGCAAATGGGTTGTCCATTTGGTTAATAGCGATCGCTGGGTTGTCCTCTTGTTCCTTGGTATCTTCAGGGCCTCTTCCACAGGACATCCTATCTGCTGGTCGCCAACTCGATCTTGGGTGCAGGCTTGGACTCTCGCAGCTCCTTGATGATTTTGGCCATTGAGATCACGGTGTCTGTCAGGGCATCTAGCTTTTGATTGAGGGCTGCATTGGAGATTGATTCCCCAGTTTCAGCAGTAGTTGCTGACATTGCAGATGTCGCTGGCGCTGCCGGTTGCTGAGGTGCTGCTGCAGTGTCCAGTATAGATGTTAATTCCCGGAGCTCTTCTAGCTGCTGCAGACGGATAGCTTTGTCTTTTAACTCAGCAAATGTCATGTCAGGGTTCTGCAGAAGTATCATACTCAGCTGCCCTCTATGGGATGGGGATAGGAGGCCCTCTATGAATTGGTCAAGTAGCATTTTATCAGCTCCCGGGGCTAAAGCAGGTTCTGCCAGTTTAAGGGCTTTAAGTGCTTCCTGCAGATTCAAGGCAAAGTCTCTGGCACTCTCTTTAGGTTTCTGGTGGCATGCAAAGAACCTCATCTTAGCCTGGGCATCAGCAGTCGATTCAAACGTTGCTTTCAGTCTAGCTACTAGATGCTCTACAGTGTCTTTATCTGTGTCCAGCCAGGACGCAACCTCCCATCGTGCATTGCCCGTTAATTGTCCCATTATCATTCCTACGCGCTGGGCTTCAGTGAGGGGATACATCACATAATACGCTTTTATCTTTTGCAAAAAGTCAGTAAGTGTATCAGGCTCACCGGTGTATTGGGCATCCACATTGCCCCTGGAGTATACGGCAACAGGAACGGCATGATAGGTGCTGTTCCTTGCGCCGCTGCACCCCCGGGTGCTATCGCTGGATCCGGCGCTGCATCTCCATCGGCTACTCCGTCGCCATATTGCGCATTGGGCTGCGACATCTTGTGCCCCCTTAGTTAACGTTCGCCCTCCATCTACCGCTTCCGTCCGGATGTCTCTTGGAGGTTCCGTGGTGCACCAGGGATCTTCTTCCCCGCCGCATGTCGTCAGCACGAGGGAGGAGGCTGAGGTCGAGCCACTGCAAGGTACCTCCCCCTTTCTTTCCCGCGCGCCGAGCACTGCAAAATGGCGGATTCTCAGAAACACAGTTCAGATGGCGCAGCTTAAAAACAGTTTTCACGTTAATCACGGCACACAATGCCCATTTTACCGGGCACAGTAGATCCTGTTTGTGACGCTAGGTTGTCGAGCCCACTGGGACGGGGTATTCGGTACCGGAACAGGTTTGCTGCTGGGGAATGTCACGGAGGGCCTGATCCGGACTGTGTCCCGGGCCCTGGCAAGTAAAAGGGGTATTTACAGGGGTATAGAGTTTGTCGTGACGCCACCCACGGTGTGTAGTCAGTAATGGGAATACCGCTGCTGCAGAACCTCCGGGGTGATGTTAGGTAGCTTGGATGGTACTGCTCTCCGTAGATAGAGGCTAGGTCCCCGGGGCAGTGGTTGTTATAGTCTATGGTGGATGTGATAAGGGAGTGAATAGTTGAGACGGGTTTAAGGAACACACACTCACGTTTCTGTAGTTTCCAGAGCTTTACTGCGATGTTGTTGCAGGTTATAGTCCACGGAGTCTGTACTGGGGCCAGGTTGCTCCCACCCTGTCCATGTCCTCAGCTTCCTCGTGCTGCGCTGTGTGTGGCCCTGCTGCTGCTTCTAGCTGAGCTGCTAGTACTGTCTCACTCTCTCGCTCTCTCTGCTGGTACCACTTGGCTAGGCAACTTGAGTCTTCTATGTGGTGCCGACCCCGCCGTGTTACTTTGCACTGGTACTGTGGTGGTCTAGAGACTCCACTACTCCTGGATTCACTGTGCTGTGTGTGTCAGTCACAGTGTCGGATCCGGTGTCTGTTCTGTGCACTCCTCTGGGGCGAGGGGTGATGGCACTCAAGCTCCCAGATGTGTTTCTCTGTCCTTTAGTCCTCCTCTCCTCAGACCCTAGCTAGGCCTGGAATCGAGCAGCAGATTGTGGAGAAGCCTGGCGCAGCTCCTTTACACCACAATCTCCTTCTCTCAGTACTGCCTCGTACTGAACTTCCTAGGAACTAACTACTTCCTCTTGACCTGGAGTATATAAGGGAGCTGGTTGAGCTCCCCCTCCTGGCCCAGAGGTGCTAGTGTAAGTCAGTGTGTTGTGGGGAGGGAACCCGTGTGATGTTCCTGTGGCACATTCACACCTGGGGTGCCACACATGCTCCTCTTCTGAAGAGATTCATGTCTGGCCTGGTAAGAAGTGGATATAAGGAGGAGGGTACTAATATGCTAGCAGTGACACCCCAGCACTGCCCAATGGCCTAGACCTAACAGAGACACTGCTGCTCTCACCTTTCTGGCTGTCCAGAGAAGCTGTGTCCATCCCCATCGGAGCATCAGCTCATGCTGCTTCTCCTGTCCCTCTCTTCTGCTCTCCAGGCCTTCACATGCCATGCAAGTCTCCTGGAAGTGTGCTTAGGGCTCGCAATCATGTACCTGCTTCCTGTTAAAAGGGGCAGCACACTCATTAGCTTTTGCCTGCAACCAATTACAATGAGGCATTGGGTATTTAAGGCCAGGGTGGCCACAGGTAGGAACTGCAGCCAGGAGATAGTGACAGTTTGTATATCAAACACCTCCAAAACACACATCCACTGACATAAGACCCAACCCAGAGCCTGGGACTTTAGGCAGGCAAGGGGTGGTAGGGCCAGTCACAAGTGGGTGGGGAGCAGTCAAGGTAACAAACCAGTATGAAAAGGGAAAACAGGAAGTAGTTAGCCAGTAGACCAGAGTAGGCTGAGAGGAAAAGACCAAGAGGAGTAGGCAAGTGCTGAGCAGCCAAGACCAGAAAATACAGAGTGACCAGTAAAGACAGGAACAACAGAGACCGGACCGGTGCCACCGGGTCTGAGGAAGACGGTAGCGCTGACAAATTACTGGCAGGACAGACTCTCTGACGTACCCAGGAAGTTACACAGGTAGAAAGAGCCCGGTGATCCCTTGCAAAACAGGGACATCCAAGGCTAGGTTGGAACCAGAGTATCAGCTCTGAGGGGGACTGAAGTTTCATACCGGCTCCCCAGACAAACTGACAAGGAACACAGATTCCAGATCCGTATTCCCATTTCAGGATTGGGGGAACAGCAGCAACTAGGAGGACCCGGCTTACCGGCCATACTCTTAGGGGGAAGCTAAATTGAGGAACCGAGCTGCCGCTCCGCAATCCACCCAGAAGAAGAGAGAGAATCAGCCTGAAAGGACATATAGAAAGAGTGAGGGGTCTCAGAGTGAAAACCTGGCTGCAGAGGGTTCAAGTGTTACCGGAGTTAACCGTGTAAAGCTGTTAAGAACTGAACTGTTCCGTGAACTGTTTGACCATGAAGAACGTAGAAGTAAACCCGGTGAACCCTGCTTTAGTGTCCGTGTCTGACTCCAGGTATACATAACTGATTATGCATCACTTTAGCCTGTCAGGAGCTGTCCCGACCCGCGGTGGGCTCATCCACCTGGCTGCAGCATCCATCCATCCTCCTGACAGAAGTACACTGCAGCGGTGGTCCCCTCAGTGACCACAACCCGTGGGTGGCGTCACGACAAACTCCCCTGTAAATCAAATAATAAGGCTTCAGTGCACTAAGTGGCAATATCAACCGTCATGCTGCTGTAGGCAAACTCTCCTGTAAATATCCCCCCATTTATTGCGGAACCGTGGACACGGTCTAGACCAAGACCGCCGTGACATCCCCAGCAGTACCCCAGTCCGGCACCGAGTACTCCGTCCCAGTGGGCTCCACACTCTCTCTTAGGGTGCCTTTGCAACAAAGTTACTGACTCTACACTACTGTGTATTCAGTGTCTTTATGCTGTATCTGTGCAATGTATCAGTGTCCAGTATCAGTGTCCTGTACCAATGTCCTGTACCCAGTGTTCATGTCCAATGGCAGTAACCCACACCTGGTCATCATGCCCATACCTACAACATTACCAAAATCAGTCTTGTCTGTGACATAGAACCTGAATCTGTCCATCTAGCACAATCTGTCCTGTCGGTAACGGTGTCTGGGTTCTCTTCATTCTGTGGCCCTATTTTGCCTGCCTCCTGTATCATTGCCTGCATCCTGACCCTTTGGAGGTTCAGCTGCAACTGTACCGAGAGTTCCCCTGAAGCGGTATCTGACAAATACCTGCAGCAGCAAGCTTATTCTGATCATCAGAGCCCAATGATGAACCAGGTAGTCGCTTAGCTTTGTCCCTCCAGTGAGCCTTGCCCTGTGGCTCAGTGGCTCAAGATCCATGTGCAGGACATCAAGTTTCTATGTATCTTGCTGATGAAGGAACAAAGTAGGTTTTTCTGCAATATTTAAAGAAAATTGGTGAGTACTATCACTCTTCTTTTTATTTGGACTAGCAATCCTAGAATGTTTTCGCTGAAAACCTGCAGTGTTTCTAAAGAGAACATACTGTAGATGCAATAATGAAGCCAATTTCTGATTCGTGCTACTGATAATTCGATCCGCATAAAGCAGATGTCAGGATTCCTTTATATTATAAAGGGCAAATCTTATTAAACATATGTACCAGAGGATATTTAGTTGAGATATGTATTTTTGGTTTTAAGCTCAATGGTATGACTATTACTTCCCCTAAAGCTTTGCCTCCTGTGATAGTTCCAAGAACTGACTTTGTTTAGAGACAATATAACAATAATTAATAATAATTTTCTATTATTATCGTTCATTTTATATTTAATTTTGGTTCAGATTATCCTATTTTGAGAAAACCACAAGCAAAGTATATCTGTCCCTGATATAATTGAAGTCACATGTCATCCTATGTCTTGTATCGAGCTTTGCATGAACATATATTTTTCTAGTTAGATATAATACACATGGCTCCACAGTGATCCCGTCTCACACATATACTGTAACACTGTGGTTTTCTCTAAGGCAACCATCAAAACATTCAGAATATTTGTGGGTATACAGTAAAACCTGACTAGGATCTCGATATGGGACAACATAGCAGCCAGCATTGTCATTAGTAAATATGTAGGTTATATTTCATGTCTTGAACGTTGACAATAAACATTTAAACCAACTGCTTATTGGAAACGATGGAAATGCGGCCAGAAGATACAAAGGAAACAAAAGTTGGGGGTGTTTTCGGGCATGTGGATTATACTGGTGCTTAACGATGTTGCCTCTATTAGATGAATATTAAGTAAACTAGTGGGCGATCGGGATGTAATCTTCAAGAATTGCAATTCTCAAGGAAGAAAGTAGGATTTTCATAAACAAAACCCATGGAATTGTCTTGCATTTGGAAAGTTCCTCTATCCATGTGAAAATAATTTTAATGCATAGGTGAGCGATCCAGTTGTAGAAAATGAAGTGTTTGACTATACAACTCATGATCTCAGGAATAAACTGTATCAATATCATTAAATATCTTAATTAAACATACCATATTCAGAAGTTGAATAAAGCAATATTGTAATTTTATTTATTTAAAATCTGCGCCTTACCCATTTGTTGGCATATTTAAGAACATTGACATCGGCAAAGAAAATTGGAACATTGAAAATCGCAATTTTAATACCACTATTTCATTACTACATGAGCTATCTATAAGGAGTTTTTCACAATACAGTTGTTGACCTAGGAACTGGAAAATGTGAAAAGGTGGTGCTCTCTTCTGCTTTCAGTTGCTTGAGAGCACGCTTTGTGAATGCTAATATGTGATATGTACTAAATTATGTGCAGTGTACTATATTAAAGGGAATTTGTCAGCAAATGTTTGCTATGTAATTTTAAAATGGCATGAGGTAATGGCTAAAACACTGAGTTCAGCTGTCTGTTTACTTGCAATAAAGATTTTATCACCAGTAGATAACCACTGCAGACTAGAACTCATGTGCCTCTTAGACCAATCACACTGTAAGACACACGAAGGTGTGGGGGTGTTGGTGTGAATCCACTGGACCATCGAAGTGGAGGCTGTCCCATGACAGGAACAGGCAGGAGATGCTGGTTGTGATTAAGCAAAAGACTTTAATGAAAGATCTTACCAGTACAGTAGTGAACGATGTATACGGAAGGGTCATAGTCTACAGGAAGCTGGGAAACAGTCCAGGATACCAGATGCCAGAGGTGGAGACATGGCACTCAGGCCAACACTATAGGCACTGTAGATGAAGTATCCTCTGGACAGGCTTGTGCAGGAGTAGCGGGTTCCAAAGTAACATGGCACATGCAACGCAGGGTGGACAAATGATGTTCTGGTGAAATGGTCCACAGGTATACGAGGCAAGCTCTAGAGCAAGATAAGAGAAGTAAGGAATATGGAATGGTAAAGACAAGGTCTAAGGCAGGGTTTGCGACAGGGACCTTAAGAAAAGCAACATAACTATGGGTATTTTGACATGGGTTCACACCCTATGCAGTACACTTCTTCCTCACTAGTTGACCTGCCATGCTATTGCTCTCTGGTATCAGTTCCCAGCTTGCCTATCAAACGAAAGGTTAATTTTTCTAAAAGACAGAGAAAGCACATTTAGAACACCTGTCCTTGCCCATATGACTTAGAATTTCTATTGTTCCCTGGTATCATCTGCCTACAAAAAAAGGATTCAAACATAGATACAAAACATTTAGATATAGAGACCCAGTTACGAGATATGCCTCGACGTTGGCAACTGGGCGGATTATGGATGTGGCCATTTCAATCATGCTAAGTATCTCAATTTTCTCAAATTTTCCTAAGCCAAAATTTCCTATACCATATTACCCCAATACCTTTATATACCTGTATAGGATGCTATTTACTAATTTGTATTTAATTGGAGATGAGAATAGTCGGGCTCCACCCCTGTCTGTCTCTTTTTAGCGCCACTGCAGGTGACGGACATGTCTCTTCCTTGTGTACTGTATACACATTAGAGAGACATGTCGATCACCTGCAGAACTGCTGGGAACCACCCGTCAGGGGCTGACCCAGGATTTGTTCTCATTTCTAGCTATTGTCCTTGGCCAGATCTTCAAAGAATGTTCTCTGTGAAACACTAGAGCATTGCAGAAAAAAATGCAGACTATCTATGTGCAATTGTGAATCCAGGCTGTGATTCACACTGCCCACAGTTTGCATGACATGAATCACCTGACAGGTTCCATTCTATCATGAAATTTTATATGCGCTTATACATATTTTGTCTTGGGTCTTGCACATTTTGCAAATATAGTTCAGATACTGAATAAATGGCAAGCCTATAATGAGTGGACTGTGAGTGCTGAGGTTTTCCTTCATGAGAGGTGTTTACATAGACATATATACAGCGACCTCGCCTGCAATCTCGCCATATTTGACACGTAGCACCGGGCCCCTGCTGTGACATCGCCTATCGTGTCTGAATGGCCTGGACCATTTTTTGATTGTCGGGTTCCCGCTGGGCAGCATGCATTGGTGTGTTTGATGTCTTAGTAATGACCTCGTTGGCGACTCAGAACTCAGCCACGTAGGTCTGAGTCGTCAGACTAGCTGCTGTGTGACAGGGTCCCAACAACTGCCAAGGTCGTTATATGGGTCGCCATATCGTTGCTGCATCGTTCAGTAGATCTGACTGTTTGACATCTCACCAGTGACTACAAAGCAACGTTCCAGCGATCCTTACCAGGTCGTATCATTGTCAGGATCGCTAGAACGTCTCCAAGTGTGACGGGACCCTTAGAAGGAATCTGCCATTAGAAAATAATCCATTGTTTAAATCAGGTTTGTGTTAAATATATATTTTAAAAAAAGTTAAACTTTTTTCAATTTTCCATTCTTTATCCATTTACAAAACAAAATCAGAAATTTATGAAATTTTGGCACTTGGCACTATTATATTTCTTTACAGATCAGTGAGCTAGCCTCAGTCTTATTATCATCATTGATAGGATTACAACGAAAAATAAAACAGGATCCATCATTTTCATAGCTCACCTTCTCCTCCTACCAGCACAGTAAGTTTTATGTAGCTTAAAGCATGCCAGGTAAGGCTTCTATACATAAATTGGGGACAAATTCAGTCTATTCTGCTAATGTCAATGTAAGGAAGTAGGCCTTTCATACTAGACCTATTAGATCAGTGGTGCCCAATCTGAGGCTCGTGGGTTCATGATGTGTAGCTTGCAGCTGTCTTCCAGCTTGGTGCATTAGCACCCAGTCTAGCACACAGCTATGCAGAGCAGGTTTCCAGATGGTGAATTTTGTGAATAGCTCAACACAGAAGAGCAGATCTGAATGCGCCTATATTGGTCTTGGGGGTTTAGAGATAATTTAGGCATGGTAAACATGAGACAGGATTATACTACCTGTAAGGCTAGGGTCACATTGGGCGTATGCTATGTTCCCAGTGGTGTCCGCTGAAAACTTAGAATAATTTCCAGAGACGCAGCCTGAACACAGGCTGCGTAGCGGGAGAACACGGCCTCTAGCAACCCGCTGTGTTCCCTGGATTCCAGCTAGACAGTGGGCTGCGGGGAGTGCAATTTGCACCACGCACAGGCTGCGTTTCCCTGTGCGTGATGTGTGCGTGGTGCAAATCGCACTCCCCGCAGCCCACTGTCTAGCTGGTATCCAGGGAACACAGCAGGTTGCTAGGGGCCACATTCTCCCGCTACGCAGCCTGTGTTCAGGCTGCGTCTCGGGAAAGTATTCTAAGTTTTCAGCGGACACCACTGGAAACTTAGAATACGCCCATGTGACGACCATCCGCTGTGAAGCCAAGCTGCTGGTAGGCAGCACCCCGAGAAACCCCGAGACCCTTAACCCCTATACAGGGATCTGGAATTACAGCAGAGCCCAGGGGGTAGCTACCTATATGAGCAACAGAGCCGGGGAGGTCGCCAGGGGAAAATCAAGACCCGAAAAACGAAGTCAGAAGTCCGAGTCAAAACCGAGAGGGCAGCTAAGGTACAAAATCGTCAGGCAGTAGCAGAGTCAAAAATCCAGGCAAAGGTCAAGGGCAAAACCAAGAGAGCAGCTGAGGTACAAAATCAATAGGCAGAGGGAGAGTCAGAAATCCAGGCAAGGTCAGACACGAAACTAAACACACACTATCACTGGGGAACCAAAACTATATCTGGCGGCCTGCAAGCCAGGCTCCAATGTACTTGAAGGGCGCGGCTACCTCCCATAGGCTGGAGTCCACAGCCTGATGATCTCATCCGGACCGCCCTTAGAACCAGGCCAGATGGTGATGCACGACTGGCTCCGCCCACCCCACTTCTGACAGCAGAACGAAGGCTGCGCCTAACAGACAGCTCTGCAGGGCCCGCTCCTCTGCTACCAACACCACCCAAAGGAGAAACATGGCGGCGTTCAGCAACAGATGCAGACGTCGCAGGAGCAGGTCCATATGAGGACAAGGCCCTCCTATCACTGGCGCCATCACCTGAAGGAAACCGGCTCCTCACAGTGTCCGAGGCAGGAACGCCAGCCACCGAGTCCAATGACGATGTGACAGCCCAGTGTGACCTTAGCCTAAGAGAAGGCACTTGAAACTTGATGTGACAGTGTGGTGGGAGTTCTTAATGCAATAATACTGAACTGAGGTATTGGAGGAACCCCTGCATCTTGATATACTGCCTCAGTGTGATTTCCGTGGAAAAGATTGGCTGTCATTATACTGGTGATGGGGACTCTGGATGTCACTGTTGTGAGGGAAGCCAAAGCTATATGTGGCTTACAAATCCTTCTCAGAACTGAATGTGGGACTCAAGGACAGAAATGTTGGGGACCACTGTATTGGAAAATCAAAAAATTGCATCATTTAATTATTTATTTTTTAAAATATAGATCAAGATATGAAAAAGAAATCTAAATGTAAAAAAATAAAAATGTAAAAGAAAACCTGATTTAAAAAATAGATCAATGAAACATTCCATTGAACCGATCGGTTCATCCAGAAATTTAATAAGGCAACAATTGGTTGTAAGTAGAGATGTTGATTGCTAGTGTTTGATCTCAGAGGCTGGTTTCACACTGCTATTTTTTCCTGATCAGGTACGATCAGGTTTGTGTGCCAAAACCAGGAGAGGAACCAAGAGAGGAACTTGCAGAAAAAACTATAATTGAAAGATTGACACCTGTTCTGAGGTTTGGAGACACTCCTGTTTGAGACACAAACCTGATCGAACCTTATCAGGGAAAAAATTTGAGTGCGAAACCAGCCTGACTGCCGATTGCATTGTTCTTCCAGAGATAAACTGCCAGCCAACATATTAGTCGGCGTTTTTCTCATGAAGCACACAGGAATGCTCAGCTGAGCAAGTGCTCTGTCCTGTGTATGGGAAAGTCATCTGAGATGGTGAGCAGCCTTCATTGTTTGATGATAGCCAGGTAATGCATATGACCACCTTTAGACCATCACTGAATGCCTAGATGAAAGACCAGACATTTTCAGAATATATCTGTCCCCCTTTCTTTCATGTATTGTTTTATGAATGGTATCCATCTCTCCGTTTGTCCCATGTCTCTCTTTCCTCGTGCTTTCTCCCAATGTATGTATGTAAGCTGCGGGTGGCGTGTGCACTGATTTCTTGCATCGACGGCCCCATAGTGGGTGCCATATTTGCACATCCATCACTTGGAGTGTGCAAATATGGCTACCAAAACTTGAACTTGTTCTGGCCAATCAGTGGATAGGA
Organism: Allobates femoralis; assembly: GCA_033576535.1. Classification (NCBI taxonomy): domain Eukaryota; kingdom Metazoa; phylum Chordata; class Amphibia; order Anura; family Aromobatidae; genus Allobates; species Allobates femoralis. Next base: position 97,710,944 of record JARQOC010000006.1, read on the forward strand.
GGACACGATGGTGGTGAAAGTTGATGACAAATGCCACAAGGCAATTATGCAGATGAAGTCCATGGAGCCTCGGTTAAGAGTCTACAACATGGACACCAGCCAGTTATCCCACCAGGGAAGGACCTAGCCCAGGGTATTAGTAGCCCTTAAGTCACTATCCAGCCCTTGCGAGCTTGAAGATATGGCCAGGGGTTTACCATGGACTAGGTATCCAACCACAGACAGCTGTTTCGGGGTTGTTGCCCCTCATCAGTGTGGCGCAGGATTCTGGCTGGGTGGGAGCAATGCTTGATAGACAGACATCACAAAGCACCCACTGACCTTGTGGAGACCAGTGGAGGATAACACTGCGGGCACCAGTTAAAGCACTCAAACACAGTGAAACCCAAGGCAATTATGTAAGTGGATTGGTGGACTATTAGCAACAGCCCCCCACTAACCAAAACTTCTGACATATTATGATGATGTCAAAAGTAATTTCCGTGCAAAAGCTAAGTGTCCTTTAAGGAAAGGTTTGATGTGAAAATAAAAGAAGTAATCACATATAAACAACATTATCAGTTTTATTCAGCCCTGAAGATTTGCTATCAAGCCCTTCTTTGTCTAAACACTAGGCTGTATAAATAGGGTTCTATGCATAGCTTTCTTCAATAAACTTTATTTACAGTATCCTAAAAGACATGTCATAGGAAACCAATATTTACTTGAACATCTGCTTGAAACACAGCAATGCTCCAGATGTGATGCACAAAATGATCATTCTCGACCCTTTTACTGATGAACTGGATTGTATACGAGAGCTGTATACTAGGTGCCTGTTTTTACAGACCTTCATCCTGTTTCAGACTCTCTGGGTTAAATTCCCAGTTGTGGAATAACCACAAGCCAATTAGAATTTAAATTGTTGTGCAGCCCAGATCTAATTGACGTCTCTCTTTTTATTTTTAGGATTTGAATTAAACTGTATATCCATGCAGGGTATAATCATGTTTATTTAAGAGCAATGCATTTCTCATTGAAAGAAAAAACAGAGTCAAAAATACTAGACCTAACTTCTAAAATGGGAAAGTGGGTGGTGTGTTGTGCATATTTGTAATTGAGAATTTCTTCCCAGTTTGCTTTTTGTACGGTACATTACAAAAACAATGGTTTCGATGGCACGCACACTGCATGAATCAGTAGCACCTGCTAGACACATGCAGCTTCATGGTTATTGCATCAATCACACATTTTAATGTGTATTATACAGCAAGATAACATTTTATTGTACTCTATCTTTTCTCTATATTTACCTTCATAGCATTGAGAGATTTTATGATTTTATCCATTGTTTATATGCTGGTTTATACAAACATGTATTCAGATGACATTAGCTATATAGAAATCATAGCATAGCATAAGAACTCATTTTAAAAAATAAAAATAAAACAATCCTAAAAGGATAAAAGAGACAAAGATCTAAGTGCAGGAAAATTATTAGCATAAACAATAATGTATGCAATTGGGTGGTGCAAAACAATGTAATGCATTCACATAGTGGAGGATGTGAAGCCAGGTCCTGCAGACACATCAGGACATAACAACGGGTTCCAACAGGCTGAAATCCAAACCCCTGTGGCAGTCCATAGGCTGTAATGGCGGGTTTACACGTTGCGATATCGTAGTACGATTTCAATGAAAAGTCACGTGGTTCGATCGTTGGACCCGAGATCGTTCCTGCGTTGTATGGTGTGAACGTCCAATACGATGCAGGAACGATGTCAATGCGATATCGGGGATTGAATGAGCATGCTATTCAATGCCCCGATATTGAAGGGAGATTGAAGTCGGATCGTGCTGTGTAAACGCCCAACTACGATGCGATTTGAAACGTCACCCATTCACTCCCATGTTAAAGGATCGTTCCTGGGTTGGGGGGCGTAGACATCGCACGGACATTGTATTCCGATAGAGCAGTGTGTAAACATCCAATGCGATGTGGGAGAAACGTGCACTAATTGCGCGCTCCCGCGCCATTGAGTTGCGATATCGCAACGATATTGAAGCGTGTAAACCCACCATCAGACGAATGCTCCAGGGAGAGTCATATTATACGCCCTGGAGGAGTGTCAGCTCTTGTTGGGAGCAGTCAGGTGCTGCTAGCTCAACCCCAATGGAGGGAGAGGCAACTGCTGCAAGGGCCTGGGGGTACTTGGGAGCTGGGCCGGCGATACTTTAGGGGGGCCATGATGGCTGTGGCCCAGCTCCATGTGGCCCTGGCCACGCAGTGAAGTGGGGGTATTTACAGGGGATATTAATAGTCTTTTTGTGACACCACCTGCGGTACTCAGCCAGGGATGGCCAATGCTGCTGATTTGAACCTCTGAGGCAGATGGTGCGGTAGCCAGGATGGCATTGCTCCCCACAGGTACAGCGGGGCCCCAGGGTTGGTGTGATAGTCCATTGGAATGGTGGTGGTTGATGTTGGGGTGCAGGAGGTGGCATGGAGGGTGTGGGAAATAATCGGAGGACACAAAGGGTTGCTGTTCTATGACCCTTACTCACAGTTTTGCAGTTCCAGCCCAGCTGGGACGCCATGTCCTTCGGGTCAGCAGTACAGTCAACTCCCAGGCAGTCTTGGTCCACTCCACCGAGAGACCCTTTTATAAGCCTTTCCAGGTTGACTTCCTGTGCTGTCTACTCTCCGTTCCTGCCCTGTGCCTTTGTGCCACAGTGTCCCAAGCAGGTGGCTGCGGGCCCTGTCGAGCAACGGACAATATGTCCTCTGATCCTAGGTATAGACACTGTTCTGCGGAATGTCCACGGTAGTTGGCTACTGCGCTCACAGCCCAGTAGCCTCTGGTTTCTTAGCTCAACCATGCAGTGTTGTTGCCAAATTGGGTCCGGTCCCCTCTTGCAACCTCCAGCAACAACCTCAGGGTGATTGCTGGAACGGGGTCCCTGTGGCCAGCGTTCTGTGGCAACCTACCCACTGGTCTTACTCCTCCCCTTTCACTAGCCTCCCCTACAACTCCATCTTTATTGGTGTTTGTGTCAGACTAACTCTTTACTTAACTCTTTAACTGCCTAATTCCTCCTCTTCCTTTCTGCTTTTCTACTCTCTACCCCACCCCTCTGCCTATTCCCTCCTCCAGCCAGAAGATTAGGGTCCTCATATGTGGTCACTTCCGCCCCCTCTATCGTCTGGCCAGGATTTGGATGGGTGTTGGGTGCAGGTGTGTGTGTTTCGAGTTTGCTTTCTGTCCTTACCTGGGAGTGGGATACCACACCTATGGATTAGGTGCAGTACCTCTGTGGTGACCAGACCGTAAGGGCAACATAAAGATCCCGATAGGTTCCAAACTCAAAAAATGAAGGATAAAAGAGGCAGCCAACAAAAGCAATCCTTCAGGTACAAGGTAGAAGACAAAAAAAACAAATATATTTATTAAAACAATGTGTTTCAACTTTATAGAAGCTTTCATCAGGTTAATAATAAAAGTAATAATAATATAATAATAATAATAATAATAATAAAAAATCTTTATTTATATAGCGCCAACATATTCCGCAGTGCTTTACAATGTAGGGGTTAAAGTACAGAAAATATAATACAGTAAGTAATTACAGTAGAGAACAAATACAGTACAATAATTGATACAAAACAATAGGCATAGAATCAATGTAAAAAAGAAAATACAATAAATAAAGCAAGAAATGAAGGTGACCCTGCTCAAAAGAGCTTACAATCTACAACGGGATAGGGGTTGCACAAGGTACAGGGGCTTATTGCACTGATGGTCCAGGCATCTTGAGGAAATGGGGGATAGGGCTAAGCTTACATGGATGGTCATCAGACAATCTGTGTAGACCTTTTTGGTTTGGTGGAGTTTGTAGTAGAGTAATGTCAAGAGAGATAGCCCATTCACTATCTACAGTACAAAGGACTTCTATTAGGGAGTAAAAAGATGTGTTTTTAGGGATCGTCTGAAGCTATGCAAGTTGTGGATAGTCCTGATTTCTTGGGGTAAAGCATTCCAGAGGATTGGTTAAAAAACATACATAAAAATATATCTTGTATATGTTTTTTGTATGTTTTTTATGTACCTTTTGTGACCTGGGGAATACTTCTATGTAAGTCAAAACGTGACTCACCGTGGCCGGGACTCCGGTTTAGACAGGCGATGCTTCCTTCCTCCTTGTCACGGGTGGACCGCGCCTGCCGGTAGTGGGGCCCGGTGTAGTGCAGATCAAAAGTGTTGAAGACGTCTTGGTGGAACAGATTAAAGGGGTTTTTAATTTATTCGTGACGCCACCTATGAGTAGTTCGGTAAGGACTACCGACGCTGCGGAGCCCCCGGGGGATGGATAGCAGCAAGATGTTACGCTCCCCACAGGCTGAGCGGTGATCCCCGGAGGCTGGAGCTGCTCAAGATGTTGTGCGGCAGCTGCGGTTACCTTGTAGTGCGGACGGACAGTTCATAAGGAAGCACGGACACAGAAAGTCTCTGCAACGGGTCTTTACTGTAACCAGCAGGCAGTACATGGCATACAGTGGTTGGGTAGTAGACCGGGTGGACTCAGCAGTGATGGTGTCCCTTAGAAATCCGCAGTGTTCCTCCATTCTAACTAATTGGTTGCCAGTGTCGCCCAGGAATACCAGGTCGGGTACGGGGAGGCTGCTTCAATGCCCTATCCATGATGTACGTTCTGGATGTTTTGGGGAGCCTTGGATCCTCAGTGGGTACACCGCTGGTTAGACGACTGGAAGTTGGCTGGTGGTGGGGTGCTCCTGTAAAGCTGCTCCTCCACTCTTCTGGTTCGCGTAGCAGAGGTGAACTGCTGCCAGCTTCGGTACCAGTGAACCGGCTGTGAGTTGTGGGCACGGGAGTCTTTTGGGAACCCTTGTGAATAATGCCCAATCCCGGTTGGTAAGGCCTCAGGTGCTGACACCTGACCGGTGACGGCCCGGGGGCTGCACGGGGTGCAGAGCCCCCGCTCCTCTCCAAGTTCTAGACTGCTCAGGTCAAGTTCTAGACTCCTTCTCTACTGACTAGACTAAGGGTCTGTTTTCCTACGCACTACCCTAGCACTCCGCCCACCAGGACCTAGGATTGGCCCTCTGTTCTAGGTGATGCATGCAGGGTTGGATTTCTAAATTAACCAGATCACTGCCGTGTCAGAGAATATTGTGGCTGCTTTTATGGCTGCAATACCCTCTTGTGACGCACTCGTTGCGGGGCGCCAAAAACGCATTGCTTTAATAAATATATTTGTTCTTTTATTCTTCTATCGATGTGCCTGAGGAGACACTTTTGTCAGCAGCCTCTTTTATCCTTCATAAGTTATAGTTGAGCACACTCCTTACTCCCCCCAAAAAATTATTAGGTGGGGGTCACAGAAGAGCATGTCTGATAACTTTGCAATCCTCATAAAGTATGATGCCAAATAAAGTGCCCCAAAAACACAGTATAATACCCTCACAGTGAATTCCTCCACAGTCTGACCCAGCCCACCACCCTGCAAAGTATGAAAATTAATAGTTCTCCATCACAGTATGCTGCCCCCGCACAAATCCCGACACAGTGTGATGGCTCCCGCAATCCTATCACATGATTTGAGATTCCCACAATCCTTTACATAATATAATTGCCCCCATACAGCCCACCACATAGTATGATGGTTCTCCATATATTAAAAAGGACCATCCGTAAAGTATAATGGATTACGGAGCCCTTTCACTGTTTAATGACTCCCACACTACACAATTGCCTCCACACAGTATTATCGACCTTAACACAGTATAATGGCACCAACATATTTCTCCAACTGGTGGAATGGTCCTAAAGAGAGCTAAGTTGTCCAATGGTTCCTGCATGGCCTTCAACATAGTATACGGCCCAAATATAGCCCTCCAAATGGTATAATGGCCCAACATAGCTCTCTAAACTGTATAATAGCCCCTCAAATGGTAAACTCAACCCTTCAAATAGTAAAATGGCCACCACATAGCCCTTAAAATACCCTTCAAATATTATAATGAACTTCACATAGACCTCCAAACAGTGTAAAATATAAATTTGTCACTTTGTTTCATTGCAACCATTTGGTAAATTAAAAAAAAGTTTATTTTTTTCTCATTAATGTACCCCATCTTGACTGAAAAAAATCCAGAAGTGTAGAAATTTTTGCTAGTTTATTAAAAAAGAAAAACTGGAATATCAGATGGTCATAAGTATTCAAACGCTAAGCTCAGGCTTTCTTCACAAAACACCATCGGCAGCGTCCGATCCAGGGCTGTCAGGGAGGAACCTGACAGCCCCGGGCCGGATCAGCACGCAGAACCAGAGGGCAAATATGCCCTCAGGTCTGGTGTGTAGCCAGACGCAGTTGCCGCTGCTGTTGATACAGGACCGCGGCTCGCAAGGAGCTAGCCGCAATCCTGAAATAACAGCGGCGTACAGCCACAGGTGTCCGTTTCCTGCAGGCAATCTGCAGGCAATCCAGCCCCATAGGCTCTCATGTTAGGGAGCACTGGATTGTGCCGGATTGCACCGGATCCGGGAGGATCTGGGGGAATATGGGAGAAGCCAATTTGGAGAGGTTTTTCTCCCTGGACACAAAACCGTTGCAAGCAACGGTTTTGTGTCTGGGAGAAAAATCCGATTTCTCCCGGATTCTTCCGGAGAGATAGAAACTGCATGGCAGAGAGCTGCTATCCGGCTCCATCCGGCCCCACAGGATACTATAGGGACAAAATTTGGTCCAGGGCTGTCTGGTTTACACCGAACAGCCCCAGATCGGATCTTGCCGTGGTGTGAAGCTAGCCTCAGAGACTCATATTTAATCATATGCTTTCCATTTCCTTTTGATCCTCCTTGAGATGGTTCTACTCCATCATTGGAGTCCAGTTGTGTTTGATTAAACTGGTAGGACTTGATTTGGAAAGGAATCAAACAGGAATGGTATCCACGGTCTGCGCTGCTGCTCTTTACCAAAGGATTTCACAAAGAGGTTGTTACCATCATAAGTCCTTTATTTCATCAAAGCCATAAGTCCTTTATTTCATCAAAGCCTACGCGTTTCAGTGCTGTCCCAGCACCTTCCTCAGGGCATCAATGTCATCATCACGCCTGCTGCACTGAAATTTCAGAGCTCATATTAACTGGGTGCATAAAAAAGGAGGTAGCTGATGGCTATGACGGCAATTGAAAGTATTATGCTGGGTGGTGCCAACTCACAAGCCATATATTGGCCATGTTGTCTACAGCCATTAGCAGTATACTATAAATGGTCCAAGTGTCAAGAGTGTTTTGCATCAAAGTTTTAGCAGTGTTTTGTCAATTTGTCAGTTTGTATCATCAGTGTTTCATCAGTGGTTTTCATGTATGGATATATATAAAGGTATCTTTACACGCCGCAACTACGGTGTAGCAACTGAGAGGCAATGATGATTTCCGTCACCATTGCCTTGAAATTGCTACGAAATTGCGGCGTCTAATTGGGGAAAGCGATGGTGATTTTCGAAGCTGCTTCCGATTGCAGTTTTAGAGCATTGTTCAAAAACCAGAGGCAACCCTGAAGGTGAATTGCCCTGGCTTTGGCGTGTGAACGGGCGATAGGGATGAAATCTGCGTCGCCTAGTGATTTCCCAGAGGCGTGCCACAGCGTGATGGATACCGTGCCCCATCAGCGATGATTGGTGGGGGCTACTGTGTTTCCATTGGCTGTCCATTCACAGGGCGCCATATTTAAAGAGCTGTCCATACACACTACACAATTGCAATGGCGTCATGTATTAGCCAGCCTTCCTGCGCAGACTGGCCAATCATGACGCTATTGCGTTGGCCAATGATTGTATTTTGGGCGCGGTGTAGCGGAGTTTGGCACGCCTATGTGTTTGAGCAGCTGCACAGGTACGCCCACATTCCTGTAGTGATTGCAGCGTGTGAAGCGGCGTCGGGACTCAACCAGATGTTTCCCGCAGGTTCTTTGTCAACTTCCAGGGAGCCACGTTCCCTTAGGTTGAGGGCGCAATTGCGGCGTGTACATGCGGCATCGGCGTTTGGTATCAACAGTCAAAAATGTGCACGCGCACGTTCGGCTGCCTCCGATCGCTGGTGATAGTTGAGGCGTGTAAAGGTACCTTAAGTAAATTATGACGCTTCTCTTAGGCTAGGGTCACACATGGGACCTTGCATCCGTTGGTAGGATGCTTTAAAGGATGCTGTTTTTCCCCTTGCCATTTTCATGCCATTTTTTTTCATTTTTAGTGCTAGCATTAACGCAATCGTTTCCCATAGACACCTATGTTAAAAAAACGCAGCGTTTTTGCAAACACACCAGAAGCGCTGCTTACCGCGGTTTTTTGTGCTTTTGCAAAAATGCATAGCGTAGAACGCATTGCATTTTGACAATGCATTTTTTGCAAGGGAGCCTATGGAAGCATTAACACTAGCATTTTTTAACATTTAAACATGAATAAAACGCTAGATTTTAGCACTTCCATAATGCTAATGTGACCCTAGCCTTATTCATTGCATTGCTAATACATAGGCTACACATGGATGCCATAGACATGGATTGGAACTTTTCATCTGTGATATTGGTAAAAAACATACATTTGTCCATGACACACAGTCTGCAGAAAGCACACACATCCAAACAGCTCCATAGAAAATAATGGGTATGTGTTCCATCCATGCCTTTAATGCATTTTAATGTCTGTGACCGTTAAATAAAGAAGGATTGATTTTAAAGGATATCTGGTGCTGACTTGTCTTAATCTTTGTTTATGGATTCACATGGATGCCAGCCACTGCCGTTCACTTGTGGGTCTGTGTAAAGGCCACGTTACCCCTTACAACATCGGCTGCGATGTCGGAAACGATGCAGCAGGATGTTTCCGGTGACAGTGCAGCGATGTTGCTGCAGCGATCGCTCGCTGGGATCAACCTAGCGAGCGATCCGCTGCAATGCAGCGAATAGGCTGGATCGGCCGTGACATCGCTATTGCGGTGTCACACCAAACGATGCCGCAGGTTGCTTAAGTTGAAGTTGACAGGTTTTCCTGGATGCAGGAAAACCTGTCAACTCCGACTTGAAAAACTATCGTTGTTGAATCGTGCGTTTACACACAACGACGCAACATCGATCTCGCTTCAACATCATTCCTGACGTCACTTTTGAACGACGTGGGGAGCGATGTTGAGCCGTGTGACGGGGCCTTAAGACATGGGGTGAACTTTTCCAATTCCTTTTTCTTCCTGCATTTAACTCAAAATGTTTGAATTTGTGTGAAATCGTAATATTGTTTCAAACTTTAGGTCTATCTTTATTTATGTTTGTACAATATGACAGAAAGATACTAAGCTAAATGTGTTCGATTGCAGTGATTGCATAGGCATAAATGCAGAACTATAAGGGCCACGTCACACACACAGATATCTGTGCAGATATTGTACACAGATCTCTGGTTGCAGTGAAATTATGGACACATTGCTCCATTTATATTCAGCCACAAAATGGAACAATGTGTCCATGATTTCACTGCAACCAGAGATTTGCGAACAATATCTGCACAGATATCTGTGTGTGTGACGTGGCCCTAAGTCATGACCACTTTTTCAATGCAAATATATTTTCTCTGGCAACATATTCTGCAAACTGCTTGGTCACTCTGTGTTAAATGGATTTACATTCTCAATTTTAGATTCTCACTTTCCTCACATGCCAAGTGTTGTCTGGTTTTCAGGAAGTGTTTTAGGAAAACATCCTTCCTGCGTCTGGACTTACTGAACTTCAACTTCTGACACACACATAAGTTTTAAGAATTGAATTAATGTGATTGGAATGAGTTAGTATTTTTTTAAATATAGACATTGTTTATTTTTGAGTAAAGATTGACATGTTAACATTAAATTATAAAAGATATTGTATAACAATTATGAGAATAGTAACAGTTCTAATAAAAATACACATACCATTGTTTAGAAGGAGTGTAAGAAGATAAGGGAATGTGGAGGTTATAGAAAGCTAAAAGTGAATTATTTTTATTTTTAATTTAAATATATAATTTTCCTTTAACTAAATACTTACATTTTCAATATATTCTCTTTTTGAATTCTAAAAACAAAACTATTACTATACAATCATCAGAATGCAAGGAAGACGGCACTCACCAGGTCAGCGGGTAACGGGATCTTTATTTCGGGAACATACAAAGTGCAGGGAGGGGGCACCGAGGTGACAACGGGTCCGTTTCGGGCAAAGGCCCTTCTACCGGTCACGTGCATTCTGATGATGTATTGTTTTACTATACTGGCACCACCAGTCTTACTAGTGCCTCCCGCCTCACATGTATGGCTGTGGTCACACATAGAAATCCGTTTTTGGAAGTGATTTTCATCACCAATCCGTTTTTTTCTGGGTGCTTTTTGAGCCTCCTGCACTCCTGAACGTTTTTGGAATTTTCATTAAAAAAACGCATGCGCGAACGCATGCGCAAACGCAAGTGCGCATATGCATGCGTTCGCGCATGCGTTTCCCATAGGGCCCCATGTTAAAAAAAACGCATGAAAACGCATGCGTTTTTTAACTGATGCCAAAAACGTTGCATGCAACGTTTTTGACTCAAAAACGGACAGGGCAATGTTTGGAGCTCCAGAGAAAAACGGACAGGGTGTTTATTACATCCAATCCGTTTTCTGTCAGTTTTTGGACTTAGAAAAAAAAAATGAGAAAACTGAAGCCAAAAACGGACTGAGGGCTTATGTGGAACCCCAGCCTTAACCAAAACCAGAAAAAGCCACTCCCTGGTATTCATGCATTAACCAATATAAAGAGACTGTATTACAAGGAACCTAGATGTCTAGGTCTCCGAATTTGTCTTCAGTTGGCTACACAGCTTACAAACAGAGCCATGAGTAATCTGGGGTAAAGGAAAAGCTAAGTGAAAATATTAACTCTAAAGCCCCCGTCACACACACCGAGATCGATGTTGCGTCACAGGTTTTGTGATGCAACAACGACTTCGCCAGCGATCTCGCTATGTTTGACACGTAGCAGTGACCAGGCCCCCCCCTGTGACATTGCCGACTGTGTTGGAATGGCCTGGACCATTTTTTGATCGTGGGGTCCCACTGGGTAGCATGCATCGGTGTGTTTGATGCCTTAACAACAACCTTGTTGTTGACTCAGAACTCAGCCACGTAGGTCTGAGTCGTCAGACTAGCTGCTGTGTGACAGGGTCCAAACGACCGCTGAGGTTGTTATACAGGTCGTCGTATCGTTGCTGCATCATTGAGTAGATCTGACTGTTTGACATCTCAACAGCTATCATGTAGCGACGTCCTTACCAGGTTGTATCGTTGTCGGGATCATTGGAACATCACCAAGTGTGACAGGACCCTTAGGAACATCAGAAGAAAACTAAAGTTAATACTAGAGAAGAACTACAAATGCTAAACATCAAGAGAAAGGGTAAAGTCAGAAACCTAGCTTAAAACAGTATTAATAATAAGAATGATAAAAGACAAAACACTGAAAGGAAAATAAATCAACTTCAGACAGAAAAAAAAATGTCCTATGAGCATAAAGTATGTACAGTAGCTGGGCAATGATTAGGGGTATCCAGATACACATAATGCCCCCTTCACATGTGCATATAAAAAAAACAAGTATTTTGTGTGGTCCATTTCTACCATCTATGTTTGCCATCTGTGTGCCATCCGTGTGACACTTGTGGATACTTGGGGGTCAGTGGGTGCTCTCGTCCGCAGGCCTGGTCGCCTTTAGAAACACTGCATGGATCAGGGCTCATCCCAACTGAACATCTGAGTTCCTTAACAGTGGGCAGAACACTACTCAAACAACACAGGGTGAGGGAACCACACAATGGTAAGGCTTTATTGGATCCCCAACGGTCAAAGGCATATTACACATAACTAAGCAAAACACAAAATTTAACAAGCTGCCTTCTGGGCTTCCAGGGCCACTTACTTCAATCTAGCAACACCCAACTTTCAGTGGGCACCCACTGAGAAAGGAATATCAAGCTGACCAAGCATAGCAATGTCTATAGCCAGATTACCGATTTGTCCCAACCTGGGTACCTTCCTTAAGTAGTCTCTGGTTTGAAAATACAATGTCATTCTGGCAGCTATAATCAAAATTCCTAGGCTGGGGTTACAATATTCTAACTGGGTGTACATACCCTAGAAAGAAGAAATGTAGCAAATGCAAATGCAATGTAAACCTCCAGACAGGGCCAAAGTCCCTAGACTGAGGCCACAAAGCATATGAACTTCTGGTGCATTAAACATGCCCCTTATATACCCTGAGCACTCATTATTATTTTTATTATTATTAATAGGTATTTATATAGCGCCATTAGGATACATGGCGCTTTACAATTTGGAGGGTAGACAGAAACAGGTGGTCGAGGACGACCGCAAACGACGACAAACGATGACATATCACAATTAGTCATACAGGTACAGCAGGGTCGGGGATCCTGTCCACGAGGGCTCACAGTCTAAAGGGGGTGGGGAGGGAGACAGTAGGAGGGGGAGAGGTGAGATGGTGCAGTTTGTAGGGTCTCAGTGTGTGTTGTAGGCTTGTAGGAAGAGGTGGGTCTTCAGGTTTTTCTTGAAGGTTCCCAGGGTCGGGGAGTGTCTGATGTGATGGGGGAGGGAGTTCCAGAGTCTGGCAGAAGCACGAGAGAAGTCTTGTGTGCGGTTGTGGGAGGTGGAGATGCGGGGGGTTGAGAGGAGGAGTTCTTGGGAGGAGCGCAGATTGCGCGAAGGGAGGTAGCGGGAGACCAGGTTGGAGATGTAGGGAGGGGACAGGTTGTGTATGGCCTTGTATGTCAAGGTTAGGGTTTTGAAGCGAGATCGCTGGGGGATGGGGAGCCAGTGGAGGGCTTGGCGGAGAGGGGAGGCGGGGGAGTAGCGGGAAGATAGGTGGATGAGGCGGGCAGCAGAGTTGAGGATGGTGTGGAGAGGTGCGAGGGAGGAGGCAGGGAGGCCGGTGAATAGGAGGTTGCAATAGTCCAGGCGGGAGATAATGAGGGCATGGACAAGTGTCTTAGCTGTGTTGTGGTCAAGGAAGGAGCGGATGCGGGCAATGTTTTTTAGTTGGAGGCGGCAGGTGGTGGCGAGGGCTTGGATATGGGGCTTGAAGGAGAGGGAGGAGTCGGACGTTACCCCGAGACATTTGGCATGGGGGACAGGTGAGAGGGTGCAGTCGTTGATGGTGATGGATAGGTCAGGAAGGGTTGTGAGGGGGAAAGACGATGAATTCTGTCTTGTCCATGTTGAGTTTGAGGAAGCGGGTGGAAAAGAAGGATGCAATGGCGGATAGACAGTGAGGAATTTTGGATAGAAGAGAGGAGATGTCGGGGCCAGACAGGTAGAGCTGAGTGTCGTCGGCATAGAGGTGGTATTGGAGGCCATGTGACTCGATGAGGTTGCCTAGGCCGAGGGTGTAAATAGAGAAGAGTAGTGGTCCCAGGACCGAGCCTTGGGGGACACCTACGGAAAGGGGGTGGGGCGAGGAGGTGGTGTGGGAGTGGGTGACGCTGAAGGTCCTGCCCTTCAGGTAGGAGGAGATCCAGGAGAGGGCAAGGTCAGTAATGCCAAGAGATTCAAGGATTTGGAGTAAGAGGGAGTGGTCAACAGTGTCAAAGGCGGCAGAGAGGTCGAGAAGGATGAGGACGGAGTAGTGTCGTTTGCTCTTGGCGATCAGAAGGTCGTTAGTGACTTTGGTTAGGGCTGTTTCGGTGGAGTCATCTCAGTACATTAGGGTCTTCCAGGATTGGGGGAATAAGACTGTACTTTCATTGGATGGATTTCAAGCCACATACCCAATATCCCTACGAGTCATGACAGTCTCTGACAGAGGGGTTGAGGGAGTCAGGTAATTTACATTGATTTAGCAATGCACATCCTTGAACAATGGGGCTCCACAGGCTGACTAGCAAGAAACAATGTCTTAACAATGGTGACCAAAAATATAGCAGTACTAGTAAAAAAAAAAATGAAGAATAATGCGGCTGTTGTGGCGCTTCACTTCAGAGGGAACCTGAATTTTTATGGAAATAATCTTCTGCCAAAAACATCTTTCTTGATATTTATTAGAACACAGACAAAACTATGCGTTTCAGCTAAGAATTACAAAGTAGCCTTCTTCAGGTCATAAAAAACAAGCAACAGACGTCTCTTGTTTGTTTTTGTGAAGACCTGAAGAAGGCAATTTTTTTTTAAGACACCTATCTGGATCCAGAGTGAATCGGCACATAGATATCCACAGTGACCTGCACATGTAATGGAACGTAAGAACGCCAAGGGAAATAAAGGGCATCCGATAGTCAATTCTGCTTGATTTACAAGGTTGGTTCATCATTTGCAGCAGGTGAGCAGATTTATATGTATATACAGTGGGTACGGAAAGTATTCAAACCCCTACACATTTTTCACTCTTTTTTCATTGCAGCCATTTGGTAAATTTTAAAAAGATATTTTTTTTCATTAATGTACACTCTGCACCCCATCTTGATTGAAAAAAAACAGAAATGTAGAAATGTTTGGAAATTTATTAAAAAAGGAAGACTGATATTACTTAAGTATTCAGACCCTTTGTTCAGTATTGAGTAGAAGCACCTTTTGAGCTAGTACAGCCATGAGTCTTCTTGGAAATGATGCAACAAGTTTTTCACACCTGGATTTGGGGATCCTCTGACATTCTTCCTTGCAGATCCTCTCCAGTTCTGTCAGGTTGGATGGTGAATGTTGGTGGACAGTAATTTTCAGGTCTCTCCAGAGATGCTCAATTGGGTTTAGCCTAGAGCTCTGGCTGGGTCAGTCTAGAATGATCACAGAGTTGTTCTGAAGCCACTCCTTTGTTATTTTAGCTATTTTTAGGGTCATTGTCTTCTTGGAAGGTGAACCTTCGGCCGAATCTCAGGTCCAGAGCACTCTGGAAGGTTTTCATCCAGGATATCTCTCTACTTGGCTGCAATCATGTTTCCTTCAATTGTAACCAGTCATCCTGTCCCTGCAGCTGAAAAATCCATTCACACGTGGGATTGTATTGGGCAGGTGATGAGCAGTGCCTGGTTTTCTCCACACATATCACTTAGAACAATCACCAAAAAGTTATATCTTCGTCTCATCAGACCAGAGAATTTTATTTCTCATAGTCTGGGAGTACTTCATGGGTTTTTTGCAAATTCTATGTAGGCTTTCATATCTCTTGCACTGAGAAGAGGCTTCCGTTGGGCCACTCTGCCATAGAGACCCAACTGGTGGAGCGCTGCAGTGATAGTTGACTTTGTTGAACTTTCTCCCATCTCCTGACTGCATCTCTGGAGCTCAGCCACAGTGATCTTGGGGTTCTTCTTTATCTCTCTCACCAAGGCTTTTCTCCCATGATTTGGCTGAATGGTCAGGTCTAAGAAGACTTCTGGTGGTCCCAAGCTTCTTCCATTTAAGGATTATGGAGGCCACTGTGCTCTTAGGAACCTTTAGTACAGCAGAAATTCTTTTGCAACCTTGGCTGGATATGTTACTTGCCACCATTCTGTCTCTGTGCTCCTTGAGCAGTTGAGTCAGAATACTCATGACCAAGTGATATTTCAGTTATTTCTTTTTTAATAAATTTGCACAAATATTTACAGTTCTGCTTTTTTCAGTCAAGATGGGGAGCAGAGTGTACATTAATGAGAAAAAATATGAACTTTTTTGAATTTACCAAATGGCTTCGATGAAACAAAGAGTGAGAAATTTAAATGGGTCTGAATATTTTGCGTGCCCACTATACGTATATAGATAACCGTTTGTAATAAGGATAACTGCCTGTCTTTCTTCTCTCTTTTCCTGGCCACAGGGTTTTACCAAATATTTATGCTGCAGCAATGTACGTGAAGATAATATGATGATAATGTTGTGGCACCCCTGCGGGGGATTGCCACAGGTTACACTGGTGCAAGGAAGGATTGACACCTTGGTTTGTTCAGCACACAACACCTTCCACTCCAGACCTGAAGGGGGAGCTCTACTGGCTGCATTAAGTCAGTTCCCCTTTAATGAGATCCAGGCTGAGAGGAGGAGACAGTTGGTCCTAGGAGACAGTTGCTAGGCAGTTAATTCGGGTGAGGAGAGGAGAAAGGTGGAGGCAAAGCTGCTGGTCTCTGGAAAAGACAGATGCCAGGACCAGAAGGGACCATTTTGTCAGCTGTTCACACCCCAGGGAAGGGGCCGGAGGCAAGGAGAAGAGGTAGGGAATAAGAAGAGGGATTAAAAGACATTCCCCTTGAGCACAACCGGACACTGGAGTCCGATGCTGTGGGCTTACAGAGCCACAGTAAAAAGCCCAGCAGTTTCAGGTGAAGTTTAAGCCCTGAAGGAAGATAGAGGAGATATAAAAAACTAACCAAACAGAGGACCAGGGGCCACAGGATAAACCGGGTTCCCGCAGAAGGGCCTGATTGTTAGTTTTAGACAATAGAGAAATTGGAGAGTTCAAACTCAGGAAAGACTCATCCCTCAAGGCAAAGAATAGAGATAAAGGAGGCCTCATATCCTTCCAAGGAGCTGATCCTAAATTGCACCAGGGACCCGGTTATTACTCAAGACTGTACCTGTTTTGTGACTACTAGTAAAAGGTACCGGAACAACCATCCCTGTGTGTATGTGTGACTGTTCATCGGCTATAACCCACCATCTTGCTCCTTCACTGCTCTCCCTCACCATCATCCTTTATTGCTGCCCTGAGGTAAAGCTCCACCTGTGGGGAGCTGTACCACACTTTGCTGCCCCCTCCATCACCTCAGCGGCCGGCTGGCAGCGCTGGTACCAAATTACCGGACACTACAGGTGGCGTCACGTTCCCCCTGTAAATAATTCCCTCACAACCCCCTTCAAATGATCCCCAGGGCACGGCACCGGGATACCGTCCACCTGTGACTCCCTACTCAGCAGACCCGGTGACCGAGTACCCCCAGACAGCCCTGGCCTCATCATTTTCTGGCGTCACGAACAGGATGAGCCAGCCTGGTATCTACCAGGTGAAGTGTGCCTTAAGAACTTTATTACTGTTTAACTGTGTGGATTATAAAAACTGAGCCAAGCCGCCATTACATCGCCTCAGAAATTCAAACTGCATCACAGCAGGAGAAAGAGGGGGAAGATAAGCCCCGCCCCCTCCGCTCTGCCGAGGAGTGACGTAGGTAGTGGCGGGCTCCGGAAAAGCCCGAAGGACTTGCCCACAGGAACTTCGTGGTGGGCGGGCTTAAAAGTGCATAAACAACAATGTGCCGGCCTAGGGGCGTGCCTCGGCCCCTCAACAAACATAGGCCATTCAAGAGGCGCCAAATAGTCTCCCCGCCCCCATTGCTCTCAATCAACCAAGGGGGCGGGTCGAGCGCCAGCCCACACCGGTTATGGACTATAAGAACTAAGCAGGATGCGGCCGGGAGCGGACTCAATATACCTGGTCAGGCTCCGGACCTGTTACCTGTAACCGGCTGTGAGGCAATGGCAGTCCCAGCTGCTGATTCCCTGGGACCGGTTTATGCACCCCTTGTGGAGCCCGGAGAGGAGGATATCACCGAGGCGGAGGACTTCATCCAGTTCCTGAAGAAGCCGGTGGTACGGAGGAGGCCGGGCCCCGCGAGCTATGGAGGGTCGCGGTACCAGCATCAGCAGCAGCGGTTGGAGAAAGGAGAGTCCATCTATCTGCAGTTCCCCAGGGCCACCTGGACCGGGACCTGTATTGTGGGGATAAATAAACACCACGCAGGTCTCAGTGGGAGGTTTGCAATCCGGGTCAGTAAGTTGAGCAGTAAAGAGTTAACCCGGTATTGCACTGTTTAAAGTGTGAGCAGAATTGTTTAAAATGCATATTTTCCTGGAATTGCACTGTTTCTTTTTCCTTTTCAGCACTTGATGGACAGTAACCAAAGAACTTGCTACCTGGTCCCTGTTGGGCCAGTATGGACTAGACTATAGTCAAAGTTAAATGCAACGTTATAAGTAGTACGCCTCCCTGACAGGGAAGAAAAGAAGCAATCTTATTGTTAATACCTGTTAAAAGTTAAATGTTCAATGTTATATGTAAATGTATTCTTATTCCAGGTTTGGTTTGACACCCGCGGACGGGTGTGTTTCACCAAGGGGGTGTTTTTTTGTTTTTTTTTTCCAGGGGACCAACGCACATTCCAACGCAGACCCTGGGATTACACAGATTCTTCAGGACAACCCATCTGCCTGCGATGCAACAAACCAGGACACTTTGCAAGAGGATGCCCTTTAAACACGAGATTCCTGGGTCCGAGGGCCAACTCCCAGGAGTAGAGCAACTGGGCCAAAAAGACTGGTGTAAGCGGTACGTGGGAGGCCGTCCGTACTTCAACATTACACTAGAAGGAATTCCCATGTCGGCCCTATTGGACACCGGGTCGCAGGTTACTACGATCCCGCATATCCTTTATAAGCAGTATTGGTCTGATGATGATCTTGAACCCCCAAACCCCAATTTTTATATTATTGCAGCTAATGGCCAACCACAGAAACAGGTGGGGTACAGAGCAGCTACAATAAAGTTGGGGAGGGAGGAGTTGAAAGGTCAAGGGTTATTTGTAGTTGAAGATAATCCTAATGAAAAATGCCCTTACATGGTTATTGGTACAAATGTTATTGAAAACTGCTTTGGAGAAGTGTTGTTTTTACTCCGACAGATTTCTCAAACTGCTGGTTATGGGCGGACAAGAGTCATCCAACGAGAGATCCGAGCCCTCATCCACAAGCAACAGGTAAATCTGTCTGGGGGAGAAATTGGCAGTGTGCGGGTAATAGACTCGGTTCCTATTGTAATACCACCAAATAGTGAAATGATGATATGGTGTCGAGCAGCGATAGGTTGTAGAGGACAGGAATACCAGGCAGTTGTAGAGCCGGTATTTTCAGAGCACAGACCTACACTACTGACAGCCAGAGGGGTGGTGGATGTACGCAAGGGACGAGTACTAATTCGTGTGTTAAATTGTGGGGCAGAAGAAGCAAAGTTACCCCGGTATGCTACTGTAGCAAAGCTGTATACTGTTTGTAACAACAACATACAGGCAGTAGAACCTGATTCCTCGACTAGTCCGGCGGAGGATAGTAACTCTAAAGGACAGCAGGAGGAGTGGTGTCAGCAGTTGCATGTAGGAACTGATGCCACCCCTTCTCACCTGAAGCATGGAGTGTACCGGGTAGTGCAAGAGTTTGAGCAGATATTCAGCAAACATCCATTAGATTTTGGGAGGATTAAAGGGGTACAGCATCACATACCCACAGGAAATCATCCACCAATCAAGTTGAGACACAGACCCATTCCACCAGGTCACTATCAACATGCCAAAGAAATGCTGAGGGACATGAAGGAGGCCGGGGTTATAAGAGATAGTAGTAGTCCCTGGGCAGCCCCTTTAGTCCTAGTCAGGAAGAAGGATGGCACAATGAGGATGTGTGTGGATTACCGGGAAGTCAATAAAATCACTCACAAAGATGCTTACCCGTTACCCCGAATAGAGGAGTCTCTTGCCGCATTAAAGACTGCTAATTATTTCTCCACATTAGATCTCACTAGTGGGTATTGGCAGGTCTCCGTTGCAGAAGAAGACCGGGAGAAGACTGCATTCACAACGCCAATGGGATTATGCGAATTCAATAGTATGCCATTCGGGTTATGCAACGCACCAGGAACGTTTCAGAGAATCATGGAAAGTTGCCTGGGACATCGAAACTTCGAAACCGTACTTTTATACCTGGACGACGTCATCGTGTTCTCTAGAACCTACGAAGAACACCTGAAACACCTGGCGGAGGTATTTGAGGCTTTAGCAAAGTACGGAATGAAACTCAAACCATCCAAATGTCACCTGTTGAAACCTAAAGTCCAATACCTGGGACACGTGGTCAGCGCAGATGGAGTAGCACCAGATCCGGAAAAGGTAACAGCAATTCAGGATTGGCAAAGACCAACGACCATCACCGAGGTACGTCAGTTCTTAGGTTTGGTTGGATACTATAGAAGATTCATTAAGGGCTATACAAAGATGGCTGCGCCCCTACAAGATCTACTGATAGGCCAATCTAAGAAGAGAAAATTTCCAGAGTCACCATTAGAATGGGGAGAGGAACAAGAAAATTCCTTCCAACAGATGAAACAGGCTCTAACCGGTGAAGAAATTCTGGCTTACCCTGATTATAACCTACCATTTGTCCTTTACACCGACGCAAGCAATGTAGGCTTGGGAGCAGTCCTTTCTCAGATGCAAGATGGTAAAGAACGAGTAATTGCCTATGCTAGCAGAAAACTTCGACCCACTGAGAGGAACCCAGAAAACTATAGTTCTTTTAAGTTGGAGTTCCTAGCCTTGGTCTGGGCTGTAACAGAAAGGTTCAAGCATTACCTCGCAGCTTCGAAGTTCACTGTCTTCACAGATAATAACCCGTTGACACATCTGGATACCGCAAGACTTGGAGCATTGGAGCAACGTTGGATGGCTCGACTGTCGAATTATGACTTTACTATCAAATATCGAGCAGGTCGCAATAACGCAAATGCTGATGCCCTTTCTAGAAATCCTCAAGTACATCCACAAGGAAGTGAAGAAGAGGAAGATGACCTAGAGGAAATAGAACTCCCAGCTTTCCATAAAAGTAGAAAATGGCAAATCGCTGAAGATCGAGTCTACCAAAATCGTCAGACTGCTGAACTAAACCCGTTGCCTCACTATGGATGGAAAGAGACTCAAGACAGTGATCCAGCAGTAAGTCTTGTAAAGACGTTAATAACCCAACCAGATTCCAAACTTGAAAAGAATGCTCCACTGGAAGCTCAATACTTGTGGAAAGAAAGAAGCCGGTTATTCATTTATCAAGGTCAATTGGGCAGGCGGTACATCAACCCAAGAACACATGAAATGGTATGGCAAGTTGTGGTTCCAAAGAGAGATGTTCAAATGGTATTGCAAGCGTATCACAATGAATCGGGACACTTTGGATGGAGAAAATTAGAAATACTGTTACGTGAAAGATTCTATTGGATCAGCATGAGAGCCTCCATAGAGAGATGGTGTAAAAATTGTGGACCATGCTCATTAAGAAGAAAAGACCGTAACAGCCAGAAAGCACCCCTCAAACCTATCATCACCAAAGAACCATTAGAACTGGTAGCCATAGATCATGTCAAACTTACACCCAGTAAATCAGGCTACACCTATGCTCTTACCATGGTAGACCACTATTCCAGATTCCTTGTGGTAGCTCCAGTAAAAGATTTAACAGCTGAGACCGCAGCAAGAACATTTCAAGCTTATTTCTGCAGACCCCATGGCTATCCAGACCAGGTATTGACAGACCAAGGACCCGCCTTTGAAGCTGAAATATTTCAAGAGTTCTGTCGCCTATACGGATGCAAGAAAATACGCACTACGTCTTACCATCCTCAAACAAATGGAATGTGCGAAAAGATGAATCACGTGGTAATTGAAATGTTAAAAACTCTGCCCTTAGAAGAGCGCAACCAGTGGCCAGAAAAGTTACCAGATCTAGTTGACATTTACAACAACATCCCAGTAAGTTCAACAAATTGCACCCCTGCATACCTCATGAGAGCAAGACCAGGAAAATTGCCAGCAGACTTTGAGTTAGGCATAGTAGTTCCTGAAGCAGATACTACAGATACAGATTGGGATAGTAGAAGGAAGGAACAATACCAGAAAATCCAAGAATGCGTTGAGAGAAGTTTGGAAAGATCAAGAGGAAGACAAGAAACCAACTTCAACAAGAGTGCACAAGGAACGCCCTTAACACCAGGTGAATTGGTTTTGAGAAGAAAAAGGAGAATGCACAAACTAGATGATCAGTGGGAAAAAGAACCATACACTGTATTACCATCCAATTTTGACAATCAAAAAACCTGTTTAATCAGTAAAGATCATGGTGAAACTACAGCAACAGTGTCCAGAGATCATTTGAAAAAGTGCCCTCAACAGCTTCAACCAGAAGAAGATGTACCTTGTCCAAAGCCAAAAGAGCAAGAGGAGCCAAAGACAGTCCAGACAATCATTGGAGAGTTACCAGCAGATTGGCCTCAAATAGAAGGTACATATCTAATCCCAACTTTAATGTTTCCATCAGCGGTAGAAGTGCCGAGAATACAAGAACCACCCGTTGTACCGGAACCAGAGATCCCTGCAATCGGTGAACCTGCCAGTCCACTAGAGAGACTACGCCAATACTACGGTATTACAACAACACGTAGATCTGATAGACTGAGAGATAGAGCATGCACTGCATCAGGTACAGACATTAGTAACACACCAGTGCTACGCAGGTCAACCCGTAGTAACTTTGGTCAGCCACCAATTAGATACAGAGAGTAGGCGATAAAATGTGGGAAAATGTAAAAATGTTTAAAATGTAAATATGTTATTAATGGTAGTGTGTAGAAGGGTGGAGGAACTGGACTGGCCCCCATGCACATCAAGTTAGGAAAAGAAAGTGCCTGGGGGTGGTATAAGTGAAGCCAGGCCTCCTAAGCAGATACACCCGTATTGTATATAGTTATGCTTTTTCTTTTAATTCTAAGAAACTAAATTTGTTGGACTTTTGAACTTTCCCTTTTTCCTATTTTTTTTAAATGGACCATAGCCACAGGACTGGTAGTGGCAAACCCCTGTTTCAACACCCCCTAAACAGCCTGCAGCGAATGGACTAGCGCTGTATGGACTGGTAACCTGTTTTCTTATTTTTCCATGGTTTTTTTAAATTTTTCATTTTTAAGACTTCGTTCAATAATCAAATGTAAATAGTTATAATCTGTTGTGTTTATGAAAAATGTTTTAGTCCCGGAGGACTGTATTTAACTAGGGGGGAATGTGGCACCCCTGCGGGGGATTGCCACAGGTTACACTGGTGCAAGGAAGGATTGACACCTTGGTTTGTTCAGCACACAACACCTTCCACTCCAGACCTGAAGGGGGAGCTCTACTGGCTGCATTAAGTCAGTTCCCCTTTAATGAGATCCAGGCTGAGAGGAGGAGACAGTTGGTCCTAGGAGACAGTTGCTAGGCAGTTAGTTCGGGTGAGGAGAGGAGAAAGGTGGAGGCAAAGCTGCTGGTCTCTGGAAAAGACAGATGCCAGGACCAGAAGGGACCATTTTGTCAGCTGTTCACACCCCAGGGAAGGGGCCGGAGGCAAGGAGAAGAGGTAGGGAATAAGAAGAGGGATTAAAAGACATTCCCCTTGAGCACAACCGGACACTGGAGTCCGATGCTGTGGGCTTACAGAGCCACAGTAAAAAGCCCAGCAGTTTCAGGTGAAGTTTAAGCCCTGAAGGAAGATAGAGGAGATATTAAAAACTAACCAAACAGAGGACCAGGGGCCACAGGATAAACCGGGTTCCCGCAGAAGGGCCTGATTGTTAGTTTTAGACAATAGAGAAATTGGAGAGTTCAAACTCAGGAAAGACTCATCCCTCAAGGCAAAGAATAGAGATAAAGGAGGCCTCATATCCTTCCAAGGAGCTGATCCTAAATTGCACCAGGGACCCGGTTATTACTCAAGACTGTACCTGTTTTGTGACTACTAGTAAAAGGTACCGGAACAACCATCCCTGTGTGTATGTGTGACTGTTCATCGGCTATAACCTACCATCTTGCTCCTTCACTGCTCTCCCTCACCATCATCCTTTATTGATGCCCTGAGGTAAAGCTCCACCTGTGGGGAGCTGTACCACACTTTGCTGCCCCCTCCATCACCTCAGCGGCCGGCTGGCAGCGCTGGTACCAAATTACCGGACACTACAGGTGGCGTCACGTTCCCCCTGTAAATAATTCCCTCACAACCCCCTTCAAATGATCCCCAGGGCACGGCACCGGGATACCGTCCACCTGTGACTCCCTACTCAGCAGACCCGGTGACCGAGTACCCCCAGACAGCCCTGGCCTCATCAATGTACCAATGAAAAGGAAATTAAAATATTACACATTTGCATTTATTAATATTTAAAGTATCATTAAAATTTACAATGATCAAAAAGTATGTAAAAGGTAAAATTTAATTACTGTCTTTGTCAATTTTATATATAGTAAAAAATTGCTGTTTTAGATTAATTTAGTTAAACTGTTTGCTAAAATTATTACCGTATATACTCGTGTATAAGCCGAGTTTTTCAGCACAAAAAATGTGCTGAAAAGTCCCCCCTCGGCTTATACACGAGTATATACGGTAATAAAAAAAAAAATATATATATATACCCGGCTGTATACAGCCCCCCCCGTGGTATACCGGGCCCCCCCTGTGGCAACCTGTAAAGGAAGCGATGATTATACTTATCGGGTCGCTGTCGCCGAAGCCGCCGCTCTGTCACCGTCCGTCACCGCGCTGCTCCTGGTCTTCATGCTTCCTTCACCGTCGCACAGGAAATGACGTCATTTTCTGTGCGCCCGTGAAGGAAGCATGAAGATGGGAAGGAGCGCGGTGACGGACGGTGACAGAGCGGTGGCGTCGGCGTCGGCGACAGCGACCCGATAAGTATAATCATCGCTTCCTTTACAGGTTGCCACAGGGGGGGCCCGGTATACCACGGGGGGAGTGCTGTATACAGCCGGGTACCGCTGTATACAGCGGGAGCTGCTGTATACAGCGGGGGCTGCTGTATACCCCTCTGGGGCTGCTAAATACCCCTCTGGGGCTGCTGTATACCCCTCTGGGGCTGCTATATACCCCTCTGGGGCTGCTATATACCCCTCTGGGGCTGCTGTATACCCCTCTGGGGCTGCTGTATACAGCTCTGGGGCTGCTGTATACAGCTCTGGGGCTGCTGTATACCCCTCTGGGGCTGCTTCATACCCCTCTGGGGCTGCTGTATACCCCTCTGGGGCTGCTGTATACCCCTCTGGGGCTGCTGTATACCCCTCTGGGGCTGCTATATACCCCTCTGGGGCTGCTGTATATACCCCTCTGGGGCTGCTATATACCCCTCTGGGGCTGCTATATACCTCTCTGGGGCTGCTGTATACCCCTCTGGGGCTGCTGTATACAGCTCTGGGGCTGCTGTATACAGCTCTGGGGCTGCTGTATACCCCTCTGGGGCTGCTGTATACCCCTCTGGGGCTGCTGTATACAGCTCTGGGGCTGCTGTATACAGCTCTGGGGCTGCTGTATACCCCTCTGGGGCTGCTGTATACCCCTCTGGGGCTGCTGTATACAGCTCTGGGGCTGCTGTATACAGCTCTAGGGCTGCTGTATACCCCTCTGGGGCTGCTATATACCCCTCTGGGGCTGCTGTATACCCCTCTGGGGCTGCTATATACCCCTCTGGGGCTGCTATATACCCCTCTGGGGCTGCTGTATACCCCTCTGGGGCTGCTGTATACAGCTCTGGGACTGCTGTATACAGCTCTGGGGCTGCTATATACCCCTCTGGGGCTGCTATATACCCCTCTGGGGCTGCTGTATACCCCTCTGGGGCTGCTGTATACAGCTCTGGGGCTGCTGTATACAGCTCTGGGGCTGCTGTATACCCCTCTGGGGCTGCTGTATATACCACTGGGGAGGCTACTGTATACTACCACTGGGGAGGCTGCTGTATACTACCACTGGGGAGGCTGCTGTATACCACTGAGGGGGCCTGTATACCACACTGCTGGGGGCTGTATACCTGTGCTGGGGTCCACCCTCGGCTTATACACGAGTCAATAGGTTTTCCCAGGTTTTGGGGGCAAAAGTAGGGGGGTCGGCTTATACACGGGTCGGCTTATACACGAGTATATACGGTAATTCTAATTTATAAATCTTAATTCAAAATGGTAGACAGTAGACTGTATGTGCTTTTTCCAGGTCTGATGTGACTTGCATGATGTGATAGCAGCATGGTTAAGGGGTGGTCAAAGGCCGCCCTTGAATGATTCTATTATATGGGGGGAAATGTCACCACACCCACCACAGATGCCATTCACGCCCACCAATGAAGGTGATCACTCCTACTGAATGCATGTTGTGATTCGAAGTGGGTGTCACTGTGTTAGTTGGTGGGCATAGTGGTGTAGCCTATGCAAGGGGGACCCCCCTGCACCTCTCCCATCTGTGGCCTGTGACTCTTACTCCTACACCTCCAACTACAATTCTAATAAAGTTCATGGCCATGTCTCTTCCTAAAGTAATAAGAGCATATCAATATAGCCATATTGGTAGCCACCTCTACACCTGGCCTGCTACTGGTTGTATAAATATGGCGTTCACATCACTTGCTGTGCGTGAGCATGGAAAGATAGGGTTCTTTTAGTCTGGCACAAAGAAGGCGGCCGCTTCAGTTACTGCACATGACCATGGAAAGACTTTTCTTTTTTACAAACTGGCCTATCAGGAGATACCTTGGTATGCCTGTGCTGCAGCCATTTTCCTTTAGGTGGCGCTATTTTGGGGACAAATTTACAGACTAAGGCCCCACTCACACACTGCTTTTTTTGCTGCGTATTTTTAAGCACAAGCTCATCACAAACCAGGAGTGGGTGATTAAACATATAAGTGGAGCACTTGTTTCTATTAAACCTTTCCTCTGATGGTGGGTTTACACACACCAATCATTGTATCCAATATCTGAACAGATCTCTGGTTGCAGTGAAATCATGGACACATAGTTCCATTTTGTGGCTGTGTACAACATGGAGCAATCTGTCCATGATTTCACTGCAACCAGAGATTGGTTCAGAGATTGGATACAATGATTGGTGTGTGTAAACCCACCATGAGTGTGCCACTCCCGGTTTTGATTGTTCCACTCCTAGCTTTTTTTAAGCTTGTGTGTAAAAATACGCAGCAAAAAAAGCAGTGTGTGAATAAGACTTTTATGTCAGTAGATTAATCCTTTAGAATGCAGAATGAAGGATATCACTGTAAATGTGGCTAATTATTTTATTCCTTGTCTTTTTTACTTCAAATCAGTTTTATTTTAATGTCTTTTTTAACCACATTTAAACATCCTAATGCATAACATTTTTGTGCGTCTAATCAGATTTGATGCTGACTATGGATCAATTAAGGCGAATACTGTGGTCCAAAGCAAATCTGAGAGTACACTGTTGGCTTTCACTAATAAACAATAATCTCTTGCCAAAAGATGTCTAACTTATGTTGGTTATAAAACCACGGCTGATTGGCACTTCTTCCTTGAGGATTCTCTATTAAATTATCCTTCAGTTTAACCAATACCACAGAATTTGCCAGAACTAATAATACGACCCTTGAGGAACTGACTGAATCTTTTAACTTCCAGCTTAAAGCTTCTACTCACATTTGTTGTTTTTAATTTTAACGACATGTCTCAAGACCTACCGCAACTTATTATCAGAAATACTATTTCCCGTAGTTGTTTTCTGAGTCAGTAAAAAGTTTGTAACAGATACTACTACACGTGAAACAAGAAATCTGCTTATTTTTGTTTATTTTATTGTGAGATGGGGTTTTGGAAAGCAAAGATGACATTAAGGTATTATAATAAATTCTTAAAAAATTCTCAGGTAATTAGGACCAAATATTATGGTATATGTTATTTCGTGTAGACATTGATGTTTCCAATTGATTCAATACTTACAAGGTGTCATTCCATCTACGAATATCGTGTATAAGCGACCGTGTATAAGCTACCACCTACTTGCCCCTAAAACCTGGGAAACCATGACCGTGTATAAGCCGATAGGGTGGACCCCAGAACGGTATACAGCCCCAGCATGTGGTATAACAGCACCCCAGAGGTATATCAGCAGCCCCAGTGGTAGTATAGTAGCAAGCAGCCCCAGTGGTATATACAGCAGCAGCCCAGTGGTTAGTATACAGCAGGCCCCAAGTGGTAATACAGCAGCCCCAGTGGTAGTATACAGCAGCCCAGAGGTATATACAGCCCCAGTGGTAGCTATACAGCAGCCCCAGTGGTACTATAACAGCCCCAGTGGTATATACAGCAGCCCCAGTGGTATATAACATGAGTACACAGCCCCAGAGGTAGTATACAGCAGCCCCAGTAATCAGGAACTATATACAGCCCCAGAGGTATATACAGCAGCCCTAGTGGTGTATACAGCAGCCCCAGTGGTATATACAGCAGCCCTAGTGGTGTATACAGCAGCCCTTAGGTAGTATACAGCAGCCCCAGTGGTGTATACAGCAGCAGCCCCAGGGGTGTATACAGCAGCCCTTAGGTAGTATACAGCAGCCCCAGTGGTGTATACAGCAGCAGCCCCAGGGCTGTATACAGCAGCAGCCCCAGGGGTGTATACAGCAGCAGCCCCAGGGCTGTATACAGCAGCAGCCCCAGGGGTGTATACAGCAGCAGCCCCAGGGCTGTATACAGCAGCAGCCCCGGAGGTATACAGGCCCCCCATCAAGATCCAGGGCCCCCCCCCTTGCGCGGCACACCTGTAAAGAAAAAACATACTTATCAGTGTCCTGTCGCGCCGTCCCCGCTGCCGAAATGACGATCCCGGGCTTCATTCCGCGTCTTCCGGCTTCCTGTGGTCGCGGGCAATGACGTCATTGCCCGCGACTACAGGAAGCTGTGGGAAGACGCTGAAGCCCGGGATCGTCATGTTGGCAGCGGGGACGGCGCGACAGGACACTGATAAGTATGATTTTACTTTACAGGTGTGCCGCGCAAGGGGGGGGCCCTGGATCTTGATGGGGGGGCCTGTATACCTCCGGGGGGGGCCGTCTGGTATACTCGTTCGGTATACTCGCGTATAAGCCGAGGGGGGACTTTTCAGCCCAAATTTTGGGCTGAAAAACTCGGCTTATACGCGAGTATATATACGGTATATGGATTATCGGTATGATGGTACCTTCACACGCCACCATAACGCCTGGTGATATGAGGCAATCTAACGTGCGCACGTTTTTCATGTTCACCTCAGATAGCCGATGGCGGCATCACACGCCGCAATTGTGCCCTGAAAGTAAGGCGATGTGTCGCTCCGGAAATCGCCTCACGTACAGCGGAAGCAATCCTGCCTAATGCCATCCCCGGTTCACACGCCGCAATCTCAAAGGCAATGTGGGCGTACATGTTCAGCGCGGCAAAGAGATAGGTGTGCCACAGTGGTTTACACCGCACCCCATTCGCGCTCATTGGACAATGCAACAGCATTACAATTGGTCAGCCTGCTCTGGTAGGCTGGCTAATACATGACGCCATTGACATTGTGTGGCGCTGGACGGACAACTCTTCAAATATGGCGCGGTGTCACACAGTAGCCTACACCACACACTGTGGTATGCCTACGGGAAATCATAGGCGACGCTGATTCCATCTCTATCACCCTATCACACGCCACAACATGGAAATATCGCCTTCATGATTGAGGCTGATTTCAGAGCAGTGCTCAGGAATCAGACGACAGGCGAGAGGTGATTTATCGTCGCAAAATTCCCCAATCACACGCCGCAACTCTGAGGCAATTTCACAGCTATTGCTCCGGGGTGACATATCGCCTTTAGGATTGCCAGCCGATATTGCGGCGTGTGAAGATACCATGAACCTAATCTTTTAATATTACCAATATTTTGAGATGTTTAAGCAAAGTTTTTTAAACCAATAGGCACAGGAATTAGATTTAGATTTTTAAACAAGACTTTATTGACCAAGACAAGAAAATCACTTCAGTAGTAGTTTAGAAATATCATATCAGCAGAGTCTTGATCACATAATCGATTTAAGCAGGAAATTTCTTGTTCATCTTTAAAAAAAATCTACCATCAATTTCTCGTGCCACTGCAGAGTATCACCGTAGTTCCAGCCCTGGTTTTATTTATTCATGTTTTGTTGCAGTCCTGCCATCATAGGTGTGGCCTACCTCTGAGCTGCACATGATATAATGTGTAGCGTCCCATGGCATGGTGTGCTCTGTTTGGGCCCGATTCCTGCTTCATTCTGCCCTTGTCATTCCATGTCGCAGACAGGTGACAAATTATTAGTACCATTGTAGGCAGGGACTGTCCTAATGGGGTCACCGTGTTGTGGTGGGACAGCTTATGCATTTATATGATCATACACACAAGAGAAAGGAGAGTCAAAGCTTCAAATAATGCAGTTTAGGTGCCGATTATATTCATACACCATCATGAAAAAGCTCAGCGGATGTGGTGGCGCAATGTGTCCAACCTCACAAGGGTACAGGCGTGAGTCAAATTGTTAGAGGATCGCAAAAACAGGTTACATATACTACACTGCACAATAATTCAATGCTAGATTGCACAGAGAAAAGCATTAAGTCACCTTTAGGTGCGCCACCACCTCCCCTGAGCTTTTTCATGACTGTGTATGAATAAAGTCAGCACCTCAACTGCATTATTTGAAGCTTTGACTCTCCTTTCTCTTTTGTGTATGTGTAGCTTCACAGAGGCCCCCCAAGCTGGGGTTTACCCCTGATATCTGTACACTTCTGTTTTAATATAAATAATATGACACTTCCTGTTTTAATATATATGATCATATCTATGTCACTAAGTACCCTGATTATGTTCTTTGCACTATAGCATTTTTACTTTTTTATTTTTTATGGTATACGCTCATTTATTGCGGGGTTTTTTGTGATTTTTTTTGTTCACCATCAATTTTGGTAGCTTCCTGATTTTCAGCAAAAACCTTCCTTAGACTATGTTCACACAGAGCATTTGTGCTCTATTGTTATTGATCCATTTTTGGTGCAGTTTGGTGGATCCTCTTGTTGCAAAAAAGTATCACAAAAGTATTATCCATATGTGTTGCTTTTTTTCTGTTTTCGGGGGACACAGACAGACACACAGATGCACAGATACACACATACACTTTCTTACCCTCCCTGCAATCCCACGGTGATCCCCAGTGATGTCTTTCTCCCGGTCAGCGGCACAACCTGTGAGTTGTCTGTACTGTGCTTCCAGATCCTATTTATGTGACCAAGTCACATGGTGACTCACATGAGTAGGTCCTAAAGTACCATACAGACAACTCACAGGTCTGGGAGGAAGACATCACCAGGACTGACAGTGGGATCACAGGGTTATAAGTAATTGGATGTTAAGGGTGCAGAATACGCACCAGAAAAACACCATTATTGTCTAGTACTATCTCAGCTATCTATTTGGACACCATATTGAAAGTCTCGGGGGTAGTTTACAACTTTTAGACACCAATGCAAAATATGTTAGAGGACCCTTACCCTTGATGAGGTAATTTTAGTTTAATTCCAACCAGTGTCAATTTATGAGGTAATTACTTTGTAATGCTTCAATGGATCCCGGTAATTCTAAGAATGCTTGTTTTTTGTGACATATTGCCCTTCATGGTAGTTAGGATGTTTTTTATTATATATTTATGAAAAATAGGAAATTTGTCAACAATTTTGAAAGTTTCATGCATTTCAAATGTTTAATTTTTATGCCCTTAAACCAGAAAACACAAAATAGTTAATAAACGACATTTTCAACATGTCTACCTTACATCAGAATCATTTTTAAACATATGGAAGTTAAAAGGGTTAAAAGCTTATCTTTTGTCTTAGGCCCAAAATGACATCAAAATTTGTCCCAGAATTTCTGCTGAACATGGCAATACTCAGGTGTACAGTACTACTTAGCCACAAGGCGAGACTCAGTGGACAAGGGGTGTTATTGAACTCTTGGAGCATAGATTTTGATACAATACTTTGCGGACTCCATACAGAGATCCTAAGTGCCAAAAGATCAAAATCACCCCATAAGTGAACCCGTTTTGGAAATTGCACCCCTCAGGACTTTTTCTACATGTATATTGATGACAGGGGCATATCCAGGGAGGTGCAGCCGGACCTCTTGCTCCGGGCGCAACTCAGCAGAGGGCGCCGGCGGCACCCCTTCCCGCTCCCATCCTCCTGCTACACCCGACGACCGCACACACATTACCGGGGTTTACATTTCACAGTTTAGCGGCGCTTCCCTGAAAGGAAGCGCCCGACGTCACTTCCGCTTCCGCGCCAGTCTGGGGCCGCGGGGGCCACTGGGAGACTTGGCGGCAGCGGGTCCGGTACGGGGTGACTTCAGGAGACCCCGGAAACTGGCGGCGGAGGAGAGACGGCCTGGGCGGGATGGGGTGAGTGTGACCGAGGAGTCGGGGGGGGCACCAGGAGTGAGGAAAGCTGACAGCCATTAACACATTAACATCCCCCAAACCCCCCCGTCCTCACCTACCTTGGGGGGGGCGCCAAAATAGAAGTTTGCCCCGGGCGCCATCGCACCTTGGTACACCTCTGATTGATGATGTTGACTCCAAAGGTGTTTCCCAGAGACAAACAACAAAGGACATTGCTGAGTGAAAATTTCAAATCTGCCTTTGTAGTATCCAATACATTGTAGAGGCTGTAAATTATAGAATCCATACAGTGCAGAAAACTGGTGCTTCTAGAAAAAACTCACCCTTGTAAATATATAGTGGGCTTCCTCACCACAGAAATGGTAAACATTTGAACACTAAATGTGGTTTAAGTGTTGCGTCGTCAGCATCCCTGAACTCCTCTTACCAGGGATGCCAACATGCTCACCATGCTGGCTCTCTGCTGGTCCCAGTTCTTTCTGCCCCTGCCTGCTCCTGCACATTCAAAGCACGGCTCTCATGACTACCATGATTGGTACCTTTGGTACAGTCAACCCATTTTCTCTTGAATTTGCCTTGTTGGGCGTGACTTTAGGCATACTGTGGGACTGAGAACGGAGGGCATTTAAATTTGGGAACACAGATTTTGCTAAATTTCTTTTGGAGGGGAACCAAAGTGCTTTTCTAGAGCCTCTGTGCTTACCAGTAATGTTTACAGTGCCTTGTGAAAGTATTTGATCCCCTTGAACTTTTCAACCTATTGCCACATTTCAGGCTTCAAACATAAAGATAAAAATTCTAATTTTTGGGGGAAGAATCAACAACAAGTGGGACACAATCGTGAAGTGGAATGAAATTTATTGGATATTTTAAATTTTTTTAACAAATAAAAGAACAGAAAAGTGGGGTGTGCAATATTATTTGGCACCGTGAGTTAATACTTTGTAGCACCACCTTTTGCTGCGATTACAGCTAGAAGTCGCTTGGGTATGTCTCTCTCAGTTTTGCAGATCGAGAGACTGAAATTCTTGCTCATTCTTCCTTGCAAAACAGCTGGAGCTCAGTGAGGTTGGATGGAGAGCGTTTGTGAACGGCAGTTTTCAGCTCTTTCCACAGATTCTCGATTGGATTTAGGTCTGGATTTTGACTTGGCCATTCTAACACCTGGATACGTTTATTTTTTAACCATTCCATTGTACATTTTGCTTTATGTTTGGGATCATTGTCTTGTTGGAAGATAAATCTCCGTCCCAGTCTCAGGTCTTTTGCAGACTCTAACAGGTTTTCTTCCAGAATGGTCCTGTATTTGGCTCTGTCCATCTTCCCATCAATTTAACCATCTTCCCTGTCCCTGCTAAAGGAAAGCAAGCCCAAATCATGATGCTGCCACCACCATGTTTGACAGTGGGGATGATGTTTTGAGGGTGATGAGCTGTGTTGCTTTGACGCCAAACATATCGTTTTGCATTGTGGCCAAAAAGTTCGATTTTGGTTTCATCTGACCAGAGCACCTTATTCCACATGTTTGGTGTCTCCCAGGTGGCTTGAGGCAAATTTCAAACAAGACTTTTTATGGATATCTTTGAGAAATGGCTTTCTTCTTGCCACTCTTCCATAAAGGCCAGATTTGTGCAGTGTACGACTGATTGTTGTCCTATGGACAGACTCTCCCACCTCAGCTGCAGATCTCTGCAGTTCATCCAGAGTGATCATGGGCCTTTTGGCTACATGTCTGATCAGTCTTCTCCTTGTTCGAGATGAAAGTTTAGAGGGACGGCCGGGTCTTGGTAGAATGGCAGTGATCTGATACTCCTTCCATTTCAATATGATCACTTGCACAGTGCTCCTTGAGATGTTTGAAACTTGGGAAATGTTTTTGTATCCAAATCTGGCTTTAAACTTTGCCACAACAGTATCTCGAACCTGCCTGGTGTGTTCCTTGGTCTTCATGATGCTCTCTGCATTTGAAACAGAACCCTGAGACTATCACAGAGCAGGTGCATTTATATGGAGACTTGATTACACACAGGTGGATTCTATTTATCATTACCAGTCATTTAGGACAATATTGGATCATTCAGAGATCCTCACTGAACTTCTGGAGTGAGTTTGCTGCACTGAATGTAAAGGGGCCGAATAATATTGCACGCCCCACTTTTCAGTTTTTTATTTGTTAAAAAAGTTTAAAATATCTCTTCCCCTTCACGATTGTGTTCCACTTGTTGTTGATTCTTTAAAAAAAAAATGTGAATTTATATCTTTATGTTTGAAGCCTGAAATGTAGCAAAAGGTTGAAAAGTTCAAGGGGGCCAAATACTTTCACAACTATATAAAATATAAGGGGAGACAACAGAGGCGCAATAGTGCCCTATCATTTAGTATAGAATAGGGACTTGTAGATGAATTCAGGTTTGCACTAACCTGGTCCAGTTGTGCCTCCCACAACTGGAATAAGAGCGTTGGTTTTTAGTAATACAGGCTGCTGCTAGGACCTCCACCTCCACAGGGCCGTGGATGCTTCAAGAGTTCTGGGGTCAAAAGTGTGTTACAGTCCGCGCTGCCCGATCATCCAAAGGATCACAGGGGAAACAGTGTTCCAAGCAAAGTTTTCTTTATTCTTACAAACCGACGCGTTTTGGTGCCCAATCCTGGCACCGTCCTCAGGGTATACTTTCACAAGGCACTGTATAGATGACAGACCTAAGTTGGGGCTTGTTTTTTTTTTTGATGAATTAAAGCTTTTATTAGACACATTTTCCATGAAAATGCTCTCAGCTGACTCAATCTGTGCTTGGCGGCCACAGTGTGAAGACTTTGCAAAGGATTGTGGAAGGTATGTTGGAGTAATAAAGAGGGAGTCAACATATGTTTTTTTTTGTTCTAATAAAATTATTTGTCTCTGTATGTTGTGTATTATTTACTACTTGATAGACTTTCCTAATGTCTGGGTCTAACATTGGCCCAACATTATGAATCTTGGGCTTAGTGGCAGCTGACATTAACCCCTTATTACCCTGTTTGTTACCAGCACCAGGACAACTGGAAGAGCTGGGTAAAGCACCAGGATTTGGCACTTTAAATAAATGTTTCAAATTCTGGGGTGGCTGCGGCTGCTATTCTTTAGTGTGGGGGGGCCCAATAACGATGAGCCTCCACCACTCTGAGAATACCACCCCAGCAGCCTAGGTTTACCTTGGTTGGCAATTAAAAATAGGGCAAAGCATGTGCATTTATTTTTGCCTGCCAAGGTAAAACTAGGCAGCTGAGCATGTGTAAATGGCTGTTGACGGTCAGTGCAGAGAATATGTATGAAGGTTAAGAAGTGGCCCCAGAATCAAGCAGCAGGAGACTGGTAAGCTCGATCTAGCTACCCTATCATCTATCTATCCTATCTGTCTATCTATCCGTCATACTTATGACATGCACATGACATACAGATGCTAGGTGCAGGAACAAATGCACACTGGCATGTCAAATGAATGTCATACGCATGTCATATCCATGACATACACGTCATACTAATGTCAAAACACATGACACTCGCATGACATTGCTTCTTTTCTCCCAGAGATCCGCAGCGAGAAAGGATCTGCAGACGTGAGAGCAACCATAGACATAGTATAACATTGGAGCATGTGTTATTCAATATAATATCAGGTAGCACTCGTCCAATTTATACCCAAATGTGAGTGAGCTCTTACTTTGAGGATACTATTTTCCATGAAGGGGACAAAGGGGGGTCCTGGTAAGATATTTTCACATTTTACTTTTTTGCTCTCTTGGCAGTAATACATTTTTGGTGCAGATCATATGTGTCATTTGTCTACACTACATGTTTATTTTTACATTACATGTACATGTTTAATTACATTTAATTCACCAAAAAAAGAAGCAAAAATACATGGTTGGATTATTTGCAGAGTTTCTGCACACTTATTGCTCTTTAGAATGAAAGAACACTGCAAAAACACTGAAAGAAATGACATGCTACAATTTTCAAACACTGCAGTTTTCTGATTCAATATTTTTGAAAACTCATAGTTTTAGCAGGTACTGTAGAAAGCTGTTTTTATCTGCATAAAAAACCTGCAAGGTGTGAACATACCCTTAAGCCCCCGTCACACATAAGAGATCATTAGCGAGAGCGTTGTTAAGTCCCAGATTTTGTGATGTAACAGCGATCTCACTAACGATCTCGCTATGTGTGACACTTAGCAGCAATCAAGCCCCTGCTGTGAGATCGCTGATCGTTACAAAGTGCTCTGGGTCATTTTTAGGTTGGTGCGCTCCTGCTGGGAACGCTGCATCGCTGTGTTTGAAAGGGACAACGACCAACAATCTCAATACTACGCCCAAGAGTGACAATTCCCAACAACCTCCTATCATTCCGGATCATTGCTGAGTCGTTGGTGAGATCTGACTGTTTGACATCTCACCAGCGACCACATAATGACGCACCAACGATCCCTACAGGATCATTATCATTGTCGGGATCGCTGTTGCGTCGTTGTGTGTGACGGGAGCTTATTGTACAAGGCAGCACTATGTCACTTTTGTCTTTATCTTGCACAGTGTAGTGTTAAGTTGGGGAAAAGTGGGGAATGTGCTCTAGAAGTGATCAGCTATAGATATATGTGTGTTATTTTTTGCAGAGATAAGTACTGGCTTGAAGAAGTGATAGCAGTCTGTGCTGCATAAAGTGGAAAAGCAAAGATGAATTACTTCAACTAGAGATATCACTGGTAAGTCAGTGTATTTCATGTACATGCAGACTATACATTATATACAGAGCTCCTGTGTACAATGTCACCGGTGATCACTGTATTACCTGTACATTATATACAGATCTGCTGTATATAAAGTCACTGGTAGTGATGGGCGAACTCCCCGATTATTGGGATTGGCGGGTTCACCCGAGCTTTTTGTAAAGTTCAAGCTCGGGGCTGGAGATGACGCGAACTTGCGTCCGAACCACGAGCTTGGACTTTACAGATATGGGATAGCGCGGAGGGGCCTGTAAAACAAAGCATAAAATTATTACTAAACATTATTATCATACTTACCGGTTCCACAACACATCCTCCCGTCTCACTGTCTCCCTGCCGTATCTACTTCCAGGGCTGCTCATTATCTTCCGGGTTTATTCACTCCACTGCTCGGTGCTCTGCAATTTTGGGTCAGCGTTGGCAGTGTTCGTGAGGTGACGTAAGGGTTCGCTCGAGCTCATGGTCTGAGCCATGAACTTGGGTGAACTTTGACTGTCACTGTCAGTATCAGCCTGCTTCTTGCTCTGCATAGATGCTTGTCTATGCAGAGCGATGTAGTCCAGCTGACATTGCTATCCATGTGGACTACGTCGAACAGATTTTGTTTTTATAAGAAAGATGAAGTCTCTAAATTTTTTTTGATTAATTTCTAATTAAAAAAAATCCTCTGAGTTGTGTTTTTTTTTACCGTTACTAGAAATTCATGGTCATGTCTAATATTGGCGTGACCCCATGAATTTCGGGCTTAGGGACAGCTGATAATAAGCAGCTGGCTCTAGCCCCATTATTACCCAGCGAGCTATCTGGCATCAGGGCCACTGGAAAAAGTGGATACAGCACCAGAAGATGGCGCTTCTGTGAATGCACCATTTTCTGGGGTGGCTGTGGACTGCAATTCGCAGCAGGGGGGTCCAGA
This sequence comes from Allobates femoralis, assembly GCA_033576535.1. Classification (NCBI taxonomy): domain Eukaryota; kingdom Metazoa; phylum Chordata; class Amphibia; order Anura; family Aromobatidae; genus Allobates; species Allobates femoralis. The sequence goes on from JARQOC010000006.1 coordinate 97,748,756, forward strand.
AAGCTTGGGCCACCCTGCGATGAGGATTCCAGCCCCCAGCTGCCTAGTTGAACCAGGCTGGACCCAAAAATAGGGTGAAGCCAACATCATTTTTAAAATTATTTCCTGAAAGGGCTTCCCTATATTTTTGTTTTCAGTCAGGTACAAATAGGCAGCTCAGGGTTGGGGGCAGCCCATACCTGCCTGCTGTACCAGGCTGGCATACAAAAGCATGGCGAAGCCCACGTCAAATTTTTTTTTTTAATAGTTCATTAAAACAGGAATCTCCACTGAAAACAAGTAATCACCTCTCCTCAGGATAAGTGAAAGCTTACTGATCAGTGGAACTGTCACTGCTGGGACCCACACTGATCGACAGCATCTGAAACTTTTATCCCCATAATACTTCAGCTCATGTGCAACTTGACCACTGATGCACTCATTCTCTCGGTTGCTGCTGGTGCTGCATTTGGCTTTTTCTTGCAGCCCCAAAGAGAATAAATGAAGTTGCAGTCACATATCTGACCTGACGCTGCATTTTAGGCAGATGCACCATTAATAATTTACTACTGATCCTGTGGATCCCATGGATTGGTGATAACATGCTTTTACCAAAGAACCCCTTTATGCAAACTTGCAAACTACTGTAATTGTACATCCCAGTAATGGTGTGCACACAGTGATGTGTAGGAGGCGACTGTGTCTTACAATCAATGCTTCATTATAAGGCTAACAGATAGTTGCATACAGTTGCCGTATGGGCCCTTAGAATCTATTCCTCATGTGGGCCCCAGACACCCCAGTCCAACCATGTGTGTGGCTCTCTACCCTCTGCCAGCTTGGTGCGTTAACACCATAATCAAGTATAAACAGAAGATCTTGCAATGGTGATTTTTTTTTTTAGCAGCCTTGTACAGATAGGATGATTCTACCTTTGAGAGAGGTGTTTTAAGTCTGATGCAACAGTTTTGTGAATGTGCTTGATACAAGAATACTAAAAATAGGATAAAGTGGGAACTAGGGATGAGTGAGTAGTGAAATATTCGGACTCAATATACTCATAATGAGTAGGCTCTAATACTCGCATATTCGTTACGAGTAGCAATTCCAATATAAGTCAATGGGAAATGCAAGTAATTTTCTGCTGAACCTTACAAAGAGGTCTGGGGGTTTGAGGAAAAGGCTGAAATGGATGCATGATTGTTTAAAAGCCGGCGGTAAAAAGCCACCGGTTTTTTTAAACAATCAGCTGATGCATGCTCCCCGCCCGATGCTTCACTTCCTGTCCAGTGCTGCACTCCCTGTCTGATCCTCCATTGCCTGGCCGATCCTCCGCCCCCAACCGATTTTCTACTCCCTGCCCGGTCCTCCGCTTTCCGCCCTGTTCTCCGCCTCACCTCCACCTGCTGAAAGTGAGCCTGCTGGCTTTTTCAAAATTACTGCCAGCTATTTCAAACAATCAGCTGATGCATTAGCTGATCTTTTGAAAAAGTGGGCGCTAAAAATCCGGGCAGTAAAAAGACCTCCGGTGATTTCAAACAATCAGTTGATGCATTAGCTGATCGTTTAAAAAAGCCACTGGTAAAAAGATTTTGATGCATCAGCTGTTCGTTTGAAATAGTTGGCTGTCTTTTTACACAACCCCTTTTTATTCACATGTATCCCCTGTTAAAATAGAAAAACTTATACTCACCTCTAGTCCCAGCACAGTTCCAGCAGTGTCTATACTCGCATTCCTGGAGTTCACATGAAGTTGTCATATCGCACAAGCCCCTCGTCCAATCACCTTTTGCTTCAGTCTCCATGCCTTTAGACATACCCTGTTTCCCTGAAAATAGGGCGCCCCCCTAAAGTATGGCATGCTTGGGGGGGGTGCCCTACCTCCTAATATAAGGCACCCCCCGATTATAAGGCATACCTCCTCAGCATTTCACCGATCACAAGACCGGGGCATGCATCTGTGTCTCGCTCCACGCTATCCCCGCTATCCGGTGCCTGCCACTCTATACCTCTCTTCTGCTGCGCTGCAGTGCTCACAGAGCCGCCCAGGAGCGCAGCCATGAATCACAGCTCTTGAGCTCTGTGCCGGTCTCCATCCATGAGCCCTGCGCCAATCACAGCGCAGGAATCATGGGCCAGCTGACGTCAGGGCTCCTCCACTGTGCACCACCAAAGAAATCACCGCAGAGGAAAGAAAGTAAAAAGAAAGAAGTATAGTAAGAAAGTGAAAGCGTGTGTGTGTGGTGTGTGTGACGTGTGTAGTGTGTGTGTTGTGTGTGGTGTGTGTGTGTGGTGTGTATGTACACACATGGGAGGCTGCAGTGGGATACGGTACTGGGATGGGAGGCTGCTGCAGTGGGATACAGTACAGTACTGGGATAATGGGAGGCTGCTGCAGTGGGATAAGGTACTGGCATGAGAGGCTGCTTTTCTATCAATTTTTTTTTGGCTAATATAAGACACCCCCCCGAAAATAAGACATGGTGCACCTTTCGAAGCAAAAATTAATATAAGACAGTGTCTTATTTTCGGGGAAACACGGTATTAGTTAACAAGAGGATGTGGGCACTAAGTATGTCACTCACTTCTTGTTGATTGCTCCTGCATCCAAATGTGAGCATACAGAAACTGGCAATGATTCAATGCAGGGCTTACATGACACTGCTGGAATGGTGCCAGCACTGGAGGTGAGTATATAAGTTTTCTATTTTACCTGGAAGAAACATATGAAATCAGAAGTGGTTGTCCTAGTAGTGGATAACCCCTTTAAGGTAAGAAAGGGAGGTGACCACTGTTCCAAAGGCTCCTTTGCACATAAGACCCAAGTTGGAGAAAGCCATCTAATAAATGTGTAAGGACTTTCTAAATTTCCACAGTCAGATGATAATAGTTTTAAGACGTGGTCTGTTTATTCTTCTGAAAATAATCTGCCACCTCTCTCCATTGAAAACACAAGCATGCTCAGGGATAAAGAAGAAAAGCTGTCACTCGACGTCTATTGAAGGTGCATGAGCAGTGTAAACTGTATAAAGTATTAAAATATGAAAATCATAGTTCTTCTGTGCTGGGATCTGGAGGTAATACTCTCTTTACAAACATACGGTACTGTTGTATCCTTTTATATTATTTCAAAAGCTAAAGGGTTCCCGCAAGAAGTTATAAAAAAAAGATTCACTTCAAGAGATAACTCCACAAAACCTGAGCAAAAGGAATGATCAAACCTTATTATAGCAATTTCCTCTCTAGCTTTAACTTACCCTGAAGGTATTAGTAGCTGAGTACCTTGATCTGTAATATTACTCTGAAATATTGTGTTTAATCTACAAACGTCCTACTTACATGTCTCGTACATGTGTCATTACAGAGTCTACATTGTAAGCAGAAAGATCTCCAAATTGCACATTAACACAGACACATACTTAGAAGGTAGGTTCATTAGTCAGCAGCGCAGGACGGTTAACGTGGCAAGCACTGGCGACAAGAATCAGCATTTCTTGATGACACTCCTTTCATCAGGATTAACACCACAGTGTGACCCAGTAAAGCTTTTCAAAGCTCAATAGCCGTTGGCATTTCTCAGTACAGGTGTCCTTACATTGAACTAACTGAGCTAAATGCTACATTTACCTGCATCAGGATCCTAAACAAAACAGCAACCACAATTCCTCTGGAATATGAAGATCAAAGATACAAAAAAAAAAGGGCATTTTGAAATGTTTCAATATCATTCCCTCTAGCAGTCTTTAAAAGCTTTAATTATGGATGCAAATAGGATAAAAGCAAAGGAAGTAACACTACAAAATACACGAGGAGAAGGTCCATAAGCAACAGCTAAGATTAGAAGGTAGGAAGGTTTTCTTTAAAATAGAATAACAATGTGTCCTTATGAGTAAAAGCACCTGAAAAAAAGGGATTATTTACTTACAGTTGAAACCAGAAGTTTACATACACTGTATAAAAGGACACATATGTATGTTTTTCTCACTGAGGCCAGGGTCACATTTCCGTTTTGACCCTAGCCTGCCGGATTCCGGTTTTAACTTAGAACTTTTTCCGCTATACGGTGCTGGAAAACGCAGTCCCTAGTTACCCTATGTTTACCTTAACTACCTGTCACACAGGCAGCTGCTCGGAGTGCACTTTACAGCGCCGCACAGGAAACGCTGTCTGCAACGTTTCCTGTGCGGCGCTGTAAAGCACACTCCAAGCAGCTGCCTGTGTGACAGGTAGTGAAGGTAAACATAGGGTAACTAAGGGCAGCGTTTTCCAGCACCGCATAGCGGTAACGCTATGCGATGCTGGAAAAAGTTCTAAGTTAAAACCGGAATCCGGCAAGCTAGGGTCAAAACGGAAATGTGACCCTAGCCTAAGGCGTTCGTCACACGCTACAATTTCCTGCACGATATCGTTTAAGCGATCTGCTTTTTGATCGCTTAAGCGATATCGTTTGTGCATCGCTGCGTGCGATCAAGCGATGTTACAATGTAATATCGCTTGATCGTGACATCGCAGATATGAGAGCCGGAGCTCATATCAAGCGATAAACGCTTGAACAATCTGCATCATCGTGGTGTGTGACACCACGATGAACGATCTCCCAGCGGAAGAGCCTATACTGGGAGATGGTATCTATGGTAAACGTCGGGTTACTAAGCGCCGCGCGGCACCTAGTAACCCGATGTGTACCATAGTTACCAGCGATCTCGCGGCTCCACATCGCTGGTGAGTCTGTCTGTGTGACATCTCACCAGCGATGTGAGCGATATCGTTAGCGATCGCACGTGCACGTGATCGCTAACGATATCGCTCACGATATTGTAGCGTGTGACGGCCGGCCTAACTGACATGAAATGGGAATAAACCTTTCACATTTTAGGTCAAATAGGATTACCATAATTATTTATATTTTCCAAATGCCAGAATAATGAGAAAGAGAATGTTTTATGACATTTCTATACTTTCTACAAAGTCAGAGGTTTACATACACTAAAGGCCCAGTTACACACACAGATAATTGTGCAGATATTGTTCGCAGATCTCTGGTTGCAGTGAAATCATGGACACATTGTTCCATTTGTACACAGCCACAGAATGTAACAATGTGTCCATGATTTCACTGCAACCAAAGATCTGCAGACAATATCTGCACAATTATCTGTGTGTGTAACTGGGCCTTTAGATAACTATGCCTTTAAACAATTTGGGAAAGTCCTTTATGATGATGTTATGTGTTTCGAAGCTTCTGATAGGTTTATTGGCAACATCTGAATTACACCTGTGGATGTAATTTAATGTGCACCTGAAACGCACTGTTTCTTTGTGTAGCATAGTGGAAAGGTCTAAAGAATTCAGCTGAAATGTCAGGAAGAGAATTGTAGACTTCTGGTCTGGTTCATCCTTAAGTGCAATTTCCAGATGTTTGAAGGTGCCTAGTTCATCTGTACAAACAATTAAACGTAAGTACAAACAAGATCGGAATGTGCTGTCCAGCTGTCATGCTGCTCAGGAAGGAGATGGGTTCTGTGTTCCAGAGATGAGCGCGCTTTGGTCCAACATGTGCATATCCAACCAAGGACAAAAGCAAAAGACCTTGTGAAGATGATTACGGAATCTGATAAGATTATGTTATTATTCATAGTGAAATGAGTACTGTATCAACATGGGCTGAAAGGCTACTGTGTTAGAAAGAAGCCATTACTCCAAAAGAAACATAAAAAGCCAGATTAATTTTTCAAATGCACACAGGAACAAAGACCAAAGTATTTAGAGGCATGTCCGGTAGTCTGACAAAATTGAAATTGAACTGTTTGGCCATAATGACCTTCATTACATTTGGAGGAAAAATGGAGAAGTTGGAAGCCTAAGAACACCATCCCAACTTTGAAATATGGGGGTGTGAGCATCATGTTGTGGGGCTGTTTTGCTGCAGGAGGGACTCGTGCACTTCACAGGATATAAGGCATCACGAGGAAAGAAAATTATGTGGCAACACTGAGGCAATAGCTCAAGAAATTAGCCAGGAAGAAGCTTTGGTGGAAATGGGTCCTCCAACTGGTGGACAATGACCGGAAGCAAACTGCCAAACTGGTTACAAATTGGTTTAAGGATAACAAAGTCAATGTTTTGGAGAGGCCATCAAAAAACCCTGATCTCAATCCAGTGAAAATTTATGGGAAAAGCTGATAAGGAAGGTGCAAGCAAGGTGACCTACAAACATATCTCAGTTACACCAGATCTGTAAGGAGGAATGAGCCCAAATTCCCACCAACTATTGTGAGAAGCTTGTGGATGGATATTGAAAATGTTTGACCCAAGTCATAGAGTTTTAAGGGCAATGGTACCAAATACTAAAGAAATGTATGTAAACTTGTGAATTTGCAGAAAGTTATAAAAATGCCTTAAAACATTCTCTCTCATTCTTTTGACATTTGGCAAATATAAATATACTAGATGGAGGCCCGATGCTATTGCATCGGAAGTGCGGTGACATCATGATGGGCACAGGCTCTGTAGCGCTGGGGGTGGTGGCCATCAATCCCCCCAATGCACTCTTTACTCCCCCATGCACTCTCCCCCTGACCACTCTCTCTCCCCTCATGTGCTCTCTCCATTGAGCTGTCTTCCTCCTGTGCTCTCCGCCTTGTGTGCTGTCTCTCTCTCCCACCTGTTCTGTCTTCTCCCCTCATAATAATAATAAAACTTTATTTGTATAGCGCCAACATATTCCGCAGCGCTTTACAGTACAATGATACGTATAAGAAAAATATACGATACAGAATGGTAGGTAATACAGAACAGTAGTTACATACAATAAACATAGAATCAATGTAGGAAATACAATAAAAAGGCAAAAAATAAAGGTGACCCTGCTCGAAGGAACTTACAATCTAAGACGGGATGGGAACACAAAGTACAGGGGCTTATAACAATGAATATCTTATGTCTAAATGACTACTGTTAGGGAGAAGAATAGGCCGCCCTGAAGAGGTGTGTTTTTAGGGAGCGTCTGAAGCTATGCAAGTTGTGGACGGTCCTAATTTCTTGGGGTAGAGCATTCCAGAGGATTGGTGCAGCTCGAGAGAAGTCTTGGAGTCGGGAATGGGAGGTTCGGATTAATGCCGATGTTAGTCTGAGGTCGCATTCAGAGCGAAGGGGACGGGTGGGGTGGTAGACAGAGATGAGGGTAGAGAGGTAGGGAGGTGCCGCACCATGAATAGCTTTGTGGGTGACAAGAAGCAATTTGAAAAGGATCCTATAGTTTATGGGCAGCCAATGCAGTGACTGGCACAGAGCAGAAACATCTGAGTAACGGTTTGCTAGATAGGTGATCCTGGCTGCTGCATTGAGGATAGACCGGAAAGGGGAAAGCTTACTGTGGAGGAGGCCAGCCAATAAAGAATTACAGTAGTCAAGGCGGGAAAGGATCAGGGCCACGGTGAGGGTTTTAGTTGTTTCCATGGTGAGGAAAGGGCGAATTCTGGAGATATTTTTCAGGTGCAAGTGACAGGAGTGGGTGAGAGATTGTATATATGGGGTGAAGGAGAGATCAGCGTCCAACATAACACCCATACAGCGAGCCTGCTGACTGGGCATTGTCGTGGTGCAGGACACCGAGAGAGAGATGTCAGGTTTAGGGAGGTTGGCAGAGGGTGGGAGCAGAAGAAGTTCAGTTTTGGAAAGGTTGAGTTTCAGATAGAGAGCGGACATGATATTGGAGACTGCGGTTAGACAGTCATTGGTGTTCTGTATTAGAGCAGGAGTAAGGTCAGGGGAGGAAGTGTAAAGTTGTGTGTCATCAGCGTAAAGATGGTACTGGAAGCCAAATCTGCTGATGGTCTGTCTGATCGGGGCTGTGTAGAGAAAGAAGAGAAGAGGTCCAAGGACTGAACCCTAAGGGACCCCAATAGTGAGGGGAAGAGGGGAGGAAGTGGAGCCAGAGAATGATACACTGAAAGAGCAGTCAGAAAGATAGGAAGAGAACCAGGAGAGAGCCGTGTCCTTGATGCCAATGGAGTGCAGCATAGAGAGTAGGAGATGGTGGTCAACAGTGTAAAAAGCTGCAAAAAGGTCAAGAAGGATAAGCAGAGAGTGGTCACCATTATGTTTTGCTGTCAGAAGGTCATTAGTCACTTTGATATAAGGGCAGTTTCTGTAGAGTGTAAGGGGCGGAAGTCAGACTGCAATGGATCTAAAAGAGAGTGAGTGGTGAGGTAATGGGTGAGGTGGGTGTAGACCAGGCGCTCCAGGAGTTTTGATATGAAGGGGAGATTGGAGACAGGTCTGTAGTTATTTGTGCAGGATGGGTCAGGGGACGTTTTCTTTAGTAGTGTAGTAATAATAGAGTGTTTGAAGGAGGAGGGGAAGATGCCAGTAGAGAGGGAGAGATTGAAGATTGTGGTTAAGTGAGTGGTGACCACTGGAGAGAGGGTCTGGAGTAGGTGTGAGGGAATGGGGTCAATGGTGCATGTAGTGGGACGTGAGGACGAGAGGAGCCTGGAGACTTCTTCTTCTGTGACTGGGTCAAAAATGGAGAGTTAGCCAGAGGGGATGTAGGGACAGATGGGAGTAACAGCACTTGAAGGTTGGAAGCTGATTTCCTGACGGATGTTTTCTATTTTCTCTGTGAAGTAAGAGGCCAGATCAGCACAGAGGTCAGTGATAGGGGCCTGCACTTTCGGAGGAGAGAGTGAAAGGTGTCAAAAAGTTCCTTTTGAGCTGTTGGCTAGTGAGGAGATCAGGGTGGTGAAGTAGGTCTGTTTGGCGAGGTGAAGGGCAGAGTTGTAGGTTTTGAGCATGAATTTATAATGGATAAAGTCTTCTGGTGAGCGAGTTTTCCTCCATAGGTGTTCGGCACTCCTAGAGCATTGCTGGAGGAATCGAGTTTGTGATGTGAGCCAGGGCTGTTTTACTCTGTGTTTGGAGGTTCTGAGGGTGAGGGGTGCTACTTGGTCCAGGGTACTTTTGAGAGTATCATTGTAGTAATTCACAGCCAGATTAGGGCAGGAGAATGAGGAGATTGGGGACAGTGATGAGAGAAGAGAGTCTGTGAATGTATGAGGGTTAATGGCCTGTAGATTTCTGAATGTGTGATAGGTCAGACTATGCTGTGATGGGCAAGGGTTTGTGAGTGTGAAGGAGAGAATGTTGTGATCAGAGAGAGAAGGGGATGAGCTGTCTAAAGAGGAGGTAGAGCAGAGTCGGGTAAAGACCAGGTCAAGGGTGTTACCATCTTTGTGTGTCTCAGAGGTTGAGAACTGCGAGAGGCCGAGAGAAGTGGTTAGAGATAGGAGCTGGGATGCAGATGTGGAGTTGGGGCTGTTTATGGGGATGTTAAAGTCTCCAAAAATGAGGGTTGGCAATTCTGAGGACATGAAGTGCGGCAGCCACGCGGAGAAGTGGTCGAGGAACTGGGTGGGTGAACCTGGGGGGCGGTAAACCACCGCTACTCTGAGGGGGAGGGGACAGAATAGCCTAATGGTGTGAACCTCAAAAGAAGGGAATAAGAGTGATGGAGAGGGGGGATGACCTGGAAAGAACATTATGAGGACAGGAGTAAGCCAACTCCACCACCACGTGTGTTCCCAGGTCTCGGGGAATGGGAGAAGTGTAAACCACCATAGGAGATAGCAGCAAGGGAAGCAGTGTCTGAGTCCTGGATCCAGGTTTCAGTGAGAGCCAAAAGGAAAAGAGAGTTAGAAAGAAAGTAGTTGTGGATAAAGGGAAGTTTGTTGCATGCAGACCATGGATTCCAGAGGGCACATTTAAAAGAGGGAGATGAAGGTGGGCAGGTAATGCTAATGAGGTTAGTGGCATTTGTATGTGAGTTGGGCGGGGGCTGAAGTTAGAAGAGGGTGGCCCAGGATTGGGAGAAACATCGCCTGACATGAGCAGTAGTAGAAAGAGAAGGAGGGAGTTATATGAGAGCAGGACATAGTAAAGGGTAGTAGAGAGGGGCTGATGTGGAGGGGGAATGGGGCGGTAAAAGTGGATGACTAATGCACATAGATATAAAGGCATTGGACTGAAAGACATTTTGATGTAATGGAGTAAGAAAAATTTTGAAAGTTAGTAGATGGGTAGAGTTGTTACCTTCTGGTTATCTCTGGCTTATCTCTGGAATATCTCTGAAGTCCACTTTAAAAATGCCACTTTGAAATGACACAGAGGCCAAGGCACATAGACCATAGACCTTGCAATTTATAACTCTTGTGGTCATCAAACAATATGCCAGGTATATAGAAGGGAGGGGTCAGAGGAGAAAGAAGGATACAACACACCAGGGGACAATTAACAAATTACTGCTAAGAGAAATGTTTGGGGCCGGATCAGCAGTAGAGAGAGACACGGGCAGGAGGAGATAATATGCATATTTCTAAGGTACAAAGCAGATGGGAGAATATGTCATACCATCAAAATACATGAGAGGCACAAAGTGAGATTGGATACAGCAGACATTAGATACACCACTAGTAAGTCTGTGTCCATACCTGCGAAAGAAGAAGATGATATACTGTCAGATCAGGACATCACATCATTGTGAAGTGTAGGTAATACATTTCTGGAATATCTCTGAAGTCCTCTCTCTATTGAGCTGCCTTCCCCTTGTGTGTTCTATGCCTTCCTCCCTGTGTAGTCTATGTAATAAATATATTTTTTACTTAAAAACCTGTTTCTGTGTCTATTTTTATTCACAAAGTATTTAACTTCCATGTAAAAAAGTTTAGGGCTTCACTGTATTTTCTTTTGCCAGCGCAGGTAAACCAAGCAGCTACTGGCTGCTAACCCCAGCTGCCGGGTGTTACCTTCACAGTCAATGGTAACTACAGGGAGCCCTTATTTTTTTTTCCATTATTTAAATAACTAAATAAAAAAACAAAAACAATGTGAACTTCGCTGTATTTTCTATTGCCAGCTAAGGTAACCCAGGCAGCTGAGGGCCGGAAGTCTCAGCGTGATGAGGCCCAAGCGTTCTGGACCCCCCACGCGGAAAATTGCAGTCAGCAGTTGCGCCAGAATTGGCGCCTCCATCAGAGACACCAAAACTGGCAATTACTCCGCTTTTACAGCTGCTGTGTAGCAGTGGCAGCCTGGGTAATAAAGCTTTGTTTAGCAGCTGACGTCAAGCCCTATTGGTAATGTCAGCCGTTAGTATGACAGCCGACCATTAGCAATTCTTACAGTAAAAGAAAAACGCAACACATTATGAAATCTTTTATTACATACAATATAGACAGAGAAACCTTGTTATCCACTTATTAGCTCCTACCAAATTCCCCTCCGACGTAATCCTGTAATTATTGTAATCTTGCAAGTGCATGGGTGCGATAAAAAAATTTCACAGCACACGCCCAGCACTCCAATCTCAGCATGCTCTTTTCCATGCTGTAAAAAGTAAGAAAGATAGACTGACAGACAGATATAGATAGGATAGAAAGATATATAAATAGATAGGATAGATGATAAAATGGATAATTGATAGGAATAGCTAGATCATCTTAGCAGTCTCCCTCTGCTGCTTCTGGAGTCGCTCATTAAACTTCATGAATATTCACTGCATAAACTGGCAATGGCCAATCACAGACGCTAATTCTCTGTGAGAGCATCTGTGATTGACAGTTGCTATCAGACTGCATTTCCACAACTGGTACAGTGTCTGTGCTTGGTTGCCATATGGTAACCAACCTGCCGTCATAGTGTGTAAAATAAATAATGGGACATAAAATGCGTAGCGCTTTACTGTATTTTTCAGTATCAGCACAGATAAAGTGGACAGCTGTGAGCTACCACCCTCAGCTGTCTAGTTTTACCTTGGCTGGCAAAAAAATGTGTGGGCTTCGCACCATTTTTAATTGCCAGCCAAGGTACAACTAGGCAGCTGGGATCTGGTGTGGACATATAGATATTGGACCCCGCAAACTATAGAATTGCAGTCCGCAGCCACCCCAGAAATTCACACCTTCATTAGAAGCATCAATTCCATTACCCAGCTGTTCCCGATGCCTCCTGGAGCCGGCCGTGGCATCAGGGAGATAGAAAGGGTAATGGCAGCTGATAATTGCCAGTTTCTCATTAATCCCAGCTTGATAATGTTCAGATCTCTATGAGACCTGCACATTATTAATCCTGTGAGGTAAAACACAGACGCAAAGTAAAATCCTTTATTTGAAAGAAAACACAGAGAAAAACCTTAATTACAAAAAACAAACTGGAAAGCCTCATTCCCCATTTTATTAATCCCATCACATACCCTCTGACGATAGTCCTTCATGATGTCCCACATCATAATCTAAGCTATGCTGCATTGGAGGCCGCAGTGTAAAACAAGCCTCCTGTCATCCTTGCCTCCTAGCACAGACTGATAACACAGACAGCTGCGACAAGTAAACACAAGACGTATAGCGGTTGCTATGGTATTTGAGCTATGTCCTGTGGTGAGTCAATGAGATCACCCGAGGATACAGCTCAGTTACCATGGCAACCGCTATGCATCCCGTGCTCACCCGAATGCATCTCTCAGCTCTCTCAGTCTGTACTCAGAGGCTGCCATGACAGGAAGCTTCTTCTTCACCGCAGCCTCTGATTCAGCAGAGCTGACATCGCGACATGGGATCTTGTATTGGATTATCGTTGAAGAGTATGTGATGGGATTAATAAATTGGAGACTTGCTAGTGTGATTTTTGTAATAAAGGTTTTTCTCTAGGTTTTCTTTTTATTAATAAATTTTACTGTGTGTTTGTAATTCTTTACTCACAGGATTGATAACTTGCAAGTCTCAGAGAACTGAACCTTATCAATCCGGCCTTAATGACAAGATGGCCATCATCAGCTGTCATTAACCCCTTCTATCACCCTGATGCCACTGCACCAGGGCATCGGGGAGAGTTGAGTAAAGCATCAGGAATAGACGCTTCTAGCGAATGCGTCAATTTCTGGGGTGGCTGCGGGCTGCTATTCTATAGTGTGGGGAACGCAATATCTATAGCCCTCCCACACTGAGAATACCAGCCCACAGCTGCCTAGTTTTACCTTGGCTGGCAAATAAAAATGGGTCGAATTCCATGCATTTTTGCCAGCTAAGATAAAACTAGGCAGCCGAGGATGGCAGCTCGCAGCTGTCCGCTTTACATGTGTTTAGAATTAAAAATACTGTAACGCACTACCCTTTCTTTTTTCCATTATTTATTTATTTTACCGGATTGCATGGTGGCTCAGTGGTTAGCACTGTAGCCTTGCAGTGCTGGGGCCCTGGTTTCAAATCTGACAGGTATGGGCCTAGGGTTGGAAAACAGCTGATTAAAAGAGGGTAGAGGTACATCAAACATAAATGGTAAATACCAAGGTCATGGTGGAAAGGGAAATGGGCATGGTGTTTGAGGGGTATGTAGGGTATGTGCTAATGTTACTGAACAAACATTGTCTTGTCCTATCCAAAGACAACTCACAACCTCTGTTACTGGATGGGTTACCCGACTCCCTTTCTTTGCAGTCACACAGCGTTAGATGTTGTAGATGAGGCTCAGAAAGGCCATGTGTTTTAGTGGAAGTTAAGCACAGCATCAAGTTGCCTCCTATCCTCTTCTTTCGCCTCAACATCACACACAGTACAGTTCTCAGAAGTAGCACCCCAATTACCCTTGTTTACCTTCACGTTACAACTCTCCAGCCGCCCAACTGACAGATAGGTGAGTCTGCAGAGATTTTCACACATTCTATTCCATGTGCTGCAGAGGTCTACTCCAAAGATTCACAGACTCAAGAGGAGGAAAGCATCTGCATTGATGCCCAAAATCTATGTCAGTTGGATCCAGGGTCAGACAAAGTAGAGTCAAAGCAGAATCCAGACCCTGAGCACAAGACATTAACCTCTGGGGGTGGAGGTGATCTTGATGAGACTCAGATGCCTGAGGTGCACGTGTACTGTACTGTGCTGTCAGGGCAGGAAGAGGAGGAGGGTAACTCTCAGGACAAGGAGTGGGACTACAAAAAAGGTGATGATGAGGTTCAAGATCTCACTTGGTGTGAATCCAGAGGCATGTAGCTGAGCAGCTCAGCAGAGGAGGGGGAGAAAGAGGAAGACAAGGTTATGTTACGGCTTCTCGCACAGACATGGAGTGATGCAACCATGAAGCACTTCATCCTCAGCCATAACTCTGGCTTTGTTCAAGAGAGGTTATAGGTTGGTAGTTTGCATAGACAGCAAGGGTTGCCTAGCCTGGGCCTTTTTTAAAAACGCAATTTTAAGATCCAACTCCCGGTATCTGCCAACTTTGTAAACAGCAACTCAGTAGAGGCAGAAATTTCAAAAATTTGACTACTACATGCATAAACCGGCACATGCGCATGAAACTTATGTTACTCTGGTAATCTTACTATGCTAAAATGCGGCCTAGTGGGTCTCGCCAACCACTGGCTGCCCCATGAATCACATTTTCTGTTTTTTTCTCTTCTGTCACTGTAGCAAGTGTTCACACACATGTCTCCGGCAGCAGAACCTCCACTTATTAACCCGCTTCAGTCATGGTAACAGCCTGTCAGCTGTTATGGAAGTGGACATGTATGTTGTTTTTGACTGATCTCAGACACAATATTTTTCTCAATCCACCATAAGACCTCTGCCTGCACCTCCCTCAGAGGCCTCCAGTGTGTCATGTACACCCAATTCCACCCTCTCCCAAAACACCAGTTAGCCCTCAGTGCCGCAGTTGGGGTCATGTAAAAGATTGCTTCCTCCTACACATGCCAAAGCTAAGAGCTTGAACTTCTCCATATCCAATCTGTTTGCCATGTAAATGTAGCCTTTTTGCCTGGTGAATACAGTCGTTTTGAAAAGCTGATGGCCATCGCTGTCCCCAGTACCAGTTGTCCAGTCACCATTACTACTCTAATAAAGCTATGCTGTACCTGTGCTATACCAGCATGTTGCAGACAACATCACCTGTTCCTTGAAAAACTCTGTGTCTGACAGGGTGCATTTCACCAGTGACACCTGGACAAGCAAGCATGGCCAGGGGCATTGCCTCTCACTGACTGGTCACTGGGTGACTCTGGTGGCCGCAGAGGTAAGCGGGTAAGGGGCTGCTTCACAAGTCCTGAAATTCCCAAGGCTTGTGGGACACATCTCTGTATCTACCATAGATGAAGGACCACTGCATTATTCGGCAGTTTTGAAGTGGTTACTGAGATGGTTAACACTGAGAATACCATCATCAGCGGCACTATTCTGGTGATCTACATGCTGGAGCACACCTTAAATAGTCTGCGGGTAAAGGTGGTGGTCCCAGAGGAAGAGGATGAAGCAGAGGAGGATGCAGAAGGAATGCCTCTAAGGTCAAGACTGTCTTCAGCTCTGCTGCTGGTGGTGTCCGGATGATTAAGCGCATCCAGTTGTCCACCAATTGTGTTGACCACCTAAATTTCATCAAGATGAAAAAGCCATGGATCTCCAAAAACTTTTCCACCCTATTCTCAGACTGAGCAGACTAAGCGATGTTGTAGTTTTCAGTGTGCGGCATTGATCTCACCATTATACTATTTGTACTCTGGGGCAACTAATACCACTTTAGTGATGTCTGCCCTTATATTTTTGAAATATGGAAACTCCTAGATGGGTGTCCTTGTTGTGTGTTGCTTAAATTTGGCAGGGCTTCCAGAGCACCATACCACCATCTATCTCTCATCCACTTATTGCTGGTCAATGTTTAAGGTAGAAATGCTGGGCCAAGCCCTATCTCAGGCACTGTACCATGTATCCATCCTGCTCAATTACAGTATATTCTTTGTAGCCTGGGGCAATTGATGCCGCTTTCATGGTGTCTGCCCTAATTTTAGAAAATGGGGACGGGGAATCCTAGTTGAGTCTCCTTGTTATGGGTTGCCTGTAGTGACAGGGATCTCAGAGCACCAGGGCTACACCTGTCACTCATCCACTTATAAAGTATCAATGATTAACGTAGAAACACTGGGCCAAGCCCTATTCCATACATCCATGGTATGCCATTATATTATTTGTAGTCTGGGGCAATTGATGCCACAAGACCAATGTCTTCCCCTAATTTTTTTAAAATGTGGAGACTCCAACTTGGGTCTCCTTGCTGTGTGTTGCCTGTATTGGCAGTGGTTTCAAAGCATTAGGCGTACACCTGCCACTCATCCACCTCTTACTGATCAATGTCTAAAGTACAAATTCAGGGCTAAGCCCTGTCCAATGCATCCATAGCATTCCATTATGCTATTTGTATTGCGGGACAATTGATGTCACTGTACAGGTGTCTTCCCCTAGGTTTTTTTTAAATGTGAAGACTCCAACTTGGGTTTCTTTGTTGTGTGTTGCCTGTAGTGGCAGTGGTCTCAAAGCACTAGGCTTACACCTGTCACTCATCCACCTCTTACTGATCAATGCTTAAGGTGGAAGTGCTGCGCAAAGCCCTGTAATGCATCCATGCTGCACCATTATACCATATTTCCATTCTGGGGCAATTAATTCCATTGTACCAGTGTCTAACTCTAATTTTTTAAAATATGGAGACTCCAACTTCTTCTCCTTGTTGTATGATACCTGTAATGGCAAGTGTCTCAGAGAGCCAGGCCACTTACTGATCAATGTTTAAGGTACAAATGCAGGGCCAAGCCCTGTCACAGGACCTGTCCCATGCATCCACGGTGTTCCATTATACTATTTAAAGACTGCTTAAACACCTTCATTTAGAAAGATAGGTATACACTTAAGGGGGTGTCACACGCGTCAATGTCGTCAGCGATCTGATCGCTGACGACATTGACGGCTGATTGCTGGTGAGCTGTCACACAGACAGACTCACCAGCGATCAATTGACCAGTGACATCATGGAAACGATTTAAATATCGTTTCCACGATGTCCTGCTCCCGCTGCCAGCCTGCTGGAAGCGGGAGCAGCCTGGTCTCCAAGGTACACTGCGGGTAACTAGGCAGCGCGCGCTGCCTAGATACCCGACGTGTACCTTAGTTACCAGCCTCCTCCGCTCACCCGGTGAGCGGAGGAGGCTGGTAACTAAGGTACACGTCGGGTAACTAGGCAGCGCGCGCTGCCTAGATACCCGACTGTGTACCTTAGTTACCAGCCTCCTCCGCTCACCGGGTGAGCGGAGGAGGCTGGTAACTAAGGTACACGTCGGGTATCTAGGCAGCGCGCGCTGCCTAGTTACCCGCAGTGTACCTTGGAGACCAGCTCCCAGCGCTTGTGACAGGCGCTGGGAGCTGGAATATCGCTAGTCCCGGTGTCACACGCAGCGATGCTGCGTGTCCACCGGGCGACAATCGCCAGGTTTCAGAGCTGGTTCTGAAACCTGGCGATCATCAACCAGCGATTTATCGCTGGTTGATGCAGTATGTCACACGCGTCAATATCGCTGCAACGTCACGTGCAGTCGATATCGTGCAGGCGATATTGACGCGTGTGACACCCCCTTTAATTGTACACAATTGCCACCTATCATTCACATGGACAGGAATCGCACACCAGGCAGTAGATTTGTTAATGAAAAACCAAGGTCAAATCCTTTATATAAAGTGCAAGTGTGTTTATTGTTCAATTTTTTAACCAAAAGGCAAGGCTAAAAAGGGGGCATACATACCCAGGACCAGCAGCGCAGTGCAGTTGGCGAACTTGGCGTACACCTGGAAAATCACATTAAGATATGCTGTGCAAATATGCAACCAAGAAGGGTTTTACAAACCAACAAAAACAATACAATATATTGCACATATAAGACATGACCAATAACCATTAACTGATCATAATGCATCAACCATATAATTGGTGTGTAGTCACAATAAACTACCAATTACAAGTACCTGGTTAAAATTACACATGTACAACTTTAAACAATTTTCTGCATGATTTCATTGGTTGACCCATACAACAAACCAGTGCCTGTAACAAGGCTTGAAAGCATATCAAACAATTGTCGCATATCATTAATATTACCTATTGGGGTCATCTACATGGACTCATGAGCCAGGTGCCGTCGACCCCTACGGCCTTTTCGGCTATACCTTTGTCAGGGGCAACCTACTGGGGGTGAAAATGGGGATTAAAAAGGCTGGCCAGCCAATGAAGTTGACAATATTTAAAGTCTGGGGCAATTGATGCCACTATATTGGTGTCTTCCCCTATTTTTTTTAAATGTGAAGACTCCAACTTCATTCTCCTTGTTGTGTGTTGCCTGTGGTTTAGCTCTAGAAAAGCGATATTCTGACTCTAAATCTCAAAATTATATCTCCACAGACTGCACGTTAAAATATAACTTTTAATAAATAATTATTAAAAATTCCATACGTGTGTGTATCCCTCACACCTAGTGTTCATATAGCACACCAGTCATACAGGGAGGGGGACTCAATCCCTCGCATATGCCCTGTCTCTTCTTCTGCCTATCAATGGAGTTTTCAACACCTAAGTTGTATGGTGTCCCCGTTCCTCGATGACTCACCATGGTGTCCCTATCACTCACTCAGTGTTTGGTCATCCATCACACACTCTCTAAATCCTAAATGGGTCCATTTTTCTATACGCGTCTTTCCATTTTATCCAACATTTCTGTGTTTGTTAGCGAGAGGTCGTCCAATTATTTATCTCTAAACTCTGGGTATATTTCAGATGTAATAGTAATGGGAGTATTACAAATTCTTATATCACCCACTCTTTACATATCAAATATTGACAGAAATTGAGGTTACAGCGGCCCTATAACACTTGCACAATCACAGCATTATAAACAACTGGCTGTTTCTTTATGGTAAATGGTCAATTACCTATATCTATTCATAAATGATTCAACCAGAAAACAGTCTATATTGGACCTTACTTTCTTCTAGAACCCCTTATATCAGACACTCAAATCTTAATGCCTGGTCACCCCTCAGATTCTCCCTTCAGGATGATAATAGATCCAGAATTGGATACAGAAAGGTATGCGAGGCAAAAGAAGTGTTATCAATTATTGCCACTTATCTGTACAGATTCCACACTTGACACATTTCTGCCCACAAGTGCCATGTGGGACGCTGACACCAATGATAAGGAGGGGTTTTATCAAATAGCCCCTACAGAGCCCCCAGGGCCCAGCACTCCCTTGGCATCGTGGTACAGTACAGAATGCAGTCACTCCTCTTTACACCCACATGGCACTTGTGGGCAGAAACGCATCAAGTGTGGAATCTGTACAGATAAGTGGCAATAATTGATAACACTTCTTTTGCCTAGCATACCTCTCTGTATCCATTTCTGGATGTATTATCACCCTGAAGGGAGAATCTGAGGGGTGACCAGGCATTAAGATTTGAGTGTCTAATATGAGGGGTTCTAGAAGAAAGTAAGGTCCAGTATAGACTCTTTTCTGGTTGCATCATATATGGATAGATATAGGTAATTGACCATTTACCATATAGAAACAGCCAGTTGTTTATAATGCTGTGATTCTGCAAGTGTTATAGGGCCGCTGTAACCTCAATTTCTATCAATATTTGATATGTAGAGGGTGGGGATATATGAATTTGTAATACTCCCATTACTATTTCATCTGAAATATACCCAGAGTTTAGAGATAAATAGTTAGACGACCTCTCGCTAACAAACACAAATGTTGGATAAAAGGGATAGACCTGTATAGAAAAATGGACCCATTTAAGATTTAGACTGTGTGTGATGGATGACCATATCCTGAGCGAGTGATAGGGACACCAGGGTGAGTCATCGAGGAACGGGGACACCATACAACTTAGGTGTTGAAAACTCCGTTGATAGGCAGAACAGACAGGGCATATGCGAGGGATTGAGTCCCCCTCCCTGTATGACTGGTGTGCTATATGAACACTAGGTGTGAGGGATACACACACAATTGGAATTTGTAACGATTATTTATTAAAAGTTATATTTTAAGGTGTTGCCTGTAGTGGCGGGGTCTCAGAGAACCAAGCATACACCTGTCACTCATCCACCTCTCATGGTAGCTTTACACGCCGCTACAGGATGGTGGAAACAATCGGGTGCTTCACGTGCATGAGCACGCACAAACGGTTGAAAACGGTACCCGCACCACCTTTACACGCCGCAACAAGGTGCGCTACAGTAGGTTACATCTATCTCTGGATACACCGCCGGGTGCCACAAGTTACATTCTGTAGCTCACCTTACCTCATTTACACGCCGCTATAACAAGGTAATATGGGCGGAACAAATGCAGCAGGGACAACACATAGGCGTGCCACAATTGTAGATTACGAGAATTCCGTACGCTGATAGGACAAAGCAATAACATCGTGATTGGGCAGCCAGCGCAGGAGGCTGACTAATACATGACGCTCAAGCAATTGTGTAGTGTGACTGGTCAGCTCCTTAAATATGCCGCCCTATGCAGCGACTACCAATCGTAACGCAGGAGCTTCCACCAATGATCGCTGATAGGGCGCGGTATCCCGGAGCCTGTGTCACGCCCCAGGTAGATAGCAAGGTGTCGAAACAACCCTCCTGTTCCTTATTTACACGCCGATACAGGTCGTAACCATCGCCTTGAAATCAACCTGTTTTTGAGCTCTGCTCTGAAACAGGTGCCTCAAGTGACGGGTGGCAACAACCGTCTTTACACGCCACGACCGCGGGTTGATTTGGCGGTGCAAGATACATTTCTCTCATCTACCCGGTTGTTTCTACCATCCTGTAGCGGCGTGTAAAGGTACCATTACTGATCAATGTTTAAGGTACAAATACAGGGCCAAGCCCTGTCACAGGCCCTGTCCCATGCATCCATGGTGTGCCATTATACTATTTGTATTGTGGGACAATTCTTCCCCTAATTTTTTTTAAATGTGAAGGCTCCAACTTGTGTCTCCTTGTTGTGTGTTGCCTTTAGTGGCAGGGGTCTCAGAACATCAGGTCTATAGCTGTCACTAATTCATCTCTTTCTGATTAATGTTTAAATTAATTCTTGGTGTTAAAAAAAAAAGTGGTACCTCTGTTGCCAGCGTTGTATAAGGGTGATCTTTTCATCAACTGATCTACAATGGCCCTCTTAAATTATTCTATTGCACAACCATTTTCTGACTCATAAACGAGAGAAGGATATTTCTCCTTGGGCCAAAAAAGGTGTACAACCAGTATTTGTTGTTGGCCAAAATGTCTATCATACAAGAGTATTGGGAAAGTCATTTTTACATTAACTGTGCCATGTTTGGCAAAGTACAAACAGCCCAAGGTTCAGTTTCACCACGAGGAAAAATAGTAACCATCCTCTTCTCCTTACATTGCCTCACCTCCTCCTCCTCTGCAGACCACCCTTGCTGGAGAGCCACAAAACTTGGGTTGGTAGTTCCCTCTGCTGTGCAGATAAGCAAGTCCTGTTCCTTCTAGTCTTCCTCCTCCTCATCACCCAATGTAGGCTGAGAATATTGGCTGGGGCTTGGCTGGGTAGTATCACTCATTGGAAGATCTTACTCCATAAACACCAGCTGGGCATTCTAAGCTTCCTCTTTCAGATTGTGCAGCAAGCATTTCAATAGACAGAGCAGTAGGAAGGGTACACTGATAATAGCATCATCTGTGTCTTGTATTGTTCATTATTATTGTACTTGTCCATGTATGACCCTTTGTCACATGTTAAGCGCCATGGAATAAATTGCGCTATAATAATAATAAATAATACATAATATTTTCACCACTGACAATGTTGGTGTATAAGTAATCAAATTTTTCAAGAACCTCACAAATGTCAGTCATCCACACCAACTGACCAGTTATGAGTGGTGGCTGAGTGTTCCTAAAATGGTCTTTTTGAAGCTGGAATTCAGGTACTGCCCTTTGCTGCTCATAAAGCCTTGCGAACATATGTATTTTTGAGTTTCAGCACATGGGGAGGTTGCAAATCAGTTGTTAACGAGGCAAATTAAAGGGCTGCTGTAGAGCTGCAAGACCAGTGAAAGCGGGAGATGACTTTCTGAAATGGGCACTTACAATGCATATGTTGCCAAATAAGTATGGCAAGTCAGGGTATGTTTTTAGAAATCGTTGTACAACTCATTTTAGCACGTGAGCCATGCATGGACCATTTACCAGCTTGCCAAGCTTTAAAGCCGTTAGAAGGTCCTACCGATTATTGCACATGACCAGGCATGGTTCGAGGTTCAGCGGGTAGATCCATGATCAGTCTTTTTTTTATCTCTTGCAACAGCTCTATAGCAGTGTGCATTTTATGACCTAAACAGATGAGCGTCAGCAGAGTACGTTGCCGCTTCACAGAGGCAATGCTGCAGAGCTCCCAAGTGATGACGAGGATAATTTAGCTGAGGAGCAGGAGGATGGGAGATAGGAACTGGCATACGAGGAGACAGAAACCCTGATTGAATTTGGGCCCACTATTCTTGGTATGGGTAGGATGTGTGTTGTCTGTGATGTCCCAGTCTTCAATTCTGTCCTACCCTCCACAAGGTTCACCCAGTGTGCCATCAGAAAAATGTATCATCCCTGTACACAATAACTTGTCCACTTGTCTATTGTTAGGTGGATCTTCAAAGTTTCATCATTGTTCAGAGAATGGTTGATAATGTTTAATTTAATATTTAATCATTGAGTTTAATAGGGTTTAATGTTGTTAATATTGATGATTGTTTGTGTTTGTGACTGTGGATGTGTGGCTGGGTATTTACGTTTCTTTTCCATCTGGGGCAAGGACAACTGCATGCCTTTCTGGAACAATGAGGTGGATATGGTTGCTGTTGATCTCTGTATCTATGCAACCGCAGGTTATGGGCAGGAGGTATGAGCACCTGCTTCCTGGACAGCAGATTGGGAGAAATGTAGCAAAGGCAAAGTGGCAGTGGTTTCACCCAGAGACACAGATTTTGTACCTCTGTGTTCCGCCCACTAATTGGGGTGCGTGGCTGCCATGTGCTTGAGCATGCTGCTAGTGCTCAGGTTGACATACTTCTTGCTCTGTTCAGCTTGGTATGACAGATGCTATAAATTACACTATTTTTTTCTAAATTACTAGTCTATCATAAATAAAATGCTATACATTGGAAGAACACCCCCTTGGTCGGAGATCTTAAGTAAGGGTGCTGTTGCAAACAGTTGACCCAGTTCTTACTCTAGTCAAACTACTACCTCTTCCTGCCTGTGTATGTGCTACACATCCACCTCAGCGTTGCTCTGCTCGTTATGCGTGCTACCGGTCCAAGTTGGACAGCTGGCCTCATCATTGACCACCTCATCTTTCAATTCTTTAACCTGATCCTCCTCTTGATTTGAAATTTCAGTCTGACCTAATGGCAACTGTTTCTCCTCATCATCATCTTCCATCTCCTAGAGACAGTAAATTCACTCCACTTACTAATGTCCCTGTTGAATGATGCACAGTGAGAGTCCACAATGAATAAAATGAAACATAAAGAGCTCCTCATAGTGCACATGTTTGGGGCATATGTATCCTGTGATTCATGACGAGTCGAAGATAAGTGACCCAGTTGAAGATTGTACGACCCTGCCTCTTAACTACCAATACTGGACCGTGTGAAAGATTTGGTGGTGCTGCTTGTCAACAGACTGGAAGGATTGTCCCTGACATCCCACCCATAACCTGAGGGTATTTAAGACTGGGCTATGGACCAAGAGAAGGCTGGGGTGGGGTCAGTGGGAGGGGCAAAATTTATTGTGAAGGACCCACTGTAGGCCCTGCTAAATGATTAGCTGAGGGCCCACCAATATGAATAAGTAAAGCCAAAGCTATATAAGTTTAAATAGTATAAATATAGATATTTTAGTAGATATTAGTATAGATAGAATAGATATACAGTAGATATTACAGATAGTATAGAGAGGGTCCCTCACAAATGAATAGAGTAGGGTCTTCCACAAAGTATAGATGGGGCCCTCACAAATGTATGGATCAGACCCACCTGAAGCCCCTCACAAAACTCTAAAGGAAGCCCTACCAGTGCTTATAAATACAAATGGATGGTGTTTTTGTGATCCTCGCAAACTGCACGATGAAAAGGACCACAAGGGATAAAAGGGAAATGCTGCTTTATTCTATGCATTTCAGAGCGTATCCTCGCTCCTTCTTCAGGAATATAACTGACACACCCAGGACAGGGTACTCAGCTCTCAGGCTCAGTCTAGAGGTCATGGGTGGCTGCCTGAGGTTGTGGCCCTGGTGGTCAATGAATACTGGGGAAGTTAATAAGAGATAAAGTTTGTTCGTGACGCCACCTGCAGTACCTGGTGATGCTCACCAGCGCTGCCACAGTCCTCCGGTGGTCGATGGTATTGGGGCAATGATGGTCTAGTCCTCCGCAGGCAGGACTGGACCGCCGGGGCAGCGATTCTGTGGAAGGAATCAGTCTATGCTAGGAAAAGATGCAGCAGAGTCGACATGTCACTTCACCGGGTACTTTACTGGAATTCAGCAATCATACAGCTCACAGTGCAGTTCGATGTTATCAAACAAGCGGTGATGGGTGGCTGCAAACAGATTTTAGTGATAAATAGACAGAACCAACGTATGTGCCTTTCTTGTTTATCCTGTTCCCTTGCCTCCCAGTGGTGGGGTGAAGTCTGACTTCATAGAGATTAAGTCGGACCTTCTGCTGTCTCTCTTTACCACCCTTTTGCTCCCATCGAGAAAACCCTCTGTTGATCACTGCAGCTCCCAGGACTCTGTGCCCTCTCATGCACAGCGGCTCGCCAGCAGCATCTGGTTCCCCTCTAATGGGTGGTTTAGGAGTTAGGGCTGTATCTGGATATACCCCCGTTCTACGGATTTTCTGTAGGCCGTGAAGGTTCCTACAGGTGCGGGTTCCAGTACCCGATTTTCTACTTTGAGCGGACTCCCGCCCAAGTCTCTTGCTCCTCTCTTTCTTTCTTCTGGGGTCTACCCTTTCGTTTCCCTTTCTCTTTCATGCCTCAGGTTCCCATCCTGAAGTTTTCTAGCTCTCCAACCCAGAGCTGCTGCTCTTGAGTCCTCGACTCCTCCACTTCTCCACTCCTCGACTAGACTCTAGTGCCCCCCTGGAGGTGACTATATCCCCTCCCGAGTTCCCACCCACCGTGTGACTAGTGTGGGGTGTGTGTTTAGGGTTCCGCCTACTGTCCATAAATCTATTTGCAGTTGGGTGACTACACCGCTTTTATGGGTGTAGTACCCCTTTTATGGCACCTACATAGTGGGGCGCCGCACAACCATTATCATATATAATGGTTGTACTCTTGTAGAAGGAACGAGGATACACTCTGAAACGCATAAAATAAAGCAGCATTTCCCTTTGAACCCTTGTGGTCCTTTTCATTATTCAGTTTGTGTGGATCACAAAAACACCATCCATTTGGATTTGTTACTGATCACCACCGTGTTAGCATGGAGTGTGGATCCTGCAGAAGCTGTACCATATGTATATACTGGTTGTGGATCTTACAACCAATGCAGGTGAGCAGTAGAACCTGTAATGTCTGATAGTAGTCCTACGCTCTTGACAGCCAGAGGGTTGGTTGATGTGAGAAAAGGGAGAGTCCCTGTACGCATATTAAATTTTGGTGATGACGAAGTCAGACTGCCTAGATATGCAACTGTCGCAAAATTGTACCAAATTAAAGATGATGCTGTAATTGATGTAAAATCCTCATCCCAAACAGTCACTGATGAACCCCCTCACTCCAAAGATCAGTTAGAGAAATGGTGTCAAGAGCTCAGTGTAGGAACTGACAACACACCCTCTCACCAGAAAAATGGAGTATACCGGGTAGTTCGGGAGTATGAGCAAGTGTTCAGCAAACACCCACTTGACTTTGGGAGGATTAAAGGGGTACAACATCATATCCCCACAGGCAACCATGCACCTATCAAAGAAAGGTACAGGCCTATACCACCCACACACTACCAAAAAGCAAAAGAGATGCTTCAGGACATGAAAAATGCAGGAGTCATTAGGGATAGCTGTAGTCCCTGGGCAGCACCACTAGTCCTGGTTAAAAAGAAAGATGGTAATATGAGAATGTGCGTAGACTACAGACAAATCAATAAAGTCACACACAAGGATGCATACCCATAGCACCGCATAGAAGAGTCACTAGCTGCACTCAAATCTGCCAACTACTTCTCCACATTAGATCTTACTAGTGGGTACTGGCAGGTTGCTGTTGTAGAGGAGGATCGTGAGAAGACAGCCTTCACGACACCTATGGGACTATGCGAGTTCAACAGTATGCCATTCGGGTTGTGCAATGCCCAGGGAACATTTCAGAGACTGATAGAGTGTTGTTTGGGCCACAAGAACTTTGAGACTGTCCTGTTATACCTTGATGATGTCATTGTATACTCTCAGACCTATGAAGATCACCTCCAGCACCTGAGTGAATTGTTCGAGTCACTGTCCAAGTACGGGATGAAACTGAAACCGTCCAAGTGCCACCTGCTGAAACCCAAGGTCCAATACCTAGGACATGTGGTTAGTGCCGAAGGCGTAGCACTGGATCTGGATAAAGTAACCGTCATCAAGGATTGGCCAGCACCAACTACTCACAAAGAGGTACGTCAATTTCTAGGACTGGTCGGGTACTACCGACGATTCATCAAAGGCTATACCAAGATAGCAGCACCTATGCAAGATCTCTTAGTAGGTCAATCCAAAAACGGCAAGATCAAGGGACCCCCGTTCAACTGGGGGCCAGAACAGGAAAAATCCTTCCAGACGTTAAAAGATGCTTTAACAGGAGAAGAGATCCTGACCTACCCTGATTACAATCTCCCGTTTTTATTGTACACTGATGCAAGTAATGAAGGTTTAGGAGCAGTCCTAGCTCAACGCCAGCAGGGAAAAGAAAAGGTGATAGCCTACGCCAGCAGAAAGCTCCGTCCCACGGAAAGGAACCCGGAGAACTACAGCTCCTTCAAGCTAGAGTTCCTGGCCCTGGTCTGGGCAATCACAGAGTGTTTCAAGCATTACCTGGCATCCGCCCCGTTCAGAGCTTTCACTGATAACAACCCTCTAACACACTTAGAGACTGCAAAGCTGGGAGCCCTAGAACAGCGTTGGGTAGCAAGACTCTCAAACTATGACTTTACTGTAAAGTACCGGGCAGGTCACAAGAACGGCAATGCTG
Organism: Allobates femoralis; assembly: GCA_033576535.1. Classification (NCBI taxonomy): domain Eukaryota; kingdom Metazoa; phylum Chordata; class Amphibia; order Anura; family Aromobatidae; genus Allobates; species Allobates femoralis. Next base: position 97,775,858 of record JARQOC010000006.1, read on the forward strand.
ATGCCCTGTCCAGAATGCCTATCCTTCCTGAAGAGGGAGAAGACGTAGATGACCTGGAGGAGATTGAACTACCTGCTTTCCACCGTACAGGTACAGCAACGTGCCATCAGGCAAACCAGAAACGTGTAGAGAGGACCGTGAACCCTTTACCTCACCATGACTGGAAGGAGGTTCAAGCCAACGATCCAGATGTTAGCCTAGTAAGGGAGCTGATCACTCAAGAAAACGCCAGCATGGACCCTGATGCCTCACAGAATGCTAAGCGCCTATGGAAGGAGAAAGGATGGTTGTTTGTCTACCAAGGTAAACTCTGCAGAAGATACCTAAATCCCAGAACACACAAACTCATCTGGCAGATTGTGGTTCCCAAGACTGAAGTCCAAATGATCCTTGAAGCATACCATGATGATGCGGGACACTTTGGATGGAAGAAGCTGGAGAGACTCCTGAAGGATCGGTTCTACTGGGTCGGTATGCGAGGCTCAATTGACAAGTGGTGTAAAAACTGTGGACCATGTCACCTTCGAAGGAAAGATCATCTAACTCAGAAAGCTCCGTTGCAGCCAATTGTTACCACCAAACCTCTTGAAATAGTTGCTCTTGACCATGTGAAGCTTACCCCAAGTCGCACCGGGTATACTTATGCTCTCACCATTGTTGACCACTATTCAAGGTTCCTGGTTGTAGTTCCAGTTAAAGATTTAACTGCAGAGGTAGCAGCCAAAGCGTTCCAGAGTTACTTCTGTCGCCCCCATGGGTATCCAGACCAAGTCTTGACTGAACAAGGGCCAGCCTTCGAATCAGCTCTGTTCCAAGAATTCTTAGGGCTATATGGGTGTAAGAAGATCCGCACCACAACTTATCATCCCCAGACGAATGGTTTATGTGAGAAGATGAACCACGTTGTCATTGACATGCTCAAAACCTTACCAGTTGAAGAGAGAAATCAATGGCCGGAAAAGCTTCCAGATCTCGTGGACATCTACAACCACATACGTGTCAGTTCAACCAACTACACACCTGCTTACTTGATGCGAGCAAGGCCAGGTAAATTACCTATTGACTTACAGATGGGAACCATCGAACCCACAGAAGATTCTTCTGATGAAGATTGGGTCAGTCAACGCCAAGAACAGTACAGAAAAGTACAAGAAAGTGTTGAAAGAAACCTAGAAATCAGCCGAACCAAACAAGAAAAAGACTTTAACAAGCACGCCTCAGCTGAACCTCTAGCTACAGGAGACTTAGTGCTAAAAAGAAAAAGAAAAACCAACAAATTGGATAACAGTTGGGAATCTGAACCCTACACCATTATGCCATCACAGTATGACAATTCCAAGACTTGCGTTATCAGCAAAGACCATGGGAAAACTTTTGCAACTGTCTCTAGGGATCATTTGAAGAAATGTCCAACACAGTTAATCCCACAAGTAACCAGTTACCCTACTGTAACTACAGATGAAGAAAATCAAGAAAATCTAGTCCTTACAGACATTGGATACTTACCAGCTGACTGGCCACAATGCGATGGTGCATACATCATACCAGTTATGCATTTCTACCAGCCTGTAGAAAATCAACCAATTCCAAATCAACAAGTTCAACAAGAACAAGTTCAAGTGCAAGATATGCAGCCTGTTATATTGGATCCTGAGATTCCTTTAATCGGTGAATCTGCTAGTCCCACAGAAAGAGAACAAAATCCTACACAACTACCTACAGAGGATAGTCCAGTAGATAGATTATGCACTTACTATGGTATTCCACAAAGCAGAAGTAGAGAAAGAACCACTTCGTACACTACACCAACAGCTTTGGAAACACCCACACTACGCAAATCCACACGTAGTACATTAGGACAACCCCAAACAGACTTGGAGAATGGGTTTAAAATGTAGTGGAAAATAGTACCTGTTAGTGTATATAAGTAGTAAACTGTTTTCAGAACTTGTAAAAAGTAGTGTACAGAACGGTGGAGGAACTGGGCCCTGTCCCAAGTATATTAAGTTGGGGACAGAAAGTGCCTGGTATGGTAAAGAAGGTTAGTACCGGCCTCCCAAGCAGAGACACCTGTAAGCAATGTATAAAGTTTAAAAATGTGTGTGGACTTTACCTTTTTCCCTTTTCATAAACTTTGGACAATTGTCACAGGACTTTTGGGACCTAAAATTTACCTTTTCCAGCCTGCGGCAGATTGACTAGTGCCGTATGAACTGCTTTTCACCTTTTTCATATTTTTCCCTTCCTTTTAGTGATTTTTGTATTTTTCTTTAAGACTCTGTAACTAACTGTTTATAAAATGCTTAGAAGTTAAGTTGTAAAAAGAACTTTTTGCTCAGCCGGGAGAACTGAGGTTAACTAAGGGGGAATGTGACACCCTGTCACCCTGTTGGGCACCACAGAACTCCTTGGGGCATGAATGGAGCTAACAGCAAGCATCACTCACACAAAACACCAACAACACCTTAGAACACCTGGTTTCACTCCGAGCCTCTAGGGGGAGCTCCACTGGTCATTTTGAGCCAGTTCCCCCTATAAATAGGGTCTTGGAGGGAGAAACTTCAGAGTGTGCAGACGCTAGAAGAGCTGCAGGTTGTGTGTGATCTCTGTACATTCTGAGACACACACTAGGCCCAACCAGCCATCCAGCCAGTGAGGAAACCCTTGCAATTGAGGTAAGAGGAAAAGGAGAAGCACCTCTCAGGGACACCAGAGTAATCCAAACTCTCTCCCTTATCCACCGGTTACTGGAACCGAAGCTGTGAGAGCTACCCAGCCACCACAGAGAACCAGCACGTCTAACAGGAGGTTTAGCCACCTGTTCCACCTGAAGCACCTACCTACGAGAGCCCAGGGAAGAGTACTGATCCTGCTCAGACCCTTTTACAGAGCCCTCAGTGCTGCCATCCAGGTGAATCAAGTTCCATCGAACATATTGACCGATCCGGCTGGATTTCACATCCACCCGACCTTAGCTTTAGAAGTACAGAGAGAAAGGAAGCCTACACTAACTGCTTGCTGTGAACCTCCAGGAGTGTTGACTTCACTATCCCGATCCGAGTGTACCTGCTTATCACCAGTAAAGGTACCTAAAAGACTTTGAAGTGTCTGCGTCTGATTCCTGAGCCTAACAGCAGTATTACCGCAGCTGCCTCCCAACATCTTGTGCAGCTCCTGGCCCCGGGAACTCCCGCTCATCCTGTGGGGAGCGTCCCATCTTGCTTTATACCATCCCCCGGAGGCCCCGCAGCGCCGGCAGAATTACCGACCTCTCACAGGTGGCGTCACGAAGACAAACAACATCCCTACTGTTCAGCCATTCCCCCCCTATTGATCTGGACCACCGGGCCTCACAGCCGCAGGCGCGGTTCCGTGACAAGGAACGTGAACATCCCGGCTATGGTGAGTCATATAGAAGAGGGTCCTCCCTAATGTATAGAGCGAGGTCCTCCCCAATGTATAGAGCGAGGTCCTTCCAAATGTATAGAGTGAGGTCCTCCCAAATGTATAGAGCGAAGTCCTCCCAGATATTTGGGAGGGCCCTCCTCTATATATATGTGTGTGTGGTTTATTTCACATAAATAAGCAGCAAATGACAAGCGTAACTTTATTTGTCACTACAGAGGGTATAATTTGGAGGATACGATTTGGAGAAAGACAGCTATAATCTCCACGGAGAGAAATAATACATTCTCCAAACAAACTGCATGTTGTCTGCACACTGTGCTTTAAAGCTCTGGAAAATGAAAGGTGTGTTTATGTTTAAGCTGATTTAATATGTAGACAGAGTTAAAACTCAGATTTATGGAAGTACGTGCCAATGGTATTTTGCCATATTACATAACATTTTTGTTTTCACTTTGTTGATACAACACTAGAAATGTAGATACACAGATCATGTTGTTGCAGATTTTAGGTACAACAATTGCCATAATTAAATCTGTTTTAACGTTATTTTATATAGAATATGCCATGATGAACATTTAACAATATTTCCTAATTCCTGTTCGCCAATCCTGACATATTTTTTTAAAAAAATACCTATAGTAACCCTGATATAACAATTCTGGATGATTTTATTCTACAAGCCTTTGCTGTAACAATCCTCTGTTGTTCTTCCTGAATATTTATGAATTAATGAGTTCCTCCCCTTTTCAAAAAAGATGTCCTTAAATTAGTGGTCCCCAGCCTTGCTGACATTGAGAGCCACATTTAGTTCTGAGAGATGGTCACGAGACACATCCAGCTCCTGCTCCTCTCACATTAGTGACATACAGAGCCCCCATTACCGGTATAATGACATCCAAAGCTTTTGTACAGAAATCACACAGGCAGTATACGAAGATCCAGGGGTTTCTACCTTACCACCATTCAGTATTCTAACATCAAGCACTCCCAACACACTGTCACATCCAGCTTCAAACATCTCCTCTGGCAGATAGTATCATCCTGTCTCCAGCTCAGTATACTTAAAGCATAACCGCCGTTTAAATTTTTATTTACCGTATATACTCGTGTATAAGCCGACCCGTGTATAAGCTGACCCCCCAACTTTTGCCCCCAAAACCTGGGAAAACCTATTGACTCGTGTATAAGCCGAGGGTGGACCCCAGCACAGGTATACAGCCCCCAGCAGTGTGGTATACAGGCCCCCCAGTGGTATATAGGCCTCCCCAGTGGTATATACAGCAGCCTCCTAGTGGTATATACAGCAGCCTCCCAGTGGTATATACAGCAGCCTCCCAGTGGTATATACAGCAGCCTCCTAGTGGTATATACAGCAGCCTCCTAGTGGTATATACAGCAGCCTCCCAGTGGTATATACAGCAGCCTCCCAGTGGTATATACAGCAGCCTCCTAGTGGTATATACAGCAGCCTCCCAGTGGTAAATACAGCAGCCTCCCAGTGGTATATACAGCAGCCTCCTAGTGGTATATACAGCAGCCTCCCAGTGGTAAATACAGCAGCCTCCTAGTGGTATATCCAGCAGCCTCCCAGTGGTATATACAGCAGCCCCAGCCCCATCCACACACACATACACACACATACATACACACACATATACACATACATACACATACATATACACACACACATACATACACACACATACACACACATATGCACCGTTTCTTACCTTGTCTGGTGCTGTCCCCGCTGTCATGTCCCGCTCATCCGGCCGTCCGGTGCTGTCACCGCTCCTCTCCTGGTCTGCGGTGCGGTTCCCGGTCCAGTTCCATGATGATCGGTGCGGTCCCCGGCCGACTTCCTGCTTCCTTCTGTAATCTCCGCCCAGGTCAGGCCCTGCACCAATGAGAGCGCAGGACCCATGCTGTCAATCACCGCCCAGACGCGGCCAGATGACATTGGGGCCTCTGATTGGCCCAACGTCATCAAGGCGCCGCGGCTTGATGATGTCGGGCCAATCAGAGGCCCCAACGTCATCTGGCCGCGTCTGGGCGGTGATTGACGGCATGGGTCCTGCGCTATCATTGGTGCAGGGCCTGACCTGGGCGGAGATTACAGAAGGAAGCAGGAAGTCGACCGGGGACCGCACCGATCAGCATGGAACTGGACCGGGAGCCGTACCACAGACCAGGAGAGGAGCGGGGACAGAACCGGACAAGGTAATGTATATTGCGCAGCGCCCACCCCCCTGTCTTATTTTCAGCCCCTACCGTATTGACCCGTGTATAAGTCGAGGGGGTGACTTTTCAGCCCAATTTTTGGGCTGAAAAACTCGGCTTATACACGAGTATATACGGTAATAGCATTTAATTTATTTTAGTAGCACAAGCAATTTTAATAAACTTTCAAATATGCTTTATAAATAAATCTTGAAGAAAACCTTTCAAGAATCTTCTAGAAGATGTACCCCCTAGGCTGTTTCTTAAACCAGACATATGCTCATTGTCAGGGAAATCTGTATTCAGCTACACACACTGAATATGGCCTTATAAGGTGGGGCAGAGCATGCCTTGCTACAGCTGATCAGTGTATCTGTATTAGGTTGTCAGCGCAAGCTCATCTTATCAGTTAGGCTAGGGTCTAACTAGCGTCAGCCCTTAGCCTGCCGAATCCGTCTAAAACTTAGGTTTTTTAGGCTAAGCGCATAGCGTTAACGGCATGTAAAGCTACGCGTTGGCTGCCTATGCATCTCTATGGATACCTGATGCAGGCTCCACACACAAGTCCTGGATATGCGCTATTGCAGAATGCACATGAAAACGCTGCAAACCCCATTTCCTGTGTGTGGCACCCTGCATCCACAGGTACTCACAGGCCTTCCTAGAACACAGATGAAAATCCACAGCAGGTACACCAGTACAATAAACACCTTCCACCCCAGTACAGTAGGGGGAGCTCTACTTGCTGCCCTTTGGCATGATCCCCTATAAATCCTGATGCTGGGGAGGAGGTAATCAGAGTGTGCAGACAATAGGAGAGCTGCAAATACGTCCTGGTGATTGGTGCCGTGTTAGGCCCGAACCGAAGACACTGAACAGCCTCTGAGGAGTCCTGCTAGGCGCAAAAGTGGGGACGGAAGGCAAGGAGAGGAAAGAGGAGGAGAAGTGGGAACCGAGGAGCCAGAATAGGTTCGCCCAAACCACACACCGGACACCGGGGTCCGCGTCTGCAGGAGAGCTACACGCCCAGCAGAGAACCCGGCAAACCGTGGAGTCTCCAGTCACCTGGTCACCTGCATAATCACTTTTCAGGGAGCCAGACACCGTGGAGGGAGAAATGGCCGTAGTCATCAGAGGTGTCCCGTTGACAACGCAGGTGAAGAGAGAGTAGTGGAGGCCAGCCAAGTTCTACACAGGATAGGGGCTTCAACACTGGGAAAATAGGACATGGAGGTCTTACACCCACTTGCTGTGGAGATTCGACTGTGTTTCCTGGTCACCCGACAGTGTTCCGCACTTTTACCTGCTATACCACCAGTAAAAGATAAAGAGACATTCAACAGCGTGTGTGTGCGTTCTTTACCCCCTGTCCCCGCGACCCGCAGAGACTATCCCGTTAATCCGTAACCTGGCCAAACCCCTGCTCCATTCCTCACAAACATCACTACCACGGAGGTTGAGCTCTACCTGTAGGGAGCTGCTCCACCCTAGCCACAATACTACCACCCTCCGGAGGACTGTGGGGGCGCTGGTGTCTAGTCACCAGGCACTACAGGTGGTATCACGAGACAAAGACTCTAATCCCTTGTAAATACCAAAAATACCTTCTTCTTTCAGGGCTGTCCCCGAGGCCACAGATCTGGGCAGGCCACCTGCGACATTCCCCGTTTAGAGAGATAGAGGCCCAGACATCCGAGTTCCCATACCCTGGGGTGCTACACTGTGTGCTCTGCAATAGCGCATATCTGGGACTTGTGTGTGGAGCCGGCGGCTGTGTGAAGCATCAGATATTCATAGTGATGCAATACACAGCCGGCGCATACAGTTGTGGCCAAAAGTATTGACACCCCTGCAATTCTGTCAGATAATACTCAGTTTCTTCCTGAAAATGACTGCAATTACAAATTCTTTGGTATTATTATCTTCATTTAATTTGTCTTCAATGAAAAAACATAACAGAGAATGAAGCAAAAAGCAAAACATTGATAATTTCACACAAAACTCCAAAAATGGTCCGGACAAAAGTATTGTCACCCTCAGCCTAATACTTGGTTGCACAACCTTTAGCCAAAATAACTGCGATCAACCGCTTCCGGTAACCTTCAATGTGTTTCTTACAATGCTCTGCTGGAATTTTAGACCATTCTTCTTTGGCAAACTGCTTCTTTATTTTATTTGTCTTCAATGAAAAAAACACAAAAAGAATTGTCCTAAAGCCAAATTGGATATAATTCCACACCAAACATAAAAAAAGTGGTGGACAAAAATATTGGCACTGTTAGAAAAATCATGTGATGCTTCTCTAATTTGTGTAATTAACAGCACCTGTAAACTTACCTGTGGCACCTAACAGATGTTGGCAATAACTAAATCACACTTGCAGCCAGTTGACATGGATTAAAGTTGACTCAACCTCTGTCCTGTGTCCTTGTGTGTACCACATTGAGCATGGAGAAAAGAAAGAAGACCAAAGAACTGTCACAGGACTTGAGAAACCAAATTTTGAGGAAGCATGAGCAATCTCAAGGCTACAAGTCCATCTCCAAAGACTTGAGTGTTCCTGTGTCTATCGTGCGCAGTGTCGTCAAGAAGTTTAAAGCACATGGCACTGTGGCTAACCTCCCTGGATGTGGACGGAAAAAAAAAATTGACAAAAGATTTCAACGCAAGATTGTGTGGATGGTAGATAAAGAACCTCGACTAACATCCAAACAAGTTCAAGCTGTCTTGCAGTCCGAGGGTACAACAGTGTCAACCCGTACTATCCGTCAGGGTCTGAATGAAAAGGGACTGTATGGTAGGAGACCCAGGAAGACCCCACTTCTTACCCCGAGACAAAAAAAAAGCCAGACTGGAGTTTGCCAAAACTTACCTGAGAAAGCCTAAAACGTTTTGGAAGAATGTTCTCTCTTTTTGGGCAAAGGCATCAACATAGAGTTTACAGGAGAAAAAAAGAGGCATTCAAAGAAAAGAACACGGTCCCTGCAGTCAAACATGGCGGAGGTTCCCTGATGTTTTGGGGTTGCTTTACTGCCTCTGGCACTGGACTGCTTGACCGTGTGCATGGCATTATGAAGTCTGAAGACTACCAACAAATTTTGCAGCATAATGTAGGGCCCAGCGTGAGAAAGCAGGGTCTCCCTCAGAGGTCATGGGTCTTCCAGCAGGACAATGACCCAAAACACACTTCAAAAAGCACTAGAAAATGGTTTGAAAGAAAGCACTGGAGACTTCTAAGGTGGCCAGCAAAGAGTCCAGACCTGAATCCCATAGAACACCTGTGGAGAGATCTAAAAATGGCAGTTTGGAGAAGGCACCCTTCAAATATCAGGGACCTGGAGCAGTTTGCCAAAGAAGAATGGTCTAAAATTCCAGCAGAGCATTGTAAGAAACTCATTGATGGTTACCGGAAGCGGTTGATCGCAGTTATTTTGGCTAAAGGTTGTGCAACCAAGTATTAGGCTGAGGGTGGCAATACTTTTGTCTGGCCCATTTTTGGAGTTTTGTGTGAAAAGATCAATGTTTTGCTTTTTGCTTCATTCTCTTTTGTGTTTTTTCATTGAAGACAAATTAAATGAAGATAATAATACCAAAGAATTTGTGATTGCAATCATTTTCAGGAAGAAATGGAGTATTATCTGACAGAATTGCAGGGGTGTCAATACTTTTGGCCAACACTGTATACCACATAGAAGATACTGGAGTTTGTGTCTATCCACAAGATAGGATTCAATGGGGCTGGTGCATATACATCACATAGGGGACGCTGGGCATAGGAGTTGCTTAGATGTACCAAGCATGCATGTCTATATGAAGGGGAGGAGCACTTTTACTGTAGAATGGTAGAATGGCTGAGTGCCAACCTCCCTGGGGGATTCAGAACGTTTACAGACTTGTAGAGGAGTGAAGATCATTGAGTTTGATACTAAATTTTAATTGCTATGAAGTTAATTACCCCGAGTGTGGTAGTAGCATGGTCTAGTTAGCTGCTTGCAGTTATTTTTTTTCTCTTTTCACCTTTTTGGTCATTGAAGCCATTGTTTGCTCAGTGGTCTAAACAGTAAGTGTTGCCTTAGGACACTCTCTTGCCCTCTCTTTATCAGCATTAACATTTCATTGTCAACTGAATATTATCTCTGACTGTTGGGGAATGAGGAAGTTATTATTTGGAGACTTTTTAGTGTGGTATTATCTGACGGCTTCCCAGTGCTTTGTTTTTCATGTTTATCTTGCAGCGTTTAGTATCCTATCTATTATTTTATATCTCCTTTTGAAGATTTAAGGGTAATAAGAGAGGGAAACTAGGAAAGTCTTTTACATGCAAATGCGCCTCACATTCCACTAGTCAAATAGAGCAAATGATGGAAGGAGACAGGATAAAAAGATTATATATATAGATATATATTCTAAAGATTGCAGCAATTCCATAGACACTGTACATCAATAAATTCTTCTTACATTAATAAACATTGCTCTATAAATTATTATTATTGTTTATTTATAGAGCACCATTGATTCCGTGGTGCTGTACATGAGAAGGGGTTACATACAAGCAAGTTAAAAATACAATGAACAAACTAAGCCTACGTTCACACACTGCTCTTTAATGCGCTGGAATTACGCATCGCCGTGCAGACAATGGGCAATTCCAGCGGGATTATGCTGGCGCTGTTGGAAGTGATGTCACACAGGGGAGGAACAATCCTCCCCTGTGTGACAGCCCCTTTTGGGTTTCGTAGCGTATTAATATACACTGCGAAACCCAAATTAAAGTAGTCAAAATGTGTAAAAAAATAATAAAAATTGAATACTTACCCTCCACCGGGTGTTTGGGGAGCTGGTAGCTGAGAGATCCCCAGGTATCGACCTTCCAGGGCCTAACAAGATCGCTGATTGGCTACTCGCGGGCATGTGATATGTGACGTGCTATTGACGCGCATATCATATGACCGCAAGTGGCCAATCAGTGATCTTGATAGGTCCTGGAAGCTTGATACCTGTCGATCTCTCAGATCTTGGCTCCCGGAGCACCTGGTGGAGGGTAAATATTCATTTTTTATTATTTTTTGCACATTTTGAATACTTTAATTTTGGTTTCAAAGTGTATATTAATACATTACGAAACCCAAAAGGGGCTGTCACACATGTCACACAGGGAGGATTGTTCCTCCCCTTTGTGACATCACTTCTCCACTGTGCTTTTAGGGGAGAATGCACCGTGTTTTTTTACTGAGCTTTTTTGCACGGGTGTAAAATGCGGCAAAAAGCGCTCACGCAAAAAAGCGCAAAAAATGTGCAAAGTGTGAACATAGCCTAACAGTGACAGACTTGTACAGAGGGGAGATAGGAATACGCGGCATACCGCGTTTTTTCGCGGCCGCACCTGCCGCAAGTGCCGAAACCGCACTTGCCGCACCTGCCACAAGCCCCATAGACATTGTATGGGGCTTGCCGCAAGTGAACCGCAAGTGCGGCCGTTATGCGGTAATCGCAGCAGTTGCGGTTTTTTCACCGCAACTGCCGCGATCAGCGAAAACCGCTGATGTGAAAGGGGCCTTATACCTTTTGTTTTGCACCTAATTGAATATTCTATTTGTGCCTTTTTAGATGTCTTTTTTTTTATATGTGTTTGCTTGTTGTTTTTGTTTTTCACTTTGTGGGCAGAATTTAGCAGCTTCCAGATGTTTTTGGATGATTCATTGACTGTGACTTTTTAGGATGTCACAAAGTTGGTGCAATGTCACTCCAGTAATCCCTTGGTGTATTTTTAGTATACAAGTATTTTTGCGCCATTGTGAAGAATTTGATGCCAAAAACGACAATTATTACCAAGACATTAAAAAGAAAAGTGACTTAGAATAATAATAATTTCCACAGTTGGATGTGTTTAATTTTTTTTCGTGTGCTGAGCTAATCTTAGAGATATGTGCTGTAAAATAGCTGTGTCTGACCGTGCACAAAGCATGATTTGATCCTGGGCAGGGGAGGATGCAAAAGAGCATACAGGTATTAAAGCATGCGTCCCACCAGGGTTGAGTCCATGGGAGTTCCCGGGTGGCTTCTGACTCAAAGGTTCCCCTCGATTGGAGAAATCTCCTGGGCTCTGGAGAGCGGACCGTAAATGTGTTGCAGAGAAGTGTTGTCTCGTTGGCCATATTAATAGTTCCATATTAAATCCCTGTGGGTGTGACAAAGAGACTCGGAGACTTTTTCATTTCGTGAACATAAAATGATGTTAACAAGGAGAATGAGAGGCTTGAGTATCTCTTTGGAGGACCAAGTGCCACGGAAGCAGTTGCCGTTAGATTAATTGTGAAAGTTAACAATGAAACGATGATTCATGAAGAAGCAAAGTGCCCGCAATATGAATTTGAAATTTCTGTTGCCTAAAATGCAAAGTAAAGTTCCAATGTTGGAAAGAAAACTTGATTTGTCCTTACAAGAAAGAGAACTTTAATGTTGCATCCGTGTGAACTGGGGTGTAGATTACCATCAAAGGCTTATATGGTGCTTCTGCCTTGACTACACCATCATCCCCGTAACACTGCCTCCTCAATACAGGGTTCAGTGGGGTGGAGGTGCGGCAAGACACTGTGTTTTCCCATCCTACATGTGGGTGACACTGACACAGTATTGAATAGTAAAGGGCCCATGTTCTGTTCTTGCACCGCAGCCTTTTCTGTCTATTTCTATGGATATAGCAGAGTGAGTATACACATTCTAGGTCTCCACATGATAAACCAATAGAGTGTACAAAAGGGGATTTTGATCCTGCGCTGCCAAATGAGTACAATTCTCCAAGGTATATGTTTAAATCCTTTATTGAGCCAATGCATTTCGTAGAAGCCTGCTACTTCAGGGCAGAATCGCAGTCATATGATATCATATGATTCTGTCCTGAAGAAGTAGCAGATTCAAACACATAACTTGGAAAACCATACTCATTTGGCAGGGCAGGATTGAAATCCCTTTCCTAATTCTACACTCTATTGGTTTATCACATGGGGACCTACAGTAGCCTTTCTAATTCTACACTCTATTGCTTCCATTCATGTAGTATTAGAACAGAGGTGGGACTAGCACTCTCGTCGGCGATCATACTAGGGGCATTGCGCATAGAAACTTAATTCTCGAGAAAGACATCTAAGATTCACAGCACTTTTACAAAGTCACGGAAATAAAAATAAAAAACTTCTACTTGAAAATATTGGAAAAAAAAACATGGTAGCATCACAGATAAGTACACAATTAAGTACACAGAGAGCGGCGGAAAAAGGAGGAGCAAGAGACCCCCAAGGAGGAGGATAGAGAGTGGCCCAAAAACAAGAGGAGGGAGACTGGAGGAGGAGGTCATAGCGCAGTGGAAAAAGGAGAAAGAGACCCCTAAGGAGGAGGTCACAATGCAACTGAAAAAGAAAAGAGACCCCCGAGGAAGAGGTCAGAGCGCAATGGAAAAAGGAGCATCACCACCTCTGCTCGGTGATGGGGTAAAATAATCTTTATAGGGACACCAGTGAGATCAGGGTATATCTTTGGTGAGTTCAGGAGGTGTCCCTCCAACCGTTCCCTACTCTTGAGGATCTCCATTGTTATTGTTTCCCTGGTGTTTCCTTGTGTATTGTATTGTGCGCCAGACACCCATTGGTCTATGCACCACTGTCACACAGTTTATTTGAACACTCGCCAGTCCTTGCATGACATTATCACCAGCCCTTTACACTTTTTTGGATCCATTATGGATCCTGCTGCAGCTTTTACACATCTTAGGCTGGTTTCACACTGCAGTTTTTTCCCTGAACAGGTTACATTCGGTTTGTGTGCCAAAACCAGGAGTGTCTCCAAAACTCAGAACAGGTGTCAGTCTTTCAATTATAGTTTTTCTCTGTAAGTGCCTCTCCTGGTTCCTCTCCTGGTTTTAGCACACAAACTGGATGGAACCTGATCAGGGAAAAAACTGCAGTGTGAAACCAGCCTTAGGCAGACTCTCTCACAGGAGACAATAGGTTTGCAAGAGCAGTTGATGCAGCAACTCAGGGCCGGACTAGGACAAAAAAGCAGCCCCAGCACACAAATCCCACCAGCCCACATACTATAACATGCCCACCCGCCGACGACTGAATTTGGCTTTTACATTATCATGCCCTGGTCACTCTCTTAAAGGAGTTATTTGTGAATTTTGCAGCAGTGCACATGATCGACCACAGCACCATTTACCATTTACTCTTCTCTTTCCAGCCTTGAACTAGCTACTCAGATTTCTGGACACATTTCGCACAATCCCTTCTTCTCAAACATTATGGCCTACAAATATATGTGTCTGTTACAGAACATACTTGTACATAAGTTACATACATTTTCTTCTTTGGCCTTGTTCACACATATTAGCTTTTTTGGGCTTCTCTGCGTTTTTGTAGCTGTTAAAAAAAACGCAGATGCGTTAACACAGGGTGCGTTTTTTCACTACACTTGCGTTTTTTGGGTGCTGTAAAAAAAACGCAGGGGTTGTTTTAAAAAACGCATGCGTTTTTTTAACATAGGGCCCTATGGGAAACGCATGCGGTAACGCAGGGCACATATAGGCACCTGCGTTAACACATGCGTTAACGCTAGCGTTTTTAAGTGGCACATTTAGGCACCCTGCGTTAACGCTAGCGTTTTTGCCTGCGTTTTTGTTGAAAAAATGACTATGGGTAGGGTCACATTGCAAACATGAATTGCATTCACCGCATCCGGATCCGGATGCGGTGAACGCAATGCCGGGCACACACATTTTTTTACAAAAATGTGTGGTGAATACCGCACTGCGGTCACCGGATGGCTCAGGATGTGTAATCCTGAGCCATCCGGTAACTGCAGAGTTTGCGGATCCCGGCTATTGCCGGGATCAGCAAACCTAGTAAAGAGTTAAATTGATTACTAAAGTACTGTTTGAGGTCTGTAGGGGGGCTTAGACCCCCCTACAGACCGGCCGCCCACTTCGGTGGCCTTCTAGTACAATATCCCCGCTGGCACGGGCTCCTCCGAGCCCGTGCAAGTCCCCACACCCCCAGCCCCCCGAATTACTATACAGGGGTGCCTGCACCCCTCTGGTATACTTATTCCTGTATGGGGGGAAAATGATATATTAAAGTCATGGTTAAAGTACATATTTACGTGTATCCTGCTGCAATGTTGTGAATAATCCATGGGCGGGGCTGTTTGCGGCAGCCTCCGCCCCCTCATTTCTCATGGCCGCCCCCTCTGTGCCTCAGCCATTGATGTGACGCCGGACGCGTCATGAAAGGGGCGGGGCGCACGGTGTGACGGGTTCGCCCCGCCCCTTTCATGACGCGTCCGGCGTCACATCAATGGCTGAGGCACAGAGGGGGCGGCCATGAGAAATGAGGGGGCGGAGGCTGCCGCAAACAGCCCCGCCCATGGATTATTCACAACATTGCAGCAGGATACACGTAAATATGTACTTTAACCATGACTTTAATATATCATTTTCCCCCCATACAGGAATAAGTATACCAGAGGGGTGCAGGCACCCCTGTATAGTAATTCGGGGGGCTGGGGGTGTGGGGACTTGCACGGGCTCGGAGGAGCCCGTGCCAGCGGGGATATTGTACTAGAAGGCCACCGAAGTGGGCGGCCGGTCTGTAGGGGGGTCTAAGCCCCCCTACAGACCTCAAACAGTACTTTAGTAATCAATTTAACTCTTTACTAGGTTTGCTGATCCCGGCAATAGCCGGGATCCGCAAACTCTGCAGTTACCGGATGGCTCAGGATTACACATCCTGAGCCATCCGGTGACCGCAGTGCGGTCCCAGAAACGCTGCGAAAACTGCTGCCTGCATGATTTAAAACGCAGGCAGCAGTGCCGGATACGGCCACCGGATGGCTTGTGAAGCCATCCGGTGTTTTGCATTGGCTCCTATCAGGAGCGTTTCCTGGTCCGGTTTGGAGCTTTTTGAAAGCTCCAAACCGGATCAGGATTTTAAAAAAAAAACGCGGATGTGACCCTGGCCTATGTCCAAAAACGTTTCTAAACCTTTGGCTAGGGTCACACTTGGCATGAGTTTTTTTAGTGCCTTAAAAAAAAGCATGCGTTTCTGCATGCTTTTTTCCATTTCTGCATGGGTTTTTAAAGGTGTCTGATGGCACCCTGTGTTTTTGCATGCGGTTTTAAATCAGCACCCAAAAATAGTGCATGCACCATTTTTTGGTGCTGTTTTAAAAACGCATGCGTTTTTTTAACATTGGCCCCTATGGAAAATGCATGCATTTTTGGATGGTATTAAATGGTACTAATGTACCATGCGTTTTTGATGTCAGCTACTCACATAAGTGCAAAAACTCATGCCAAAAATGCATGGCACTTTAGACGTGTTTTTGCTATTAGGTTATGCGTTTTTTAACATGGGGGCCTATGGGTGCGTTTTCACATGCTTTTTTAAAAACGCAGGTCTCCAAACAAGCATAAAAAAAACACAAGTGTGACCCTAGCCTTTCAGACAAACAAGGGACACTTTTTGGCACTCTTAGAAAAACGCATGTGGTTTTTGGTGTGTTAAAAAAAATGTAAATTGTGTGTGAACAAGGCCTATTACTAATAATAATTGTTTTTCCATGTCATTATTGCAGCATGCATATGGTCATCTCTTTCTGCCATTCTAAATTAATGACAACATTGCACGTTAAAGTATGCGGTGACTTTTAGTTGGACCATTGTTGGATCCAGAGATGTCCAGTTCTACAATAAACAGAAAAAGGGAGGAAGGTGCCCTGAAGATATAGAAGTGTCACTCAGTTCTTAGGTCACTGTGAGGATCGTATGACCATAGCTATCCATGAACAGTCTTCAATCTTTCTTTGAAGCGGAAATATCTTCTTAGTAACTATGTAAGTGATGGTTTTCTGTTTCCTCTCTTCCCATTGTGTTTTCCAGGATCTACAGCTTTAGATGATCTGAGGGGCTGTGGCCAGTGGAAAGTCTCTTCCTGAAAATGACAAAAGCTCATAAGGATATAGACAGAAGGGGAGGATGGTGTATACAGGACCTGTATGATCCACCATCACTTTACATCCTGTCCTTTGAAAGGCACTGCACTTTGAATTGTAACCATGTTCTTTGTACCTTTGGGAAGTGTAAGGGTGGAAACACACTGGCGTGAAAAATACGGTCCGATTCTCATCCAGGAGAGTTGGACGAGTGACATCAGTTTTTCAATCCATGTGGCATCCGTGTGCAATATGTTGTTTTTCTCAGCAGCTATTACTGTATAATCATTTACAGGAATATTTTACAGTGTTCTGAGCTACAGAATGATAATGTATCAGTGAAAAAACCTCTCGGAAGGTCCGTGTGCTACCCGTGATTTTGTTGGACCCATAGACTTGCATTGGCGAGTCTCGGCCGTGACTCGCATACTGTTGCAACTTTTTTCTCATCCAGATTCTAGATGAGAAAAAAAGCGTCCGTCACTCGCCAATCTGTTCTGAGTCATTAAATAACACTGGTCCGAGTGTAATGTGAGATTCTCGCACTGCACTCGTCCGTCTTTCACGCCAGTGTGTCCGTGCCCTATCAATGAATTCTGCCCCAAGTGTCGGCATAACTACAAATCCCAACTTCAATATCCCTTGTTAGTTCTAAAATATCACAGGGCAAATTGGTCATTGCATTCTTTGCAGTGTTTTAGATGGGAATACACCTCTAAAAGTGACATTTAGATTTACGATACATTTAACGTTGACTTATGTTTAAATCTCTGATTTTTATGTCATAATGGCTTCTGCAGGTCTTCTAGACTAATTGATCAATCAAATGTGACTTTTTATAAAATAGTGATAAATGTTTGCTCAAATATATTTTCCCCCCTCCCCCATATATTGTGGTACCTTTTGCACTATAAAGAGCCAAGAGAGGTTAAGCACAGAATATTTCTGCCTTTACGCAAAAGTCCTGAACTGAATATGACTTTTGTTTTTAGCAACAAATAAAAGGTAATAAAAATATAAGATGGAAACAATGAGTGGGTGTCATGGTATCCACTACAGGTGAAGGGAGGGAATTGATTCATGAGAGTTTCAGTCTTTGGCTGCTAGACGGGAGGGTTGCAAATAGCTTTCCTTCTGGGAATGCCAGTGCAGTTTTTGATTACCCAGGGCTGGCATGATTTCATCATTGCACCATGCCACACAGACGTCATGCCAGCCCTGGTAAATCAAAATCCCGGAAGGTAAAAGATTTGTGAGTCTCCCATCCAAAGACCATTGCCCTGGACGATTGACCAGAGAATTAATGATCAATCTACCCAACTCGAGTATCCACCTGTTAGGCCGGCTTCACATTGCGGGTCTGATCCGTAGCTGTCAGGGTGAACCTGACAGCCCCGGACCGGATCAGCACACAGAACTGGAGGCTAATATGCCCTTCCAGTCCGTGTGCACCCGGACGCAGCTGCCGCTGCTGATGAATAAGGACCGCGGCTCGCAGGGAGCAATCCGTGGTCCTGAAACCCCGACCGGGGCCCCATAGACTCCTATGTTATGGTGCGCCGGATTGCCCCGAATCCGGGAGGATCTGGGAGAAGGCAATTAGAGGAGATATTCTCCTTCGGACACAAAAACATTGCAAGCAACGTTTTTGTGTCCGTGATGGAGAATTCAGAATTCTCCCGGATTGTCCTGGAGAGATGGAAACTGGATGGCAGAGAGCTGCCATCCGGCTCCATAGGACACTGTGGGGCCAAAAATCCGGTCCGGGGCTGTCAGGTTCACCCTGCAGCCAAGGATCGGATCAGACCCGCTATGTGAAGCCGACCTTAGGCTACATTCACATGTTCAGTTTTTCACATCAGTATTTGTGAGCAAACACCCGGAGTGGATGGAATAAAAAATAAAAAAACACGACAGAAGTGTCGACGTCTTTCCTATTAGGCACCAGTCACACGTTGAGTATTTGATCAGTATTTACAAGTCAAATCCAGGAGAGGATCAGAGGAACAAGTATAATAGAAACACGTCACCACTTATGTATTTGTTCAGCCTCTACTGGTTTTGGCTACAAATACTGAAAAAAAAAAAAAGAAAGGGCATAAAACAGCAACATTAATTGTTATAAAAACTAACCAGTTACGTAATAAAAGTATAGTCTGGTTACTGTTAGGCGGTGTTCACACTGTGCATTTTTGATCCAATTTTGCATGGAAAAAAAACATACCACTTTCTGCGATGCCCAGCAAAGTCAGTGAGCTTTCAGAAATGCTGTACTGGTCCATTTTTTGGGGGGCAGAAAACCTTATCCAGAAAAAGAATAAGGGTGTCAAATAGTGATCCGTTGTATCCATTGTAACGGAAAAACGCAGCACAAAGGGATCAAAAATGCAATGTGTTTTTGGATTTTTTTCCTTCCCCAAAAAATGGATCAAGTTTAGCTGCTGAAAATTCAACAAGACCCGGATCAAAAACATAGTGTGAACAAGCCCAGGAGGTTAAATATCTTATTCTTACTAACTAAACTATAAAGTACAATGTTACAATAGAACAATTCTGAATACACCAAAGTATTTTCAGCCATTAGAAAGTCATAGCCAATTAAAAACTTTGTAGAAATACAACAGACTAGAAATGTCTAATTTCGAAATATTTTATTAAAAATAAAATGCTAAAATCCTAAGACATATAAATTCCATGTACAAAATAAAATGGAGTCGGGGGTTGTGTCCAAATGTACAAGATTGAAGCATAATGGCTGCAGGTTAGTAACTTTCTACATTCATAAATATATACAACCGAGAGAGTTGCATTGTATTTACAACACAGTAATTTACTGCAAACACTGGGAATAAAGTGCCGTTCCGTAAAAAGAAACTTTTCAGGTGACTCTGGATCATAGACGGCCTCCAGAATACTTAATGGAACATCCAAAGAGCAAGTCGTCTGTCAAGCAAAGTCCAAGCTTAACGTAGCCATAAGAGGTCCATGGAGAGCTTTCAGAGCCTCTGACAAGTGTGCAGTCTGGAGGTTTTGGGAACAGTGGTGAACTCTCCTCTCTGTAACTTGCAGGACAGTCCGGCTCCACAATGACACCGTTGGAATATCTCCAGCCCGTGGGAACCTTTTCTTCTGTGCTTGGTGCACACTTGACCTTCCTCAAGGACAGGTTTGCAGATCTTGGACCAAAAATGGCGCGCACAGCAAAGTCCTGGTCCACAGTCTGAAGATCTCAGGCACACATCACCATCACGACCTAGAGACGACAATAGAACGTTGGAATACTATTATGGTTCCATAACCTACTTGTCTTGGGTTAGGTGATGTAGACTATATGTTTTCCTTCTAGAGCCAATATTTAGCTTAATACTACAAAAGCCATCTCCAACCGCTCGGTAACAGACATGTGCTTACCTTTAAATGGCTGCATTCCGGAAGGCGATGTGGTAAACTTGGTGTTGGTGTCCATGGTGGCCTGGTCAGTATTATAAGTCTCCAGAATAGCATCTTCCACGTGGTGGAGAAACCGGTCATTTCTCTTGGTCAACTGGCACACAAATCCCTGTGAGGGCACAAGTCACAATTTAGCCTGGATTTATGAAAGTGTGAACCATTAGCAGAAATATAAAGCAATCAATAGGTTAGATCACAGGGACAGGTGTAAATGCCCTCATAAAGCAATCACCTGGCCCACCAGGACAATGTGCTCCATCTGTGTGTAGAATGGTGGACAATCACAGGAGGTCACCAAGAAAGGTAAAGCCAAGTGTCATGGTAAGTGACCCTTTAGTATTTATGCGAACCTCCAGCTTCCTCATCAGCTTTGTCCTTAAGAGAGTTTGTGTAAATCCTCAAAGGCAGGACAAGATTGTCTATTTGTTAAGCAAAATATCCAATTAGTGTTACAGCTGTGGACAGGGCCGCATTCATTGCCCCATGCAAATGGCTTTACATTACAAACAGGACAGCTCTACATTGATGAATGGATGGATGGATGGACGGACGGTGGTTTGTTCTAGCTCTGGGGTCCAGTGTTTTGTACACAGATTGCTCTACAGCACAATATGGTCATGTATAAAGCTTTACTGAATGTCAATCAATGCCAGGTATCTAGGACCTGGATTTGCTTCTTCCTAGGTCTTTCCCATCAATTGCTGGATACTTGCACTCACTGGTGGACACAGACAGAAACAGGCCCCTGGGCAAGAACATCATAAGGGCACTTTGCAGCCCAAGGGCTCATAATGCACAATTACACCGACCTTGGAGATGGAAATGGACCCCCTTACCCCTTGGCCCCCTGTGTGGCTGCATTAAGTTACACCAATGATACGTCTGCCCCTGCTTGCACTAACACCAGGGTCACCTGCCTAAAAGTGACTTACCATTACTGCAGAAGTTGCCCATGCAGCACATGGCATCCCGAAGGCATCTCTTCCTGCGTTTTCTACATGCCAGGCAGACCATGTTGTTGCCATTTCTAGCACTATGGCAGAATTCATCTAGAGCACAATCATCATCTTCAGTACAACTGTAGAGCTGAAAGACACAGGAGGTTAGAATGGTATATAGTACTGTAGACCATCACAGGTAAGGAGTATATACTGTATACTCTGATAGAGTGTAGACCATCACAGGTAAGGAATATATACTGTATACTCTGATAGAGTGTAGACCATCACAGGTAAGGAGTATATACTGTATACTCTGATAGAGTGTAGACCATCACAGGTAAGGAGTATATACTGTATACTCTGATAGAGTGTGGACCATCACAGGTAAGGAATATATACTGTATACTCTGATAGAGTGTAGACCATCACATGTAAGGAATATATACTGTATACTCTGATAGAGTGTAGACCATCACATGTAAGGAGTATATACTGTATACTCTGATAGAGTGTAGACCATCACATGTAAGGAGTATATACTGTATACTGACAGAGTGTGGACCATCACATGTAAGGAATATATACTGTATACTCTGATAGAGTGTAGACCATCACAGGTAAGGAGTATATACTGTATACTCTGATAGAGTGTGGACCATCACAGGTAAGGAATATATACTGTATACTCAGAGTGTGGACCATCATATGTAAGGAATATATACTGTATACTCTGACAGAGTATAGACCATCACAGGTAAGGAATATATACTGTATACTCTGATAGAGTGTAGACCATCACAGGTAAGGAATATATACTGTATACTCTGATAGAGTATAGACCATCACAGGTAAGGAATATATACTGTATACTCTGATAGAGTGTAGACCATCACAGGTAAGGAGTATATACTTTATACTCTGATAGAGTGTGGACCATCACAGGTAAGGAATATATATATACTGTATACTCTGATAGAGTGTGGACCATCACAGGTAAGGAATATATACTGTATACTCAGAGAGTGTAGACCATCACATGTAAGGAATATATACTGGATACTCTGATAGAGTGTAGACCATCACATGTAAGGAGTATATACTGTATACCCAGAGTGTGGACCATCACATGTAAGGAATATATACTGGATACTCAGAGAGTGTGGACCATCACATGTAAGGAATATATATATATACTGTATACTCTGATGGAGTGTAAACCATCACATGTAAGGAATATATACTGTATACTCAGTGTGGACCATCATATGTAAGGAATATATACTGGATACTCTGATAAAGTGTGGACCATCTCAGGTAAGGAGTATATATACTGTATACTCTGACAGACAGGGGCGTAACTATAATAGGTGCAGGGGTTGTGATCGCACCCGGGCCCCGCAGTCTAGGGGGGCCCCAAAAGTCCCATTGACTTATAGAAAAAGACTAATACTATTAAAGATTTCCAATAATTGGGGGCCCCATTGGAGCTTTCACATCGGGGCCCCTGAACCTGAAGTTACGCCACCGCTGACAGAGTGTAGACCATCACAGGTAAGGAGTATATACTGTATACTCTGATAGAGTGTAGACCATCACATGTAAGGAGTATATACTGTATACCCAGAGTGTGGACCATCACATGTAAGGAGTATATACTGTATACCCAGAGTGTGGACCATCACATGTAAGGAATATATACTGTATACCCAGAGTGTAGACCATCACATGTAAGGAGTATATACTGTATACCCAGAGTGTAGACCATCACATGTAAGGAGTATATACTGTATACCCAGAGTGTGGACCATCACATGTAAGGAATATATACTGTATACTCTGACAGAGTGTGGACCATCACATGTAAGGAGTATATATTGTATACACAGAGTGTAGACCATCACATGTAAGGAGTATATACTGTATACCCAGAGTGTGGACCATCACATGTAAGGAGTATATACTGTATACCCAGAGTGTGGACCATCACAGGTAAGGAGTATATACTGTATACCCAGAGTGTGGACCATCACATGTAAGGAGTATATACTGTATACCCAGAGTGTGGACCATCACATGTAAGGAGTATATAATGTATACCCAGAGTGTAGACCATCACATGTAAGGAATATATACTGTATACTCTGACAGAGTGTGGACCATCACATGTAAGGAATATATACTGTATACTCTGATAGAGTGTGGACCATCACATGTAAGGAATATATACTGTATACCCAGAGTGTGGACCATCACATGTAAGGAGTATATACTGTATACCCAGAGTGTAGACCATCACATGTAAGGAATATATACTGTATACTCTGACAGAGTGTGGACCATCACATGTAAGGAGTATATATTGTATACTCTGATAGAGTGTAGACCATCACATGTAAGGAATATATACTGTATACTCTGATAGAGTGTAGACCATCACATGTAAGGAGTATATACTGTATACTGACAGAGTGTGGACCATCACATGTAAGGAATATATACTGTATACCCAGAGTGTGGACCATCACATGTAAGGAATATATACTGTATACCCAGAGTGTGGACCATCACATGTAAGGAATATATACTGTATACCCAGAGTGTGGACCATCACAGGTAAGGAGTATATACTGTATACCCAGAGTGTGGACCATCACATGTAAGGAGTATATACTGTATACCCAGAGTGTAGACCATCACATGTAAGGAATATATACTGTATACCC